>JAJEKV010000011.1:1200000-1800000 GCA_021234155.1 Isoetes taiwanensis | reverse complement strand
ATGAATATAACCCATGGTTGCCGAAAGTTATAAGTAAAGGTTATTTAAAAGGCCTACTATAATCATGCTACTATAAGGTCCCTAAAGACCAATACTAGGCAACAACCTATTCTTGAGAGATCCAATTAATAGAAGCTTAAACCAAGCAACTCTCATCAATTTCTTCTTTCGTCCATTTGGCAAAACCAATCAAATGCAGGCATCTTATGGCGATTTCACCCCCAATGACCTAAAACGACCTTAACAAGACATCCCTTGTCTAACTCTGATTATCCCATTTCTCCTCATCCCCCAATTCTAAAGTGCAATCCCCCCATTACGCCCTCATTACCCCTACTAGACCTACTATTTCATTTCTACTCATCCCCGGTTCTAAATTGCAATCCCCCGTTCTAAATTACAATCCCCCATTAGTCCCTCATTACCCCTATTAACCCTGACTACCAGATTTCTCGTCACCCCCCTTTCTTCATTTTTTTCATGGAAATTCCCATCTTCTAAATTAAAATCCCCCATTACTCCCTTATTACTCCTACTAACTCGATTTTCCCATTTCTCAGTCATCCTCTTATTTCTCTTCATCCCCCATTCTTCACTTCCACAGAAAATCCTCATGTTTTGAATTGCAATCCCCATTACTCCCTCATTACCCCTACTAACCCTGACTACCCAATTTCTTGTCATCCTCTATTCTTCATTTTTTAAGTAGAAATCCCCATGTTCTAAATTGCAGTCCCCTTATTACTCTCTCATTACCCCTAGTACCCCTGACTATCTCATCTCTCCTCATCCCCTATTCTTCATTTTTTAGAGAAAATTCCCATGTTCTAAATTGCAATCCCCGTGCCACTCCCTCAGTACCCCTAACATAGAACTAGAATCCCCTTCTCCTCAAGAAATTATTCTTTACTCATCAATCCCCCATTTCCAAAAGGGGGTATTTTAAGGAGGACGTGGGCATCATTTTTGATGTGATAGAACAAACCGTAATTTTTCAGGCAAGATCACAAACATGACCCTTGTTATAACCTAGAGAGCTGAAACTCGGAAGCTAATACCCCTATTCCCCAAGTGTAATACCCCTTCTCCAATCCAACCCGAAATCGGGATCCCTTAAAAATGCGATATTGTAGGTTGTTATTGTAGGCTATGGCACCGTTGGTTATTGTACGAGATGGAATCATCAACCGTTAAGATTGCGCCACATCAGCCTAACAACCCAAAGGTTTTCATCGTTTAAAATATATAAAATCCTACCAATCAGAAATTGATAGGACCATGAACCATTCTATTCAGGCATTTGTTCAAGATTCGATCCTGCTATCAAATAAGCCCTTGAATAGGAGAGACATATTCGGGAGTCCGGGAAGAGGCAGAGAGACATAGAGCAGAAAAGTAGGTGATCAAAACCAAATTTGAAACATGGAGCTGATTCTGGGATTCGAGTATATTCAATTCGGAATAATGTTCCTAGCGAGACGGTCTGCCAAACAATTGTTTAAACGAGGAGTTAAAAGTTAATCATCAGGGGAAACGCAACAGCATGTATGCAAAGCCCGAGCTTGAGCAAATGAAGAAATCGAAGTTGTCTACCCATCGGAAAGGAAGATGAGGATCATAAAGTCTTTTGTACCTCGTAAGTGCTTCAATACTTCTTTATGTTTGTAGACAGAAGTAAGGGTTGGTCGCATTTTTGTTGTGTCTGTAGTAAGAGGGGTATCGGAAACGTTTCAATTTTAGCTACTACTGTAAAAAGCGTTGGAGATGTTAGGACTTTAGCCAGGCAAGGACGAATAAAAGAGGCAATTCGATGTTTAAATCAAGAACATATTCACGTAAAACTATCAGACTATGTTTGCCTGTTGAGAAGTTGCGGCAGTGCCAAAGCATTCCTAGAAGGAAGAATAGTTCACGCTCATATTATCAAATGCGCCCTCCAACAAGACTCAAACTTAGGGGATCGGCTTGTAGAAATGTATCACAAGTGTGAGAGCTTACAAGACGCATGTGAAGCATTTGACAACGTGCATAACCCAAGTGTTATCTCATGGAACCGGGTTATCTCTGCATATGTCCAGAATGGCCAGGGAAAGGATGCCTTACAAATTCTGGCACAAATGAGGCAACAACAGATACAAGCAAATAAAGTTACCTTCATTACCATTTTGAATGCGCATGTTTATTCAATAACCCCAGCTGAAGTTAAGGTCGTACATGCCCATGCATATGCCACTGGCTACGAATCAGATGCCGTTGTAGGAACGTCTCTAATTAATATATATGGAAGATGCAAAAACCATGCGAAAGCACGAGCTGTATTTGACAAAATTTCAGAAAAAGACGTCATATCCTGGAATGCAATGCTCGGAACATATGTCAAACATGGGGATGCAAGGAATAGTTTTGAACTATTTTGCCAAATGGTACACGAATGCATAAAACCAGATAGGATCTCTTTTATAACAGCTCTATCTTGTCCTATGACACTACAAGAAATTCGGTACATCTCTAAGTACATTGTTTATAACGATTATGAATCACATAGTGCTGTCATAGCAGCCCTAATTACTGCATACAGCAAATGTGGAAGTCTTGAAGATGCACATGCGGCTTTTGATAAATTGCCCAAAAAGAATGTTATTTCGTGGACTTCCATGATTGGTGCTTATTCTCGCTCTACAATTTCCAAGCACGTATTTGAATTGTTTGAGGCCATGCAAGAAGAATGCATAAGCCCAGATGAAATTACTTTCATTAATATGATTGATGCGTCTACTAGCTTAGAAGCTGGCAAGTTGGTCCATGCACACACAATTAGAAATAACTTCAACACCATTGACCTTGTTAGAACAGTTCTTATCAGCATGTACAGCAAATGTGGCAACGTGAGCGCTGCACGCATGGTGTTTGACAAAGGTGCCAATGAAAACATAGTCATGTGGAATGCTATGTTATCAGCATATGCCCATCAGGGATTTAGAAAAGAAACTATGATGCTTTTCCACCAGTTAATTTTGGTCGGATTGCAGCCAGACAATATCACCTTTATGACTAGTTTAGAGGCATGTTGCGCACCAGTGGATGTAATGGATGGAAAACTTGTTCATGCTTTTTCAATCGAGTGTATGTTTGATGTTCTCGAGTATGTGGGGACTGCCTTGGTCAACATGTATAGCAATTGTGGCAACTTGGATGATGCATGCAGAGTATTTTTTAATATGGATCAACTTGATTTAATGTCATGGAATACCATTGTTGCAGCACATATGAAACATGGGCATGTTAGGGAGGCACTTCAGCTCTTTCAGCAAATGGTATTGTCTGGGGCAGTCCCAGATAAGGTTACTTTTGTATGTATCCTCGGAACATTCAGTGATCCCATTTCTCTAACAGCGGGTATCCTAATGCATGCTTTTATTATTCATAGCAGGGTCCAATTTGATATAATTCTGTACAATGCCATAATCAACATGTATGGAAAATGTGGGTTCTTGTCAGGTGCACAAAGTGTATTTGACAGCATGCGACTGAGGGACGTTATATCATGGAATGCCTTGATTGCGGCTTTTATCCAGAATGGACATGAGAAGGAAGCACTTAAAATTTTTCATCACATGTTCTCAGTGGGCACCTGTGTGGACACAATCACATTTATTGCCGCATTTAATGCATGCTCTCACTCCGGAGTTCTGGCAGAGGGTAAATTGATACATGCATACATGGTCGACAAGATGTTTACACTGGATACTGTTGTTGGAAATGCCCTTGTAAACATGTACGGAAGGTCTGGAAGTGCAGATGATGCTACTATAGTGTTTGAATGTATGCATCAGAGGAATGTAGGATCATGGAATGCCATGATTGCAGCATACTCTTACAACGGTCAAAATATGAAAGCTCTGCAGTCCTTTAGAGAAGCCCGTCAGGAAGGTTTACAGCTAGACATGATCTCTTTCATTAACACTGCTGATGCATGTTCTAGCATAGCGGCATTCATGGAGGGCAAACTAATTCATACCTTGGTAATCTGTTCACAACCTGAGCTTGATGTGGTTATGGGGACTGCTCTTGTGAACATGTACGGTAAATGTGGTTGTATTGCAGATGCACAGAAGGTGTTTGATAACATGTCTGATCGTAATGTCATGTCGTGGAATGCAATACTTGTATCTTATGCTCAATATGGTTATGGGGATGAAGCTCTCAATCTCTTTTGGCATATGCACAGGGATGCAGTAAAGCCAGATAGCATAAGCTTTATTGGTGTTTTGTCCGCTTGCAGTCATGCTGGTAAAATAGATGAAGGAATTATGTATTTTTTGTTGATGAGCAAAACTTATAACATTGTACCAGCAATAGCAAGTTTTGGGTGCCTTTTGGATCTTTTAGGGAGATCTGGAAGTTTGGACGAGGCTGACGATTTCTTCAATGAGATGCCTGTTAGGCCTAATCTTTTAGTTTGTGTCACATTTCTTGGAGCATGCAGAATGCATGGGGATATGCAGCGTGGGAAATATGCAGCAGAATTAGTGCTCGAGTTTGATCCATTACATGCTGCAGCATTTATTACATTGTCCAACATTCATGTGAATCTGGCATAATGATCAAACCGATGGTCGGTCTAAATTAGCTGAGAGCCTTTAGCAAGGATACCGATGGAAAAGCAAAACTAGTAGGGAATGAGTTGTGAGGTATGATATGCATTGTGTTCTACATGCACGCATTTATATTTTTGTCCTTACTAAATGAATTGAAACCTAGAATTTACCTAGATATCTAATCTTTTGTATCTATTTATGATATTTGTTTATGTTTTGGGTGTTATAAGCTCGTCATTGTGTGTGGATCAGGAAAGGACCAGACCCTTGGATATTACAAATATATTTTTCCAGAGATACGAATGGAGAGGAGTATTCAGCACCTAGCACATGATGAATGCGCGCAGAAGATTACAAGAAATGCGTGGTGCTTTGCTGAACTTAATTCACTAGCAAAAGGTAAGCAGTTACACGCTGATAGCATTAAATATGGGCTTGAGAAGAACATACTTGTCCAGCTTATGGAGATGTATTGCAGATGGCACAGCATCGGGCATGCATCAAAAATGTTTGCTCAAATGGTAAATCCAAGTATAAACTCTTGGAATACTGTGATAGTAGCGCTTTTTCGATGTGGTTATTTGAACAATGCATTGAATTTGATTGAACAAATGTGGTCAAGAAGAATTAAATTGCATAGGTCAAGTGTAATTGCTATCTTATATGTATGCTCTAGCTTATCATCGCTGGAAGAAGCTGAGCGGATTCATGCTCACGTTGCTGACACGATGTATGAGTCAGATGTTGTTGTTGGAACTGCTCTTGCGAACATGTATGGGAGATGTGGAGGTATCATCAATGCGCATGCGGTCTTTAACAAGATTACCCAATTGGATATAGTTTCGTGGAATGCTATAATAGCAATTTATGCTCAGCATGGCAGTGATAATGTTTTAGAACTTCTATGGCAGATGCAAGAAAAAGGTATGGAGCCAAATAAAGTAACGTTCCTTAACATTCTTAGACTATGCTCATTTAAGATGGCTTTGGGAAAGTTTGTCCATGCTGCCATTATGCATGGTCGGCTGCAATCAGACATGGTCTTGATAACTTCCTTGCTCCATATGTATGGTTATTGTCAGAGTCTAATGGATGTACATACCCTGTTTGTCAAGATGGAGCATAGAGATATTATATGTTGGAACACCATTATTGCAGCATATGCAAAGGCAGGGTATGCCAAACAATCACTGGAATGTTTACTTGAATTACAAATAGGTGATGTAAGAGCAGATAGCGTGACCTTCATTAACTCTCTGGCGGCATGTTCTGGTAAGGCAGATGGCAAGATGGTCCATTCTTGCATCATTGCATCTGGCTATCAATTAGATAGCACTGTTGGAAATGCTCTTATTAACATGTACGGGAAGTCGGGAAATGGAGAATATTCATCTACTGTGTTTGACAGATTATTTAAACGAGATATTATATCTTGGAATGCCATGGTTGCAGCATATGCGTATAAGAATCACTCTGGCAAAACCCTTCAACTTTTGCGTTGTATGCAGCTTGAAGATGTCAGGGCGAACCAGGTGACCTACATTAATGCCCTAAGTTCGTGCCGTAGTATCAGTGATTTAGCAAATGGTTTATTGATTCATGCCGTTATTATTGTCAATAATGAATGCACGGCTAATATGATAGTCAGTAATGCTTTGATAAATATGTATGGTAATTGTGGTAGCTTGGAACATGCACAATTGATATTCAATAAAATGTCTCAAAGGTCTGTGGCATCTTGGAATGCCATGCTTTCCGTGTGCACCCAGAATGGGCATGGCAGAGAAGTCCTAAAACTCTTTCAGCAAATGGAATGCGCGCATGCACAGCCAGATGCAATCACTTTCCTTGCTGCTCTTGATGCTTGTGCAAGCATATCCTCTTTGAACGCTGGAAAGCTGTTCCATGACATGATTGTATCTCATGAATATTCATCAGACATCATGATTGGTACTGCCCTGATTAACATGTATGCTAAATGTGGTAGCTTGCAGGATGCGCGAAAAGTATTTGATCAAATGCATCAACGCAATGTTGTGACCTGGAGTACAATGATTGGATCGTATGCACAACATGGATTTGGTAAGGAGGCACTGGATTTGTTTCAGCAAATGATATCGCAGGGTCTGAAGCCCGATAATATCACATTTGTCTATATTTTATATGCATGTAGTCATGCAGGCCTTGTTAATAAGGGACAATGCTATTTCGATGCAATGGTCAAAGATTATGGCATCATACCGACAGCTGAACATTATGGCTGCATGGTTGATCTTCTGGGTCGTGCAGGACAGTTGGAAGAGGCGCATGCCTTCATTAGGGATACAGCTTATGAAGATATAGCTGTTGTATGGATGGCTCTCCTAGCTGCTTGTAGGATTCACGGTGATGTTAAAAGAGGTGAGATTGCTGCAGAACAGGTCCTCAAGTTGGACCCAGATAATCCTGCCGCATATGTTGTTTTGTCCAACATATATGCTAGAGCTGGTAGATGGGTGGATGTTGCACGTATTAGAAAGCTTATGGTGGAAAGAGGCATAAAGAAGGAACCGGGGTGCAGTTCAATTGAGATTGGTAATCAGGTTCATACCTTTCTGGTTGGTGATGACTCCCATCCAATGAAGGAAGCCATCTATGCGAGGCTGAAACTTTTGAATAGGCAATTAGATGCGTGTGGGTATGTGCCTGATACATCATCAGTTTTGCATGATCTGGATGAGGAGACCAAAGAAACGTTGCTTGGTTATCATAGTGAGAAACTGGCAATAAGTTTTGGGCTCCTGTCTACTTCCAGTGGAACCACTCTACGCATTGTCAAGAATCTTAGGGTCTGTGTCGACTGCCATACAGTGACAAAGTTAATTTCAAAGATAGAAGGACGGCAAATCATTATGAGAGATGCTAATCGCTTTCATCACTTTGGAGATGGGAAATGTTCATGTGGAGATTATTGGTGAGAGCGGCTACTGTGGAGACACAAACATAATTAAAGGTGGTGCTCTTGCGAAAGAAAATTCTGCATATGATATTTGGCATGTGCAATAGCCAAGTATATGCCTCCTCATTCAGGATCTTAATCTGGCATGTAACCATTCCCAGGATAGGATAGCCTTGGATTGGAAATGATAATCCAACAGCTAGCAACTTGGTTACATCCATTTGCCAGCTATTATTCATTGGCCTTTTAGAAGGCAATGGCCAAATTTTGAGGTGAATAAACCGGCAAGCCTCTCAAAAAATCTAAAGTCAAAGAAGCTACAGAAATTCAGAATTAATTACAGAAACTTAAGGAAGTTGCATTCAATGTACGATGAATAAATGCACACTTTTTCTATATGGATCATTGTCAGGGATGTCTTCCTATGCTCCTTTTATTATTCTCACTATGTTCATTTCTCTCTCTTCATCTCAATGGTCAACATCTCGAATGTGTATTTTCTTGCAAATCTAAGCATCTTGCAAGGAATGGCTTTAAGATATGAATGGTCATAATTTTCAATTCGTTTCTCTGAAATATAGTTCTCTCACTATGGAGGAACTTCAATCTTTGTTTATCCCTATAAATCCAATCTGACCCTTCATAACCCAAGTCTTATGCTTAGATGGGCATATGATTCCCTCTTCATATTCCACTTCATGGAGCTTGTGCTTATCTTGGTTGGGTTTAAGACCACGTTCGGTTTGTCACCTTTAGATGTTGAATTTCCAATAGGATAAAGTCTCATATGCTTTTTGGGTTGCCCCTAGGGGGGCAATCCCTTGTTTATGTGGGTTTTTGGCATATTCATGGTATATGCTAGCATATACCTAGAATATGCCAAAAACTGCTAAAAACCTGCTGTAAGCTGTAAATGTTAGGTCATCCCTGTTGCCAGGCGGCTGCTGTGCATACCGGCTAACCGGAAGTTTGGATGCATGGAGGCCATCGGCATGAGAGAAATGAGTCGAAAAAGCGGGAGCCGACGTGAGGATGGAGAGTTCCTGACTGCACGATTTTTCCCATACTCCGAGTGTGCAATTCATACTTGGATTTTTAGTTAGAATCAGAATTAGCGTAGAAGCAAGGCTCATATGGCTTAACCTACTTACACGAGAATGCACCAACCAAGGTAAACCTTTCGCTAGCCTCGATCGTTTTGCTGTATTCTCAAAAGCTGCATTATGTTTCCTTGGAACCTTGCAGGTTTTATTTAGAGAATTTAGTGCATAACATTCAGATTGATGACGAGTTTCATGCAAAGCTAACGGGCTATGGCTTTTGGAGAAGCACAACTGGGACAAACTCAGACATCTTGGTAAACTACTTGTGACTCGCCTTGGCTTTATCTAGTTACAAAGGCAATTATGCCTATGGCTTAGCTTCCAATCTGTCTAGGAAACATTCTTGTGCTAAACATGTTTACTTGGTATTGAGTAGCAACCAATCCTTTTCATATTCCTTTAGTTCACGACTCTATTGTAAAGTAACGCATGGACGAGACTTTATCAAGTGCAGAAAAGGACCTTATCAAATGGTGAAGAAGTTCTTTGCATGACACCGATAGTCTTTTCCTTTTGTTTGATCCAGAACTGAAAGGACTTTATCCTATTCGGGCGACAAAGTTGGTGGCACTGGTCGCCGATTGTTTGCAAGTCAACCCGGTCATCGTCCATCCATGAGGAGAATCGTGGAAGTTTTGGCATTCATACAAGATGAGGCCACATCATCGGATCCGGGCCTCTTATTGATGTTCTAAAGGAAAATAGTCTTCGGACTTCGTTCTTTGTAAGTCTCGGCACATTCAAAAATATGCACTAATAGTTTAATAGATAGTTTTTGCTAGGTGCTTTTATGTTCCGAGATCATTTTCGTTTTGTAATTGAGCCATGCAAGCCGCTATAAGTGTCATATTATGCCCCGTACTTTCATTTTACGTGATATCTATGTCTAAGTTTAGATGTGAGTTTCTTGTGCATTTGCTCTTTTGCAAAAGGGGTTGTTTGGGTCCACCCGGATAGTTATAAGGTTGCATGATCTTTAATCTCTATATTGTTTAATCTTTGTTATGATGATAGGTTTTGTTGTAACGAAGGAGACTCCAAGTAAATTGGGTTCTTTTGTTTTACGATATTTACCAATGTCTTTGGTTGTGACTCTTTTCACTTGCAACTTGTTGGGTTTGTGTTATTGGGAAGGTATTCAATTGTGTAGGGTGTTCAATAGTGTGAAATATGATGTTTCGAGAAAAATTGGTATTAGTTGTCGCATACATCAAGTAAAAATAGTTTTTGATGATCGCAAAGACTTACTTACGATACAAAATGTGTGCGGTCTGGACTTCTCATGCAAGGATTTAGCGGATGGAGTATCCATTTTGGGAGAATAATAGGGGGTTCTATAACCTCATCGTTCCCATCTATAGAGATTGCAAAGCTAGGTTGACTCCGCTCATGGTGGTGAAGCAATAGACAAGATGGCACATGCAAGCATATTTGTTTGTCTTTTCTCTACCTCTATCACATGCATAACACTCTGTGAAAACTTTGCATGTTAACTTATTCTCTTCTTTCTATGTTATGTAGATAGGCATATTTATTCTAGACGTAACACTTTTTGTTCTTAAAATGCCAAATAGACCTTTCCTTTCAGGCGCTTCATGCTTTCGCAATCACCGGCTTCTTTGGATGCATTTGCTTCCTCCAAATGCCATGTCTGGATCTTCAAGTGAGAAATCGTCATTTTCAAATGCTTTATCGTCTTCAAAAGCTATTGTTCTAAGAAATGTGCCGAATATCTCCATAAATATGGAGTAGCCGTCATACGAATTAGGTTCAAAATGGACCTGAAACTGAGTTCCAAATTTGCATTTAGATCCCCATAGCCCTGATGTGCAAGTGCGGGGAACAAAATGAGGGCGTTTGTTTCCCTTCATTTGATCTTGCTATTGAAGATGAAGGATTATGTCTTTGCAAATCCGTATATTATTTTCAATGGAGAATCTGTCAAGATGGTGTGTGCTAATAGATGCGAGGATAGCACTATCCGTCCTATAGTTGAGGTAAAATGGTTGGTTGGCATGTTTCTAATGCTTGTGGGAACCAATTTATTAGGTTTTTTGCGGGGAAAATTGTTGAGGATGCACTTTTACTCAAGTCATCTCAAACCGAAAAGAGACTAACTAAAGCTAAAGGATTCAAAGTGAAAGGCTGCTTAACAAATGATGATGTAAGCATGATTAATTGCAAACGTCTATCTTGATGTCTATAATGATAATTTCAGTGTATTTGAGAATTACTTCCCTGCAATGTTTGCAATGGCATGCCATTTGCAAGTATATTCTTGACTGGATTCAATGACAAGACCCTAAGATTATGGGTTGTGCAAGCAGCAAATGCATCGTTTTTTGATCCTTAATGGAATCATTCTTTTGCACCAAGCGAAAGGACCTATGTAATCATTACTTAGTTTTTTTTTGTTTATGCTTTCCTTGCATATATGATGAAGCATCTCACAACTTCATCTGGTGTAACATGACTCAGATGTCAATCATTGGTAAGCAATTGGGTCCAAAGTATCAACTGACAAATCGTGCTAGGATTCCAGCAGTTGACGGCGTCATATATTGGACCGTTGAGCATGAAGCATTTGTTTTTGCCTTTGTATTGATTTGCTAGCCGTTATTCCCCGAATCTTTGTGCGTCCCGAAGGTTGCGATTGATATCTTTGGTATTAGTTGGTGCTTGTGGAGAAGGTCTTGGCAATTGAAGCCAAAATGTCCTTTTCATTATCCCTTTTTAATGTAAATAAAGGTAAGAAGGGAATTTGGAACATGTTTGCAGTTGCAAGGGTCAGGAAATTTGTGAGCACGGAACTTGAATAGTGTTAATAAACCTGGATGCAACTTAAGGCAAGGTGGTCTCTATCATACCCTTTATTGGAGGCTAACATCTACTCACTTGATCATAGGAGCTTTTATTCTTTGCGGTCGTAGTTTAGCCTTGAATTTGTAAGGGGTATAGACTCACTGTGGTGGTAGTCAAATGGTTTGGTAATACATAAAGGTTGTGGGGACAAAGGTCACGGGTAATTTTGTAGGTTTGTTACTCCTTTCAAAAGAAGTAATAGTCTAGTTGATATGTGATATGTGGCTTTGTTGCTTGTTGATCAACAAAAAGTTTTTTATAGGTGAAAATATGGATTTATAACGTCGAAAAAGTTAAGAAAACATCACATTTCAACGAAAATTGTCATTCAAATTGTCAATTATGATAGTACACGTTGCTTTTGCTTTTGGGTCCATTAGGAAGTGAAAGATGCAATACACTAAAATTTACAAGGCAAATCCAACATAAGAAAGGACCAAGGAAATGCTATAAGGACTTGAAAATGACAAATTTAAGCAACTATGTAAACGCACAAAACAAATTGATTTTAAAAGTTTTTGCCTTCTAGGGAAGCAAAATAATGCTAGATCCATGTTTTATAAAGCCTTCAGGAATTGAATAACAAGAGAGGAAGGCCACGTCTAGTTTATAGTATGTGCATGTACGAACCTATGTTTATAGTATGTGCATGTACGAACCTATGTTTATAGTATGTGCATGTACGAACTTATGTTTATAGTATGCGCATGTACCCACCCAATGCGTAGACAATCTTTTGTATAGAAATTGCCAGTTCCCAAAAGGTAACATTTTCTCGGTGAGAATGTTATTTTGCAATATAACATGTGTCGAAACACCTGTGGCCTCAAAAACAAATCCAAGGTTATGTAGAATAGAATAACAGTGACAAATGCAAATGTTTCTAGATAATGTTGGAATCTTTATGGAATTTGAAAGAATGAGAATTATAAAGGGATGTTAATATATCCTTAGACTGTCTAAGATCCTTTGAAGATTCTTCTAGATCCTTTAGGATTTCTTAATCCGCTTAGATCTTCAATCGTTGTATGAGGATTCCACTAAATTCGACTCTTTCAGTGTATTCCAATCCATTTAAGCCAAGATTTTATTTCCGCGTCTTCATAAATCATAGCTCACGAACCCATTCATAGTACAAAAACTTGTATATATATATTATGATATGTATGTTACCTAGTATTACAACTATTTGCTATATAATTCTAGTCCAAAATTCTCTCTAGCTTGTTACATGATAATTCTTTGTATTTTGAATTCGAAACCTATATTTGGATCTTACAAACAATAACTTATTTGCATACACAAACATCCACTGATTAATAGTCCTGAAAGTTGGTTAATTTTATGCTACTTAGTAATCTAGCTATCACTTCTGCATTGAAAAAAACACATGCAAAAACGTCTTCTATGGAATGAGAGCTAATATTTAATACTTGATTCAAAATGATAGCCAAATCCTGGATTCTATTGTGATTACCATGAGCTTGATATTTTATTTAATCCTGTAGGACTTGGTGCATGATACAAATGATAGTCAAATCCTGGATTCTATTATGATTACCATAGGCTTGATATTTCATTTTAACCGGAGAGTAGTGGCTACTTCGTTTGAGTTCCCCAAACAAACCCTGAATAAGCAATGCAACCGTCGTGCATCCAAACAAAATAGCCATTTCTACCAAGGTTTTCATGCAATGCTCAATTGTGCACCACTGTCAAGGTGTTGTATAACTGAACTAAAGGACCAGTATTGAGTGGAGAATTTAGCCATTAGCTTTATATTTTCCTAAGGGTAGATTTCACTGTCCGCCAAGTCAAACAAATCTTCAGATTTTCATCAAAAGCCATCTCCAGGAAAGGAATCTTTATTTTCTTAAACTTAAAATACTACAAAGCAAGAGCTTGTAAGAAAATTACCACCATCCACATGGCTATGCTTGATAACTATATTCTTGTGGCGGTTAGCATAGTCTTCTCTGCTCCATGATTTTCTTGGTTCATAGTATTTTCATTAACGTCCAGTGAACTGAACGGGCTTGTACATGAATGTAGGGGACCTACAAACTGATTTTAAGAACATGGTAGGGGTCTACCTTAATTTAAATATAGATTGTGAAAACATGACTTCACGGTTTGATTTAGGCCACGTCACCCTCAAGAAACTGGAGGGCAACCCTCCGTGCGCAGCACCTTGTTTGAGTTGTTATTTTGGGCACACCTTAGTTTCTTATGGTGGAGGATGCGAGAAAACCTAAGTGATCTTTCATGTAGGGGAAAGGCCCTCTCTCTTGGCCATTTTCTGGCCCACACAAAGGACCCGACGCCTACTTTCAGTCATAGATCACTACCACGTGGACGGTTGAGATTGTGCTTGTTGCAGAATTTGGGGCATCGACAGAGCGGATGATGCAGAATGATGTGCATGTCCTTCTGCATGGTTCTATTTAAAAAATTATTGCTCCCAAGAGTATATGAGACATGCATCCTCTAAGAGCAACTATCATTCAAGCATTTCACAGTTTATCTAGTGTTGTCACTCTTCAACACATAAGGTTCCATATTTGTTGTCATGGCAACTTGACGACACGCATTTTGCAGTTCTTGGGTTGAATCAAATGTGGCACTAATTTGCAGTGTCCATTAAGCAAGAGAATAAGAGTACCTTGACAAATTGTCCATATCATTGCATGAATTACTGATAATAGAGAAAGTGTTTCACATCTATTTTGAAGTTATAGTGCAGAACGAGCTTTTGACTAAATTATAGCTGCAAACCACTTCAAAGGATAAATTTCTAGCTAAAATTGAATGCAAAGTTTTTCAAGAAACTGAAAAGCTTGAACAAATTGTGGAGACTCATCTCAAATTGTTGAAAGACGAATAAATAAGCACTGAACTTGAGAGACAAAAAAAAAAAAACTAACAGTAAGGCAAGCTTGGGGAAAAGGTGGAACAGTGGCGAGGAGTTCCATTGAAAGAAGGATATTGTAATAGCACAAGATGTTGTACACTATCATCCCTAGTGATAATCAACACACCAAAAGGGCGGATCCTTCAAGGAAATCATTATACAATGGGCCCCAAACTTTTCAAGGCTTTATCCCATACCCCACAGACCATATCAATTCCTTCCCCTCCTTGAGATGCTTGCCCTCAAGCATGTGGAACACATCAATGTTGCCATGAGAAATTCAACCTTAGCTCTGATACCAAATGTTACGCGCTAGCACCTTTAGTAATAACCAACACACCAAAAGGGCGGATCCTTCATGAGCCCCAATCTCTATGAGACTTTATCCTATACCCCCACAAATGTACTTATGCACTAGCACCTCTAGTGATAACAACACATCAAAAGGGCGGATCCTTCAAGGAAATCATTATCCAATGGGCCCCAACCTATACCCCACAGACCATATCGATTCCTCCCCCTCTTCAAGATGCTTGCCCTCAAGCACGTGGAACACACCAATGTTGCCGTGAGGAATTGAACATTAGCTCTGATACCAAATATTGTACACTGTCATTCCTAATGATAACCAGCAAACCAAAAGGGCAGATCCTTCAAGGAAATCATTATCCAGTGAGCCCCAACATCTACGAGGCTTTATCCCATAACCCTAGGCATGCTTGCCCTCAAGCATGTGGAACATCTCAATGTTGCCACGAGGAATTGAACCTTAGCTCTGAAACCAAATGTTGTACACTGTCATCCCTAATGATAACCAACACACCAAAAGGGGAGAGCCTTCAAGGAAACCATTACCCAATGGGCCCCAACCTTTCCAAAGCTTTATCCGATACCCCACAGACTATATTAATTCCTCTCCCCCCTCGAGATGCTTGCCCTCGAGCATGTGGAACACACCAATGTTGCCACGAGGAATTAAACCTTAGCTCTGATACCAAATGTTATGCACTAGCACCTCTAGTGATAACTAACACATCAAAAGGACGGATCCTTCATGAGCCCCCACTCTATGAGGCTTTATCCCATACCCCTAGGCACACAGACCATATCAATTCCTCCCCCTCTCGGGATGCTTGCCCTCAAGCATGTGGAACACACCAATGTTGCCACGAGAAATTGAACCTTAGCTCTAATACCAAATGTTGTACATTGTCATCCTAGTGATAACCAACACACTAGAAAGGCAGATCCTTCAAGGAAACTATTATCGAATGGGCCCCAACCTTTCCAAGGCTTTATCCCATACCCCACATACAATATCAATTCCTTCCCCTCCTCGAGATGCTTGCCCTCAAGCATGTGGAATACACTAATGTTGCCATGAGGAATTAAATCTTAGCTCTGATACCAAATGTTATACAATGTCATCCCTAGTGATAAACCAATACATCAGATGGCCAAATTTTTCAAGGAAATCATTATCCAATGGGGCCCAACCTTTCCAAGGCTTTATCCCATACCCTACAGACCATATCACAAGCATTTTTAGAGTAGGTCCATTGATTTTTATTTATTTCATAGGACTATTAAGCATGTTACACGAATTTGTCTATAAAACTTCTATGTTAGTATAATTCTCTTAAAGAGGCGGTATTCTTTAATGCTTGTGTGAAGGTTTAGTCAAGGATAAATTGATGATGGTAGTAACACTTTTGACACTGTATGAGATAGTTGAGTCATCTAAACATGGCGCGTTCAAAAGCATAAACATAAAATTGCATCAAATATGAGATTGAAAACATGGAAAATGCTAACTTCTTTTGTCATCATCAACTACTCTACTAATACAAGCCAATATAGAAAAGACTAGATAATGTTATGGCATGCAACAAAACCTTGGATGCTTCATATATATTTCATACTAGATGATGAGGAAATGATGGCCTAGTAAGACTTCCTTCATGGAGCTTGTTAGGTGCACTTTAGATCAGTCATTTGTATTTATAATTGTTTGATCGATGATCAATGTTAAAGCAACCTATTTGATCTTGTACATGTTTTCACATTGCATTGTGATTACCTCTCATTTTTATGCTACATATTTGATGCACTCATCTTGTATTCCTTCCCCTGAGGTGTAGGGGGTGCATTTCATTGTGTTTATGCAAGTTATTTTGTGATTTCCCTATCATCTTTATGCTATACACTATTTTTCGCAATGATACGACCCAAATTGGTAAATTGAACATTGCCCTTGTCCTTGAAAGTTAACAATCTAAAACACGTTTTGAAAGAAAGTAAAGTCGAACTCACAATGATGGAATCTAGGCTAATGGGGGTCCAAGCTCAGTTGTATTTCAATCCTTATATATTAAATATTAAATCAGCTGATGCAACGAGAAAGGGTGTGAAGGCTTAGAAGCTCTTTTGAAGCCCTGCCCCACATTTGCGTTTTGAATTTCTAAACTTCCTTCAAAGCTGTGCAAGAGTTCTTGCAATTGCAACCTGAATTAAATCGTGCATTTCCAATTCCTCCATACCTTTGTCAATTACCATAATCAGGATAAAATTTGCAAATAACTGAATACTCAATTGTGGATTTGTAGTTGGTCAACTACACCTTTCAATCACACGTGGCATTGTACCATAGAGGAGTGAGCTTCCTAAACTATATTTTCTTCGCACTTGGCATCCAGAACTGTTGCCACATCTAATCTAAAGCAGGCGGTTGCTTCCTTTCAAATGTATATCAACCAAAAAAACTGCAATATGTAAAAATAGAATCTTAGTTTTCTATAGAAGCTACCTCTAGATTAGATAAGAAAAAACAACTCTTGTACAATTGAATTTGACACTTCTTCCAGCATGTGTTTGCTAACCAAAAAAATCTTTAAAATTTATTTTGCATGTACTATCCAGTAATGGCGAGTAGAATCAACAAAAAAACATGATTTTTTCTTCTCATTATAGTGGAACACTTGGTTTAAAAAGGGAAAATTAGTAAAATGTTGGCCAGCTAGGAACTCAGATTGACATTTTCCATGAAAAGATAAGACATGTCCAAGGAAAACTGTTTACCATTGGTAGATAGTGTTTTGCCATAGTCAAAATCATTTTTTTCTAGTAAAATAGTCACTCACGCATTAGTAAGGATAACGAAACTAGATACAAAAATACACACATTGAGATAGAAACCAGTGCATTATCGAAATATTGCTATGTTTATAATGTATTTCTCGTGGTAGTCCCCTTTGTTTTGAATGCAAAACGTTTGGCCTTTAACTGACATATAATAAAATGAAACATTTATTCCTAGACTTGATAAGAGGAGAATACTATCTGATTGGCATCTCTAGCCTCTCTAAAGTTGTCATCTTATACAATAGTAGGCAATTTATCCCGAAATGATTTGTCAACCCATGCTCTAAATGATGGATTTTATAAAATTTTACTCCATATGCACTACTCAATATGTGAACAATGTTTCTTAACAAGGCTGCTTCAGTTTTGTAACGTATGAAAGATTTTACAACTTCCCGTCGATTCAGACCACTCACGAACAGATCCCATCTTATTCCGTGGAGGATCATACGAGACAAACCCACTCCAAATTTTCCCTAGTCTTCCTTATAAGGGGCAGGATTTTTGCACAGTTACTATGCAATAAGGTGTGCTTACTGCGTGATCCCATCTTCTCGGACCCTGAAAGGAAATCCGTCATTTGGGACCACATCTCTGGGATCCCCCAAGCCAGGGTAAAGATATCTATGTAGAGTGTAGGTTTCTGAATTTGCTTCTTCTGGATCATTTCTTGCATTAATAAGATCCTACAACATGGAATATCATGTGTTAGAGAAATAAAAATAACCCTACTGACCAAAATGCTCATGGAAATCATTGTAGTTTCTTCTTCTTCTGTATCAGCGTACTCAATAAATTCCCTTTGCACAAGATCGTACCATCCATTCTCTAAAGAGTTCAACAAAGGAAACGGGCAATGCTTGGAAATGATGGACTTCATTCACTATTCGTGACAAAATGGCACCGACCTTCTGGTGCAAAGATCAAATAACTTTTTTCTTGATGGGTCGAGATTGTGATGCCGGTAAACCTAACTCGTTTGATGAAGGCGTAATAAAGCTAGGAGAGGATCCTTAAGGATTACCTCTCAGTACAAGCTCGAGTGGTTGATTGCTCTAGGCAAAAACATCTTGCAAGAAACAAGAGTTTGTTGGGGTAGCACAATTTTTCTCGTTTTCTAATTTTCTCCACCACTCTTTACATTCGACGGTACATATTAATTTTAGCCGAGGTGTCATAACATGTGGATAGCCTCCAAGAAATACTGTAGAAGGGGGGTCATACAAGCCTGCTATTGGTTTTGAGTTGCAGCAAAGACCCTGTTCTGGCAAAAGAACCATGTTCTGGCACTTGCCCTGGCAAAAACAAACTCTGACAGACATTCAACTAGGCAAAGCAAGGCAAGAATCGAATTTTGAGAGTTTGTGCGCAAATTTTAAGCGTGTATCAGACAGCCTGAAGTGAGTTTTGTGTGGAGGGAAAAAAATTGTAGGCAGTGGGAGTTGCGGGATCCATGAATCTTCAAGGGTATTTCAAATAAAATACATAAATTACTATGGTATTTAGTCGACTAGGGGAATTTGTTTCTATACTTGATGGTTCCAATAATGTTAATCCTAAGTTGGTGCATTGATTTGTGGGGAGTATAAGTTGGTGCATTGATTTGTGGCTTAACATCATGGTCCAGAGACGTCATCGGCCTTCCGTAAGTCAAGCCATCATTATAATGGTCACCATGAGTACAGCTAGAGCACTTATTGACTAGGCATGGCAGATGCTATATGAGCTACTCTAGTGCAATATGCTTTTAAGGATTTTTCTTGTGGGATTGCTTTTTTTGTTTTATTTTTGGTGCCGTTGTAGGGTTGAACTCATTATAATATGCTATGAAGTGCTCTATCAATAGTCATGATGATAGTTGACTTTAACACACTATATAGATTGTTCAGAAAATAATGCAATCCAGTGAAAAACTTGCAAGAATCTTTCACATTGAGTAACTTTATTAAGCTTTTTTTATATCTATCTCTACATATATAATTGACTTTGTTATTTTCCATTTTTGTTCCACTTCAATTTTTCTGCGCCGCAATCTATTTCTTCATTTGTTTGACACGTGCGTCCGTTTCTATTTCTACTCCCTCGATGCTTGGTAAGGCGATGGAGTCTCCTCCTTCTATTACGTCTTTTTTAGCTTTGGCTTTGGCAGTCACGCTAAGTAGGCAACTCTCTTTGGGATCTCACAAAGCACAAGAAAGTCAAGGATTGGTTTGCACACTGGATTCAGAATACCATGCCTTTTTTGACAAGCTCAAAGAAGCATTGACTATAGCACCTGTACTTATCCTACCCGATCCAAACAGAGACAAGTCGGTGGCAACAGATGCAAGCAAGCAAGATTGCAACGGGGGGTGTTTTAATGCATGAGGGAAGGGTTATAGCTTATGGTTCAAAGTAGATGAATAATGCAGAGCAGCGCTACCCAACCCACGACTAGAAACTCCTCGCAGTTGTGAGAGCCTTAAGAATTTGGAAGTGTTATTATCTTGAGAGGATGCTCTAGCTGGATACCAATCACCAAAGCCTTCAATATATTAAGACGCAGCCATTGATGGAGTTCCTTGAGGTGTATGACTTCGAGATAGTCTATAAGTTGGAGAAGCTGAAGATGGTTGCGGGCGCACTTTTTCGACGGCCTTTGGAGACAAGAGTGCACGACAACACCATTTCGACCTTGGCTAGTGAATTTGGCAAGAAGATCGAGGAAGCCATTCTGTCAAGCTTTGAGTTCAAGGATGTATGGGCTAGTCTTTACAAGGAGGCAAGGACGGGATAAAAAACAGGAAGCCTTCAATCATTTTAAGAGGGAAGGAATTCTCCTATATCATAAGAATAAGTTATGCATACTAGAAGCGTCAGGAGTAAGGAAGCTAATTCTACATGATACGCATAATAGCCCTATTGTTGTCTTTACAGGGTTCATGAAGTCATACTTCAAGATTAGAAGTAGCTACTTTTGGCCAAGAATGAAGAAGCATATAGCAAGGGACATTCAAGAGTGCCAACTATGCCAGTACTCTGAATTCTGGGAGCCTTGGAACCCTTGGCGGTGCTATAATGCCAAGTGGGAAGTAGTGAGTATGTTTTCATAATAGGCCTCCCCAAGAATGGCAAGGAGCCACGATGCCTTAATGGTAGTGGTCGGCAAGCTATCCAAGATGGCACATTTTTTACCATGCCGAACCACAGTTACAGCCCTTGATACCGCCTTTCTTTTCGTAAAAGAGATCTTCATGTTGCATGGGATGCCAATAAAAATTATTTGTGATAGGGATCTGAAATTTATGAGTGCTTTCTGGAAGGATCTCTTCGACACCATAGGGATGAAATTAAGCTTCAACACGTATCATCCCCAAACAGATGGACAAATAGAGCGTATCAACCAATTATTAGAGGATATGTTGAGAAACTACATGTGGAACAAGCAGTCAAAGTGGGAGGACTATATTCACTTGGTAGAGTTTGTATAGCTGGTCCGTGGCCCAGTAATGGATACTTTTGGCCTGACGGAGAAAAGGTCTGCCGACCAACATTTCATAATCACCTGGATCTTCCCCTGCTTTCCAAACACCAAATTCCAAGGGGAATCTGAGATCGTCTATATTGATGTGAAGAAGAGGCGTGACGCCTTGAGGGCGCGTGATATGGCCCATTAGCCAATTTGATGTCATATGGGGCACGATAAAGTTGTTTGATGCCCATTTGCTTGCGGAGTTTATCCGTGATGAGATTGAGAGCACTACCCCCGTCAATTTGAACATGGTTGACTTGTTGATTGCCCACCGTGGCATGTACCGTGGGTGTGGAGGTAGCAACTGCCCCAACCAAAACCGTGGGAAGGGGCAACTGGTCCTTGAGAGCAGGACACAGTTTCAAAATAGTTGCCAGACTTAAAGGAATTTTGATTTTTGCTAGCTCCTCTTGGAGTTCCAACGGCACATGAGAACCATTTAAAATAATCCAAAGAGCAGGTACTCAATCCTACAAGCCAGACCTCCCCACTCACTTGAAGGTCCATAAAATCTTCCATGCAAGCCTTCTTAAGAAGCATACTCCTAATCCCGAGGATATATTGGAGACTCCAACTTGTTGGAGATGACAAAGAAACAACTTGAGATTGTTCCTAAAAGCCTTTTTCATAAGGCATACAAGAAGATAAGTTCTCAGTTCCTTCAATATTTGGTCAAGTGGAAGCACTTGCTAGTGGAACATGCAATAGGGGTACTAAAGTCAGATCCGGCTAAACAACACCCAGAATTTATGAAGCAATGTCAAGGTAAGCTCGTCACGGACGGGAACGACAAAGAGGCCCAGGTGAGCGTGTGGCAGCACATCATAGGAGAGATAGGAGTTATAGATTTTGTCTTTAATTATAAGTCCTAATTATGTTGTTATGTGGCTATGATATTATAATGATAAACTCATTAAGGCAATATAATTTTGTGTAATTATATAAAAAAAGTTTTTACATTTATCGATAAAATTAAATGTTGGAAGTTTATTTGCTATAATAAGATTTTAAATGTGTATTCCACATTGTTATGGTTGTAAGGTTGATGCAGACTCGTTTCACCTTAATCTAATGCTGAGGACAATATTATGCTAAGAAGGGGAGATGTGACGTTCCCCTAAAATATAAGTATAAGTACATATATTTTAGGCCACGTCACTATACCAGCCTACATTAATAGAACTCTGAATTGTTGGGTGTCAAAACCCACAGACGCAATGTAAAGTGGTTGGGGGCAGGGTCCAACTAAGCAATGTAGTGTGGTGTGTGGTCACATGTCCAGTTGGATGCTGCCTAGTGGCGTGACGTTAAAATACTATCTATCTATCTATCTATCTATCTATCTATCTATCTATCTATCTATCTATCTATCTATCTATCTATCTATCTATCTAGACTTGTATACATTAGTGTGGAGAGGGAGCATGGCCAAGTTAGCCATATAACTTGGCCAACCACATGAAGGATGCCATTTCCACATGGCCGCATCTTATAGGTCCATGCAGACGCATCCCATTGGAGCCACGTGGCATCATGTAACCCTAACCTACCTAAACCACTTTCTGGCTCCAAGCAATTCTTGACCCCAGCTCATTGCAACTCCATTTCAAGGATCGTCTGTTGCAGTACCACCTATTGTAGCAGCCCCAGGAGCGTGTGCGCATCAAGAGAGGCAGAATCTACCCCAAAACACCTGCAAGGTGATGGAGACCTGGGGAGGTGGCAGAAGTTCCTCAAGAGTAGGTATTTTGAGTAGATTCTTTAGTAGATCATTTGGAAGCTAGTATTCCAGATGAATTAGCATCTTCTATCTCTAGTAGACTTGTTCTAGAACCCACAGTTCTAAACATGAACCCTAATCAATGAACTCTAACTGTAAGCTAGATGCATGTAATTAGGATTAGATGTTATTCTTATTATTTATCATGTTATGTTGATGAGTAGAGATCAGGGTTGCCCTTAAGGCCATATCTGCATAGGCGTGATTTAGAAGGCGAGGCGAATCATAAGCTTTCTATATTAATTTTGTAGGCGATTACTTTTTGCGACTTGAACTGTTTCATAGAAACTCTGGCGAACCTTGCCAACGTTAATGTGGTAATTGAAATAAATAACTTACAAGATTAAGGAAACCTATTATGTTTTGCAAAATTTGAGTAGTTGTTGATTTTTTTAGTATTCTACTATGGTCCACTAGAGCTAGCAAACAATTACTTGATCTACAATGTTGTTAAGGGGATAATCTATGATCCTAAACACTTAGATCCATGGAACTGGAGGCGAAACTCTAGATCTGAGCTTAAAAATGCATGGCTAATTTAAGAAAGGCGGGCGGACGAAATGGTAAAACTTTGGCGAAAGAATATAATTTATTTTCAATAGTAACCTATTCAGATTTAGTATCTCATTTTTGAAAATATTCAAAATATAGCCATTTGGCTATAAATAGCCCCTTAAGGGCAACCCTGGTAGAGATCTAGTAGCTATTATTTAGATGATGCTCCTAGTTTACACCCGTTAATTCTTATTATGTGTGGCATGTACATAGAGCCCAACGGGCTACGGAGGCTATGGAGTGACTGAGCACCACACAACGGGGTCAGTGGGAAACCTAAGGGAGGTACTTGTTGAACGTGGCTACTAGGGACATATGTAGCATAATAACAGGGGGTTTTCTTTGTGTTTTTGTACGCTTTTCACAAAGGTTTTCCTAAGATTTCATGGCG
This sequence comes from Isoetes taiwanensis, assembly GCA_021234155.1. Lineage (NCBI taxonomy): Eukaryota > Viridiplantae > Streptophyta > Lycopodiopsida > Isoetales > Isoetaceae > Isoetes > Isoetes taiwanensis. Next base: position 1,776,210 of record JAJEKV010000011.1, on the reverse strand, counting down.
TATTTGAATGGATGTACTAATGCGTACATCTAGAGTGCACCATTTCTTAGTCGTTGATTTAGCTTTTTTTTTTCAATGGTCCAACATCCAAGGGCTCACAACAAAAGCCCTCTTTTTATTTTAGGGGCTGAACATGCTAGGCTGTGTAGAATATAGAAGCTAATCCGATAGAATGGAGAAGGTCTCTAGCTTTTGTTAGGCTGAGCTATGCTTCTATTTGCTTGTGCTACCGGACCGTGGATAAATCAACTTCTATGCAGGGCAGTTCCAGGAGAGCGAGGCCTTCGGTTTTGCAGATGCATGCTTCTATTTGCTTGTGCTACTGGACCGTGGATAAATCAACTTCTATGCAGGGCAGTTCCAGGAGAGCAGAGGCCTTCCGGTTTTGTGCAGATGCATGCTTCTATTTGCTTGTGCTTGTGGGAGCTGGTTCATCGGTGCTTGGTTCCTCGGTGGAGCCTGTAGTTTTAGGGCTCTTCGGTTTTTTCTTAGATGGTAGGTTCTTGGGGTTCAGGCAAAGCAGATCGTTGGTTTTTATGTTAGCACCTCCATAGCTCTTAGATGGTAGGTTCTTAGATGATCAAATCTTACCACAGATGGCCCGATTCTCGATTCCTACCTGCTCCAAATTCTTACGCCTTTGGTTAACACTTTGGTTGCTCTTGACTCTTCGATCCTGAATGGCCTTTGATTATCTTAATCGGCTGCACAGCCCAATCTCACCAAGATTGAACCCTAACGACCTTTTGAAAGCAGATTTTCGATTTATTTAGTCAAATCCGGCCGCTTCTTACTGCGGTTTTTCTCGATGCGAGTCATCAGCCACGATTTACTTTTGATTCCCTAAAAGCGATCCTTCCCTTTTCCTTTAATCAAAGTCGGCTTTTGATCGGACCGCTTGTGATCTGTGACAACCAATCTGTAGCCGTCTTCAGCGAAGCCCTTTCCTTATCGGCAGTAAGCTGAGGCGTATCCTGAGCATGCAATCCTGCCATTGCTTTTCACGTAATCAGTCCGGCCAAGAGCTCCCGTCCGTTCAGAATTCTTGCCCCAAATATTTCCCCTTTTGTTACAATTTATCCATGTCAACAATTTTCTTCTTTCCAATGGTTCCCAATCTGGTCTTCCCTTTATCCCTTGCCTTAGTTATTTCTTTTGCAATTCCACATATTCCTTTCCCTTTAGTTCCTTTTTTATTCTTCAATTGTTTTTATTCTCCAATCTCGGCTTGCACCTTTATTCCTAAAGTTTCTTCTTCAACCGCTATTGTTGTAGCCCGTTCCTTGTCACCATTGATATTTCTTTTCTGGTTTTGCCCATAAGGCGACGACAATCTTCTCTTTTCTTCCATGGGTATGTCCACTTCCATGGTTCTTCCCTTTATTTTGCCACGTTATCTCCTTCTCACGGTGACAATCGTGGCGATATTTCAATTGCCTTATACAATTATTATTTGTTGCAAATATTTGCAGCTAGAAAGCCAGAATTTTAAATATATGCAAAGGCTTGTAGCATGGTGTTCAAAAAGAAAAATGGCTATAACTCGGCACTGCATTCAGCGAATTTTGTGCACATGGATTGGATTGCATGCACAAATATTTTAGATATTGCAGTTACTCTTCATATCCATTGTTCCAAAAGGCATTTTATTTATTGATGTATATCTTAAAACATTGTTGTTATATGACATTGTGAATAGGTTTGTTATCCATGTTCGCATCAACCCCGACACATATTAGATATTGCATATTAAATATTACACATCTTGTCACGGTTTTGCATGTTTCACATGTTTTTACATATGTTTGTTTTTTTTTAGGCCCGAAGGGCCCAAAATTTTAGTATAACAACCAACATATAACTACCATTAACATTAATTAACACAACCATTGAATCAACGCATTTAAATTAAAATCCCCTTAAACCCCTTTGGTTTGGGTGCATATTCACACGGGGGGTGACGTAGGGCAGCGAGAGCCCTTATAATTACATTTCGCGCGTACAAAATCAACACCATATAGTATTTTGCTTCAAATCTTATAGTATTTTGCAAATCTTATTATACAGTATAGCAAATTTTGTACTTGCATACCCCACAAACGAGGAACTTTACGTACAGTGTAGATTAAGGAATTTGGGGTGAATATGCCTATCCAACAGCTCTCGTTGCCCGGAGTCACCCCCGTGTGAATATGCACCCAAACCAAAGGGGGTTTAAGGGGGATTTTAATTTAAATGCGTTGGATTCAATGGTTGTGTTAATTAATGTTAATGGTAGTTATATGTTGGTTGTTAATGGTAGTTATATGTTGGTTGTTATATGTTGGTCTGTCACTTTGAAAGATCCGGGTATGAGTCCGATGCTTCTCGGGTCAATAGTGTCGCCTTAACTCTCAAGAGCAGCAGGTGTCGGCCTGGCTGTTGTGTCGGGGAGTTCAATCGGGTAAGGACGTGTGTTGCCACGATCCTCTAGCTGCCCATAGAGCCACTACATTTCGGGAAAAGTATATGTCCCTTCTTGCTATGACAATAGTAAGTAAAAAGGTCCCTATACTTATTTTTACCAATAGGACAAGTCCTAACTTGAGAATAGTTAGAATTCATTTTTTCTCATTTTTTTTTTCCTACCAAATAACCGAGGTTCAAGTTGACTAGAAGATATTTTGATGTTGGCCTTTAACTTGTGATGATCTTGAATAGTTTGATAAGCACTTGAAAATCCATTTAAAACATTGAGTATTAACTTGACCTCATCCATCTTAGCACCAGTTCCAAAAACTTTTCTCTCAATTCCAAAAACTTTGCTCTCAATACCTCAAGTCTTTGGAGATAATCTTGCCAATTTATGCAGTCTTCTAGCCGACGGCATTGCATCTTGGCTTAAATGGCTAATTGGTGATCTTCTTCTCTCCAACAGTTAGAGGTGCAAAACCTTTAGAGCCTTTGTAAAAGATGCGAGTTAGAGTTGCAGAACCTTTAGAGCCTTTGTGAAAGATGCGGGCTCTTGATTCTTAAATGTTAGAGAGCAAAAAATCCTTCTTCTGTCCATCAGGAGTTACAGGATTCCAATTACCTTGCAAGACCTTCCCAAATCTTTCTCCTCTCCTCTTGCTAGAACATAATCTTTATAAGAAGAGAATTGAAGATATGAAGAGAATTGAAGAAAGATGCAATGCATACAAATCAGCGAGCAAATGATTGTAGAAGGAACTACTAACAAGATGTGAACGTAACATGCCATGTCATTACAATAGACATGTCAGCATACAATAGACACGTCTGCATGCTTAATCATTGTAAGTATTTACATTAACAAGAAGCATGAGCCTCTAGAATAGCATCAGGAATTTGGCCAAAGAAAGAGACCTGGCCCTCTCACATCACGTGAAATTATTATAAAGAATCATGATTATGCAATCCATTCATCGAGAAGGATGCTAACAATATGCAAAATAAAAAGTATATATAACTCTTTACAGCAGTTTTGCTTAGAACTTGAATATAAGAAATTGCCGAAAGACGACTACACTCGTAAAGAGTGATATCTGAAGGACTCTTCCTAGTAGATCCAGCAACCGTACTTATTGCTGGTGCAAACTAGTTTATGGCATTACTTAACAGGAACAGATTATAAAATTTTCACAATAATATCCTCAACTTCAGATTTCAGCCCTTGAAAGACAGGCAGTAGCCACCAAAGTACCTTACACCAATATCGGACTGCATGGAATCTTCAACCTTGTAGCAGATTGTGGTTGCAGATCTCCCAAGAGCTGAGGCATATAGCAAGCCTTATCTTGTGCAATTTCTATGCGCCGCCTGGGGTCATACATGTTTTCATCACGTAGAGCTTGCAAAATGGCACTGATGGCACACTCCCTGCAATCAAGTACGTAATTTCATCAAGTCCCAAACGCTGGAGCATAAAGAGGCAGTAAGATGACGCAGAGCTTATCTAGGCTGAATATATTTTCATCCAGTGGAACTATGCTTGACATATAGACAAAGTACAAAGTAAAAGTGCCAAATTGTTTTCCTAAAAAAGTCAAAACAAATACATAATGAATAGTACAAATCAGTAGCCTGGAAAACCAGCATAAGCGCCCAATACTACCTAGTTATAAGAATCTTGTATAACGTCTGCAGTATAGGGCATAGCTCAATGGGTGCAACGGGTTTGTTTCCCTCTGGATGCAGGACACTTAAACTTGGCTGTCGCAACAACTCATGAAAAGCTTCAATAGCTGAAATGCCCTAGATAACCCAATGCACAACAATAATTAATATCCTTTCATTCCAAGACATAGAAATCTGATACATAAACTAAAAATGCACCTGTATCATTCCTTTCCCTTGAATACTATCACCCATATCTGGATGGAGTTCACCATCTGCAAGCTTTTGTCCATACCAAGCATTGCGCCCTTTCAGCAAGGTAACATATGTATCGGCCAGCAAGGGGCCAGCCAAGCGTTCTGGTTCTTCAGCTAGAAAATGAGTGATGTAAATCATCTCTGATGTACAATGTGCAAAGTATACAGCTTTACTAGTAGCACTTTCATTTGTCAAAGCTGCAACCATCCCTGTGTGCAAACATAAAGTTGATTTCAGAAATGCAAACTCAAATTTCACAGGAGCCTTTGTAAGCAGACTTGCTGAAATCATTGAAGAAAAAGCAGCTGTTGGATGATACACAACTAAGTTTTTAGATTTCAAACATTCCGAATAATAAACCTTCTGAAAAAAATTAGATACATTGCTTGTATCATAGAGAATTAAACCAATATGCTATCCAATCAAATGTTTCTAGACACTGCAGTGTTTGTGCTTCAACCAACATGTTGGTTGTTACGAAAAAAATGCATACCTGCACCAATTGCATAAACATTCTTCAGGCCTCCCATCACTTCATGAGTAACAAGATCACTGTTGTCCCAAACTGTAAAATGAGGCTGCCTCAAAAACTGTGCCAAGGCCTTTCTCCATTTCTCTGAACCACAAATACGTGCATTTGCATATTCTTTGTGATAGACTTCTGCAGCAATGTTTGGACCCCCCAGATATAAAACATTGTCAACTGGAACATTTGCTGCCAACATAATTAACATAGAATAGTTAGGTTTCATGAGAGGATAAAAGACCTGGGGCCCATGAATCAAACACAGGGTCCCTTGAATAAAAAACAATTATCAAAGTTCTATAATGGTATCTGTTAAGATAATTTAGGACCCACATTGTTCCTTAGAACTCAAAAACAAAAAAATCTGATGGATTACTTGCTTGCTGAATCATTTGGGTAGGTGTAACAATATGCGGTACTGGCGAGAGAGAAGCTTCGACTCCTTTAGAAAGTGAGATAATAATAGGCATAGACCTTCGTTCTCTCCAGTAACGTCCTATTTCTTCAAAAACAGGCCTGGTTTCGGTAGAAGGCAAGCTGTTAATGATAATATCGGCGTCCCAAACAGCTTCTTGCAGGTTGGTTACGACTTTCAAAGGGCATAGAGGAGTGTCAAGCATGTTAACACAAAACCCATCTCTTAAAACCTCGTCTGCAAACAGAACTCTGTCACCAAGTCTGGCCTCAACATACTTAAGATATGCACATTTGCGAATTAGGCGCCTTAGAACATCCTCCCTTGCATTTATCACTTCAAACAGATGCTCAGCAGCGGGCCTGTCTAATGTTTTTCCACCTCTACGCCATACTCGGATTTGAATCAAATCCCTCATATGCCCATAAGCTTCTTGCAGCATTGCAATGAAAACGCTTCCCCAAGCTCCTGCTCCAATACCCACGATTTTTAGCAGATCGTCATCCCCTTTACCCAAAAGCTTCCTAATCTCTAAAACCTTCTCCTGATACTGGACATAGCCATTGCAATGCCCATTCTCCATAACTTTTTGTGACATTGGCGGACTCATCTGCTTGTTAAGATTGGGTACGAATGCTATCCAGTAATCCGATCGAGTTAAAAGCTATTTCCTGCCATTACAATTGCATGTTACATGCAAAAGCAGACCTGCTTCAATTCAGAACCAGATTCTAAACAGAAAAAAAGGGGTGATCAAACATGCAGGGCATCTCATCCACACCAACGTATTGGCAACTTCAATTTTGCAAATCCAACTAACCCACACCGGAAAATCGTCAAAGGGAATGGTACCGACCAGATTTTCCTCCTAGATAGACGATCCAACAGGGCATTACGGCGAGCGTTTTGGAGGCAGAGTTTTTGAGAGCTACTGGGGGCATTAAACACTCACCAACAATGCCAGCCAGGGTGTGTTATAAACTAGGATATGAAGATATGGGATAGTGGCAACACCATCTGCACAAAGGTTGGGCAATTAATTGCATCTGTTGCATGTCTACATCATTGTTAATCCGAGTTTTAATCCGAATTCTTAAGCAAAGGGACTCGTATGTTGCTTGTAGACTAGGATCTCCGGCAGGGTTGCCCCCTCTCGCCAACACTTTTTGGCCTCTACATTGATCGGTTAGAGCCACGGCATCGAGCATGGGGGATGGCATACGACTTTTGCACTGTGTCATCCGCCACTCATCTATGCGACGATGTTGGCCTCACGCCCACACCCCGAAGCTATGCAGATCTCACCGGATGCCCTAGACACATTTTGTCGGGCTACTGAGACATGCGCGTCAATCCGCCAAGACCGTGGTGGTTCTCATATCCTCTTCACGTCACCCCATGCCTCGCGCACTCACATATCGGGGGATGCTTTGTGGGCGTCCGCCCACCTACAAGTACCTAGGGGTGGAGTTCCCCTCCTCGCTCTGGCGGGAGGCGTCTATCCGCTGGGTGACAAAGAAAGGAAAGCGCTTTTATGCCATGCGGAACAATGATCATCAGCAGAGCTATATGATTGGGGCCATCGGTCACATCTCTCGCACCGGTCGAGCCATCTGCCCTTCAGACGGGTCGGTTTGGGGCCCTATTGCCTCTTTGGCTAACTGGAATGACTTGGAGCAGTGCGTAGAAGGCATTTTTGGCACTGCACTTGAAACCTTCAGCCCCTATCGATTCTCACAAGGCCGATTCTTGCCAATGGGTGGCGTATGATAGACACATCGTCTATTTTCGAGAAAAGTGGTTACTATGGGTGATGCTCGGCTCCCTTGACGGGCTTACTTGTGGCCATGAGTCCGCGGCTTAGGGCCTGTTGGAGGGGTAAAGAGATCAGTGGTTCGCCAGATGGAACGCGGCAGAGCACAAGTCTGTCTGGGCGCAATGTCGATCGTGGGACTGCGGGGGAGTACCTAGATGCTTGTTTCCTTGGCAAGCTCGGGACCCCATTGCTCTAGAGCAGTCAAAATGGCCCATTACAAGGAGCACATCAACCCGTGTTAGCCCGGGGCCCACGGCTCTACTGCGTTCCCGGTACGCCCGAGAAAGCCTTGAACTCATTGCCTCCATTCATACGGTGCCCACCATCTTCGCGATCGAGGCAGGCGGTGGATTGGGGAGCCCCCGCCAGGGGCGAGCTCGGTCAAGGCGACAAGCGGGTGCCATTGAGGATGAGTCTCACACTTTCCGAGTTGCCCGGTGTTGGTCGGATCCGGGCGGATCGGCTCCCTTAAAATGCGGCGGACGTGCCCTTGCATTTCGATGAACACACCGCCGTCGATGCGTGCCACGGGGTCATACATCGGAGGTTTGGACTGCGAGGTCACATTTGCCCCCCTTTGGTGTCCGTGACTAGGCACTTCTGGGGGTGGTGCATATTTGTATATATTGGGATGTTTGCATTTTATATGATTAGCACGGTTTGTCAATAGGTGATTCGCCCGCGGTTTTTCCTCGAAAACCCTTCCGGTGGGGTTTTAATCCAGAGGCGGTAATAAAATCACTGCGTTTTTATATTGGGTCCCATAGGCCAGATTGGTCTCCGTGGACGATAAAAGTACCTTCCTTCCTTCCTTCCTTCCTCTCTTTCTTCCATTGAATCCATGCTCTTTCTACCATTCCATTGAATACATTGAGAAAATCAGAATAGAATTAAATTTTATTATCCATGGAGACCAAGAGGCCTATAAGACCTAAACAAAGAAATAAGAATGCATCAAAAGAAAACAATAAGAAATGCTTTGAATTCTTGGGCTCTCATCTTGGTCCTTCTAGGTGAAGTGTCTAGCAAACTCACTTTAAGACATGCCTTGATGGCAAGACTGAGTTGCATCAAATTTTTTAACCACTCACTTCATAACTGTATGGCCACATAACCATGTTAATTATGACTTTCCTACTCGTGGTCCCATAGGATTTTGTTACAAGGGACCCAGATCTTAGAGCAAACATTATTAAACTAGCTATATTCTAATATATTGGTTGGTATGTACGCTATGATGTTGTTATAAATATATTTCCCTTCTTTCTTGGTTGCTCATGCAGTGGTTGGTTCGTAATAAACACTACTACTACTTCCTTCTGTTCCCTTTTCCATTCCATTTTAAGTTTGGCAAACCTTTGAGATGTCACGGGCATAAGGTTTGCACTAGCTATCTTTCGTCCCTTTTCTCTTGGCAAAGGTCTTGTTTTAGCGGGGTCATGTCGCATAGCCTTCTATTTTTTGTCGAATAGATAGCTTCGACATGCAATTCTATTTTTGGCAAAGCATCTCTTCTATTGCAGATTGTGATGAAACAGAAAACAGTTGTACTTAAATGAAGTATCCATTAATAACTGTATAGTTAGTTGTCTTGGTGTACATGATGTATGATTATGTACATTAAGGGTGATTTTCTACTACAGTCACATTTTAGGACTGTCATATAATTATATGACACCATTTTATGATGCCACATCATGTTTAAGACATGTCTTATTTTTATCATTTTTTCATTATAACAAATAAGACATGTCTCAATAATATAAGACATGTCTTAAAAGTTTACATTTTCCACTACGTGACATGAGACATGTCCTTTACATTTTAATTCAACGTAGCAATACTTTATATAGTTACAGCACAAATCCATATCAATCCTCCTCCATGTTTGCAATTCCACTACATTTGTTTACTTCATACAAAGCTCTAGCTAATGCGTCCCTTCTTGCAGTATCCTCCAATAGATAATCGAATATAACCACCTCCTCTTGAACATCATAATGTGAAGCATTTGCAACACCATCAGAAGCCACACCAAATTCTCGTAAAGCGTCTCTAGCAGCATTATCCCTACATTCTTGTAACTCCTCTTGAGCTTCCCTGATCCAAATTTCATCAAAAGCATCATTATGAAATAATATATAAGCTATGTAGAACTAGACACGTTGAAACAACTAGCGGAACATGCTTCAAACGCATCTCCATTTTCTTCAATAATATACGAAAACGAGCTTTAAGTATACCAAATGCCCTCTCCATGGACATCCTGGTGCTAGACTGAATGAAATTCCAGTGTTTCTGTATTGGAGTAAATGCTGGACCTACATTCAAATACGGGGTCAGCAACCAATTCCTAGCATTATAACCTGCATCACCCAATATGCAATAGTTGCCCATTTTTCCAGATGTAAATTTGGTGCACGCAGATGTTCTTTGAAATAATGTCGAATCGTGCATACTTCCTGCCCAACCAACATCATAATCCCATTTCAGACATCTGGAATCAACAATGATTTGTAAAAGAATGGAGTGAAAGCCTTTCCTATTGTAATAATCAGGAGCATGCTCTATAGGAGCCGTTATGGGAATGTAACTACCATCCACTGCCCCAATCACATTGGGAATGCCATGCTTGGCCTCGAATCCAGCTGCATATTTCTTACAAGTACTCATGGAGGGCCTGACACACATCCCTCTTTATTTTAACTGTCTGACAAAATTCTACAACACATCTATAAGCTGTAGTGATTCCAACTCCATATAATTCTGCTACCATTGGAAGTGTTGAACAACTTGCAAGACGAGTCAATGTGATAGCCACTTTTTTTGGGACTTCCAAAGCTAACCTTAGATGAGTGTCCTTCCTCACTAGCACTGGATGTAATACACCGCACAACCATTCAAAAGTTGCCCGTGACACCCTCATCTTCTGACGAAACATTCTATCTGTGTGACTATGTGACAAGATGTTTTCATAGTATCCTTCTATGCGCTTGTACACCCAACAACTCCTCTGTTGCCTTGTCATGAAACTCATTTTCTGTACCAACTCGAGTACTTGCACACATGCATACATGTATCTCTTGGATGGTGGTGCCTCGCTCGGCCTTAACATTTCCAGCATTATGAACAACTGCAACATTTGGCATATTTGTAGAAGTTTTTGTCGAGTGCTTGGATCCATTGAGAAACAAAATCCTTAAGACAAAATAGAATAGAACACATGAGAATGGGCAACCGAGGTAAATAAATGCATATTTCACATCAAATACATGAGATATCCAATGACTTACCAAGTGTTAGAATAATTTAAATTGGCTAGGTCGAATTGAGAATATATATCTCCGCCTGTAAGGTCAGCAACAGCAACTGTGAAGACTATAGAAGAGGATTCATAAAAAGTCTCGGTGTTGGGCACCTCAATCTCAAATATTTACATAAGGAATTATGTTCCTAATTTGCTTTCACAAAAGCTTTTACCATCATAGAGAATGTAAAAGAAACATGCTAAGTCAATCTGTACATTTATCAGTGCAAGACTTGCAGATCCAAACAATTCAAATCTTTGACTCAAACCTTAGAATTCATTGAATATTTTGTCTGTTTTGAGCCTCTTGTTATGAATTCCTCCAGAAAAATTTGTGAAATCCCTTTCAGAGGGAAGAAAATCCCCAAACCCAAAAGCTACAATAACCCCAACTGCTCCAATTGCAGCACCTATCTATCACAAAGACAATAAGATAAGAGGTTAAACAGAAGTCATATCGACTGTACCAGTGACGTCAAATGTGTCATGCCTTAAGATAAATGTTTTTCATCCAATCGTTGTTGGTTGCCGGAAGCCTGTCATAATCTATTGGAGCAAACTTTTGTTGTTCCTTTGTTTCTATTTTCACCTCTGCAGACATGATATGAGAGTAACAGTTCATATTGTCAAACAGTAACCTTTTCAAGATAAAATGATTTGTGAAAATTTCCTATGCAAAGCAAGAAACACAAATGATTTCCGTTGCCCAGAGACCTTAGGACAGGTGTAGAAAACATAACACAGAATTATAAATAACAAAATGTTGTGTGAATAGTAAACTTCACCCCTGGCGTAAAGCACATTGCTAGGATCTTTGCTCGATTGACCTCTGCTGTTGTAGACGTGGTAATGCTGGGGATAACACAAATCTCTCTAACTCCAGTTACGCATTACTGTCTCTGAGGGCTAAGCATATTAATTGTGAGGGCAGGAAGTATCCTTTATGCACTTGAGTTTACACTTGAGTAAATGAGAAAATGATATCCATCTAATAGAAACAATGTCATAGAGACATTCAGATATCTATGTACTTGACAGAGAAGATAGTAACCAAGCAATAACCTCTTAATAACTCTAAGGCGTTCTTCAAATTCCTCCTCATCAGAAGGGATCAAAGAAGATTCTTGCTTGCTTGATGGAAATAATAGTTCTGTCCTAGCTCCTGCACACCTAAAAACACTTCCGTTCTCTATATTTTCACTATAAGTTCTGTTAACTTATTATTTTGTTTGTATATTTTGGATAGCAGGAGATAGCTACACCACTTTGGTCTCATAAATTAGTCTAGCTCATCTTGCATTGCATCAATCCGTTTTTTCTTTTCTTCACACATTAGAACATCTTTTATGAATTTGGCAATACAACGTCATCCATCCATGATTGCTAAGATCTGATCATGTGTGAATTCGAGATGTTCCACCCTTTTGCTCCTTCCAGCTTCATTTCTTCCATATTTATTTTCAGATCTTCGGCTAGCCTCTCTGCTTGAGTCTTTCTCCTACTATGTTCTCCTTAGTTTGTAGGACATAAATTCTATAGCCTTTTGACTCAGTGTCATATCCAACAAGAAAACCAATTATGGCTTTATTATCCAATTTTTTTCTAAGTTTTGAAGGTACGTGACTATAGGCTAAGCACCCGTATCTTTTAAAACTGACATAATGTAGAACTTCATTTGAATTTAACCATAGGTTGAGAGGTACATTACCTTGCAGTATAACTGATGGTAGCATGTTCTGAATGCGAATAGCCGTCTTCAGTGCTTCTTTCCAAAGGTGATTTGGTAGGCCACTATTCTTTATCATGGTTCGTACCGCATCCATAATCGTCCTGCTTTTCCTTTCTGCCACACTGTTTTGTTGAGGGCTATACCTGCAGGTTAGTTGCTTTTTTATCCCATTTGAAATACAGAAATGTTTTAATTTTTTTGACAAGTACTCCCCTCCACGATCAGGCCTAATACACTTGACTTTTTTTTCATGTTTGTCTTTCTGCTTCTGCCACAAAGTGTTTTAATGCTACAATAGCTTCCGATTTTTTTCTAAGACAGTAGCAAAAGCATCTTCTGCTGTAGTCATCAATAAAAGATATAAAATATCTCTTGTTGGACCTACTTCTCACATTCAGGGGAGGCACATAAATCTATGTGGATTAATTCTAGTACTTCCTTGGCCCTATATTTAGTCCCGAATGGCAGCTTGTTATTTTTCCTCGCATACATCCCGCACATATGAATTTGCCCAACTTGAGGTCATTACAATTGATCCAGCCCTTTTTAGCCAAGAACTTTATGTTATTGCTATTGGTGTGCCCCAATCTATTATGCCACAGTTCCAACTCATTCCTAGTTACTGAATTTATGTTCATTAGAGAAAATTTGAGATCTCATTTCATCCCCATAAGAAATGGAATGGCTACCCTCTATTAACTGCAATTAATGTAGCACCAACAACTTCATTGTTGTTGTTTTTCCCCCATAACTTTTGATCCACTTGTCAAAATGTTGCCCGCGTTTGTTGCATTAGATGCGGAATGAAAAGATCTTTCCAATGATATATGGTTATGATGTATTTCAATATGGTCATATGCGTTAACCTTAAAAAAATATGATTTTTTGCTTATTTCTTATATATTCATATCGTAAAAGATGTATGAATGGGTTATCACTAGATAGATCTTGTGAAGATGAACCCATTGCTACAAAAAGTTTTTGAATCGGAGTTCTGGATCAAAAGTTATAATGAAAAAATGATACTACAGAAGTTAGTTGCAGCTGCACTAATTACAGGCTACTGGAGCTCTTCTCTTATTGGACAGTTTAAAAAGCTGACATGGCATTTTAAGCATCCCTTAATGGGACAAAATGTGATCTCATTTTTCCTCTAATGTGAGCAAGTGTTGCCTTCCATTTGAAACAAGTTTCCACATCTATGAGGCAAAAACTTTAATTCATCTCCCAAAAAGATTTTACATGCCTTGAAGTCAAAATTAACTCTATAACCCAAGTCAACTAACTGACTAATAGAAATCAGATTTTTTATAATGCTTGGCACACACAAAACATTTTCAACATCAATAATATTCCCTTGCAAATATGTAAGTTGCAGCAGGCCACTCCCTTCAATTGATTGTACATGCCCATTCCCTACTTGAATATTCCTTGAGTTGCTTTGCTTGACGTTCTTGAGCAGATTAGTAGATTGAACTACTGATCTCTCAGCTCCACTATCAACTATAAGTGTGTCACAACCATTGTTAGCTCCATCAATTTGTTAAGAACGGTAAACACATAATTTACCTCGTTTTCATCTTCAGCTTCTTTCTCCTCTTGCTCATTTTCTTGTGCAAGATTTATTGTTGTGGGCTTCCTTCCTCCTCGACCCCTGTTAGCATAACTCTTTCCTCCTCGGGCGTCTTTCCCTTTTCCTCTCCCTTTGCCATAGTCTCTTTTGGAGAACACCTTGTTGTTGTATGCCCATTTCCTCCACAATCAAAACAACTGAAATCATTTTTATTAAGCTTAGGACATTCCTTTTTGAAGTGCCCTGACTCATGGCAGCAGAAGCCATTTTCTTTGCTCTTCTTTCCTGCGTATAATATCTCAGCAGATTCATCTCCTCCTTTGGTTAATTTTTTTTTTAAACTACCAAACATATAACTAACATTAACATTATTAATACAAACCATTGCATCCAACACATTTAAATGAAAATCCCCCTGAAACCCCCTTTGGTTTGGGTGCATATTCACACGGGGGGTTACGTAGGGCAGCGAGAGCCCCTAAAAACTTACAATACATGTATAAAATTAACACCATTAAGTACATTCCCTCAAATCTTATAGTATCTTGCAAACCTCAATATACAGTATACAAAAATTTGTACAGGCATACCCCACAAATGAGGATTGCTATATACGGTCCAGATCAAGGAATAAGGGGCAAATATGCCCATCCAACAGCTCTCGGTGCCCGGAGTAACCCCCCGTGTGAATATGCACCCAAACCAAAGGGGGTTTCAGGGGGATTTTCATTTAAATGTGTTGGATGCAATGGTTTGTATTAATAATGTTAATGTTAGTTATATGTTGGTAGTTTAAAAAAAAAATTTTGGGCCCTTCGGGCCCTAACAAAATCAGACAAAGAAAACAAGATAAACGCATTGAAAAAAATCTGAGGTGCTGCACCACATATTCAAGTTATAAAAAGTAGTTTAAAATTTGCCAAATCACATACTCAAGTTATAGGGAGTATTTTAAAATATGCCAAATAGTTAAAGAAGTGCTTGTTTCTTATGGACTGAATTACACTCCAAATCCATAGGCTAACCTCAGAATATGTAGTATAATATTAGGGACCAGGAACTCTAAAGACAAATCCACCCAGAGTTCCTTTGTTTCCAACCCATTTGGATTTTGTTTCCTTTGTTTCCTTAATCAAATCTCCTGCTTCATCGAGCCAACCAACATGACCTAAGAGGTCAACCATGCATGCATAGTGTTCTAATCCTACTGTGATGCCATTGACGGTGGCCATAGAAACAAAGAAATGATGAGTGGCTATAGAAACAAAGAAATGATGGTCCTCATCTTGCTTTCCAGCATGATTGCATGCTGAAAGGAGGTTTATACACCATTAAACTGCATCCGACTAAAGATTTTCATTGCATGCATGCCATAGCCATATTGACAATATACAGCCAACATAGTTGTCCATGACACCACACATTCGATCATTCATTATATCAAAATCGCACATGCATCCTTTAAAAAGCCACACTTCAAACTTTGACATTTTCCATGCATATTCACAAGGGATGTTCTCACTAAGACATCTGATGTAAGACCCTGCGCTCACAGAATATTTGCATGGGTTAACTTCCTTCGGGCAATATTATGCAAGAATCAAGCATGCTTATAAATGTAAGCTTGGTTGGGCTCGTGTTTTCCACCACGGATCTCATGAAACAACAACAACATTTTCCATGCATATTCACAAGGGATGTTCTCACTAAGACATCTGATGTAAGCACCTGCGCTCACAGAATATTTGCATGGGTTAACTTCCCTTCGGGCAATATTATGCAAGAATCAAGCATGCTTATAAATGTAAGCTTGGTTGGCTCTGTGTTTTCCACACGCATCTCATGAAACAACAACAACATTTTCCATGCATATTCACAAGGGATGTTCTCACTAAGACATCTGATGTAAAGCACCTGCGCTCACAGAATATTTGCATGGGTTAACTTCCCTTCGGGCAATATTATGCAAGAATCAAGCATGCTTATAAATGTAAGCTTGGTTGGCTCTGTGTTTTCCACACGCATCTCATGAAACAACAACAAAGCAGACTTATGCTCACCATTCTGGAAATATGACGCCATCATTGTATTCCATGAAAGCGCATTTTTGTGTGGCATCTTTTCAAATACTTCATAAGCGTCCTTCAGGGCATCCACATTTGCCATATAGATTGACAAGAGCACTGCCAACTGCTATATTTAACCCTAATCCATAAAGGATAATAGAAGAATGAATGCACTTCCCTTGTGCTGGAGCACAAATGCTGATACATGCATCAAGAACCGTAATAAATGTAATTTTGTCACTATCATTATTAACCAAATTAAAACAGTTTATTGAAGAGATTTAGAAATGTGTTGTATAACATGATGGATCATCATGCTGCATAGAAGTCTGCGATTGGTATCACAAACATTCAACTGTTAAGTAAAGAGAGCAAGACATACCTGCTCCTCGGAATCAGGTTGAGAATCACTCCAACCATAAATCCAAGCAATAATTGTAGCTCCACATTACCACAGCATCCACCATAGATAATTCTGACTTTGCAGATAATAAGATCAGATAAAATAATGCAAGAACCTTTAAACATTAGGGTCAACTCCAAAAACACAATCGCTTATCCTCATCTAGATTCACGATCACGCAAATCATTTGTTTTGGATTACTTGCTGCTGTATGATATGATCCAACCCCTGTTTTGAATAAGAGAGCGGAGATGCAGATCTTACCGTGGTGCATTTTTTCATATTTGAAGATGAAATCATATCGCTTGGAGTGCTTTCTGAGGTGTTGACAGAAGAGGAGATGTCTTTTTGCGAAAAGACTTGAAGGGAAAAGGCATTTGCTGGGAGCGAAGTTGTTGATCCGAGCAGCTCTAGTTTTATAAACAGATTCTTGCAGACAGAAGATGGGGTATGGCATTGGTTGGATTTTGACTGTAAAGATGACCACTGCTTCTGGACCGCTTCTTCACACTAGAAAACCCTGAGCTAAGGTCCTCGATCCTTGCATGAAAAGAAAACAATAGTTCCGGAAGCTTGCCCTAAAACACAAGGGCTCGATGCTTGCATGAAATTTCCACAAATACATACACATAACAAAAATACATACCTAACGAAACCATTAGAAACATATGCAAAATTTAGAGATAGAAGAAGAAAAAATGGTGTGCACTCTAGATGTACTAATTAGTAGACCTTGTCAAATACTTCCTACAAATCATAGCAAAACCATATTAAAAACTGTACAAAAATACTAAAGGAAACCCCCTGTTATTATGCTACATATTTAGTTCTAAGTACATTTTCTGCTTCTTCTCTTGTTTTGCTTCTCTTTGAAACGTGTACGCCTTCACCAGACAGATCAACTATAATGTTGTCAAAATTATTGAAGAATTCAGAGACATCTCCATCCTTCTGCAGTTTTAGACCTCTTAACTCCTCTTCCAGTAGATCAATTTGTTAGGAGGTTTTTTGTTCATAGTGCTTAAGAAGAAAACTCCACATCTCCCGAGGTGTTTTGTTTCTAAGCTTGAGTCTAATTGTAGAACTCATCTTACACGTTATGATCCCCTAGGCCTCTTAACTTTTGCATATGCAGATCTCCCTGCATCAAGCCTCACAACTGCTCTTGCAGCACCAGCTTCCCCTGTGTCATCATTGGCATTGTTAGTAGCCACATTAACAGAACTCTCTAACCTGCTTGCAGCATTTAACTCAAATTGAGTTCCTTCATTCTCTGGATCTACTAGGCCCCACAATTCTTCAACCTCCAAGATGTGTTTGATTGAATATTTTCACACTTGAAAACCAACTCCCCCCTTGAAAACTTCTACAGTGCTTAAAAGACTTGCACCAAAACGGCTAGGCATTGCCCTGCTCTGATACTACTGTTAGATAAAAGATGTGCAAATAATCTCCTACAACTTTATTTGAGGAAAAATATAATGGAGGATCAAAGTTGATAATGTATCTAGCACCAGACAATATAAATTACTGTAGAAAAGGGAATGATTCAACTATAGTATCTGTAAACCCCGAAAGCCCAAGCAAAAACATTCAGTTAGAACTTCACAACTGATTGATCTGACACCAGATCAGATCACTTTCTTTTACCTGTTAATACTTCTTAACTTTATAATGGAGCAACCCGACCGATTTGGAGTCGGGTTACCGACGGTTGACCCTGTGTCATGTTTGATGTGGTTTTGGCTCCAAGACTTTAGCCATAACCTCCTCATTTGAATAGTAATAAGTACTTCTCCTATAAAGCAAGGTTTCAAAAATTACAAGGTCCATGCACATGAACTCATTTATAGGCTCAACTTACTTCACCGCTGAAAACTATGTAAGGAGAGCAAACTTGTGAGGGTGTAATGGGATTATGCTTCTATTTATAGACAAACTCTAATTTTGGGATTCTAGGGTTTAGAGAAGTTTGGTCATTTTGGAGCAAAAGATAGTGTTTCTAAGCTAATTGAATGTCAAAAACAAGTTTTAGACAGTTTAAAGGTTCTAATGCAATAAAATGTCATCTCATTTAGAGTTTTCTAGATCAAGTTATGGCAATTCAAAATTTGAAATACTCTTGAAGTGCGCCTGGATGGATTTGACCAGGTCAAACATGCGTCTGGCGCACCTCGTGAGTATTTGAGCATTTTGAGTGGGGAGATGAAGTCAAAATGAAAAACAAAAGGCATGTTCTTGCTCTACTCACTTTGTTTAGCCTATATACATATCTATTTTTCAAAATTTCTACATCAAAATCGACCAACAGGGCATTTACTCTCGAAGTGCATCCAGATGGAGTTTGACCAGGTCAAACTTACGTCTGGCACACTTCTTGAGTATTTACCAAAAACTCATTTAAGTTTTAATATTTTGACATTAAATAAATTACAAGTTAGCTTATTGAACTTAACAAGGAAATTATATGCACAAATCTATGCACAAAACTTTAATTTATATTACCTAGAAATGTGCCTATACAAGGATCAAATTTTTATACATGGTTTACAAAAAGTTAAGCCTACTAATGAAGTGCAACTGCATGTATCTCGACATGTAAGCATGATTCAAAATCCCCAATTAAGTCTACCAGAGAAATTGCCGCCTTCAATAAGCAACTACTGGAACTTACAGACTTGAACCGGAAACCCCGTTTCCATTATAAATTAACAGGTAAAATGCCATCAATTTCAAAATTTTGAAGGTAAACTAGTTTAGAATCAATTGATTTGGATGGAGGCGCCCCTGCTATATGCTTTTGCTTTTAGCTGATAATCTCACTTTCTATTTGCTTTTTGGGGCCCTCTTCCTATTCTCTAACTGATGAGCCTACGAACTGCATTGCCCCCCCTCGTATGGTCATCATTAGTAGCGTTTTTGAAAGTAAAGTGAAAGTCTAACTCTACTACCCTAATAAAATTCCCCGGCACTTTTATAAATTTTCCAGAAATTTGCTACTTTTGTTATTCAACAACATATAGATCGCCAGGTTACTATTTTTTTTTTTGGTGGAACCAGCTTCCGGCTTGTTCAAAACTAAAGCAAAAATAAAGGAGACGAACACTAAATTCGAAGCTTGCAAAGTACACACTAAGGTGACCTCAAAGTGCTGGACCACCTCCATCTCGGCTGCTTCCTGCAATGCCAGCAGCATGTCGTTCATGATGCTCTTGGTTGCATCAAACTCCGCCAAAATTTCTCGGACAAGCGTGCAAACTTCGTCTTGGGGATTAGAAAACACTGAATATGCTAGTAATGGCGGATCTTCTTCAAGGCTCGGGAGTATGTTGAGTTCCTATCCTGTCATGCCGGCTTCCTGAGCAGTTCCAGTTCATCAGGTGCCCCCCTAATGGATTGTCATCCGTGTACCGCACCTTATGGACCTTGTAGTACTTCTTGTAGGCATTATACATCTTTCGATACTATTTCTACGCCACCATCTTCTTTTTGTAGATCCTATCTTCATTCAAAATATGGGTGTCCTTTGCCTTCTTGCCTCCTTTCTTCCTTTCTGCGTCCGGCCACTTGGGATAAGGCAATGGTGTCGGCAACTCCTACTCTTCGGGCCGCACATTTGTACTGATGGCCCCTCCTTGGGCTATGTGAGCCTCCTCCTCCTAACTCAAGAGGTCGGTCTCGTCAAGATCTTCGACATGTAGGGGTTTTTTGGGCACTCCTGACGTGCGATCTCCTAAGAGGAGGTCTCTTTGACTCAGGGTCAGATGAGTCAAATGACGAGGGGGGATGCCCTCTGGGCCTCTTCCTATTATGATGATGCTGGGGTGCCGATAGTCTTCATCCTCCTCATCTTCTTGCAGGGTTGTTGGTTCTTTGTCGCCTTCCCATTAATCTCCTTCTGCTCCCTTTCGGCCTTTCGCTTTGCCTGAAGCTCCTGTCTTCTCATCTTCTCGAGTCTCTTGAGAGATCGGAGTTCATTGAGGATGTCTCCTCTCCTCTCTGGTCCCTGGCTTCTCCTTGCCTTGCTTGGCCTCCTCGACCTTATGCTCCACTGCACGAACATGGGCATTGGTCTTTTTCTTTTCCAAAGGGTGCGAGCCATATTAAACAAATGAAGAAATCTGATATCTAATGCCCTAAAATCGGCTAGGAACAACAAAATAGCAAATGAAAAAAAAAATGAAACCCTAATTTTTCAAAGTGAGGTCTCAATTTATAGGCTTGTCATTTATAGGGTTTCCTAAAGATAACTTTTAATATAAATTGGTATGCTTGTCCTAAAAATTACATTCGGTTAGAAAATACGCCTGAGCATCGTTTGGCTCAGTCAAACAGACCAATTACGCACTTCGTGAGCATATGCTCCAATTTTCATGTTTCTTAGCAATGTTTTAAAGCTCGGTTCTACCATTAAAGTGCTCAAATGGAGAAATACTCTCGAAGTGCGCTTGAAGGGGATTTGACCAGGTCAACTAGGGCTCTAACATATCTCATGAGTATTTGGCCAAATGGAGTTGAATTTTTTTATAATTTTTGAAAAAATTTGTTCACTTTTCTTAAACTATCCAAGTGTTAGCTAACAGTTTACTCTAGAGATTACCACTCCCTACAATCCTAGCTCATGGGAAAAAAAAATTCCCATACTTTTGAGGTCATAGTTTGAGATTCTTTCCGAACTTCAAGTTCTACTGGGTTAGTTCTTCCTCATCGGGTGAATGCCGGTCCTTTTATCTTGGTCTGCCAAGGTCATTGCTCTGATACCATTATGATGTCCCCCTAACTTATATGATGCTCCCATTATATAAGATCTGGAAATCCCCTCATGTCGATCTTGCAGATCGGCAGGAGGCCATCCACGTGGCATCGACTACTGATGGTGCTCTAGAGTTGATGTGGAAGAAGGACATGTCTTCCCCATCTTCCCCAGGGCCGATCTCACTGTGAAAGCACGTAAATGTAAGCACAAGCAACATGCATCATAATCAAATAAATACTTGCCACGAAGGGTGAGGCACCATTTAGGTCTCTATCCCCTTACCCCCATACACAGGAGGTGCAAAATAGAGTATTATACCATGTCTCATTTAACGTTTTAATAGAACAACCGTTCTAATAACTTATCACTATACCCAAAAAGCCCCCGTTAAAGTTCTAAGGTTTGAAGCAGTTATTCCTGAAATATACTAATAATTACCAATGCTTCAACTAAGTAATTCTCGAATATATTCTCTCTTTTTTTCTTTTTTCATTTTTTTTAAACAAACCCTAAAGGTTTTCCAAAAATATCTCTAAGGGCATTGAATAGTCTGAACTAGGATCGCAGTGCAGCTGGGATCAAAATTTTGCTTTTAAGAACAGTGTTCTCAAGTCTCGGCTATGGCAAAGTGCTACTAGAAAATCCCAACCTTGGACTAGTTTACATATTTGGCAGATCATTAAGACTTTAATTTTGCAAATTCGGCAAGTCTATATTACAACGGGGAATCTACCATTACTCAAAAACTAAATAATATGTCGTATGCAGCTCGCAGCGATTGATGTGAGCAAAGGGATCATCAAGAAGAGTTACTATAAGGAAGATTAATCAAACCCTTACATCCGACTATTGCAAACGATATAGCAATAGAAATTAGTTTCGACAGTATCATACTAAAAAATTATATGGAGGCTTTGTAGCAACTGGTGAATAGACTAGTTCAATTTTTTGAAGACCAGATGGGTAAGTGGCAGTATTGACAGGGTCAATTTTGACAAGGCTAAATCCTTTTAGGTTCATGCCTGAGCTATATAAAGCATTTATGCCTTGAACCTAGTAAATATCCAATATTTTATGCTTTTTTGACAACAGAAAGTTTTAAGGCTAGTCCTATTCATAAATATAACAATAACAATCTCTGAAACTTCAACAGGTATTATGATAGAAAAGACACAGATATTAAGGAGATATTAAGGATGCTATGGGTTTCTAAGATGAAATCTCTTATCTGAACACAGATCTTGAACCATATAGAACCATTATATACATAAACTTCAAAACAAACCAGAACCATACTCTGGTACCACTTGTTACGAAAAGCAAGGCTAGCGCACAAACAATAATCCTATCGTCTAATAAATTAACACAACATCATTGTAAATTCTAAAGCTAGCCCATATGGCTAAAGTTCACTGTCCAAGCTCACAGAAGCAAGAAATTATGACACAGTCTGTGCAAACTTTAAGTTATTTGAAGCAGGAAGGGATTTGAAAGGGTCAACCCTTAGAGAATCCTCTCTAAGAAATAAACGCATTATCCAGAGAAAGATTAATAAAGAAGCAAGGATTTGTAAAAATAGAAGGAGGAAGATTTGAATCGCAATAAGCACATCTCTTCCCATCGCGGTAAATGTTGGACGCTGACATGTTATACCCAGCCTTAAATGGCAAAAAATCCGCTAAATCCACAAAAACGCCGTGTAATTTTTTTTTGGTGTGGCTATAACATGTCAAACACACGGATATGCACGTGGGTATAACATGTCAGCGTCCGATATTTACTGCGCTCCCATCTCTTCCCCTTAAAGGAGCCTTTTCAAAAAGGTAAAGATACTTAGGCCGTTTTAGGATCTCAATCTTTGTCAAGGTTCCATAAATATCTTAATAGTTCAATTCTGAATTACCATAAGGTTCCATAAATTTCTTAATAGTTCAAGTCTTAATTGCCATGCGGGCATCTCTTTCTTCACCACCATATCAAAATAATCACCTATGCCAAAAATAATAGCATCCATAAATATCTTAATAGTTGAAGTTTTAATTGCCATGTGACGTCTCTTTCTCGCTTTTCCATTCCTCGACAAAATAATAGCACCACCTTGTGATGCAATAATCATCATACCCACATCTTTCCAATTAATATAATCAATTACATAACTTTAGATAGATGACTCGCACTATGGATGACTGCTAAGGGTTTGCAAATGTGGCTTGTATCCAGAGTATGTCATATCAGGAGATCAATACATTTTTCTGACTCTTGTAACTTACTTTTATTGTATTTAAATTTATAAAGACCATTCAATCATTCTAATGATGTTTTAGATTGAATTGAATTGAATTGAATTGAATTGAATTGAATGAGTTTTTATCGTCCACAGAGGCCAATCGACCTATGGGACCCAATACAAGAATGCAACAGGCGTATTGCTGCACAGGTTAAAAAACCCCCGCCCTGAAGGTTTTTCGAGGGAAAAACCGTGGCAGCAATAAGACTGATGACAAGCTGTATAAATATACATACATATATCATGAAGTATTTCCTGTAGATCCATTGCCTCCTAAATGTATGATCCTAGTGTGCTCATTGAGGTCATGCTCAAATATCATGTGTAGCAGCTGGTATGGCCTGACCAAGAGAGTGTAGCGTGCCGAGATCCGATTATATACCAGACAGCTCTAAAAAATATGACATTCATCCTCAATGGCTCCCATCTAGCAGCATTGACAAAGCCTATCCTAGCATGACTCCCCATTCCACTTGCTTGTCTCAATTCGCAGACGGTGGGCACCTGCGCGAATGGATGTGATGAGCCTGCGTCTTTTCATGGGCAGATGTGAACGCAGGTAACGTTGTGGGCTGTGATCTAGTGTGGGGTTTATTTTTTCTTTGTAATATGCCGTTCTGACCTGCTCCAAGGTCCCGAGACTTGCCAAGGAAACAAGTGTCAAGGTAATGCATCAGGCTATCATGGTCTGCCTCTGTGTCGACTTATATGCACGTGTGCTCCTGCACATTCCATTTGGCAACCACTGAGCTCTCTTGTCCTCTCAACAGGCCTTGAGCCGATGCGGTTCCGTTGCTACGATGTAAGCCAGGTGCCGAAGACGAGCATCGTCCATATTGACAACCTTCTGGAAATAGACGATGTGTCTATCCAGGGCTGCCCTCTGAAGAGGCAGAAATCCCATCTCCTGCAGCAGGATTTGATATGGGACTGTGGATTTCAGCCCGAGTGCCCATGCTAAGAAGGCTTTCTGCATCGGCTCTATGTCATACAAATGTGGTTGATGGCCCCAATCATAGCGCTCTGCCCTATGGCCGTTGTTCTACATTGCATAGAGCGCTTTCCCGCCGACCGTCACCTGCAATCAAATGGATGTGTCCCAACATTGTGAAGAAGGGGACTCCACTCCCAAATACTTGTAGCTTAGTGTCACCTCCACAATTTGCCCCCAATAGGTGAGTGAAGGAGGCCTAGGGTGGCATAAGAATGATATGAGGACCACCTTAGTCTTGGCCAGAGATAACATGTTTAAATTTATAAGAAATTTATCGCGGCGGCCAAGGCCGCCACAAACATCAATTGTAAAATCGTTTGATTCCATAATAACTGCTCATATATGTGAATTCTTGAGCAATTTCTAGAGAAGTCTAGAAAATGATGCCGCAACATATGAAAGGAATTCTATACGCTAAGAGATTTTTGAACCCACATAAGTAGAGTGTGCATTGTGACTAATGTTGTGCAAAAAGAATTGAATCTTAAATTTGAACTCAATACCCTGTGTGGTGGGATGGCTTATGGATTATTTGTCTTAAGCATACTTTAGACGAATTCTAATTTTTATGTTGTCTTTGTCAAAGCCCGAAGTAACATTCTATTTGCATATAGACTTTTTGTGTTCCCTTTGTGAGTGGTTTTTGTTTGTAATAGTTAGATCGAGATCAAATGTTTATAATTGAAATTGAATTGCAATAAATGCGTTATTAGAGTCACAAGATAGGTGACTCTAAATGCTAGTAGTTAAATTCTATACGGGAAAAATATATGCAGATGTTAATAACGATATACCTAAAATGATTCGACAAAGTCTAACCTGACTTGGGTTAAGGGTGGCTCCCCATTAGCATCAGTCCTGAGTTTCAGACCTATTCTATGTCAATAATCACTGGCATAGCAAATGAAGATCCATTCCTATTTGCAATGGCATTTCTTACTCATTGCCTTCCTATGAGAGCAGTGAAACCTAAAAAGCTTTGAGATAGCCAGTTTGAATGCGCAAGAGGACTAGAAGTTGTTTGGTTTCGTCCTAAACGACAAACTTCAGGACAAACTCAATTTTTCAGATGCAGTGATGGTGCATCTGAACATTTTGCTGAATATGGTGCCATCTCACCCCAGTTGAGTTCTAGTAAAAGCAATGAGAATGGCAAATCTTGCAGTTGGTATTTCCATGTGGTACAGGGACTCCGGTAAAAGACCCTGGGCCCTAAGGCAGGAGTAACGAGCACAAATGTTTTGAAAAGGCCATTTGTCTATAATTGGGCAAAATAAACACTGCTCGAACATTAGATGTGAGTAAGTGAGTGGCATTAACCAGAGGACTCGTGCTTCTAGTCTTAATGATTCTCTTCGTATCTTTTATCTTTATCAATATAGTGTGGGAAATGTAACATCATTACAAAATGTTAATAAAAGCAAGAATAACCTTTTCTTTCCGTTGGTTTTCCTTGATCTTGGCCTCAAAACCGTTCGCCCTAGGCATTCGTGCTTGGGGTGTTAGTCAACACATATGGTGATGTTTAAAATTGCAAACCAACGTTGCTATATAGCTATATCAAGCTGGCCTTTCAGCTTCAAGCATTGCCTGCACTGCATATTTTTGTTAATTGGATGATCCCATGAATCCAAAGAAAAAAACAAAATTTCTACGTCTGCCTTAACACCTTCCTTCTCATTTAAGCCAGGTTTCTCTGAGCTTTTTTACAGATTCCAAACAGTAGCAGCGGCACTGCCGGATTAAGTTTAAATATACCAGCACAACAGCACCCACCTTTTCTCTTTTATTTCTTGCCACAATAAGTCTCTAAATTTCCGGGGAGTTCTAGACCATCTGAGCTTCTGGAACCATATCTCACTGATACGTGTCAATTTCGGGAAACCTAATTTTTGTTACTCTTATACGTATTCAATCCTAAGCTCGAAAAGCCTAATTTTTGTTACTCTTATACATATTCAATCCTAAGCTCAAATATTCTAAAAATATTTGTATAATTTTGAGCTGATCCCTTATCTTCCGTATTACAATTTTATATTAGGGATTAGGGATAAAGACCATTCAATCATTGTAATGATTTTTTAGAGGCAACATGTTTGGCACGTCGATTGTCACAAAAACATGCAAGAAAAGAACATGATATATCCATCTTGTAAGCCCATTTATGCCATTGCACCTTTATCATTATCTTTCTTACACAATCTATAGAGTCTT
Organism: Isoetes taiwanensis; assembly: GCA_021234155.1. Classification (NCBI taxonomy): domain Eukaryota; kingdom Viridiplantae; phylum Streptophyta; class Lycopodiopsida; order Isoetales; family Isoetaceae; genus Isoetes; species Isoetes taiwanensis. The sequence continues at coordinate 1,749,750 of JAJEKV010000011.1, read as the reverse complement.
ATTTGAATGACTCTGTCGACCGCCTTGATGTCGGTAAAATATAGAAAATGACGAAATAAAATTATCATGTTTTGGACAATTCAAAATCCTCATCCGTCCCACATGATTGGAACTTTCTCATTCAAGTGGACTTTCTTATGCAAGACAAGGAACTTAGGTAAATGATTAATGCGCCCTCTAATGTGTGTATATTGTATAACTACATTCTCTAAGGCAACGCAGTCGGATAGCAACTTTCTTAAGACACTTAATAGATTCTCATTGAATACTTTAACATTTATAGCAAGGACCCTAAGATGATGGAGATGTGATTTTTTTAAGTTGAGTTTTTCCTCCACCTAGAGAAAAAAGACGATTTGGGAAATAAGAAACTAGAAGTATACGAAATGGGAAAACAAGAAATTAGAAGTATTCAATATTACAATAATATACTTAAAGAACTACAGTAAAGATGGTACCTGAAAAGAATGCACATCTATCTCCAATGAACGGACAAACTGAATTGCATCTATAAACTGTGGCTTTTGCAACCATGTGCATCTCGGAGGAGATATAATTCGGAGATGTTGAACACGTGTGTGGAGAATCCAATCAACAGATGGATTGTCCATTGTAGAGATGGTGGCTTTTTCCAAATTTGGTGTAGATACAAATAACACAGTTGAATTGAAAACACTGATTTCTTTCAAGATTGGTGAATCCACTAGTACCTTTTTTTTGTAGCCATCCTTAACTTCAAGATACAATAGATTGGGACAATCTATCTTCGCATCATCATCATCATCATGACCATAAGTTTGAGGGCAACATTGATGAAAATCTATTTCAAGCCGTTGGAGAGAAGGGCAGAGATGCAAGAATGTAGAAAGTGCCTTGGAACTCATCATGCATACATCAGTTAAAACACAGGTGCGCATAAAAGGCAAGCCGCAGGGAACCTCGTCGTGGATGTATGGAGAGTGAAGCTTCAGAATCATAAGTTTCTGGCAACTTAACCATGGATGGATCAAAGTGGATTTAAGCCCTTGGTAACACCATAATTCCAAGGATTCAAGGGTATTTTCAACAAGGGTGAAATCTAAAGGGAATCTAGTGGAATCTAGTTTGAGGCTTCTTATGTTTGGATGGCGGGCAAGGGTCAGCAAGACAGTATTTTTCGACAAACGGTGCGAATCCGACAAATCGAGGGCGTCGACTAGGCTGCATAAGAATTTCCATAGCTTGCAAACAGACTCACAGCGTGCAAGCGCCTTTGCAGTCAGCTTAGAAAAGATGTCGCAGATGATTGAATCCGGCAGAGAAGAAAAGAGCGCCATGCTAGGTATTCAATTCAACCCTAATTCTTCTAGATAAACCCTAGACCCTTTTAGGGCAGCATGGCGCTCCTAAACCCTTTTCTGCTTAAGGATTTCCATAGCTTGCAAACACACTCACAGCACAGCGTGCAAGGGCCTTTGCAAGCTGCTTAGAAAATATGTCGCAGATGATTGAATCCAGCAGAGAAGAAAGGAGCCCCATGAGGTATTCAATTCAACCCTAACCCTTGTTCTATTCTAGCTAAACCCTAGACCCTTTTAGGGCAGCATCGCGCTCCTAGACCCTTTTCTGTGCCCTAAATGTAACTCAGAAAAGGGTTGTTTTGTAATTTACAAGTTCAGACAGAAATGACTGCAGATCTACACTCTCTGGCAAAGTTTTGGAGCTCTAACAGAAAGCGCTATGCTTAGATCATTTCTTTCATTTTAAATGAAATTCTCCACCCGTTTATTTTTAGACCTCTTCATCTTTCCTTTCAGAATCTTGTACAACTAAATCTTACGTTGCCTAAGATCTTCATGCTTCTTAGCATTGCTGTTGCAAGATGTACATGTTCCTGCAATCGATAATAGAACCCGTTGCTTGTACACATATACAAAGGAAACCATTATTGAAAGCACATGTCAAAGTAGGCGATATTCCACTATAAAATTACATCCGTGCCTGCAGTGCTACTTGTCTGCAGGAATATAGTCTACAAATCTGTAGTGTTGTATGAGCTTGCTGGATTTCCCAAAGATGCTTAACCATGTAGCTTTTAGCACATGATGGTAAATGATGATGTCACAGGAGATAACAACATGGATTTATGCAGGCGATGGATAACAACATGGATTTATGCAGATGAATAACAATACGGATTTCTGCAGGTATGAGATGAATAACAACACGGATTTCTGCAGATGTTTGAGATATTCACTACAATGTGTGTGCGCGCTTAAAAACATGAGAGAATGAGATGCATATTTAAATTTCATGTTCTTGTGTCAGATGCAAAATGCAAGAATCGACCACTTTTCTTTGCCTCGTATACTTGCAATGTGTTTAGCATGAAACAGACAGAAGAATGTAGAGTATCTCTCACACGTTCATGTGAAGAAATCCAGCTTTCCTTTTCCAAGAGGCGCACTTTGGAAGCACGTGTCACAATCCAGCCAGCTAGTTTCTTTCTTAGAGACAATCTAAAACCTTGGTTCTGGAAACATTTGATATGTTCTAGAAAAATTACCTACACCTCACAAATCACATTATGATTTTTTTCAGCCTACAGTTTCCTACAACTTACAAGTAGGTTCCCCAATGACGAAACCGAGAGGTGTTGTTGGTTTTTTTGGTTTAAAAATCTGGGGGCCGTTGGATTTTCCCTTTTTTTCTTACTATGGTCTTTACTTGACGGCTCGATTTGAACCCAGCCGAAATAGGAAGCCTGATACAGGGGACCGGATTGGGCTGGGCGGCCGATTTGTAGGAGCCAGAATTAGACATATCCGTGCTTCAGGATCTCCATACTGTGCTTCAGGATTGATCAAAGCAGTGGTTTTTCTTGTGGAGTGAGATTTTTTTGTGTAGCTACAGCTGGGAATCGGCAGAACTGGAATTCGGCAGGATTATGAATTGGCAGCTATGAATCAGGAAGAATCGGCAGTTCAGTAGTTCGAAATTGATGGAACGAATTGTTTCTAGCTCAGGGCTTTGATTTCGGTGCAGTTTAGTTCGAAATTGATGGAACGAATTGTTTCTAGCTCAGGGTTTTGATTTCGGTGCAGATACAGCTGACATCTTGTGAAGACGAGTGAGCTGAATTGGTGGAGCAGAACAGAGCGTAGAAGCAAAGACTACGTTAATATGGAGCTTTTTGGAGCTCCGCAGCTGGCCGATTTGTTTCTGTGATTTATGTTCTTTACTGTGCTTCATATTCTCTTCCTTCTCCAGGTTGCAACAGGATGTTCTGCTCCGCTTGCTACGGCCCTAAGTTATTGCTGGGATTCAATGATTTGTTTGGACGGCCCTTGTTTTCTTACTGTGTTAACAAAAAGCAATCAAAATGTCATGTTGTTTGTCGTTGGTTGACACTTGTACGGCCAACTATTTTTTAAATTTTCAATGGTTGTCAGATGTGTGGCTGGGGTTTTTTTTTTTTCTGAAAAAGCGAGTAGGATGGTTAGAGCGAGTAGGAGAATGGAATAAACATGTAACTTTCTTACAAACTAAAGCGTTAATATTATAAACTTGTGAAATAACAGGTTATAGATATAATATGATTCATAATCCATGTGTATTATAAGCTTGTGAAATAAATAGATATAATATGATTCATAATCCAATTTTTGTGACCATTAAATCATGCAATATCCTACAAAATATTCCATGGCAGTCCCTGTGATCCATCCCATGCAAGTCAAGATGAATGTTAGAAACATCTTCAACATTTTGAGAATGAGACCACGAAAATCTCAGTTTTAATCCTCAACTTATAGTGTATATTTGAAAAAATATATCAGAAACATCTATAGGTTCACCAAAGCATAGAAGATAAATCAACAGGGGACGCAATAATTTCTGTGCATTGTAAATGCATTTCTTAAGCATGATCAATTGAAGGAAAGTCCCATCAATTTCGAGCACCTTCAACATGCATTCTAGTCTTAAATTTTACATGGCCAAAAGTGTTTCTAGAAGCAGGAAAAAATCCAAGGTGGAAGTCAATGATTAGCATATGAGAATAGATGAAAGGTCAAGAAGTTAAAGATTTAAGTATGCCTTGCCTGGCTAGTTCTTTATTTCTACGGCAATACACAATAAAAAGGAATAACAAATAGTTCCAAACCATAAGATTGGACAAGCATTTGTAGATATTTTCCTTGCAATATAAGAACTCTTCAGCATATCTCTTTCTTCATGTGACTCAAAATGGCATTTAACAACAATCCATGTCTAAGGATGAGATCTGACCACCAAATGTTAGCACAACACAAAATTTCTTTATTCAAAATGAATAATCTCTTATCCCATAATGAAATGCAACTATCCACATGTTCAAATTGTAAAGAGACCATAATTTTAGTAAAGAGTAAAGCAATACGCAACCAATCTTGGAGCAAGGAAGGAGATGGAGTTCATCATAAACGCACTCAGCTAGAAGTTCCTTTATATTGCATGAAACTGGCATTAAAGGCCGGTAAGAATGTCGCTGCACTTGGCTAGAGGTTCCTTCATATTGCATGAAGCTGGCATAAAAAGCCAGTAAGAATGTCGTTGCTGCGTCAGACAAACCTAAGAAACATGGTTCTGAAAAACGTAGCATCCAAATGCATATTTCTAGAGATTTAATGCAAATAAAACAAAAGAGTTGATGCAGAGAAATACAAATATATCATACCAAGCAGAGACGTCAATAGATCAGATAAGACTTGTATTGCAACAACAAATTGAACAGAAACACACTAGAGAAGCATGTAAGTCAGGGCCAATAATCTCCTAGAGGTCAGCCTAATTTGCATGAAAAGGGTTTGTTGAGGCTGAAGGAATGGAGTTGGGATACAGTACCTATTACCAGTTCTTTTTGCTATATATGCTAAGAGGGTTACCATCATGCCAAAGGACCTGGCCTTGGCACGACGGATACGAGGAGACCATAATTGACGGGACGGCTTGTCTTCTTCAAAGTCATTTTGTAAAACTTTTTGATGTATATATTTTGAATAGAAATACAAAGGTTCTCATCTCTAGACTACAATAATTTATTCTGTATAACTCCCCGAGTCCTCTACGGAAATTTTTATTTTTTTTTATTTTTTATTTCATTTGTGACTCACGCTGACGTCATCATATTTTTAAAATTAAGTGACATTAAAATGAATTTAGGGTTTCATTTCTCTTTTGGTTCTTTTGCTCTTCCGCTCCTCCACCACTCGCTTGTCCTGCTCGGCTTCTTCGCTCTCCTCGTCGTCCTCCTCCTCCACATCGGTAGCTTCCCGACGAGGTTCCTGTATGTGGACCGTGCCCCTTGGCCGGTCCTGGTCCCTTTTGGACCGCTTCTCCCTTCTCCGTGCTTCCTTCTCCCTCTCCCTTTTCTTCCTCTGGGCCCTCTCCTCCGGCCATTCGGCCACGTTCCCTTGCCTTTCTTCCTCCTGGAGGTGCCGACCTCCTCTTGCCTTGCCGCTCCCCGGGCTGCTTTGCTCTTCCCGCCAAGCATCTTGGTCTTTGCTCATCCTCCCCGCTTCCGACGGCCCGGTGAGGGGCGACGGTGTCATCCGTCCATTGGGACTCCCCCCAAGAACTACTCTGATCCCTCTCTTGGGAGGCGTGAAAGGTGTCGTCTGTCGAGCTAGACGACTCCTCCTCCCTCCGGGGCTTGAGATGCTCAGGTATCTGCTTCCTACCTTCTGCTGCCTTTGCCATAGAAGGTGTGCGCCTACGGCTGAACTTCCTAGCTGTGCATTTGGTGCGTGCGCCATATCTTGCTAGGAATTGGGCACATACTAAGAAATTACTCATTTAACCCTATGCAAGGTCTGTATAAAAACATAAGCACGTAGAAAATGTTCTAACATGGACCCTATGACAATTATAATGAAAGACCTTTTTATTTGGTTGCAAATGTGAATCTCAACATAGTCATGAGTAAAATGCATTTACTATAGTCATGAAAGGATGGAGTGCAAATGCTAAGAAGGCATATGTAGTATACTATGTTTGTTTATTGAAGGCCTAGACTATGCATTTACTTACGATTGTTACAACTTTCAAGATAACTTGTAAGCCTAGGCATGGACCTATACCTAGAACCTAGTTGAGTCTATAAAACTGAATAATATATATTAAAAAAGAGGTATACTTTATTGGTTCCATATTTAATGAATATCCTTTTGTTGTTTGAGCTCAATTGGTGCACACTCTTCCCATATATGACTTCAATGTTGTCTATATGTCCTATTGAAAGATTTGTGTAGTTGAAACAGGTTGTCTATATGTCCTACAGAAAAATTTGTACTGCCATAATGTTGCTGGAAAACATGCTAGCTTACATTGCCCAGCTATAATAAACTGGGCTTTGTCCAAGTTGGTGAACTTTATAAGGAAGAATCTGCTCCAGCAAATTGAACACAAATGAATGGAAAATACTCTTTATGTTTTGCATGAAGCTAATAATTTTCTTATAACTATTTGTTCTCTTCCATGCTAGAATTGTATGAGCTGTAAAAGGGCATGTGTTGCATGTAAGAATAAAGGCTAATTAAAATGTATGTAAATTTAAACAAATGAGCTTTTGCATTTTAATTAGCCTTTATTGAGCTATGGATTTGCTGGGCATTACTGGGCCCCAAATAGAGTTAAAATCTCAATGAATCATAATTGTAAGTGTCCTCTTCTTACCAGCAGGAAAAATATAATTCAGACATCATATACTTGTGAAATCCTAAATGGAGATATATATTCATCTTTTATAAACACATGTCGTTATTGATTGAGCTTCTAAAATTGATACATAACCTTATGCTCTACAATTCATCGTGTGAGGCTAGCCTCTAGTATTTTCTTCTTTATATTATCCTTGCGCATCAATTTTGAAAGAGAAATTTGTCAAAGACCCTAAGGAGATGGATAAATTAAGATAAGATGAACTGGGAACGTGGGTGATGTGATGATATCTCTTGGGAAAAATCAACTTCATGATGTGATAACAATCTTTTGCATTTTTCCAAGACACATAAATTGTTGCCCTGCATAAAATGGTAATAATAAAATATTGATCAGAATCCCAACTTTGAAAATGGTCCACATGCAACAATATTAAAGCTAGCTAAGAGAACCTGGACATGATTTACTACCTTCTTGGAAGAAAGAATTAGTATGAGGTATTGACTGCAGTTCAATCACAAACTTCCAATTGGGGCAGCTAAGAAGTTATACCTAATTATAAGATGAAAAAAACTTAAATGCAAATGTAGAGCCAACTGAATGCCAATAGAATAGCTAAAGAAGGCAGGACATTGCATGGGCAGCTGATTATCAAAGCCTTCTTTCAATACAGGTCTCCGATTTTATATTGAATGTGAATGTGGAGACAACTAAATGCAAATGAGCCGTACCAAAGGCACCTTGAGCCCCGCCAACTTCATGGTGCCTCAAAAGAATGCAGGGTGCTGTATGAGAAGTTGATTTGTCAAAGCCCTCTTAAACTGCACATACATCTCTCTGGTTTTATGTTGACAAGCTCAAACGGACGGGCAGATAGATCTTATGCAAACGACTTAAATTAAGACGGGGTACTTGTGACGCTCCCTACTAAATATACGGCTCCCAGCTGTACACTCCGTAGGAAATCTCCCATCCAGTCCTTCGACCGCACGGGCCCTCCGTCTATCCCGCACTCTGGGATTACCGTAGTGCGGGAAGGGGACACGAAGGTGTCTTGCGCGCCCTTTCCCACTATGGACTCCTATCATAGCGGAAGCATAAACATCGTCAGAACTAGCAATAATAATACATCATGCTACCTCGAAGGGTAGCTCATCCACATATCTATATCTGCAAAGAAGATAATCATATGCCATAAAACGTGAGAGCTCCTACCCGTGGCTCCGACTCATAAGGAGGTCGAGTGACTGGATAGGTCTCAAGATAGAGCATACCGAGTCATAACAATGGTGGGGCTGGCTATAGACAATGGCTAGGGTTGACCACTCCATCCGCCCCTCCTGTGCATACTTTGCAGAATGAGCTAGATCGGGCTCTGGCATGACTCTAGCCTTTCGGATACGCAATCCCATGGTATCACCCATCGGGACTACTCCAGGTTGCATCTCCCTGGTCCGTTGAGGCAGGAAGGGTTGCATCTCCCCTTCCCAGGGTCTAGAGGTTCCACGGGCGCCTAGAGAGTCGTGGCAACACAGGATTCGTCCCCGACTTACCTCCCCAAACAAGAGCCAAGCTAACGCTTGCAACTCTTGAGAGGTAGGGCGACACCATTGCCCCAGGGGGTGTCGGACCCATGCCCGGCCCACACGAAGTGACCGACCATAAGCCTAGCCCACTATGGGATCCACAGTAGCCACGCTCAGCAGGGATCCTCCCTCCGTATTGCCTCTAGCCCCGTTGTGTGGTGCTGAGTCACATCATAGCTCCCATAGCCCGGTGGGTTTCTATGCACAGGCCGCATAATAATAGGAACTAAAGGGTCTAACTAGGAGCATTACTAAGTAAGGCTACTAGGTCTCTACCCCCCTTCCCAATACAAGAGGAGCAAACATGATCAACCATCATCACATCCCATCATATCATGGTAAACATCATAAGAATATCTTAACCTAAACATATATATCTAACTTACAGTTAGGGTTCCTTGATTAGAGTTCAAGATGTTCAACAAGGGTTCTAGGGTGGCTCTACTCTAGATACAATATACAGACCCATCTGGAGTGCTAACGTCCAGATGAACTACTACGAACTCTACTCCACCTACCTGCTCCAGAAGCACTCCCTCCCAATCCTGGCGTCTCCATGCTCTTTGACGTGGTCGAAGCCGTGCTCCCTCCTAGATCGTGCACACACTTCGGGGGCTGCTACACCAGGCTATGCTATGACGAGCGGTGCTCGAAACGGGGTTTCGAGTGCATAGATGAGTCTTCAGGTTCTAGGGTCAGGAAAAGAGGTCTAGGGTTAGGGTTTGGGCCAATATAGGTTAGGGTCCACATGGGATGCCACGTGGCACCAATGGGATGGGGCCGTGTGGCAGTTTGCCCAATAGGATAAGGCCATGTGGAAATGGGCCTTATCCTAAGGTTATCTAAGTTAAGCATTTAACTTAGATGTGCATCCATTACCACTTTCTAAGGTATACAAGGCTACAAAGGTAGACTTGTATAGTGACGGGTCCAGGAATATACGTATTTATGGCGTATATTCCCCTGGAATGTCACGTTCTCCCCCCCTTAGGACAATACTGTCCTCAACATTGCGCTAAGGTGACGAACTTACACTGTCCCTGCAAAAACATCATAAGTATACAACTTTAATTTAATTTAAATGATCAACTTCCTATTAAACAGTTAATTGTCAAAATTTAGGCTATATTTGTACTTATACAAAATTATTATCCAAGGTCAAGCAACTCCTGCAGCTGCTTCTTGAGCTCAATCAACTCGGGGGTGCTCATTCTGTAAAGTGCCTTGCTGGTAAGCTTAGCATCTGGAGCTAGTGTGATTTCACACTCTACACCCCTATAAGGTAGTAGCTGCCGGATTTGATTCGAAAATACATCATTGAACTCCCTAATGAGCCTTGCTACTGGCTTGGGCAACTGATTTCCACTTAGGTTACTTCCCTTCTTTTTAGTTGATTCAATTGCATCTAACCTCAAAATATAATCCACCTTATTTCTTTCTATATTTTTCCTTAGCTGCTTTATAGAAATGCATTGCATAGGAGAAGCTACCTTCTTACCTTTTACTATAAATCTGCTGCCGTCTGGCGCCGTCATAGAGATCTCGTTGCGCTCGCAGTCAATCATCGCTTTAGCTGGCTTTAGGAACTCCATTCCTACTATAAGGTCATACTTTCCAATATCCATGACCTCTGCTCCCATCGGCCACTTGCTTCCACTAAGGTCTATGTCAAACGTGATCCTCCTCCCCTTAGTGTGGCGAATGGCACCACTTGCCATGCTAACTGGTCTTGGCTTAGACTTCAAGACTTTATTCTTCATTAGGGCAGCCAGCCTAGGAGAGGCAAAGTTATGAGAGCTACCTGTATCTATCAAGACTAGGCATGGACTGCTATCTATGATTCCCTCAGCCGCAATGACTGTGGACTGATTTTCAACATCACCTGACTCAATAGCTGCACAAATATGGCACTCACCATCTATGAAATCTTGCGCTTCCTGTTGGTCGTCCTCTTCGTTGTCTCCTTCTGTTGGTGAATCCCAATCTGCAATCTCTGCCAAAGCTGCCTGCATGACGAATGGACAGTCGTGCGTTCGGTGCCCTGGCTGGAAGCACCTAAAGCACAACTTCTTTTCAATGCATTCTTGCCTCTTTTCCCTTGGAATGCTATCTAAAAGACGCTTGAGCGAACTGCCCCCTAATCCATTTTGTGGCCTACGGTCTCCAAAGGGCTTTCCCTGAGCTTTCCCTTGATGTTGGCCTCCGGCTGGCGTAGTTGCTGATTGGTTATTCTGATACTGCCCTTGATACTGCCCTATTGTTTTACCCTTGAATGGTAACTGTTTCTGCCTTGGAATTACTGGTGCTTCCTCCAAACTCAAAGCCTTGTCCTCGGCTTCTCCGACTGTCCTTGGGTTGATTGCTCGAACTAGTCTTTTGATGTTGTTGTTCAACCCTTCAATGTACCCGTCCACCGCTTGCCTTTCAGAGATCCTGGGGACATTGAGCCTGAGTCTCATGAATGCCTCTATGTACTTGGCTACTGATAGGTTCCCCTGGTCTAGCCTGTAGAACTGCTGGATCTGCCTGCTAGTGTGTGATCTTGGCACATAATGTTTTCGAAAGGCCTTGCTGAAGGTCTTAAATCTGCAACTATTTCTTCTCAGCTTATTGGACTTCGCGTACCCTTTCCACCATATTCTTGCTGGTCCTATTAAGTTGGCTGTAGCAACCTTCCCTATATCTTTGTCTTTCATGCCATAAGAATTACCAAACTCTTCCATTTCATCCAGCCAAGCTTCTGCCTCCATGCCCGACATGTCTTTCCGTGAAAATTGACCCAACTTCCTAGTCTTCCATACGTTGCTCATAGCACTATCCACTTTCTTCTGATAGTCATCTGTCTTCCTTGCCTTGGTCCTTATCTGTGATGTATCGAACTCACTCTCTGAGCTAGAACTGTCCTGGCTGCCAGAAATGTCTGATATGCTGGAGCTAGATGGTGTTGGGCTCAAGGGGGGTTCACATAGTTATAGCCGTACAATTCATGTGAGTGACCCAAAAGGGTTTATTTTGGACTTGAACCATACATATACTCTTACCGAGGGGGCTTTTTTTAGGTGATTCTGGTTCAATATGTGGCTGAAATGGGGGTTTTTGGAAGATTTCTAAGGCGTATACAAGGGGGTTTTCGGCGACCCCTTGCACGCACATGTGGTACCCCCTATATGATAGGTGCACCCCCCGGGGTTGGGCTCTTTCTGCTTCTCCTTTTTCTCTTCCTGTCTCTGACATTTTCCTTATTGTCTTCCCCTTCTGGCTCCTCAATGCCTTGCACTGGTAGTGGTGGTGGAGGTGGTGGTGGTGGTCCATATTCTTGAGCGTTCATCAATGGGGTTGCCCAGTGAATCAGCTGGTGCATCTGGTTCCTCATTTGCCTGAGCCTTGCATTAATTGTCTGCACCATCATTTCTTCATTGTTGTCGTCCTGTTCACGTCCAAACAAGTTTCTAGGTACCCATTGGTGCTGCCGGCCCTGGCCTTGAGACCCTGAGCCGATGTTCCTTGCTGCAAGTATTGGTCATCAATGCTTGTTATTTAAGTTATATATTATTCATCCTTATTTACAAGTGAATTATTGTTGAGCATAAAAGAAATCATGTCAAAATTGCACTTATAAGTTAAGGACAATTTATAGCAAGAGTTACACATTAATATAAAATACATGATAGTACATAGAAGTGAAGGCATTCAATACAATCTAGAAGATCAATAAAAACAGAAAATGTTCATCTTCGATGCCCCTTCATTGATTTGAAGAAGTTCTTGACATCCCTGAGGCGTAATCCTTTGCCGACGTTCCGTAGGATGTTCCTGGAAGATCCCCCTTCGAGTGCTCGAGCCATTTGGGGTGCAGGGAGTTCGGGAGCCGTTGCCGCCACTACCGTCAATGTTGCGTCCCTAAGGTGGCCTCCGGCGAAGTCGAAACAGTGGAGTGCCACGGATCTTTTGAAAAGGATGATATGATCCGTTACGGGATCTAGTTTGACGTGCTGCCCGAAGCCAGAGAGTGCTATGAGGAGCGCCACCGACTCTTCTCCTCGTGGGCTGAACTCCTTGTGAAAAACTATCATCTGCCCTTGGCTGAGGGCTGGAAGATAGTATCGGAGTGCCTTACCCTTCCCTATGGCCTTCGAACCCGTGCCCCTTCTCTGAGCTGCTTCCCCGTAGGCGTCTTGTGCCAAGAGGTCTTCATGGTCCCTCCACATGGTAGTTGCGCTCTCCAGGTTGATGCTACTGGATGCCTCCCGCATACTATTGGAACGAATTGTTCGGCTAGAGCTTGGGCCTCTTCCTAGTTTGTATAACCTACTTTGGATTTGCTGAAACTCCTCCTCTGGGATGATTGGTTCCTGTTGCCGATACATCTCCCTTATCTGCTCATAGGCTGCTATATCTGACATTGTCTCCCGGCGTATGAGTGTCGCTCTGCTAGCTCCCTTGGGATTTCCTGATAGGAGTGATCGATGAAGTCGACGTGCTGCTCTTTTGCCATCAAGCCTAAGAGCTCGTCGGTTCTGAGCCCTTCTTCTTGGCAGTAAGGAAGGTTGAGGATGTCGTTTGCCAAGATGTAGTCCTCTCCATCGATGACTATTGGTGATAGGGCTGTGATGCCGATTGGTGGTTCATAGGCCCGCCTGATTTCATCATCATGCCTGGCTATCCGCCTCTCCATCCTCATTGCCTCTCTGCTTTCCCAACCTGGGTTTTCTTCTCCTAGCTGCTCGTAGTCTTGCTCGATCTGCAGTGTTGGTGTCTGGAACATGTACTCTGAGGACTCGATCTCGTGAATGTGGCTCTGCTCCCTTCGAGTGTCGAGTGGCGCTAGGTCCAAAGGCTGAATTGAGGGGCCCCCCCACCTTGTTGATTGCCTTATACTGCATGAATAGAGCGATGGCTGCATGGGCTGAGAGATATCTATGCCTATTATGCTTGCAGATCATGTAGTCGGGCATGGTTCGTGTCCTATCCCACAGCTTGCTCTTGCCCTTGGACCCTCCCCCTACGGCTTGGCTAAGCGAATCTAAGGATACCCATTTCCCTCCCCTAGGCGGCAAGCTAACTTCCCAGGGTAGGATCTGCTGGTCATATTGGCAAATGATGTCAGTGTAGAAGGGGGTTCTGGTCAATGTTGCGTGAAGATCAAAGAGATGGTCGAATATATGGAAGGCCTGATCAGCAGGAAAATCACGGATATGGTTGGCAGCATCATACCATCTAACAAAGCTACTAGGTGCCATTGAGCAAAGGTAGGTGTAGAAAATGACTTGGAGAGATTGATGAGAGGTTGAAAAATCGCCTAAAATGACAAGAGCAGTTTTGTTGAAGGGAAAATGGCAAATGAGGCCCCTTTTTATAGACTATGGTCTGCCTCGGGTTCCGTGCACAAGGGTTCTTGATTGAAGAGACTTTTGTTCTAAGGCTATGGATGTCCAAATGAACTACCATGAAGTGCAAATCTAAGCAAAACAAAGCAAGAGATGCTACATGACAGTTTGTTGGGTCGAATTTGGTCAATCCAGGCCAAAGAGGGTCAACCCGGGTCGATTCGCGCAAATGGGCTCTGCGTTGCGAACGCAAGGCGGTTTTGCGCGGACCAACCCGGTTTGGTTGATTTGGGAGATGATTAGGCATTTCTAGGGATTATAAAATGCTAAAATACCTATTTGGGTGGATTCTAATCTAGCTAGCAACTTGTTTCAAGCAAAATAGACATCTAAAAGTGTCAAATTGGGCTAATCGGGTTGATTCGCGCAAATTGGCCCTGCGTCGCGAACGCAGACGCCTTTTGCGCGGATCAGAAGTTGGCATTTTTTTATGATCCTTTGCTGAAATTGACTTCTAGACTGGGTTCCTAGGCAAATTCTAAGCAACTTACTATCTTTTAGCACAAATTTTCAACCATTTTTGTCCCAAATCCTGGTACCCGGGTTGATTCGCACAAATGCGCTCTGCGTTGCGAACGTAGGTCGAGTTTGCGCGGATCAACCCGGTTTCGCCGATTTTTTAGCCAAAATTGATTTTTTTGTGCTGGGACCTATGTTACTTAGCCTATTACAAGCATTCGAAGCATTATACAAGAATTCTACTACAATCTAACTTAGTTACTTACATTTTCATATGATGATACTATCGAATTACAGAGAAAAAGGAATTTATATATATGAAGAAAAGTCAATTTACACTGGAAAAACTTTAATTTTAGGAAAATTACAAAACTTGAGGTCTTACCTCTCTTTGCGGATCCTCCGCGCCAAATGCAGGTCCTTGGGCATAACAGTTACCCGCTTGGCATGAATTGTGCAAAGATTCCCCTCCTCGAAGAGCTGAATCAGCTCCGCCTCTGCTGCCTCCTGCAGGGCCCGGGTGGTTAGGGGTGTAACCCTATAGTCCGTTCGGAACTCCTGCATCACTTCACGAAGAAGGCGTTCGAATGGCGCCTTCCTTATTAGAAGATTAGTACACTGTTGAAAGTGCCTAATCTCCCTAAACACCCGAGCGTGCCGGGAGTTGGGTCCGTGGTGGACCTTCTTCGGCTTCTACGGCACGGGTGGCGGCCGCCTTTGGTTCTTAGCCCCCTACGAACTTCTCCACGTTCTGCTTGCAGTACCAATCATTATACCTCGTCCAGCGACGGAGGTACTCCTTCATTCTGCGCTTGAACTCCCGATCCTGGCAGAGGATGAATTCGCGCTCACCCACCTTCTGCTTCTTCACTACCTTAGGTGGCTTGGACCACTTAGGGTAGGGTGGGCGTGCGTTAAGGTCTGAAGGTTCCCCAATGTCCTGCTCGTGCTCCTCCTCTGCATTCTCCTCTTCTTCGTCCCCATCTCCTTCCTCCTCTTCATCGTCCGCCTCCTTGCGAGGGCGAGGTTCTTCAATAATGACGGTCCCACGAGGCCTATCCCTCCTCGCCTTCTTCCTCCGCTCCTTCTTCTTCTGCTCCCTCTCCCTTTTCTTCCGTGGTGCTATCTCCTCCGGCCACTCCTTCACCTTCTCCTTCCCCTTCTTCTTCTTACTTGAAGAAGGGGTTGCTTGCTGGTCCGGCTGGGGCTGGGTCTGCTGCTGCTGCTGATCTTCGTGGTGCTCCTCCTCCCGACGGTCCTCCTCTTGATGCTCCACCTCTTCGTCAGTCAGGGGGCCAAGGTGGCGAGTCTCGTCGGTTCGCTGTGTGCCTGTCGACGAAGAGCTGCTGCTGCTAGGAGGCTCTTCCTGCGATGCATGGAAGGTTTCATCCGTCGAGGATGACGCCTCCTCCTCTGGTCTCGGTCGGAGGTGCTCAGGTACTTGCTTGCCGTGTCCGCCCGCTGCTGCCGCCATCGAAGGTGTCTGCCTTGGGCTATACTTTCTGTAGGTTTGTTTCGTTCTTGCCATATCTTACGGTTAAGGAAACAGATGACGTAAAGCTGATCAAGAGAGAGAAGGTAGAAGACAAGGTTTGGGGGGAAATGAGGTGGCAAGAAGATATTTGAAAAGGAAGGTGCTCTAGAGAATATTCCCCTACCATTAATAGGTCTAATAATTAGCCCCCCTTATTAATTACTCCAATATAACTAATTATCAATATATATTTAATTATTAATATATGTACTTAATATTGTATTATACTTATAATTTCGAATTTTTTTCTAATGGTTTAAAGTGTTAATTATGAATTTGCGCCATTTTTCACCCATGTCTCGGATTGGCATGATTCTTCGACCCATTTTAGGTGGAATCTGATGCTAATGCAAATTTCCACTCCAATTTTACTAGAATGTTAATTTGACTTATTCTTTTTTCTTCATCTAACAACTTAGACTATTCTCACGGACCCACTACCTGGGAGAAAAAATTTCCCCTATTTTTGAAGTTCCATGGTGGAAATTTTCATTTCGCACCCTATTAGGCCTGTTAGACTACTTTCAAGGATATGGTCAGTGCTAGTTCTTGGTCAACCAAGAACATTGCTCTGATACCATTGTGACACTCCCTACTAAATATACGGCTCCCAGCCGTACACTCCGTAGGAAATCCCCCATCTGGTCCTTCGACCGCACGGGCCCTTCGTCTATCCCGCACTCTGGGATCACCATAGTGCGGGAAGGGGACACGAAGGTGTCTTGCGCGCCCTTCCCCTATGGGCTCCTATCACAGCGGAAGCATAAACATCGTCAGAACTAGCAATAATAATACATCATGCTACCCCGAAGGGTAGCTCATCCACATATCTATATCTGCAAAGAAGATAATCATATGCCATAAAACATGAGAGCTCCTACCCCTGGCTCCGACTCATAAGGAGGTCGACTGTCTGGATAGGTCTCAAGATAGAGCAGACCGAGTCATAACAATGGCGGGGCTGGCTATAGACAATGGCTAGGGTTGACCACTCCATTCGCCCCTCCTGTGCATACTTTGCAGAATGAGCTGGATCGGGCTCTGGCATGACTCTAGCCTTCCGGATACGCAATTCCATGGTATCACCCATCGGGACTACTCCAGGTTGCATCTCCCTGGTCCGTTGAGGCAGGAAGGGTTGCATCTCCCCTTCCCAGGGTCTAGAGGTTCCACAGGCGCCTAGAGAGTCGTGGTGACACACGATTCATCCCCGACTTACCTCCCCAAACAAGAGCCAAGCCAACACTTGCAACTCTTGAGACGCAGGGCGACACCATTGCCCCAGGAGGTGTCGGACCCATGCCCGGCCCACACGAAGTGACCGACCATAAGCCTAGCCCACTATGGCATCCCCAGTAGCCACGCTCAGCAGGGATCCTCCCTCCGTATTGCCTCTAGCCCCATTGTGTGGTGCTGAGTCACATCATAGCTCCCATAGCCCGGTGGGTTCCTATGCACAGGCTGCATAATAATAGGAACTAAAGGGTCTAACTAGGAGCATTACTAAGTAAGGCTACTAGGTCTCTACCCCTCTTCCCAATACAAGAGGAGCAAACATGATCAACCATCATCACATCCCATCATATCATGGTAAACATCACAAGAACAACTTAACCTAAACATACATATCTAACTTACAGTTAGGGTTCCTTGCTTAGGGTTCAAGATGTTCAACAAGGGTTTTAGGGTGGCTCTACTCTAGATACAACATACAGACCATCTGGAGTGCTAACTTCCAGATGAACTACTACGAACTCTACTCCACCTTCCTGCTCCAGAAGCACTCCCTCCCAATCCTGGCGTCTCCATGCTCTTTGACGTGGTCGAAGCCGTGCTCCCTCCTAGATCGTGCACACACTTCGGGGGCTGCTATACTAGGCTATGCTATGACGAGCGGTGCTCAAAACAGGGTTTCGAGTGCGTAGATGAGTCTCCAGGTGCTAGGGTCAGGAAAAGAGGTCTAGGGTTAGGGTTTGGGCCAATATAGGTTAGGATCCACATGGGATGCCACGTGGCACCAATGGGGTGGGTCCGTGTGGCAGTTTGCCCAATAGGATAAGGCCATGTGAAAATGGGCCTTATCCTAAGGTTATATAAGTTAAGCATTTAACTTAGATGTGCACCCATTACCACTTTCTAAGGTATACAAGGCTACAAAGGTAGACTTGTATAGTGACGGGTCCAGGAATATACGTATTTATGGTGTATATTCCCCTGAAACGTCACAGTACTGTGCGCGGAAGAGTAGCCTTGTCGCTACGATCCGTTGAGGTTCGGTCTATTGTCTTTGCGATTTGTCCCTCACCTCCCCAGATACGTGGGGAGGGTTATGTCATGGAACTTGGTCATTTCTCCAAGTGCTAGGGAGGGTTGCAAGCCAACACTTCCTCCAAGCATGGCTGATTAAGTGGAGGAACTCGACACTTGGTCATCTTTTCTCCACCCGAGCTAGGTGGGGAGGGTTACTCGTGGCACTTGGTCATTTTTTCTCCCAAGTCATGGGGAGGGTTGCAAGCCACTGGCACTTAGAGGTTTCTTCTTCCAAGCTGGTGCCAAGGGGAGATTCCGTGGAGCAACCAGACTTGGGGGTGTCCACAATGCCTGACCAAAACCTTGCAGTTTCATTGCTAGAATTCATTAGCTTCATTGCGAAAAATTATTACCTTGCTGCTAATTATAACAGTTGCTTTCGCACTATCTAGCATCTGCAAAATGCAAAAGCAATAATATTCAGCAAAATACCCCAGGGATTTCACCTACTATAAAGGGGATACGCCACGTGCATTAATGGGTCAGCGAAAAACCCTCCGTATACGCCTTGTCCATCTCGGGGCAAAATACATCACCAAATCAATTTTCAGGAACCTGTTCCCTGGCTCTGAATTAACCACTTTTTAAAAAGCTTCAAAAAATACAAACAATGTTATTCAAATGTCTCAAGCTTGATGTTTAGCAAAACTTCAATTTTTCGTATTTACAACTTCTGCAGACTGGTCATGGTTTTTTTGAACATCCTAATGAGCAATAAATCCTTTGCTGCTTCTACTTCATATGGAACTTCTTCAAAAAGCTTTCTATCAAAGTTAGCACAACAAAGAAAATAGGAAAATCCCTCCTCTAACATTTAAAGATCCATGACTCTGCGTAGGCTCCCTGGAAAGATAGTTTGAGACACCATAATAAAGAATGGATATGAAAATCAATCTGTTGTTTAAGTTCATGCTTTAAGAAAGTAGCAAGTAATGGAAAAATACTGTAGTCTTTGGCAATTGTCTAGACATGAGCATTCGAGAGTAGCATTGCATGTTTTTTCAAGACCATTCTAGGGTTGTTGGAGTAAACTGACGAGGCACCTCGAACGCTATTACATGTTGTGGTTTTCTTCTGCTTGCCTCCATTGTAAACCCCCTGAGCAAACCTTGTTGCACGCTGCATGTGTTGGGAAATGAAGATCTGTGTAGCATGAAAGGCTCATAGCAGCTGAAGCATTTAGATTGGAAACATGCGACATGCCAGAACATGCAGCATCAAGACAAAGGTTGCCTTTCCCCTGCCATCGAACTGCATATGCATCTCCTCCTTCTAGAATGTGTGGATGCATAGGGGGGACTGTAACACCTCCATAGTAGGGTTGCGGCTGGGGAAGTACTCGCCTTGAGCCTGGCTTTGGAGGCCCGTTAGAAAGTGGACCTGAATCCACCGAGCTTCCTGCATTTTGCATAAATGCTTGATACATCAGCGAGGCCATTGGGATAATAACTGGAGTAGAATGAAAAGAAGGTTTTTCCCCATCATGGGACTCTCGAGATGGACTCTGCACATAGTAGATTGGATGCCTTGGTGGCGATGGTGGAGGAGATTGACCTAGACTTGTCCCCTTTAAATCAAAAGAAGACTGCATTTTTCCATATATTGACATTCTTGAAGCTAATGCGCAGTTCTTTGCTTCAAACTCTCACCCAAAATTTTAATCTTTCGATTCAATCAATCTAACACCAAACCTGACATAATGCCGAGATTGACGTCGCGCTGAATCGATGTAAAGTAATGCCGCAGTTTTTTTAAAGAATGTGGAGCATTTGAGGATCGAAAACATGCTGGGCAACGAGTTTTTGAATTGCAACCGATCTAAAGTGTGTTCCTGGAAGCGGCTTTGCTCAAGAAGGGATTTCTTGCAGAGCAACAAAGAAAGAAAGAAAGAAAGAAAGAAAGAAAGAAAGAAAGAAAGAAAGAAAGAAAGAAAGAAAGAAAGGGGAAGATTCCAGCGAGCTTTTGGATTGCAGCGACGGACATGGAAATTTGCCCTGTTACGTGTCCAGTCTTTGTTTTTCTTTTTTTTAAATTTGAAAAAATATAGAAAAGCATACGTGTCAACTCAAGAGCTCTTCTCAACAACGAAAATATTGGAAAGATATTTTCTCAAACAAAAAATAAAGTTGGCTTATGTATGTTGTGATGTTTCGACAGTGATGGATGTGACACCCTTCATTGTGACAGATTATGTATATGTTCTATTGATGTATGCTAATATGTATAGAAGCTTCTGCAATATAAGATGTCCTAGAAGAGGAAGGAGCCAATGACACCTCCGTATCCTTTGCTCGGGCACTTGACCATTACGGAGGGCCTTTATGAGTGATAATGATCGCTAGGAAAGAATTAGATGGAGGGTCTTTCTTGGTGATAGTGATCAATGGAAAAGGGATTTCCCGCATGGAGCATCGTAGAATCGGGGAGCATTACAATAAGTATAGTCTTTTAACAAGGATTGAACAAAAATGATTATAAAGAAACTGCCCTTGCTGGGCAAGCATTTCAACAGAGCTTTCTACAATCTTAATCACTTCCACTTTCAAGTTTCACATTTGCTAAATGCTGGAGCCATGGGTTAATCGACCACATCCTCTTGTTTTACAAACACACACAAAAAAAGGCATTATGAAAGTTTGCTATTCTATTTTCTACATATACATTGTAGGTTGTATAAAGCTAAACCTTTAGCACCCACAATTTTTGTGGATGGCTTCTTGTCTAAGATGAAACCCAAGACTTGGAAATTTGCATGTTCATGCTTGTAGATTTGATTGGATTTGGAATCATACAGCATAAAAAACACATATTTCTAGTAAGCTTCAAATTAAAAACCATGTGTAGAAGACCCTCAACACATGCTAAAGTACTTACATGCTAAGCTTTTCGCATCATTGTCGACTTTTGAAACAACTACCATCAAGCTGCCAACAATTTCACTAGAACAAACAACCACACCAAGCTCTCTAAACATAGAATCTAACTCTTTATCATCTAGTTCACTAGTACTTTTTGATTCTGTATTCAGATATAAAACATAAATATCGCCCTAAAACATCGTATGGCACTAAACACTTCATGATATCACACAATATTTTATGGATATATATGCAGTGACGATGGTAACTATCATGTGCACTGTGGATAATCCTGAATCCCGTGTTGTAAGACTTTATTCCATGCGTGGAAGTGCATAATACTCATGCTAATTGTCAAATTCCCTATGACTAATCTTTAGTATTATTCCATGTGGCATGTAAGAGAAAAAATGACAATCACGAATCAGGGATTTAATTCTATGCTAGCCATAAGCATGCTCGGGATAGTGTTGATATAATACACTATTTAAGCTTGTGCTAAGAGAGCCAAAATCTTTGTGCAACGCTTGTATGAATATTGGAACGTTTTAGGAAAAAGAACCAAAAACATGAAAGAATCGCATCGATCTGAGACATCGGATCGCCATTCTAGAATGGGACGAGCATGCATGCGGGCGGCGCATGCCCGTTTTGGATTGGGAGTTTGCTATTTCAGGCTCGTTTCGGCATCCACTTCTCATCGGCGCTTCCTCTTCTCTCAGCAGTACCTTATTCTCTTTGAATTGTTTCCAGGCAGGGGAGGGGCTTCTTCCTGCCTGGTTTAGCCAATTTGGCGTTTCTTTCATGCTATCCTTTTCCAGCCTTCGGCCTTCGTCCTGTGACCTTCGTCCTCGATCCTAGTTTGTAAGGAAGTCCTCTGGTAGTCGGGCGGTTTGTTGGCTTCTTGCGAGTCCCATTCTAGAATCGCATCGATCCGGTGACATCGGATCGCCATTCTAAATGGGACGAGCATGCATGTATTGCATGCATGCGCGGGCGATGCCCGTTTTGGGTTGGGGAGTTCGCTATTTCGGCGCTGCGTTTCGGCATCCGCGTCTCATCGGCGCTTCCTCTTCTCGCCAGTGATTGCCTTATTCTCTTTGAACCCTCCCTCCCCCTTCTTTGTTTATTGTATTGTGCACAATTTTACATTTATCATGTTTTCCACACATTTGGGTGATGCTTTTCCACCCACCCCGGGTGATGCTATTCTCTGGTATGTTTGTGTTGTCTCGTTTGTTGTGTTGGTGATGTGGGTGCGGTTGGCGAGGCGGACTGTTTCGACTTCTCCATGCGGGGTTTTGGGGGCGATGTCTATGCCTTTACGTTTGTCTAAGCCCTTGCCGGGAAGGCTTATCACTAGGGTTTTTCCTCGAAAACCCGAAAAGGGCTGGTTTTTATCCGTTGATAAGCTTTTCGGCAGTACATCGACCACTCATCTATTAGCATTGTATTTTTTGGGGTCCAAGTGATATAATTGGATTTTCCCTTTATTTTTCGTGGGTAGTTCGCATGTGTGCGGCTACCCACTGTCCACCATTGTAGAAAATCTGCTGAGATGAATGAGAAGCCTGGGCGGTTTGTTGGTTTCCTGCGAGTCCCATTCTAGAATAGAGCTATGGTTTTATTTGCACCTCTGATTCCCATCTGATTGCCTTTCATTGCTTCAGACGACGTTCTTCCAGTTTGCAAAGAACGGCAGGCATGGCAGCTTGTTTCTAGACCATATGCCCCAAACTGATATTTCCAGCCTCACCAAATCTTCGAGTCAAGGCAATGCTGCCTATCATGGACTACAAGAGTATAAAACCCTATAAAACGGACAAGAATCAAGACATGCATGACCCATTGGGATTTTAAAAACAGAAAATAGCAGGCATGCCAGCAGGGATGCCATGTCATGGCCCACGTCAGCGAAACTACAAATAGTGGGCATGCCAGCAGGGATGCCATGTCATGGCGTACGTGTCAGAGGCTGACAAAGAACCGTTTTATGCCAGGCAGGATTTCCCGCCCCCGCCTAAACTTCCCTCCATAGCCCATTCCCTCCATAGCCCTTTTATTTAACGCCTAAAATCTGGCCATTCCTACATTGCTCTGTTCTGCCCTGTTCGATCGCCATAGCCAGATCTTTCGCCATCTCCATAGCCAGATTCCATCCCCAGACCTCTGCATCTCCATCGCCAGATCCGGCCATTTTTTTCTCTCTTCAAAATGGTGCTCGTTTTGAAGCCTGTCCGCTTCTATGGATCTGCATTGCCTCGCCCAAGAATCTACGAAAATGTTAAGTTTAACGACCACCGAGTTGATCCTCCAGTTTCTGCCAATGATGCTTTGCTCGAATGGGCCTCTCAAGCCCACTGGTCTATGGGCGGGTCTTCTTTTCAGAGGCATAGAATGCAAGGCAAGATCGAAGGCCGTCTTAGTAAGCTTAGATCTGAAAAAGAAGATGACATTGATTCTGTGAAAGAGGAGGATGATCCTCCGGCGCCCAGTAGCTTGAAGAAAAGGCTTAGATCCGGCGCTCAGGAGCCTGAGATTACACCCTGTCCTAGATCTGATAAGAAAAAGAGGCTTCTGACAGAAGAATCAGATCATGTTCCTTGCAGTTTGTCTAGGTCTAGAAAAGAGCCCAATTTGGATACGAAAAGGCGTGGCTCTGTGAAGAAAAGATTGAGAAGAGCCTTGATAACTGATGAGGATGAATCAGAGGTTTCTTTTGCCGAAGCTCCAGAGTCTGTGCGCCGGAGTTCCAGATTACGTGATGTTCCTAAGTATGTTTTAGTAGAAGATGAGTCTGAAGGTGAGTTGAGGGAGGACGAATGCAATGCAGATGAATCCTTGAAAGAAGATGAGATTTTACAAAAGAAGAGTCTGAAATCTGTCAATGAAGAGGAGGTTTCACAAAAGAAGAATCCGAAGTCTGTAAATAAGGATGTAATTTTGCAGGAAAAAAGTCCTAAATCTCTGAAGAAAGCTGGAAGCCCACAAAAGAAGAGCGCTAAAGATGTTACAGAGGTTGAAACTCCACAACGGAGGAGCTCTAGAAACAGAACTCCATCCAAGAGTCCTTGAAAGGAGTAAGAACGAATGGTTCTACAAATGTTATTGCAAAGTCTGTCATGCAGTGGAGAATTTACACTCAATTTATACTCTGTTCAGAAGTGCAACAGATGTTTAGATATGGAAACAGATTTTTCCGCTTGCAGATTACTGTTTTGTCCGAAGGTTTTCCTTCAAAGATGTATGTTTCTCTTCATGGATAAAATGTATAGCAATTTAAGCCCCCTTTTGTTATCAAAGAAACTGCATCTGCTCTTCTGCACTTTGTTGAAATCACCATTGTTTCCAAGGATCTGGTAAAATATTTAACAACTAGAACGTATTCAATAACTATATACAGAAACTATACACTCAGCTTCATCATGAGTCATAGACTTTTAAATAGCTATTATTCTAGATGCACCTAAGAATAAATTAAATCTAATGAAACAAACAAACTGATAGAAATTTTGTCCAGGATTTATTGCAGAGAACAAGCTAAACTTCCTAAAGTGACCTTTTTCATCATTCGAAATAACCAAGTTCCTGCCAGACTGGCAAGAGTTTTCAGATGCTCTTGTGAAACATCCAAAAAAGATAAATGTGCCTATATGTAAAACACCGCCAGCCTAAGCTAATGGGAATGATGAGTTTTGTAGTGGCTTTGCCAAATCGGGCTAATGGGGATATGCCCTTATTCACTCGATTATATTGCACCACCACCAAGGAACATTATAGTTTGCTAGTTCATGAAAGCGTATGTTTGTAACATATGGTTTCAATGGTTTTAGGGTTGTATTGTATGTTTTTGAGTATGGATTTAGGGCAAAAACGAATCTTTTTCTTTCCTGTATTCTTGGAGTGGCGTGGCTGGGGTCGAGGAGCTTCGTTCCATGGTTTGATGCAGGCGCCAAGTTTAGAAGGTAGAGATTTCTGTTTATATGAAGCTGATTCCGGCCCAGATGGATTGTAGAAAACAATTCCGGCAGCTTCATCATAGGGTTGTGTCTGGATGAGTTCTGGGCAGATCCTTCATTTTCTTGCTCGTGAGCCATTCCGGTGTGTAGCCTTGGCTATGGTGGCCTCGAGGCGATTCCAGGCCATTCGGTATTTCTTAAGTCTTTGATATGGTCGTGCTCCACGTGGTTACGCTACATAACTCCCTCTTCTTTCATTCATTTTCTATTTCTTTGGTGGGCGAGTTTTAATTTAGATGTCTTGGCTCCTTGCTCCTCTTCGTTTGCTACGTGAGCACAAGTTGGGTATGTAATCGGAATGAAAGAAACTTAGGCAATCTGCAGGAGAAGACATCCAAGTTAAAGAAATGATGGGGAAATGGATTGGCAGGGGGTTCAAATCCTCCGGTTTGTTTGTCTTTACTCTTTGCAGGTGCTGAAGAAGCTTAAACTGTTGGGATGTGGCGCTAGTGTTGCAGGGAAGCTTGTGGGACAAACCCCATTGAATACTATTTTAGAAGCTTCATCCGCTCATGCTTTAGTGCCTCCAATAGTGGCACTTGCTATGTTCAGGTCAAATGACATCGAAATTCTTGCCAATGGATGTCAATGGGCCCTTAGAAATAGAGCCACATCAGCGTTTGACCCCATCTCCCGATGACGTATACGCATGGGATCGCACTAGAGGGCATATCCCTCGGTATATTCCCCTATCTAGTGGCTGGGAATTCACTAGAGCGCCCATGCGGCAAGGCTCGAAATTAGGGGGGTAACTCCCAACAATATCCGATTAAAGTTGGAAATGTCCGATTTGCTAAAGTTGATGCAGACAAATTTCCGGTCGAAATTTTCTAAAAATAGTGTTAAATCCAACAAGTTAGAGGTATTTTTTTCAAAAATCCGGTACGCATAAATAAAAGGCGGCATTTTTGCTGGTTAGTGCAAAATATAAATTCGAGGCCTGCGAGTCATGCCACCACCTGCAGCACCAGTAGCTGCAAGGGGTAAAGAAAAAGCAAGGAAAAGGAGGCACTATAAGTCATCTAGCTCGAAATCTAGCTTCGAATCATCAGAGTCAAAGGCAGAAACTAAAACACAGGATGAAGAGGAAGCTGAGACAAAACATAAAATAGGACAAGAGGCAGCAGTCCCACCTGCTAATAGGCAAGCCAGGGCCAGGGCTAAAGCCAAAGCTGAAAAGGGAGCAAATTACCATAATAAAGTGGACTCAGCCATGAATAATGTATGGAAAGCCAGGAAATTGAAGTAGTTCTCAGGCACAAAAAGGTTGGGCATGGAGGCAGAAGCATGGCTTGACGAGATGAAAGAGTATGGCAATGCATATGGGATGAAGGATAGAGATAAAAGGAGAGTAGCTACTGCAGACCTTAAAGGTACCCCATGCATATGTTGGAAAAGATACACTCATGCTCACGGTTTGAGCCGTAACAATTGCAGGTTCAATAAGTTTGCAAAAGCCTTCAAGCATCACTATGCCTACATCCCACCAGTGCCAGATGGCGCAAGTTTTTTATAGGCTAGAGCAGGGCAACATGACAGTTACGCCTTATACGAAAGAGTTCATGCGCTTATAGCTCTATGTGCCAGAAATAGATGAGAAGCGGACAACCGAAGGCTACATATTGAAGGGTTAAATGAGAAGATTAAGAAGCTCGTGCGAGCGATAAACCCGCATTTGGTGGCTGAGGTGGAGGATAAAGCACTTAGCTTGGAAGAGCCTCGTCCAGTGACCCCAGTTCAGAAGCAAGGGAGTTGTGACAAAGCTAGAAATGTGGAAGCCTATAGTCCGAGACCAGCTAGCTAGTCCAGGGCAGCCAAAAGCAATTACAATAGTGCGTGCTATAGCAAGCAAGAAGGAAAGAAGCATGTGACCCTCAAAGACCAGGGTGGAGGTCCTAGTTACTCAAAGCTGGTGAAGCAAATTTTGGAGTTTATATCAAAGGAGAGCGAGACGAGTGCATACGTGACACAATCACTTATATGGCAAACACAATGACTCGCCATAGGATTTCATTGAAAGTGCCTTTTTGCCGAAATAGAGTTTGAGAATGCAGAGAGTCAGTATAGAGTAATCTGCACGGTTGGCAAGATAGCTAGCAAGCAAATTATCATCCTCATTGACAGGCCGAGCATCCACAACTTTGCCTCTCTTAGGCTAGTAGAATTGATTAATACCAGGACTTTGAAGTCAAAGCCCAGGCCATTATTAATGGCAAGTGACGCTCTTCGCCGCACAGACGGCAAGAGGTTGAACCTCGAAATTTCTGTGGGATTAGGCATGGAAGTGATGAATATATAGGTGATATGACCTTATAGTTGGGATGGAATACCTTGTTCCAGCAAGACTATTGATTAATTGCGGCAGGAGAAGGCTCATTCTAACTGCTCCAAATGAAAAGAAGATAGAAGTCCAAGGTAAGAAGCAAATCCCAATAATGCAATGCATGTCAAGTAAAAAGTTGTTTAAGTGCGTAAAAAGAGAAGTGATAGCATATATCTTCAAGTTGGAATTGGTAGACCCTGACACCAAAGGCTACACCAAAGTGTAGGCTTTGAGTAAGTTGCCGAAGCAGGCCATATGACTTGTTAAGGAGTTCCATGACTTGTTTCTAAAGGAACTTAGAGAACTTCTGACTTATAGAGGAGTAGAGTGCGAGATTCCTTTTGAATCGGGCACTAAGCCGACAAGCAAGGCGCCATACAAGATGAGCACTCCTGAATTGGCGGAGTTGAAGAAGCAACTCCAAGAGCTCCTAGACCTAGGTTTCATTAGACCTAATATCTTCCTTTTGGAACACCCATCTTATTAGTTAAGAAGAAAAATGAGAGCCTAAAGATGTGCACTGGTTATCGTCAATTGAATAAGCACACCATTAAGAATCGGTACGCCTTATCTAGAGCGGATGACCTCATGAACCAACTCCAAGGAGCACAATTTTTTTTTTTTCAAAGTCAAGTTAAGATCAGACTATCTTATCAGATTTGAATCAAGGAGAAAGATGTCCATAAGATAGCTTTCAGAACAAGATATGGAAACTATGAATTTATAGTCATGCCTTTTGGACTTATTAATGCCTCGGCAACATTAACGAAGCTTATGAATGATATTAGCATGATCTACATTTAAGAAGAGTTCTCGAGAAGTTGAAAACGCATAAACCTTATTGTACTTAGATGTGTTCTTATCTAAATTTTTGTCTTGCTTCATTATTCTGGTTGGTTTATTTCAGTGAACAGGATTTCAGAGTTTAGGTGACAGCTTGCTATCGGACATCACTCTATTCTATCTGTTTTTGATGGGATGCAGTTTCGAATGTTTAAGGCCTTTGATGCTTTAAATTTTCTCATCATTCCATTTCATTTTGGATATTATTACTGGAGTATAATTGACTACATACTACTATCTCTTTCAGCATGCTTTCATTTCAAAACCATGGATTTTGCTTTGTACTTGAATTTTTATAATTAATGACAAAACCAACTCTTACTCTCTAAGGGGCATAAACCTATTGTACTTTCAAGATAAGTTATACATTCCAGGGTCATCAGGAGTGAGAAGTTTGATCCTCCACGACACACATTTGAATTGATTATTCACGAAAAAACCTTATGACCTAGGCTACTTATTTAGTTGTGCATCACGAACAAGCAAAATTTCTGTGCGGAAATTTGCTAGCTTCCATGATGGTAACTGAAAAAAGTATAAATATTCACACAATCTGTTTCGTGGATCTTGTGTCGCTCTCTTATATATGTATAAGCTGCACAACTAAGCAAAACGTGATGCTCGTCCTCCACTTCCCCTGTCTGACATATCTGACATATGCGACTGGACCTTGGTAATTTATGCCACCTTCCACACTCGACTTGTAGGTGATGGGAGCTAACCCTCATCCGACAAATCTGGTGTCTAGATGACATAAGCAGATGGTCTATCAAGTACTGTTGTGCTGTGTACATAACCATGGGATTTATTTTACGCCTGTAAAAGTCCATCTTGCCTTGTGGGTTGGCCCTTGGACTTGACAAGGTCCCGAATAGCTTCTTGTGATGGCATATCGTTCATACTGATGTTCCATCTTTGCAGCCATAATTCTCCATCTGCATACCAGCCACTTTCCTTGCTTTCTTCCATTGCCTTATATGGTAGCCTTTCATGAGGTAAGGCTTTAACTCTGGTTATATAAACAAGGTATTGATAGATTGCCTCTCTCTCCAATGGCAACATACCAACTTCAGCAATCATCATGGCATATGGTGTTTGGAGTTTAACTCCTAGCTCATCCATTAGATAGCGCTTTTGGACTGCTTCTATATCTTTCCATTCATTCCTTGCTAAACCAGTCCCCATATCTGGCATCCATACAATATTACAGGCATAACTAGGGCTCGATATAAATGAAGCCGCATGGAGCAGTCCCATAGCTGAATTGTTCTATATTTAGGTTGCATTGCGTATAAAGCTTTCTTTCGACCAACAATCCTCTTATCTACGGCTGTATTCTGTAATTTTCTGTTATCTCAATTCCCAAATATTTATAGCTATGAACATGTTCAATGGGCTTACCTTTAATCTGAAAAACATGTTTTTTCCTCGTGCCAAACATCATAATTTTTGTCTTGTCAAAATTGACTGCCATTCCTGCTTGATCGCAAAAGGATGATAGTACCTCTAAATGTTGTTGCAAGCCTTCCGCTGTTCGTGCAAGAAGCACTATGTCATCTACATATAGAAGGAGCATGATAAGGTATCCTGCAAGCACTACCCCGTCATAGCAACTTCGGTTAAGCCACCTTTCTACTTCATCAATATAGATGCCAAATAAAGTTGGAGATGCAGGACAACCCTGTTTAACACCACACCAAGATTACTGATTATTTGCTTATCACATTTCTTATTCAATGGAGTGCTCAATTCAGTAAATGCTCATATAACCTTGCTACAACAAGTTGCAGTCCCTTAGGAACATTAATAGCATCTAATCTATCCATAAGTTTTTTTCTGGGTACAGTATCAAATGCCCTTTTCAAGTCTACAAAGCATGTACATTGCCCTATTTATTCCCTTAGACTTCTTAATGGCTACTCTTCTTGTCACTAGATGGTCTGTAGTGGAGTAACCTGTACGAAAGCTGGCTTGCCCAATAGCTCTGATATCTTGCTCCTCATCCCATCTAGATAACTTATGTTCCACTGCTGCCCAAAAAGCTTTGCCATAAGACTGCTTATCATGATTGTGCGATAGTTGCTTGCTTTTGTTTTATCCCCACCTTTATGGATAGGGACAATACGACTTAACTGCCATTCCTTCGGAAATCCAAAAACCATAACTGAGTTAAACAACTCAGTAATCTCATTCACTACTGCGTTTCCTGCCCATATCATCATCTCCGCTCTAAGCCCATCTATATCTGCAGCCTTACCATTTGCAAGCTTTCTGATGGCCTCTCCTATATCCTCTGATGTAAATATGGGCTCCAATGTCATATCTCCTATACATATAGGTGGCTCATCTACTTTATATAACAGCTCATGTGCATAGTTATATAAGTCAAAAGCATCTACATCACTTTTTGCTGTATATGACGTATTCAACTGTTGCCAGAAGTCCTTTGGGCAATGTAAGAGCTTATTGTAAAGCTCAATTTGCCGCTTTTTTAGAAATATAGTCTTCTTCCTCTTAAGTATATTTAGGGTCTGGGTTGGGGATCTCCTGTAAGACAGCCCTCTGTGAGGACCCTTGGATCAAACAGGAAAATCCTGGCTGAGTGTCACACGGGATTTTGCAAAGGAACAGAAAGAGAGAAACAGGAAAGACAACAACAAACAGTGAAGATAAGGATGCTTCCTTGATATCACTGAGTGTACATGAGCTTTCGGAAATCGAGAGAAAGACTAGAGACAAGGACTAAAACTCATCTAAAAACCTGAGTTCTAACTCTACTCATATATATAGTACAACGACCTTGGATCCAAAATAGATGTTTGGCAGATCTTACTACCAACTCCTGAATCAAAGCCTGATTTTCCAGAAATCTTGCAGTGCTGGAATCACGCTAAGTGCTGACTGTACTGCTGCAGGGCCGTCATTTATCTGTTCTCTGTCTCTTCTTCGGCATGGTCTTTGTCGTGGTCTTCGGCATGGTCTTCAGAGGGGGTCTACTTCCTGATGGTTGACCTTGACCTGGTGTCTTATTCCTGCCCTGATCCGTGGTGTTCATGAATAGTCCTGTACCAGGACGTACAGGACTAACACTCCCCCCCCACTAAATGACACTCAGGGGCACCTCCGGTGATGCTCCAACCACCTGCTCATGTTGTTAAGGACATGGAGGTTGTTCCCCACATTCAAACTCCTGATGTGGAAGTCGTGGACCTTGGAGAAAATCAACTTCAGTTCGCTTGGCTGCCAATAAAAAATTCAAACATATCTTTGCGTGGAGCTATAAAGACCTTCGGGGTATCAAAACAGAGTTAGGGGAACTCACCATTCCCACTAAACCTGATGCACGCCCAATCTAGCAACGACAGTACTGGCTCAACCCCAATTATCATCACCACGTCAAAGCTGAAATTGACAAGCTTCTGGCTGCTGGCTTAATTTATGAGGTCAAACATTCAGAGTGGGTGAGCCCCATTGTCATTGCTCTCAAGCATAATGGAAAAATCCGTGTTTGTGTGGACTACAAGAAATTAAATCAGGTCACGGAACGAGATCATTTCCCGCTACCCTTCACAGACCAGGTTCTGGAAGAGGTTGCTGGTCACAAGATGTACTCTTTCATGGATGGCTGGATACAATCAAATCTCCATCAAACAAGAAGATCAACTCAAAACCACCTTCACCACGCCATGGGGCACTTTTGCCTACAAGGTGGTTCCTTTTGTGTTATCCAACTCTCCATCAACATTTCAACGCATCATGCTGTCAGTTTTTCAAGACTACATGAAAGATAAATCCTTTCTCCAAATCTTTCAAGATGATTTCTCTGCCTACAGCTTCATGGATGACCACCTGGAGAAGTTAGAGCTGGTTTTTCAAAAATGTGATGAGTCAGGTATCAGTCTCAATCCAGAGAAATGCACCTTTTGTGTCACCTATAGTGTTCTTTTGGGTCATGTGGTTAGTAAAGAAGGCATCACCACGGATCCTGCAAAAATCAGTTGCGTGCTGAAAGCACATGCACCAACCAACGTTAAAGAGACATGCTCCTTCCTGGGTAAGGTCAATTATTATGCCACCTTCATTCCTGGACTCACTGCCATCGCTGATCCCATTCATAAGCTCACAGGTGACGAATCCTCTTGGGCTTGGAATCCTCAGGCGGAGGCAGTGTTCCAGAAGCTGAAGCTTTTGCTTACTTAGGCACCGGTCCTTGTTCCCCCTCAATGGGACAAGCCCTTTCATGTTCATGTGGATGTCTTGGCATTTGCCATTGGTGCTGTTCTCTCTCAGGCATATGATGAGCACACGGATAAACCCATCCGCTATGCTAGCCGAAAACTCAATCCTGCAGAGTGAAATTATTCTGCCACAGAGCGGGAAGCATTGGGCTTAGTTTTCTGTGTCCAATGCTTCCGTCATTATTTGTTGGGAAGCAAGATCAAGTTCTTTGTTGATCATCAAGCTCTTCTCTATTTGATCAACAAGGCCACGCCCACGGGTCGCATTGCTCATTGGGTCCTACTTCTGCAAGAGTTCACTCTCTTCGAAATCATTCACAAGGCAGGAAAATCTCATGTTGTGCCCGATTACCTCTCACGCATCCACACAGATGATCCGTCCACAGCCCAACTGTTCTTGATCACAGCCACGCCTCATAACCAACCCAATTTGACTGTTGTACCGGAGGATTGAGAGTCTGGTAAATTTCTTCTTGAGCTTGTTGATCCAGAGGAGTGGAGGACGACGCTGCTTGCTGAGGTCTCTGTTGTTGAGGTGGCCGTGGTGGCTTTTTCAGAACAGGACATGGGCCTTGTTTGCATTGGCAACCCATAGTTTGATAAGTCGTGAGTCGGACTGAAGCAGTTTGATTTGTTCCAGGAAGTTGAACTTGGACTTGAGGAAGTTGAGGGCATGCCGTGGTGGTATGACCCCATTCTTGGCAATGATAACACTGAGCCTTGGAAGGATCAAAAGGTTGACGGGGGCCTTGACCCCAAGATTGCTGAGGTTGCTGAGATTGTTGATATTGCTGAGGTTGCTGAGCTTGTTGATATTGCTGAGGTGGATACGATTGTTGTTGCTGTGGCGCGGTTTGCACCTAAAAAACCATTTTCTGTCTGAAGGGTGTCGGATGAGAATGAGTACACTCTTCCGTGGCATGATTGCACATGTTGCACCGTTTACAATGAGGAGGACCATTGGTGGAGTTGCATTCATTGGCAAGATGACCTTGATATTTACAGATGTGACACCAGATCTGAGTGCGTTGAGGAGCAACTTGTTGAGGCTGAACCGCATTCTGAGGAACCATGACGGGGGGCATGAAAGGTAGTTCCGTGAGGGCAACACCTTGTGAGGAGATGTTGACTGAGTGATTGACTAATTCGATAGCCTGCTCCAAAGCCTTGGGACGCAAGTACTCGGTCATGAGACGAATGGCAGGAGGAAGTCCTTGCAGAAACCAGACGAGAATCTGGCTTTGCGTGGGGTACTCCCGGAGCTTGCTAACCAGAATGTGAAGGCGATCCGTGAAATCACGCGCAGACTCCATGGGTTGTTGCTGAAGATCATTGAGTTGCTTGAGCAGGAGTTGATCATCGTCTGTGGTGCCATAATGAGAGAGAAATGCAGTTTTCATCTCTTGCCAGTTTTGTTTCCAGTGGCTTTTGTTGGCCATGAGCCACTGATGAGGGGCGCCTCGCAGCGTGGTAGAAAAGATGTGGAACTTGAATTGAGGTTGAGCGTGGCCATTGAGAATGGCCAATGCCTCAAATTCCATGTGAGCTTGGGCACTTTGATCCAGAGGCTTCCCTTTAATATTTCCAAAGGTGAGATACGTGAGCTTGAGAGTTTGAACAGGAGAGGGAGGCGGTCCTTGTGCATAGGCAGGTGGAGCATAAGCAGGAACATAGTTCTGTGGGATAGCCGTGGGCTGGGAACAAGGCGGCATAGGAACAGAAAAACCCGGAGGGCCAGAGAAAGGAGCATCCAGTGGCGAAGGACCATGGGAGCCCTCTTCATTAAGCTTGAGATCAGTAAGATTGTAGACAGGAAGGGCATCCTGAAAAGACGGGGAATTCTGATACTCATGGACGTGGGGAGGGCCAAAAGAGACATGTGGGTAGCCCATCCCGGCAGGAGGAGAAGGTTGCGAAGGTAGGGGGTGTGCCATGAGGGGATATGAATGTAGGTTCTTTCCGGAGTTTGGAAATAGTGAGGAGTGGGTTGAACGAGTGTATGATATGGCGACTGGGGTTGAGAGCAATGCTTACACACAGGGGGAGACCCTGGGTGAGAATGAACACGAGGAGTAGGCGGTGTCGACTGTGCTCTTGAGCGGACACGACCTTCTTCAATATCATAATCAGTGTCGTACATGTCTCGAGCAGCTTCGCGACGCTGATGGCGCTCCAAGCGAGCCGCTGTTTGGCAAAGAAGTTCTTCAGGAGTGAAAGCACGAGCAGACATAGTGAAGAGAAGGAAAGAAGAAAAATCAGACCCGGCAGCCGCGACAGTATTTAGGGTCTGGGTTCGGGATCTCCTGTAAGACAACCCTCTGTGAGGACCCTTGGATCAAACAGGAAAATCCTGGCTGAGTGTCACGCGGGATTTTGCAAAGGAACAGAAAGAGAGAAGCAGGAAAGACAACAACAAACAATGAAGATAACGATGCTTCCTTGATATCACTGAGTGTATATGAGCTCTCAGAAATCGAGAGAAAGACTAGAGACAAGGACTAGAACTCATCTAAAAACCTGAGTTCTAACTCTACTCATATATATAGTACAACGTCCTTGGGCCCAAAATAGACGTTTGACAGATCTCGCTACCAACTCCTGAATCAAAGCCTGATTTTCTGGAAATCTTGCAGTGCCTTCTTTATATGCCTGGAATCACGCTAAGTGCTGACTGTACTGCTGCATGGCCGTCATTAATCTGTTTTCTGTCTCTTCTTTGGCGTGGTCTTTGTCGTGGTCTTCGGCGTGGTCTTCGGAGGGGGTCTACGTCCTGATGGTTGACCTTGATCTGGTGCCTTATTCCTGCCCTGATCCGTGGTGTTCATGAATAGTCCTGTACCAGGATGTACATGACTAACAGTAACTTGCGGTATTCTTTTAAGTGCTCTTTCTTTTGCAGCCCCAATAATATCTTAAATTTCCCTCTCGCTATCTGACATTCTTCATCAAACCAAAGTTTATCTCTTCTTTTCTTTTCGTCTTGTGTAGAGAAAATATCTCTTGCAGTATCTAGTATTATATTTTGCAGATTCCAGCAGCGAAGATGCACATCACCAGGTGGATTCCAAGTTTTAAGAGCTTCTGTCATAGCTTGCGCATATATGTCACACTTAGCATAGTCTAACAACATATTCAATTTGCTGTTTGAGTGGCATTTCTGTTTCTGTTTCTATCTATGAAATTATTGCCTTCCTATTTTCAGCTTAAATAGCAATGCACAATGCTCTGATTCTGGGCATTCTTCCATTATAAATTCACTTATCAGCCTCGCTGCTGTGTGTACATCTGTCACTACATAGTCTACAACACTGTTTCCATTCGTCATCTTATTTATAAAAGTATGTGATAGCGGGTATCTCAGGCATCCATTTAACAGTAGCAAATCAAAGCAATTGCATAGTGAAAGTAGATGCTTACCCATTGTGTTAATGTTTGTCTCTGCCAATCCTTGCTTGCTATCTCCCATGCTTCCTTCTCACAGATCCATAAAGGATCCTTGCTTTCAGCCACTTGCCATGATGCTTGCAAATTTCCTGTGCGTGCATTAAAATCTCCTGTTAAAATTACTGATCCAAGCTGTGAAAATAGAGCAATGTCTGCACTTAAATGGACAAACGGATCTTGCTGTGGAAGTCCTTCATGCTTGTAAATCTTTGAGGCTTGCAATGGGGCAAAATAACACAAACATAAGAAAATTGTCATAGCTGACTCTTTATTTCTAGCCACATATATTGTAGATGCTCACATGTCTTTTTGATACTGATTAAAAGGACAAATCCAGATTTAGGATAGCATGCTAAGCCTCCTTCCCCTCTACCCAATCCTAACGGTCGTTCCTTTGATGTCGTGCTAATTAACTGGAAACCGCTTTGTGTAGGCAGATTCCTCGCTTCGTGTGCCCATGTTTCCACTAAGAGCAACAAATCTATTTTCTCCCAAAATATTTCTGCTGTAATTGATTTGATGTCACTAAAACCTCCAATAGGTACAGACACGTAAGGTCTTTAATTCCTAATTGTTCTTTGGAGAGTACCTGTAGTTTGTCAAGACACCCACTTCTCCTTTCATGAATGCCCAAAATCCATCATCGCGGTTTTGTTTTACTTTAGCCCATTCTTTCTTTTTAGTTTCTAACTGTCTCTGTGTCCAGTCATTATCTAACCAGATCTTCTCTCCTTTGAGATGGATTCGGTGCTTAAGCACCCTCTCTTTGGCAGCTTTGCTTGCGAATTTAACAATGACAGGTCTATTTTTGTATGCCATCTTACCAATTCTGTAGGCTTCATGTACCTCTGGTTCATGTAAGTGCATGGTTGTCTTGAAAATTCTGTTACAGTCTGCATAACGTCTTCCTCCTGTAATTCGGTGATTTTCAGATTGCATTCTTTCTTTTGCCTTTCTGCCTTCTCGTTTAAGAAGTTATCAATTTTCTTCCTGAGGTTCTTGGAATGCTTGCGAATTAAAAATAATTTCCAAAATATGTTTGACATCTCTACCTTGCTCTTCTTGTAACATCAAAAGCTTTTGATTTTGTTCTTGCAGCTCTCTACTCTGTGTTTCTAGCATAGCCATATTTTCTTTGCTTTCTCTAAGCTCTTCCAATAAGAACTGGATAAGTTCTGTTTCATAAGTATCTGGATCCTGGTATGTCCAATTGGTGCCCCCAGGTGTCTGTGCTACCATAGGTAGTGCTTTGAGTGGGGCTTTAAGCGGGCTAGGTCTAAGAGAGAGACCCAGATTTGGAACACGACTCGCTCTTCTATCCATTTGTCCACAGTATGTTGACAATTGGGATACTCTGATACAATTCGGTGCTTAAAAATTCTTTTATTTATGCCTGGGATGCTCACGATGGTACAATTTGATGCTGGGACGGGACATCACTCTCGATGCTCAAGTCTGGTCGGTTAGGTTTTTTAAGAGGTGCCAATTTGATCGTTTGCGCCAATTTGATCGCCTGTAAAGGTTCATAAGGTCTTCCATGTAAGTTTATTAAAGAAACAAACTCCAAACCCGGAGGAAGTTTTGGAGACTCCAACCTTGTTGGTTGTTATTAATAACTGTGATAGGGCTTACCTTAGCAGCCTCACAATTTTGTTAAACTCTTATTAAGCGTTATCTTGAATGGTATGCATTGCCTTAAATCTTGTATAACTTAATAAGTACCTAAATAAAAATATTGTCAGGTTGATGCAGGATTTCAAGGTGGGGAGGCGTGTGATGCTGAGGACATCATCAAGTCAAGGTGGGGAGAATGTGATGTTCTAAAATAATATATGCCACGTTAAGCCATAGATTATGTCATCTCGATGACATGTGCTGTGACGTGGCGATATAATATGATCCATCACGATGACAATTTTGTGATCAAGCCATCGATTATAAGCGACCCCCACCCAGGCCCCCAAACCACTGATTATCATGGATAAGGTTAAAAAAAGGGACAAAGAAAAAAGAAAAAAAATTATGAAAAACGAGTCTATCGCAATATGGGTCTAGTGGCCAAGCCATTGGTTATGGGCAGACTTTAGCCAGACCCAAAACCCACTGACAACCATGGGGTGGGAAAAAAATGAAGAAAACATCCGGGTCAAGCCATCGGTTAGGGGTGAACCCCACCCAGATCCAAAACCCATTGATTATTGTCGGATAAGGATAATGATCCAATAATGGGAATCCCATGGTCCTCGATTATAGCACCCATCTGTCCTATAGGCAGAAAAACACCGG
Source organism: Isoetes taiwanensis (assembly GCA_021234155.1). Taxonomy (NCBI): domain Eukaryota; kingdom Viridiplantae; phylum Streptophyta; class Lycopodiopsida; order Isoetales; family Isoetaceae; genus Isoetes; species Isoetes taiwanensis. The sequence goes on along the minus strand of JAJEKV010000011.1, from coordinate 1,711,785 downwards.
GCAAGAATGCAAATTCAACTTCTGCACATTCTGAAGCAATTCTAAACGTAGGAGAATGTTCCCGGCATCCTACAAAACCTTGGAAGCACACATTTCCTCTTACATTACATGCAATCCCTTATATTCCACTTTCAGAGAAAATGAAGGTTATCTTTATATAAATGCCTAGTGTGATTTGCACCCTTGCGAATAGAAATCAATTACGAAGATGTATTGCATTAGCAGGTTTGATATTAGTAGTGCACCCAACCTCGGTTGTTTTTTTTTTGCCCTTTATGAACATTTTTTTTATGCTACCCTTATTTATAATGGTTTTATCTTCTTTTCCCCATCTTATGAAGGGTCAGAGATCTGTTTAAAGGTGGGCAAGCCATGGAAGTTGATCACCGTTTCCGCTATGCTAATTTTTACTTAATGGAATGCGTGAAGTAAAATCTTATAGCTAGGTTACCTTAAGGAGCATCCAATTTAAAATAACATCTATCTTAACACAAAGAGCATTCGGATAAGAGAAAGCCCTTTTGGGATTTTTCCTTAATGAGAAAGCTGCGCGAAGCATGGAGGCCTGCTTGACCATTCAGAAAAAAGCACAAAAGGGCTTTTACTCAACGTAAAAAACAGTTGAGCCCAATTCAATTGTCCATGTGCGGAATCCATTACAATGGCATGTCCATCAAGTAGCACATCGTCCTAGAATTCAAAATTCAAATTTGAATTTAAATGGAACCTCTTTCTATGTTCCAAATGCCATTAGAAAATAAGAAGGGTTTTGAACAATGTTGAAAATAGTAAGGGTTTCTATATATGGTGAAAATTTTCATGAACTATATGTTGAAGTATTGATCATGCATCATCACCGTACATCCGGAGGGCTCTGATCAAGAGTCACTAGCAGTTACAGATGCCCCTTGGGCTGGATCAATCCACGTAGAGCGGCACATCCTTTCATATACAAATATATATATCTGTGCTATAGTTGGCGCCTATACAACCAAGTTTTTCTTTCATCAATACATTTGTTCTTCATATTTCTCTTTGTTCCTGTTTTCTAAGATGGTATCAGAGCTCAGGCCTGGGCACTTCGTGATTCATGGAGATGGAGGCCAGTGATGATGCTGATGACTAGAGCGAGGAAGTCGAACCTCCTAAATCGTGATCTGGGAAATTGGGTAATGTATATAGTAATATATCATTTCCAATCCATTCATTTCATAATAAATCTGGATGCCTGCATGCATTCTATGGTGCTGGTGAAGGCATCTTGTGCTTGTGGTATTTAGAGACTGTGAAGATTCTTGCAACCAAATATATGAAGCCCATGTACATTTAAGATGCATGCTAGAAACTCCAGAGTGTGATTACATCCTTTCATCAATACATTTTTTCTCTGTTCCTATTTTCTAAGACTACATTCTACATCTTTGAATAATTCTCTCTTTCTCTTGCGCTTCCACTCTTCCAATGGATTGGAGCATGATATATTTGAGTGATGTGAGAAGGATGCTTCCATAGATTCACCTCTATATGATCCAGATGAAACTGTAAGTGCCCTTAGAAATGTTGACAATCTTGCAAGTTTGAGGATCTACATGATGAATACAGTGCAAGACCAAATGTGGACTATCATGATCGGAAGAGGAAGGCTACATTTAATTATTTTCCTTCCATTCATGTAATCGCCTCAATCAAGAGCTACAATTTTTAATGGAGCTTCATACTATTTGATGATGCATTGTGTCTCCAGTTCTGTCCATCCCCTATTTAAGATGTCCTTCAAGCAGATCCAAATTTTCCCATGGGCGGGGGGAGGGGGGGGCTTCCAGGAGAAGTTGCAAGTCCATACAAAATCTCTTCTCCGCATGTGCTTGACCATTGGGAAATAGCTCTATGTCTCGCCATCGTGGATGTGGAAGCTAAATATTTCCAGAGCGCATATTGAAGGCGGTCTACGACACTTGCCTATATGCCCTGCTATGGATAACACTAAGAAGATATGACATATTGGAGCTAAGCATCATGGCATTCTAGAAGATTATGTGAGGCAATGTATAGCAGTATGTGGATGCAATTCTCAACCTATGAAGCCCGGAAGGAGATAAGAGTTATTCAACTACAAAGACCTAGTTCACCAAAACTAGGTCAGAAACCTAGGTCTTACAAAAGATATATGGAACTCAAACTTCTGGCAAATCATAGCAAGGCAATTGCTGAACACTGCATTCATCTAACCAACTTGCAACTCCTCTTCTCGAGCTAGCTTTTCTCAACAGAAAACTCTAAGAATTAGGCTCAAGGTCAGTGATAGGGTATTGCAGATAATCAGATTACAAGGTTTTGGGAAAGATAACGGATTTTTTTTGGAATCAGAGCAAATGTTTGCAGTCTCTTTGATCCCTTGTCATATTTTTCGACAATATTTCCTCACAGATGAACTACGGGAAATGCCACCCCAATTTGGAAACTAGACTCCAAGATGGTTCTATAAAAATCGCTTCAATGGAATACTTGGTTGCAGAGATATGAGTAACTGAAGTTTAGCTTCTATTTATAGATATCTCCTGTGACTTTAGCCCTTTTCTATTGAGCAAGCCTTTTAGGTTGCTTTATTGCCTTGCCTTGCTGTTAGTTTGCTTTCACTTAGTTCCTGATGCGAATTCACCAGATTAATATCTAGGCCACTCCCCCGAGCTACCATATTCATACTAGTCAGTAATTCAATAAGTTTGTGCCTCGCAAAGTTAGAACGGTATGCCAGAAGACTGAACTACTAAGAGCTTGTTCTTTTAAGATTAACGTGTAGGCCTGTGTTTTTTATAGAAAAGTGCGCAGAGCATATGAAGGTTATTGCACACTAGCAGCTATATGTGCCATAACCAAATCATCTTCAAGATTCTCTAAGATTCTATCAAGGTTTCCATATAGTCCTTAAGATCTCTTGAAGATTGCCCAAAATTATCGAATTCTATATTATAAAACTGTGATGTCTGTCTTCCTTTCGTCCCAATCGATGGCTGAGATTCTGGGAATGTTCCTCCACCCCGATCGATGGTCTACATCATACCATCTCTCATAATCTAACCAAACGGTACGTTAAACGCTGTGATGATTAACTATCAGATTTGGAGCGTGTGATTTCGTTTCATCCAAATAATCGTGGCCTTTTCGGTTAGGATGCACAGCTACCACTCTAGAGGTAGTGGGTTCAAGTCGCGTTTAGATCACACTATTAGATCTGGAGCGTGTGATTTGGTTTCATCTAAATCATCGTGGCCTTTTCGGTTAGGATGCACAGCTACCACTCCAAAGGTAGTGTGTTCAAGTCCCGTTCATACCCTTAAATGTGACAAACGCCACGTGATACCAAAAAAAAAAGAAAAAAGAAGAAAAGAAATTGAAAGTGTGTTATCTATAGCCATGTTGTGTATTATGGAAACGCAAAAAAAGGTTTTCGAGGGCGGCATATTTTCATCTGCTGCCTGTAGGTGCTGCCTGTAGGATTGGTGGTATTGATATGATGCAGTGCCGCTAAATGCGGAGATTATGAATGAAGAAGAGGGCCGGATTGATGAGGAAGGTATTGCTCCGATAAATTTTAGGGCAGATTGAGCAGTTTTAAACATTTGCTCTGCCGCTTGTTCTCTATAAAAGTTCCATAAAATAAAAATTTCAATTCTATTCAAATTGTAAGAGCACGAGGTGGTGTGGTACACGGATTTTTCACCAATGATCAATGAGATCTATCACATCCACATTTCACATCTTTCTGTCCGAGTATGTAATATCTCACAACAAGATCAGGTTGGACGGTCAACAGATATGTTCTCTAGATGTAAATAGGATTTTTCTCCTTAATATCTGAAGCAGCATAAAGGCGGATACTGAAGTTCTCTAGTGATTCCTTCTTTCTGCATAACAATTCTTTCTTTATAAATGAAATTTTGGAGAGGTAAATTTCTACGTCAATGGATATTAGAGCACAAGCAGAACAGGTCCAAGGCCTTGTATACGGAATATCATGGTAAAACCCAACTTAAAGTTTATGACACTAAGTGGCTGAAGTCCAGATATGGGGTTCCAAAGAAGGTTGATTAAAAAAAAGTTGAGGAGAAATTAAAAAACACTACTGTGGAGACGCCAACAGTGTTAAAGAAGTCGAGGACGTCTGTTAATGTTAAACCGATTGCGGCTACACCTAAGCTTGTCTTGGGTGACATGTCGAGGACACCCAGGTGGCCCGAACCCAGTGCAGAAGAGGGATAGTCTTCAGAAGATGAAGCCGTCCGTGAATTAGCCAAGTGTAAAGGAGAACCCATTATTGGTTCATCCTCCAAGAGACTCTAGCCAAGAGCTCGCAGGGCTCGGAGAGGGAGACCGGATCTGAATCTGAATATGATGAACCAACAATGCAGATTGCACCATCTGCAGGCGACCTAACACAAGAGAGCAAGCACGAATTGTCTCAGAGCGCCATAGTGAACATCAAGCACAGAGAGAGAATTTACCCTTTGGGGGTCGGCTTTGAGATAGAGATCAATATATTCAAGATGCACAAAGCCTCTGCAAATATGACATGTAGGATCATCAGTCCGAGCACTTGCACACTCTACATGAATCATTTATCAGTCATCAGATGCACATTCCCTGTGCTGATGTCATGCCCTTCGACCCAGAGACCGGGCATGCCAAAAAGTGGAAGAGGACCACTGATTTGAATGATGCAGAGTTCAGGATCATAAATGGGAACTATACCACAACAATGGCTAAACTGCTTGTCGGCTAGGCTTTGGCATGGCCGGCTGAAAGAAAGCACCTGACAAAACTCATATTCTTTTTTTACGCCAAAAGGAAATGTTGGGTAGTAGGAAATCTTACAGCCACTGAGTACGTTAGGATCTCGTCCACTCATCCATTATTGGCTCTGGCTCTTGTAATACACTAGACTAAAATTAGTATCATCTTACACTTACCGCAAGAGCCTCATTCTGCATTGCAATCCTAACGCTAGCATGGCCCTTTTATTGGACGTCTACCTCTTCAATGGGTGTCAGTACATTTCTCCCATGGCTCACCACACTTTCACGGAAATGATCCACGTCGGGTTCCTTCTCAATGCCACTCCTGCATTGGCTCTGGCCACGCCTGAAGCCATCACACAGAAAAGCAATATGATGTCCCAATATTTCAGTCATCTGTGACCCCACAGTCGCCCAACAGATATGAAAGATATGAATTTTCATCCTGCCGAGCTTCTGCGTGCTTTTCTTTTGCAAGCTCCCATTAAGTGTCATTTGGTGGGGGGAGTTTTAAGTCCTGTGTCCCAAAACACAGGACTATACCTAAGATACAAGCCAGACAAGGGCAAAGAGATGTAGACAAGGGCAAACAAGCAGACACCATGCCCATGCCAATGAAGTCAGTCAAAAGGACGAGGTATGACGTCATGCCAACATGGGTCCTGCACGAGTCAGTTTTCGCTAGCACTAATGCAACCCCCAAAAGTTATGGAGATTCTCTTGCTAGTCAGCAGAGATCTCGGGAGTGGGTGTCCAATTGATGAGATGGCCGTTTTGCCATTATGGGCCAAGGACATTGTACTATATATACCATAGGCTTCTTGCTTAGCAGATAGACAGATTTCAATGCTGTTCTCTTATTTTTTACTCAGCCTTGGGCGGAATATGCTTTGTATTCACATTTGGTTCAAGAGATTGTTATTTTGCAGTCAGTTTCTCTTGTGTTCTTGTGCTCATTCTCTTTTGTTCTCTCTTGCAAAATCCCGCATGACATTTTGCCTTAAAATCTTCCTGTTTGATACGAGGGTCCTCACAGAGGGCTGTCTTGCAGGAGATCCTAGATTCAGACCCCAAACATGTAGCATGAAGTCTATGTCTGCCATTATGCAAAATTGAATGATAGCAAAAACTGAAAAACCAAGCTCTAATATTGTTCAAAAGCTCATAGTATTAACCCAACAGAAGAGAAACAGATGAGCCTTAAGCACACAGCCATTGATGTTGAAGCTCTAACTAAGGCATAACCAGTTTTTCAGATGCTCGATAAAATGCTAAAATAGCGCTGACCTAGACTCAAATTAAATGACAAAAGCAGAAGGACCTATTCTTCCCCAGTCAGGCCTGGTACAAACAGAGGAAAGATCCAAGAACAGTGGCCATGTCTTGAAAATAGACCCATGTTGCCAAGATCTGATGAAGACCAAACAGATACAGGCCCTGGAGCATCAGCCATAGTTTGGCAAGACAGCAGCAGGCTTTTGCATGCTCTTCCAGCCATATCTGAGACTCTGCGGCTCAAGGCGTTGGGCCGCTACTGCCACCGCCCTAGCTAGCGGCTAGGGTTCCATCTATTATCCAGCTTGTATCAAAGTATATATTTTTCTTTTTTCTTTCTTCCTTCTTCCTTCTTCCTTCTTCCTTCTTCCTTCTTCCTTCTTCCTTCTTCCTTCTTCCGTCTTCCGTCTTCCGTCTTCCCTTCTTTCTTCTTCCTTCTTCCTAGCTAGCGGCTAGGGTTCCATCTATTATCCAGCTTGTATCAAAGTATTTTTTCTTTCTTCCTTCTTCCTTCTTCCTTCCGTCTTCCTTCTTCCTTCTTCCTTCTTCCTTTTCTCTTTTCTCTTTTCTCTTTTCTCTTTTCTCTTTTCTCTTTTCTCTTTTCTCTTTTCTCTTTTCTCTTTTGTCTTTTGTCTTTTTTCTTTTGTCTTTTTTCTTTTTTCTTTTTTCTTTTTTCTTTTTTCTTTTTTCTTTTTTCTTTTTTCTTTTTTCTTTTTTCTTTTTTCTTTTTTCTTTTTTTTTTTTTTTTTTTTTTTTTTTTTTTTTTTTTTTTTTTTTTTTTTTTTTTTTTTTTTTTTTTTTTTTTTTTTTTTTTTTTTTCTTTTTTTTTTTCTTTTTTCTTTTTTTTTTTTTCTTTTTCTTTTTTCTTTTTTCTTTCAACAATTTCTTTTTGATCATTTCTCTTTTTTTTTTTTTTTGCTGAGCATCCCATACTCTTCCAAAAGAACATGCTGGAGGCAGTTTTGTCTAAGATCCATCCTATTGTTTCTTCACAACAGCGTGCCCAGTTAGAATCTAACATTATTGTGGATGATTTGCGTTCTGTTGTGGATTCCTTAAAGAAGAATAAATGCCCAAGCTTGGATGGTTTTCTTGCACTGAGTTTTTCCAAGCGTATTAGAGCTTGCTAAGAGATGACATCTTCAATGCTTTCTCTGAATTTTGTCAGTTCAGGAGCTTGGAGAAGATTCTGAACCGACACGTTAAAATACTATCTTATCTTATCTTATCCCTTAATGTAAAGAGCCTAAAACCATTTCTGATTGGCGCCCTATAACTCTGCTTTCTACGGTGTATAAGATCTTTGCTAAGGCTGTGCGGCCTTGCTATGCCTAGTAGCAATTGTTTATGATAGGGTAGTAGGGGCAGGAAATCCGGCCACTTCGGGACTGATGGATTCCCGGGGGATTCACCTTTGATCGATGAGAGTTCAACGGAGGGGTGTTTTTTGGACCATTTGCGTACGTATACTTAGGGGTTATGGGTGTTTTTAGGCACTAATTTGGAGCAATATCTATACACAGAGGGGTCAAATTGCCTTTTAAAATTGCGTATACAAGGGGGATTTTTTGCTACCCTCCGAATGCAGATGCCATACCCCCCTTATGTATAAGTGCATCCCCCGGATTATGGCATAATACCACTTTGTCACATGATCCTCGTTTGAGCGGGGTGGTTGTAGGGAATAATTGGCCACCAAACAATGTCACCTGGTAATCCTTTTTACACTCTTACTTTCCCTTCAGCCAGAGTTTTTGGGACGAGGGTTGGAGATGTTCATGCTGGAATGCCGGTGAACTACATCTTGGATTTGTTTCCAGTTCTACAAGAGTTGTTCCAGCCAATGGAAGAGGCATAAAATGGTCGAAGGTGTGTGTTGATTGTTTTTATTCATACTTTCTATGATGTTTGAGTTTGAGGTTTTACTTCTTGTGGTGTTGCAAGCTTTTTGCTTTCAACTTATGCTTCGTGTTAAAGCTTGAAACCAAAAGAAACTATTATGTCTTTGTTGAAGTTTGTAGTTGCTGAATTTGTAGTTGATAGAAGACTTTATTCTGAGTTCTGTTATAAATTTATTAATGTTCTAGGTTATGATCGGACAACATGTTTTAATGCTTTCTTTTTCCTGCTGATAAGTATGGCTTCAGAATTTAGATGCAAAGAGTTCTATAGCATGGAAAACATATTTGTCCTCGCATCATTGGTTTAGAGTAACTCTAAACTGTCTTTTTTGATCTGTCACTTTCATCTCCTTTAAAATGGTGATGTATTACAATGTGTTAAGAAGATGCTGCTGAAATACCTAAAACTTAAGACAATGTCTAGAAAGATGAAAGTCTAATATCTAGGAAGAGTGCTGTTAAAAAAGAAGTATTCCCAGTTTCCAACTGTCAGAGCAGCATATTTTTAACATATTTAGCTAGTTTAGTAATGGCCTGGATAAGAACATTCTACCTATAGAAATTTTTTACCTTGCAATGTTGTAGGTGACTGCTTGAGTGGGGAAAGAGTTTATTTTGATACTATGTATTTTTCGTTATCAAATTTGGTACGTGGAGAGACTATCTTTAATAGTGAAAACAAATATAACACCAGTTGTTTACTTGTGCCATTAAATGAATCAAGTCACAAGCTTGACCTTGATTCCTTTTAATCCACAAAACTAATTGGCAATGTTTACGTTATAAATGATAGATATTAGAAACCGAGTGAATAGCTTCCAAGTGTTTTAAAAGAATTTAGCGAGCTTGAATTTGATTCCTTTTAATGTGAGGCATGTCCCAAACTTATCATAAACTATGTGTTGATCCCCACAAGTTAGAAACTAGAGATTAGTGCCAAGAAATTTAATTGCAAGCTTGAACTTGATCCCTTTTAATGTGAGGCATGTCTCATAAGGTTGCAAACCAACTGTTTTAAAATAATTCAGAAGAAATTAAATTGCAAGCTTGAATTTGATTCCTTTTAACGTGAAGCATGTCGCAAACTTGTCATAGACTACGTGTTGGGTCGTGTTTGTGACCCAACAAGTTAGAAAGTAGAGAGTAGTGCCAAGAAATTAAATTGCAAGCTTGAACTTGATCCCTTTTAATGTGAGGCATGTCTCATAAGGTTGCAATGGATATTAAGATTTGGGCAATGGTTGGCCAATGTGGAAGATTCGTCATATGAGCTTCGATAATAAGTCAGAGACATGGCGGCAAACCATCAAACGAACTTTTTGGTATGGATTACAACATTAGCGACAAAAAGGAGTAATGTATTGCAGACTCATAAGTTCTTTTGCTTAATATGAAATCCACTTTTAGGTCAATTTCATGAGTGGTATTTGCAGCTGTTGCAATTGAGTTCCGGCCAATCATTCCTTCACAAGTCTGCCAGTCTGCAAAAAAAAACACTCCATATATGTCAGCCTCCTAACATTATAAGCCACATGCTGATGGAAGGCCACAATTACACACCACACCACACAACACAAGGTACTATCAGCACATAGTAGCAGCAATACCATTGGCAACACAACACCCTCCACCACACCACAATAGTATAATATGCACCACACACCGTTGTCACCGCTACTAGCAAGACCGCATCCTACACCACTTTACCCAACACAGTGGTTTCACAACTGGCAGTGCAACGCCCTATACCACACCACAATGGTACACACCACACACCACATGATACCATTGTCACCATAATTGGCAGTACCTAGGGGTAGGCAAACACGCGCCCAACACAGTACACACCACACAATATGCTGCATACACCACACACCATAGGCTGCACTATCACCACTATTGGCAGCACGATAACATACATCACACCACACACCACACATACCAGTATACACCACACAACACGCTGCATATACCACACACCACACCACAAATGCTAGCATCATTCTTATCACTAGACCACAAACAACATGCCAACAACTCACTACTCACCAGACCACACATACCTCATCTATCATTGGCAGCCATTGCATAAAATGCCTCACAGTAGCACATAACACATGCATAGATGACATTACAGAGACACAACATGACAATACAACCAACACGAGAAACGAACCTAAACTACACTGCAAAATGGTAGTAGACATACCTGATTCTTGAAATGGATTTGAGGTTATCTTTTCTATGTTGATAGAAACAATCTAGGTCAAGCTTGAAATTTTTTTCTAATGTAATATAACTAATAATTGAACACAAATGGTACATTTTGGTCTCATAACATTGCTCTACTTTTCTGTTTTGATTGTGAGTTCGGATTGAATGTGTGGTCTAGAGGAACCTGACTTAGTTTTTTCCCCATCATTTTCATCATCCTTGTCACTTTTACTGTTTTCTTCCTGCTCAAGTTGGATTTGCCTATGCTTTCTCTTGGGTCTAGAGGAACTGGCCTCTGCTTTCTCATTGGGGGTTTTGTCAAGAAGCTCTTCCAATTAACAGCCTCCCCCTTTATATGCAAATAAGCCACTGCCCATGGTCCAGGAGCCATTCCACCTCATATATGTGGCTTTACTGTAATTCTTTTGTAAATTTGCATGAACTATTTATATTGTTCATTGCTCAGATTCTTCACCGGAGAGCTTAGCAACGAAAACAAAGGAGACCTCAACAAAAACAGGGGAGATCAAATCCGGCGAAAATCCTGTGCAGGGCGCATCTTTCCTCCTCTCCTCCCGTGGCTATCTAGCCACACACCTCACACCTAGCTTACTATGCTGCGTTTAGATTGCGGCCCAGAACCACGAAAAAAAAAAAAAAAAAAAACAAAAAAATGTAAAACATATATAATTATATATGTTTTGATTATACTCTTAAAATCCCCAATTTATGCAAGGTAGTGAAAATATGGCAAATCATGTCCACATCTAAAAAATTGTGCCTCATATCTTTGACAAGAATCCTATGAATACTCACAACCATCTGCATTAAGGAAAGTATGTTATGAGTCAATTATTTTATATGTGCAATCATTTTTTTTTTGTGAGAATTATTTTTGTTTCTGATTCACAAGTTATTGTAACATGTATTTAGTGTAAATAAAAACTGATTTGGTAATCATTTTAAAACTAGCGATTCTGGCCGGACTTGGGAGGGGGAGGGAATGACTATGGTTATTTGAATAACTTCAATCTTTGCAACATAAATTACACTTGTTCTCAAACACTATATAACTATGTCATCCATTATTAAATAATAGGAAGTTCACCAATTCCATAGTTCAACAATAGAAGCTATCATGCCACCATAACCTAAGTGCTTGGGAAATGTGCTAAAAATTCTTCTTATTTTTGGATGTATTAATACAGCTTTCAATATCACGCTATACGAAGTTGAAAACTATGCATATAGATCGGCTTGCATATATAATTGAATAGAATAGAATAGAATATGATTTTATCGTCCACGGAGACCAGCTCTAGTAGTATATTGAAATTTATTCGTTTGTAGTGTCATGTAAAATTAAATTGGCGAATCAGAATGCATTAGGTTAGGAACAAATTGGTGCCATAATGTTGATTGCACGTTGTGCTATTCCTCGGGCTAATTTGCTCATTCCACTATGCACTCAAGAATTCTTGACTTTAATCAGACAATGCAAGAAAAAATTATTTTGCATTAAGAACATATTTAGTATATTAGAGCAAAATATGACAAATGCAACAAACAATTTCAAAATTAGATGGCTCGTGGGGCTTACCAGCAATGGTGTACCATTTAAACCATATGCTTCATAAGCTCCATTTTGAGGAGCTGATTAAAGAGGGACTATGGGCTTAAGCACTCAAACGAACACTTGCAGCAACACAAATAACCACATTGATCGCTATAGAGAAAGAATATGAAAGCTAGAAGGGCAAAGAAATATAAAACTAAGTGATTTTTTACCACGAGCTTGAAAGTAGGTTGTATCAATAGCGATATGCACATCAAATGTATAATATAGAATAGAATAGTAGAATAGAATAGAATAGAATAGAATAGAATAGAATAGAATAGAACGAAATAGATTTTTTAACGTCCTCGAAGACCAAGAGGGCATGGGACCCATACAATGGACTAGTACAACCATTATCATAAGGATTAAAAAAAAAAAATCCCTGCCTCGAAAGTTTTTCAAGGGAAAAACCTTTACAGTAATAATGATATTAAATAATCAGGAAAAAATAAGTAGATCATGATGACAATTGAGGGCTCAGTAATTGAAGATGCTTATCTAGAACCTTAAGAATATATAATGCCAAGTCATGCACAGATGGGGCTCTGAGAAGTTGTGGGAGCGTGGAATGGAATGTTAAAGTCAAATAACGATTCCTAGCTATATCAAAAGCAAGACATCTTAGCAGAGTATGGCTTTCATCTTCAGCAGCCTATAAATGGAAAAATGCACATAATCTCGCTTCTCGTGGCAATTGCAGCCGCTATCTCAATCTGTAGCTTGTGGGACCCTGTGCTAATTGATGCAATAGCTACAAGCTTTTTCCTGAACAAGGAAGCAAGCAAATAAGCTTGTCGTCCTAGTGCCAAAGTGGAATTTATATGTGCATGATAATGGCCAGTCTTAAACTTGGGATAAGGTAACTGCATTCCATATCTTTTGATAAAAACGACCCTCAAGATATTGTTGCAAAAGCTTGGGATCAGAACTAGCAAGCACCAGACACCACTGCACAGACCAGCAGACAAACCATGCGGTTCCAACATCATTTCAAATGCTAAGGAGATTCGGCCATGGCAAGCACGAGAAGAGGGTGCCTATCGTCATCCATGTGCTGCACCTTGCTGATATAGTAGAGGTGGTGCTTCATGGCAAAATATCTCTTGTAAAAGAATAGTAAAAGACACCATAGTTTTGACTTCTAGGCTATAAGTGAGAAAAGGCATTTGCACCCATTCCAACCTCGCCTGGCACTAACACTAATGGCAAGCCCCCACACTTTAGAACAATACAGTACAACAGGTTCTACCAAGGCCCAAAACAAGTGAGCCTTTACCATGAGCTATGCAAAAACAATTATTTTATAGAGTGCTCTCTAGTCAGCAGTCACACGCTTGGTAATACAATGTTTAAAGTGTGTTTTTACTGAATTCGACACTAAGATACTTGTAGCTATCAACAACTTCAACTTCGTGGCTATCATAGCGCAAAGTTGGAACATTATGCAAAGAAGATTAAACTACCAAGAGCTTGATCTTTTGGAGATTAACACGCAAGCCTGTATTCTTACGAAAAATGTATAAACCATGTAAATGTTGTTGCATACTAGTAGCTGTATGTGCCATAAGCGAAACACCATCAGCATTTATATATAGTGTGGCAAATGTAGACCTCCGCCACCATGATGATCCAGCCATTCTTCCATTTGATCAATGCTCAAGACAAAGAATGTAAGAGATAGAGGGCAATCCTGATGTACTCCAGTATTGCTAGTGATTTGGTTACCTGATGCCGGGAATTCGGCAAAGACACTCTCATAGAGCTGAAAAACTGCATTTTGAAGGGAGGCAAATGTCTTGCAAACTTTGTAGCATCAGATATGCCTAGATAGTGGATACATAAAATGTACTTGGAGATTGGTTCAGTATGCATTTCAAATGTTGCTGCGAATCTGGTGACCATGTATAATAACATTTCCATCTTGCCGCACAGCCACAGAGCCGTATATATTTCCAATTTGTCCAAATGTTCCACTCCATGTGATCTTATTGGCCACATTCGTAGCATTTGGGATGATTTTTGATGCATCTCATCTTCCGCAGGCATATAATCATGTGGTTCCTGGTAATTTGAAATCCAATTCACCTCAGGAATTCTACGATTCAGATAGAAGAGAAGTCCCAATATTTTTAGCTTTCTTTAAATAATGAAATTGGAACACCTGGAGAGAGGAATAAATACATCCCTATGCAGAACAATGCTTGAGCCAAAGCCTTTGAAGTTGCACCATAAGGCGATGGAGCTGGGGTTTCTTCTGTTACACTCCACACCTGCAGAAGATTTATAAAAGCAAAAATATTTATCGAACCAATCTTTGCACAATATAACAATTGAAAGGAAGCCATACCTTAAGGGATAGAGCATCACAAATCCTGAAAATCATAGAATACCTGCAATTTAATGAACATCACAAATATTTGTGTGATTACGTCACGAATGTACAAAGCATTTTATGTAATCTAAAGCTCTGATGCAACTAATGTAATGCTAAAAATATGTAAAACTATGAAAGGGATCAAATTGCAAACTCTATCTGGAACCCTTAAAGCAATAAAGATCAGAAGATGTTAAAGCTCCTGATAGAAGTATCATGAATTTAAGCTATAAACTATAGCCTACAATTAAGAAATAAAATATTAAGAGAGCCTGAAGAGCAAGAATGAAGTCAAAGCAAGTGTACACTGAAAATCAACCTGCATAGAATTGTGCTTCCAGAATTCATAGCATTGAAAGAAAGGCTGCTCAGCTAGCCTAATCTATAGAAGGGGAGCTGGAATGTTGAGTTGGACATTCATTTTCCCCTTAAGGGCGATGGTTGCTATTCTGCTCTAAAATATTAGCGAAAGGTAAGGCTGTAGTCCAAAAGAAAAGCTTAGCCAAAGGTAAAGCTAAAGTCATTAAAAAACTGATTAGGACAAAATGAGTTCTTCGATTGGTTTCAGGCCAACTCTGGCCTTCTATCATTTCGATGTTGTGGCAGCTCTGGGGGTGAAGATCAGGCCATTTTCATCTCTTATGAGATTATTTACCTTTCATTACTTAAGAATTCATCTTTATTTTGTAATTTTTCTGCAATTGCGAAGTCATCATCCTTAAAGGTATCCCTTTACCATAATAGGATTTTTGGGGCTTTGCTACAATCAACATGAAGGCTACTTGGCAACTTATCTGGAACGTGTAATGGCATACTAATTCAGAATATTTTGTTCAGTATAAAAAGAATAATGAACCAACTACTAAGAGATATATAAGCAACCTTGAACATTACTACAGAGTTAGACAGAAGGTATATTGTATGGTCAATCAAAGCCAGTTGCTCTACTTTGATTCAGTTGCATATTTTTGAAAGTTATGAGCTGTCTTCCACAGTCCTATTAGCTCATGCTAAAAAACTATTCTATTCTATTCTATTCTATAAGTAATACAACCAATTAAAACACATGAACATTATTATAGAGTTAGACAGAAGATATATTGTATGGTCAATCAAAGTCAGTTGCTGCTTTGATTCAATTGCATATTTTTGAAAGTTATGAGTTGTCTTCCACATTCTATTAGCTCAGGCTTATAAGTCATGCACCCAATCAAACACATGTGCCTATTTGATTGTTTATATTCTAGATATTAGTGTATCTATATATGGACACATTTCAAGATTTACAAAAGATGAGATGATGAAGTTATTTCTCAGGTCATAACTAGTGATGTCTAGATGTTCTCGTGGTAAGCAATTCTAGCCTTTCACAAATTGTTCGTGAGGATATTTATGTGAACTGCCATAAAGATCTCATATCTTATTTCTCTAGCTGAAATGTGTTGTTACTAGTTACATCTTAAATTATTAGTTTAATACATTGTTAGCCTCTGAAATGTCAAAGTTATATTTGAAATTTCATGTAGAGAAACCATCAAAATATGAAGTAGTTGTAATGGATGATTAGCTGGCCAAGTTGAAGACTTGTTGAAAAGCCAAAGACGCTTGTTTGAAATGACTGGCATTTATCTGTTAAGTCAAACTGTAGGCAGGGGCACTCTCGAACCAGCATCTATTTTGGATGAAATAGGGTAGCCTAAAGACTATATTACTGGTCTCAGACTTTACTTGGAAGTTCTCAGAAGGAATGCTTTTGAGAAGTTGACCTATAATGTTATGGTTCATGAAACTACTTACGAAAGTGACATACCTAACTTTGCCTCTTTCCTGAATGTCAAAGACTTTGTATTGATGCAAAGGAAAGCTCTTGCTGGCAGGGAACAAAAATGACATACCCTAACAGAACCACATTATGTATATTCTAGATGAGGCTTTCTTCATTGTAGAGTTTGTGCTGCTACCCCGCAATGCCAACATCATGAAGAAGACTATTTCATTGCGAGCATTCAATTGTCAAGAAATGGGAATAAGTCAGCTTGTGAGATGTTCATTTCTGCTTCAGAATCAACTTGATGTGCAACCATCTATCATCTGTAAATAAGTCCGAAAAATCCACTACATATTCTTATTTCTTACTTACAACAATTTGAGACCAAATAATCAGCCATCACGCTGTTATGTGACAAGTGCAAGGATTACCTTATTTCAAATATATTTCTCTGTTGTGTAGTAAAGGCATATTTGTTCTATATTCTTCAAATGGACTTATTTTCAGAGCACTAGCCTAAGTCTAATGTTCATTCTGGAATTGTGACTGAATATCTTGGAGATGAATGGAAAATTTAGTGAGTTGCATCTCTTCTTCTCTCTCTTTTGTTTGTTTAAGATAAAGCATCTTTTCCTTTTGTTGTGTTCAAGATTTTATTTCAATTCCTTCTAATCCTCAGCAGCTGCAGTATTTGGAAGTAGTGGCATTATGGTGTTGTTCAATACACTCACTTACACATTCTTGCTTTCATATATAAAATTGTTGAAGTCAATCTTAACGAACATTAACAATGGTCTTATATAATTAAATTGATCACATGTGTTCTATGTTTCTTGTAGTGATGAACAATTCATATCTCAACTTTAGCCTAATGTCACCAAACCTAAAAGCCTAACAAAATTTAGCCTCCCCTGCCTTACGTGTGCTTTTGCTAGTCCCCCCCCAAATCAATTGCCATATATATTAACCTAAAGGAAGAGTTTGGTGCAAATATATATCATCGATTTTAGATGGATTTTAAAGTAACCCCAAAATTGACCATAACTTATTCTTTTTCCATGGTAGTCGTATTTCGAAAAGTCACATATTTTATCAAATCATGTTTGGCCACCTATATTGTCCTAAAAGGAAATCACTTTTCCACTATTAAAATAAGACATGTCTTATTTAGGTTCGGAATAGGCTTGGATTGTAAATGGAGCTTATTTTATTCCGGGGGATTTCCCTCGCCATAAAATATAAGACACCTAGTCTTATTTGAAAATATATCTTATTTTTTCATGGTTTTCCACTAGCATTTTAGTGGTGTCATATTTTACGACTACTATGCAGTGGAAAAACAAGTTTAAATTTGTGTGTCTCATTTGTAGCCTTGGAGTCATAAATGGTATCGTATATTGTATATGACAGCCATATTTTGTGACCGCTGTGGAAAAAGGGCCTCAAATCTCAAATGGGAACGACTCAAATTTCAAATATCAACTTTAACAAAACTTCAAATAATACACCTCATAGTGGGCAACTACATAGAAGTCTACCAACCACGTCCCACTCACCATAGCCACCTCGGCCATATCCACCACCATAGCTACCTTGACCACCATAACCATCATATCCTCCTCGACTGTAGCCACCTCGACCATATCCACCAAAGCCTCAACCATATCCACCAACAACTCGACCATGTCCACCATATTGGTCAGCTTCAAGCTTTGCAGCAACTTTAGTCTCGTATCCGTGATACCCACCACGATGTCCACCATATCCATGGCCTATACCATATCCACCCGGACCTCTGTATGGACCATATCGACCCCCACCTCCATATTGGGCTTCTTCAAAAGCTTGAGGTTGATATTGATCTTCTTCAAAAGCCTCAGGTTGCATTGGAGCAAACTGCGCATTTGTTTTTACAATTACCATCAATGCTACCAGCAAAATCAAAGCTACTGAATAGGTCTTCATGGCGCTGACTGAGCAGCAGAGCCTCTCCTTTTTGTAGTAGTGTTGGCGTGCCACGTGTCTGTCTTGCTTATGGCATGTTGCTCCTCAGTGGATGCAGATCCTGTCTCTCATCCGGCTTTCTGCCATTTTGTCCGTTTGAATATCCCACAGGCATTACTGATGGGTAAAGGGTAGCAGAAGGAGTATATAGTGAGGTATGTTGCAAGCATTCCTCATCTTTGCGCTTGGGGCAATGACGCAGTTAGTGAGGTTTATCCGAGACGCGTCAATTGCTGGTTGAAAACTATTTCCAAACCCCTTCCTCGGCTTCCTCACGGGAGCCAGGAAAATTTCTGGAAGGCTGGCCTCTGGCTCCGGCCTACAAATTAATCTTAACTAGCAGTATCAGATTGGAAAACTACTAGGAGTATCAGATTGGAAGCTCTGTTCAGGTAAGCTGTCGATATAAATAAGCCTTTCATTCATCATGTTAAGGATGTACAGTTCTTCCCTTTTGAATAGGTATTTACCATACTACTTGCTCATGGCTGCTTCTCAGTTATTTGCAGTTAATATAGTTACAGGATAGTGCAGATTGCAAGCTCTGTTTAGGTTTACTACCATAATAAATCGGTGCTCTCGTGTTCATATGCCGCCTTTCAAAGGCTGATGGTCATGTCAGCCATGTCCAGCTATATCTTCATGGTTGCTTTGTTCTCAGTGAACATATTTTTATGTCTTTCAAGATTCATAACATATCAAGTTCTTGCTATGTCTGTATCAATCTTCCCTGTAATCCTGGCCCTGGTATAGAAGATGTGAGTGAAATTGATTTCTGTGTTTACCCAAGTTCACTAAGCAACTTTGTTGAATAACGGAGTCTAAATCAAGATGCCACTTCTTGAATCGGTAATATGGGGTAGCTCCGCTGGGTAAAGCTGCTAGAGTAGGATAGGAGGTCTGAAGTTAGTAAACGTAGAGAGCTGTGTATTTGAGCTTGTTTGATTAGTAGCATGTGCGGAGTCAGATATTGGAAAAGATAAGATTTATATTTTAAAGTACTTGTAGATGCACATTCCATGAGATTGGAGGCCATGTAATCTCTGGAAAGATGCTTGGGAAGTTTTGGAAATTTCTTGCACGCCTAAGCAGAGGAGCAATTAGACTGGGGTCAATAGCATATTAACAAGAAGGACCTTAGGAAGGATTCATTGGCGAGTTGTGAGATGAGTGACACAGAGCTCATAGCTCATCATTCAATTGCTGTGAAATTATATAAAACACATACCCATAGGTGCGTATCGACTAGGAAGAAAAGCTCACAATCTAACAATCTAAGTGCTGTGGCACTAAGTGAGTATATTATGAAGTCTGCTTAGGTTTCTGTTGCAACAATTAGGGAGGATTGATTGCGGGAGAGTGGAGAAATAAGTGCCACAGAGCTTATCATTCAACTGCTGTTAGTTTTACTGCCTGTCTAACAAGGCAGTCCTTATAGCCATCTTCAGGTTTTCCACACCCACTGGAGTTGCTTTATCCAGACTTGGGGTATATGCCTCCCCAGACCTCTGGAGGAGCTCAAATTTTATGGTAAAGCATGTAAAGGTCAAGTTTTCCACAATTAGATCCTTACCCAAAAGGCAAGAAGGATGAGGAGAAACTTCGTCAACCCAATAACCATATCATTCTAAGAGAATTCTCCTCCTACTTTCTGCATGCTCAAACTTGGCATGCCAAAGATACTGTCAAGAAGCAGCAGGCTATCTTGTCCTAATGCCATCCACGCTATCTTGTCCTAATGCCATCCATGTCGTATATTTTTTGCCCCCTATATTGAACTGAAGCCGAAAGCATATTTGTCTGCACATCGCATGCAAATAAACAGCATCATTAACACGCAAGAGCCATTAGAATTCAAATCAAGTAGCTTAGATCCACGGCACCTGAAATAGATTACCCATGATTATGCATAAGTGCAGCAGACTTCAAAATTTACTTCAGCTTCTCGGAGCTCCTTTTGCATTGACAATTAATGCCACCATTCTAGAACTTAGATTGTGATCTCTTTGCTAGTCGATGAAAATTTAGTTACTACCCAATGTCTCTCTGAAGCTCCGCTAAAGTGAATTAGTATTTAGTAATGACTTTGATGAGTACCTTTTGTCTCACCGCAACCCGAACTGCTGCACAATCAAATTGCTAGAAAGGAAATGTATTTTTTAAAACACAGGGCTCTAGGATGTTTTATCTAGCATACATATCCAAGATGCAGAGAAGCTGACAACAAGGCATGTACCACGGGCTGGATTTATCATAGCTTTCCTAATATATAGAAACTTTTTTGGCATTGGTGTTACATTACCAATGGAGACTTAAGTTTTGCGATCCTTTCACCAAACAACCTTTCTGCATTATGAGTGTTCAATTTTTTCCCACATGACATTTATCAGGATAGCATTTGATACTTTACCTTGACCTGCTCAGTGCAGCGTTCATATCTCTAGTATATTGTGTTCTACTATACAGGCAATATCACTACGTTTGTCATGCAAAAGCTCAGGATTTACCTCCATGGAGAAGCCTCCCTGCAACAATTCCGAGTTTCAGTTGACAGTCGCTTACAATCATGTGAACGTGGCCTTGTCAGGGGCCCCATGATAATGTTAGTAGCTTCAGCATGATAGTTTTAAACTCCTGCAAAATCATTTTCTATTATGAAGTTTGTTGTTCATATGGTACAAATGAATGCAACTATGCAACGAAGTCCGTCAGATTCTGCTAATGCATCCATGAGCAGCTGGATGTGCCTTTTTACATTTTGTCTTGATATTTCACAATATATAACAAATCAGTTAGGTCAGCAATACATAATCGGCCATTTGATCTTTGATGTATCTTCCCTAAGGCACTAATAACTTACATTTTGCCACAATATTGACTATGACATACTTAAAACAAAATTTCTTCTCCATAGTACATGTCACAACACTGCAAGCAGCAACAAATTAGAAGGCGGGATTTGAAGCATATGAATGACTCACATGTCATTAACGCCTGCCATTCTTGCTTGCCATATCATCAGTATGAGTGGACAAATATCAAATCCCAATCTTCAATTTCAACATTAGGTTTTGTCAATCCTTTGGTGCACAACGTCAACTGCATTGCCACAGCAACTTAACTGCAGAAACTTAAACTTTTTGAGAAGGAGAGAAAGAATAGAAACCACACATAGATATTAAAAGATCAATTCGTCATGAGGCTTTGTACAATATCTAAAAGCATATATAATCTATTATGTAATGACTATAACACTTCAAGCAAAATGAAGTTTATCCGACTGTTGACGCACGGAGTTGTAGAGACTTAATACCTATTCTGTAAGATATGATTAATGCATATTCTACAGAAGTGCATGTACAATAGCACCCATGTCTGGATTTCACTATACGATTTACTCAAATCACTTGGCCCCTCTTGAATGCCTTCTGATTGCTGTCATGCAGTTTGCCCATTTATTTTGCAATATTTCATTTCAGAGCACGCAATCACAAGAGATGTATCTTAGCAGTATAGAACAATGCAATGTAAAATGGAGATCTAAATGTAAGCAATATAAAACAATATTGAAGGGGAGCTCTTCTAAGCAATAGGTTAGTGCACTGCTGGAAGTGCCCAATCTCTCTCAGTGCTCGACAAGAGCTCGTTTAGAGTGCACTATATACCTGTTGCAGCTCATCTTCAGTCTTAGAAATGAAAATCTCACTACTCTTAGAACATGCATATTTGGTTCTTTGTTGCTTCTGAAGAGCCTGAAATAAAGATCTTGTGCTTGTATAGGAGTAATAGATGAGCTGACATGGGTCCAACCTATAAAAAGGACAACAAACGAATATAGGAAAAACAAATAATACAATAGACACAACGATATTCACTTTATTTAGCAGCTTGAATCTGAGCAGTGCCTTTGCTTCGGATAGTTAGAAGTAATAGATATTCACAAAGTTACGTATTTCGTGGATTTAAAAACAAAAAAAATCCACAAAATGCATAACTCTTAGTTTATCTTGCTCTGAAAAGGTTCTTATTCTCATGCTGCAATAAAACAAGGAGCTCCTTCTGGCCTTTTTTTATTTGCTGCATCGGATTCGGAATAAGAAAATACTAAATACCCAAACAAATTCAAATAATTATGGTGACAATACAGCAATTACATACATCATGATTCGGAATAAGAAAGTACAAATACCCAAACATATTCAAATAACTATCGTGATGATATAGCAATTACATACACCAAATTGAAGATACAAAGCGTTTGCAGAATTATCTATGATTTAAGACCATCCTGCTATGAAATGAAATTTCATTTCAGAGTATTACACCTCACCTTTTCACTTAAATCAAAGTGATCTCATGCGAGCTCAATTCTATGAGTTGCAACATCTGCAAGTTAGAGATATTGGGAGTGATTAGTAGCAGTGCTAATCATGCCACACACTTTCATCATAAAACACTATGAACCAAAAGCATTGATCTACTAGACATGTGAAGCAGCATTTCCCTGTCACTGAATACATGGAATCATTAGTAGTACACATGTTCATCATAAACACTATCAAGTAAGAGCATTGATCTAGACATGTGGAGCAGCATTCCACTATCACAAAAGAAAACTTTCAAGTGTTAACATTCATTTCGAAATTTCTGTCCTGTAAAACTAAAGGAATGAAGTTAATTAAAAAAAAAACGCTTAGGGCAACTGATATGCATAGAATGGTTGGCACTCACAGGTACGAAACGAAATTCATGACTGTAGATTACAATTAACTTGAATAAACTCTTCAAATGCAAGGAAATCAATGCTAATGGAAGTCAAATTGCAAAATAGGCAATTGTGTCAAATACAAACAGAGTTTGAAGATGAAGGTTGTAAGTTATATTTTATCAAAGTAGTTTACATAGAAACGAGGGGAAACCTCGGAATATGGTTGGAGAAGGGAATTTGAAGAGAGACAAGGGATATCCTCAAAGTCCCAGATATGGAAATCAGAATTTTGCTCATCTGAAGGCTCTTCTTGGGAAAGAAGGCCCAAAATATGGTTAAGAACATCCTCCTCTTCAGATGGATCTCTCCATAGCTCCTCCACAGAATCTTCGACGGACCCATCTTCGCTTTCTTCCTTTACAAAAGTTATGGCGCTCGAATCTGGACTGGAGCATTCGTCCGACGCCGTAGCTTCTTCTACAGAGCTTTCTTCTTTCTTTGGCTTCTTGGTCGAAGATTTTCTGCATCTGCGTCTCGTTCTGATGCAGGTCTGTCTTGCGCTGAGCAGCAGCCTCAGATCCGGAATTCCATTTGGAAAGTTGAGCTTTGCTTTGGCTCCTCGGATCCTTCTAGCTTCCAGATCGTAGGCTATGGCGGCCTCTTCCGCTGAGTTGAAGGATCCCAGCCATAGCCTGGTTTTCTTATCCCTGTCTCTTATCTCTGCTACCCATTTTCCCGTTCCCCGTTGTCTCACTCCTATAAATCGCCCCTTTTTTCTATCCGATTTTGCTGTATATCTCTCAAAATTGACTAACCCGTCGTTTTGGCTTTGAAATGCTGTTAGGAAACCGCAATCAGGCTCTATCGAACATGTGAAGAAATTCTAAAAAAAAACACTGTAATGTATTGTTTCTTACCTGATACATTCTCGACCGCCGGAATGCTTGAATTAATGGAACCGTAGTAAATGCTCTGCAAAGACATAGATGAATAGGCAGCAGAAACTCCAAACTTTGCAAAAGGGTCGCTAGCACAAACTGGAACAGGGCAGCAGCCGGCCGGATTAGAATCCATTGATTCATGAACTCGACACATTTTTGGATGAAAAATCACAGCACTCCGGCGCTATGAAACACAAGGAAGGATCAGAAAAGAAGCAAACAGAACGACAAGGAAAGCCAGATCTTAGATTGAGGCGCCGGAATGAACACCAAACTCCATTACTTATCCTCAAATTATAAAGCAGTACAGACCAGAAAATATCCACGGCTAAAGATCGTCCACGTGGCGATGTCCACATGGCAGCATCTTATAGCACGAGGGGCGTGTGCTAGACTCGGGAGCAAGGGACCCGCCAGAAATATCCCCCACCATTTAGACAAAGTCCTAATAATACAAAATCGTTATAAATGTTACAAAAATAAGTGCTAGGTGTCATAATGCTAAGGTCTTTGAGGCGCGTGGTGAATGTAATGTGGGGGCTCCCACACACCTCTCCACTTGACCATTATATAGTATTTTGTACATTGTTGTATATTGAACATGGCTATACCATTGAACTACGTTGAATTCGCGACTTCCGGCCGCCTCGGCCGCTCCTGCACACTTGCTCGATCAACAAACAAAATATCTCCAAGAGGCATACTATGTCAAACCCCTGTGTTCTTCCTGCGAAACTTTCATCATACTCTTCTAGATGCCCCGCAGTTGACCTCGTGTGCACGTAAGAATGTGGAGAACGTTCTCAAATAGGTAGATAAGATATATTAAACATGCTTAAGAAATATCTTAATACATGTTGGAGTATTGTTCATGGATTGTAGAAATATGTCTTCCCCTTTCTTGGCCTATATACAACAAGGTGATGACGAGGATTGACCTTTGCTAACATGCAGTTCTAATATTTCCTTAATGCCCTGGTTCTTAGGTTTACAGGCTGGGATCTAATCTTAGTTGTCAATTGAAGTGTTGTTACCTACTAATAACATTTGATTGGCACAAATTATTCTCCCTCTCTCTCAATATTTGGTCTTCCCTTCGCTACTCTTTTGCTATATCTTTGATACAGATAATGCTCTCAGCAACGAGCAAACTTCAGAGATTCTTCTAATACATCATCGATTCATCATCTTCCAGGATCGATGGTTCCAGTCCAGAAATTGAACGACTTCCTTGCTTTTTCTCCTCTCTTTCTCTATGTAAACTCTCGAAATTTTTGTTACACTAATGTTCTTAAGCCATGGCATTATCTATGCCATAATATCTCTCTACGTGTGGATACATCAACACAAATTAAAACATAAATATGTATCACAATAACAAGGGGTTTGGTCATGGTTACTATCTCTCTTCCATGTGGTCTTGACTAGCCAGCAGGTGCTTCTCGCCATTTATCCTTCCACTTGGAACAACTTGAAGCAACAGGCTTTCCACTTAGCTTCAGGCTGGTTGTTGTGGTCTATTTGGAAAAGAAGGCGAATGTGTATCTTCAAAGGCTTATCAATTAGTGTCGACCAACTTCTTCACGAGGCGCAAGACAGATTGGTGAAGCCATACCTATGTTCTCAGCTTGCTCCTGAGAAAAAACATTTGATTTTTGAGGAATATTTGGGTATCTTATCTCATGCATAGACAGGTGGCTGCACTCAGTGGATTATCTTTGTCTGCTGAGATTTTATTCCTGTCTCTGCATCTATGTCTGTACTTCTTTTGGAATATTGAATAACAGTTTGTCATCCTTCAAAAAAGAAAAAAAACAATAATAAGGGGTTCTATGAGGATTTGATATGGATGTAAAAATGAGAATGAGAATGAGAATGAGAATGATTTTTTATCGTCCACTGAGGCCAATCGACCTATGGGACCCATAAGGAGCGCAGCAAACTTATTACTGTCCGGGTTAAAAAACCCCCGCCCCGAAGGGTTTTCGAGGGAAAAACCGTGGCAGTAATAAGAATGCTGTCAAACTGTACAAGTATACCTCAATGTTTATATACATGTCAAGTGTGTGCCCGAGGACATAGCTGATCTCGCATGTCCATAACCTCCTGAAGATATGATCCCAGCACCCGTACGGATGATGTGCTCAATGTCACATGTAACGGCTGGCCAGGCCTGACCAACTCAGCATATCGTGTCCGAATTTGATCATATGTTGGGCAACTTTGAAAGGTATGAGATTCATCCTCAATGACTCCCATTTGGCAGCATTGACAGAGCCTGTCCTGGCGTGGCTCACCAATCCATCTGCCTGTCTCAATTCGAAGATGATGTGCCCCTGTGCGAATGGAGGCAATGAGTCTGCGCCTTTTCATGGGCAAGTGGGTACGCAGGTAGCATTGCGGGCCTCGTTCCAATGTGGGATTTATGTGGCGCTGGTAGTGTGATGTCTTGACCTGTTCAAGGGCATAGGCATCCCAAAGCTTGCTGAGGAAGCAATCATCAAGATATTGCCTCAAGCTATGGCGATCTGCCTCTGTTTGCACATGTATGCACCTGTGCTCCTGCACATTCCATCTAGCCAACCATTGAGCTCTCTTTTCCCTCCAGCAGGCCATGATATAAGCTAGTTTAGGGAGACGAGCATCGTCCATATTGACCACCTTCTGAAAATAGACAATGTGGCGATCAAGGGCCGCCCTCTGAAGAGGCAAGAATCATGTCTCCTGCAGTAGAATTTGATATGGGACTGTGGACTTCACCCCTAGTGCTCGTACTAAGAAGGCTTTCTCGGACTGCTCCAAGTCATTCAAGTAGCAAGTGATACTACTGGGCCCCATACTTCCACCCCGTATAAAAGGACAGGCTCCACTAAGACCTTGAACAGGCGTGACTGATGGGCCCAATCATACAACTCCGCTCTATGACTATTGTTTTGCATTGCATATAGTGCCTTCCAGCCTGCCGTCACTCGTAGCCGTATGGATGTGTCCCAGTGCATAGTAGAAGGAAACTCCACTTCCAAATATTTGTATGTGGATGCAACTTCCACATTTTGGCCTTGATAACTGAAGGAGGGGACCCTCGGCTGACGTGAAGATGATATGAAAACCACCTTAGTCTTGGCGGGTTGACGCGCATATCGGGCCGCTTGGCGAGAATGTGTCCGGGGCATCGAGATGTCATTGCATGTCCTGGTGTGTGTAAGCTAGGAGGTCCACATCATCAGCATATATTAAGCTGTCGATGATCGATAGAGAAGGTGAGCTCCATCGCCCCCATCATCGACAAAGCCAGCTCTCCAATTGATCAATGTAAAGCCCAAACAATGTTGGGGAGAGAGGGCATCCCCGGCGAACCCCGACATCTTTGCTATCAAATGGTTGGCTTGTCACGGGCGGAACCGACCCGAGCATCTTTCAGATAGCTCGTATAATCGCATTACGCAAATCTACGGGAACCCCGGTATTTGAGTCTTGCCCATAGTTTTTCCCGAGCCGCGGTGTCAAACGCCTTCCCAAAATCCACAAAGCAACAATATAGATCCTGAACGGCGGTTCCATTGTCTTCAATCGAGTTATAGCGTGAAGATGTGGTCAATTGTTGAGTGCGGGGTGCGAATCTCGCCTGGGTGAGGGCCGCACCTCTGCGCCTCGCCCAACCCGTCAAGCTGGCTGCTCGAGAATCCCAAAGAAGCAATTTTGCAAACACCGAATGACCATGATTGTTCGATAATTGGTCAAAGGTGTGGGTCACCGCCTTATATATGGGAACAACTCGCTATTGGTCCACCGCTAGCGGAAACCTTTCTGTAATGCCTTGTTGAACAAGGCGGTCAGCACCGGTATTATGGACGGCCCCTGCCCACGTAAGCAATTACGCCCGCATACCATCCAAGTCCGGGGCTTTCCCATTGGCAAGACGGCCGCAAGCCTTGTTCCACGTCCGAATCTGTGATTTCCGCCAGGTGGGCCTTCTTGCAAGGGTAATGCCGCATGTGCACCCCCGAGGGTCATTATATTTATTTGCAAGTATTGTCTCCACTACTTTCGGGAGTGATATTCCCCGTGGAACATCTTGGCTTTCTAAGAACCTTTCGCCGAGAAGGTCCTAGGATGACGTTCGGGAGGTGAAACATTTCCCTTTGATGCGCCGCAATGTACCGGCTTTCTTAGCTTTAAGGAAGATCGCGGATCGTCTAACCGCATGTGGGCGTAAAGCGTAAAGTGCGTGACTTGGCGAGCCAGCGTTTGTGTTCCTTGCACTCGCATCAAACCATTGATTACGTGGGAAGGTTGTGTTCTCGGAGGTCCGTCATGGGCGGCTTATCCCAAAGCACCTCTCTGCTGCGGTAGCCCTAAGCACATCGGTCAGCCGTCACATGCATTTGCTCTAGTGTAGGATATTGCAAAATTTCGCCGGGTCATCTATAAACATCCGGGCATAAGCCCCCGCATGTTCATAATCAATCGCATGGTGAGGCATGTGACGAGTTGTTGCACCGGGGTTCGCACAACCGCCAAGCCAACTTCAAGTAAAGTGGTAAGTGGTCCGTCGATCTCTTCATCCCTATTAGCCGTTCCCACCGAAAGTGCTTGGCGACATGCATATCACGCTCAAGCACCAAACACATAGTCCATCACACTAGATCCGCCCGGTTTTCCGCCTACAAGTGCTCTTGCGAGTGGAAGGCCACTGTGCTAGTCCATTGCAGATTACCAGGTCAAAGATACTGCAGAGCAAAAGCAACTGTCGACCATAGCGGGGATGATTGTCATATGCCGATGTCCGAGGGTGGCCAAAAAGCTCCTTCTGCGGGGATGCAACTGCAATATATCATCTTACTCAAGGGATCAAATCTCATGGGTTGTTCTACAAGTCACTTGCATTGTATGGCACGCATTGCGGTGACCGATTGAAGTCTCCAAGGAGTATGACATCAGTCAAGGGATCAAATCTCATGGGTTGCCCAACTACTTATGATGCTGTATGTCATCATATAGATCGACATAGGGGCCCGGGGGTTTCACCTACTATAAAGGTGATACGCCACATGCGTTAATGGGGTCAGCAAAAAACCCTCTGTATACGCCTTGTCCAACCTTCTAAACGCCCCTTCCCATATACATATTACACTGGATTACCCCCAGAAAACCCCCTAGCCAAGCCCCTATCCGTATTTATACATACGGTTTAGGGTAAAAAAAAACCCACCCCTTTCACTCACATGGTATATACGCCTTAAACTATGTGACATCCCCGGGCATAGGGGTCCAGCCTATCCACATCCGAGTGGGTGTGATAGAAGTTGCTTTCTGCATGTGGAAAGTAGCAGGCTGCCACAAAGAGGGGTCTGCTACTGCAGTTTTGCACAAGCACCCACAGGTACCGGTTGTGCTTGTCTGTCTTGAACAAGGAGATTGATTGTGCCAAGGTTGTTCGGTAGTAGCAGGAAACCCCCCCATGCCCCCGCTTTCCTGTGCAATCATTGAAGATTGAGTAGTGCTGGTATCCTGGCAAGTCAGGTATCCTGTGTGCTGCATGCTCCCATGTTTCCATGAGGAAGATGAGATCCATGTCTGCGGCAACTGAGTTGAGACTATCTCCCTTCTGCCATGGGAAGCCCCGACAATTCCAGGAGACCATGCGGAGGCACAATTCCTATTTGTTGGCAGGGGCAGCAGGTGGAGATTCAGTGGCGACAGCAGAAGGGGGGGTGGCAGAAGTGGAAGCAGCCTGAGATGTGCGAGCAATAGAAGATGAGGCAAAATAATAATTCCTAAAAACCATAGACCATATCCCTATAACAATTGAATGGGTTCTTGGGGAAAAAAAAAAAGAAAAAAGAAAAAAACATAGATTTAAGATAAAAAAAAAATCGCGTTAGCTCATTGGTTATATTGGTCAAAGTAATTTTATTAGGACATTGAGTTATTTTGGTAGAGGTTCGAGCCACCGTATTTCAAATTCTAAAACCTTAGGTGAAGCTATATAGAGGCTTGATATTCGTGAAAACCTTAGGCGAACTTGTAATCATAGGCGATAAATAACCATATGCAAACGAGAGGTGCCCAGAGGCTCCAACATACAGTCTAGGTCGTAGGATCGAATCTGACAACTATGGTAGTCCAGGGTGCACCTCGTTTAGAATATGTAGCACAATAACAAGAAATGAAATTTGTAAAAAGAATATATACAAGAAATTTATCGCGGCGGCCAAGGCCGCCGCGAACATTTCTCTTCTTAGGTTTTAGAACATGCAGGATTTGAACCTGCATTTCCTTGTCTCATGCTCCATGGCCCGCAAATAGAAAGATATTGCCTAGGATGACTATAAAATTCTCCATTGTCAAATAATCTCCTTAATGATGTTGCACATAACAACTGGCTTTCAATTTAAGTCGCTAAGTGTATTTAATTATTGAAGAAACTCAGTTATCTATGAGGAATAGCATATGGATGAAAATTTCAGAGTAAGTTGGAAGACATTGTTCAAAACGGATTATTGTGTTCTTGATCTGGCAAATAATTTTTGCAGCCTGTCTAAGCATCAAATCTATCTCAGGCTGAGGGACGAGGATGACTTTACTATAGATTACACCCACCATGAAATAATATAATTGGCATGATAACTTAATTTCTTGTGTCATTTCAATGAAGAAAGATTTATTAGTAGTTTCAGAAGATCTATAAGATGTAGTTGTATATGATTATCCAGGGGCAAATCTACTGTTCAAAGGTATCAATATAATCTGAAACAATGAAGCCAAATAAAAGAATATAGCAGACTAGAATAAGTATATGATATGTCATGCACATCTTGAAAGGATCAAATACTTATTGTTCGCATGGTTGTGCTATTCTTGAAAAAATTCACACAATACCAAATGATATTGGTTTGGAATTCGCTTCTTAGGTATGTGCACAATAACATCTTCTTTAATTTTGCTGTTGATGGCTGACTTCATGCTAATGCAACAAAGTAAGGGGCAAGAATCACTGGAGAATCCCGAAGGGAACCTAAAGACCAAGGAACCAACCAGCATTAATGAAGAAATTCAACAGAGCCTAGCGCTGCACTTAGTTCGACACCAGACTTGAAGTTGGAGGATAATTCAGTACAGTCAATTGATGGTGAACAAGCCACATATGCCTCAGCTAACAACACAAAGGCATACAATAGTGCTAATGTTGCAGGGTTGTACACACTTGCCATGGCCATCATTGATTTTAGAGGCCATAGAGTTGTTGCCCAGGTAAGTTCTTTACAGCAATCCTATAAGAATTAAGGAGCATCAACTATTTTGATTTGATCTTGTTACAGAGCATTATTCCAGGAATACTTCAAGGCGATAAAACAGAAACACTGTTATATGGATCTATAGACAATGGTGGAAAAGAATAAACGTTAGCATTTATGTTGGATGTTATATGCTAATGTTATTGATGTAATATTAATTTGTAGATCATATAGCATAATATATATAGCAGTGTGCGGATAAGTTTCTTCCTCCATAAATGACAACTTGTGGAGAGCTACTTACATCGCATAGAGATCACCTTGACTGGCTTTAAGTCTCCTTGCTGAGAAAACAGTTTCGAGATTTATAGCCAGGATCATAGTAGACGAAGGAACAACTATCCTAAAAGCCAATTTGACACTAGGAGATTGGTTGCAACCCTTTGCATACCTTGAATAAAATGCCTGGGGCTGAACTGTTACAAAAAAATACATGCTCATGCCTCCTGTGGCAATCTCATGATTGCTTTTACAATATTAGCTGAAATAGAAAAGACATTAGACATATGCTAAAAGTGACCCAATTTTCACCGTTTTCCTCATTAATATCACTCGTTGTTGCATATTCAAAGAATGCTTCGACGGCCCTAGATAACGTAAAACAAATATCCAACATCTTTGTTGTCCTCTTTAGCAAGATAAATTTGGAAATCTATTTAAACATGGACAGATCTGCTATCGAAGATACCGATAAAAAATAACAAAAGGTATATGTTGCTGCTCTGAACTGTGCGATAACTGGATGTGCAAATTCGTGGGATGCTAAGCCCTATTGATCTGTCTAAATCCTACATTCAGAGTCTGAGGTTACCAGAAATACAACAGTCCATTTTATACACAAAGCCAGAACATCAAAAGTTAGGGTTTAAGCTGAATTGAAGTTGGATTTTATCAGGAGAGACAATAAATCAGAGCAAAGCTTTTACACAAAATGTAATGCAAATATATATATTTTTTTTTTTTATTGATATTCACTATTGGGTGCATTCAATAATATAATTACCTTGGAGTGCAAGTTCACATCTTGGTAAATACAAGGGCTATAGTACACGAGTCTCTTTTGACATGAAATTGAATGATAAAGCTTTTAAAGTTTGGCTAATATTATACTAAAATGTATGCATGCATTTGTTTTAAATGCATGTTGGACATGTGGAGGCTAACATGCAAATATTGCATGTAACTTTCACTAAGGCAAAACGTTCCTTTGAAAACGTGGATTTCCTACTATTACTATGATTTTGGCATATTTGCATATTGGAATTTTGGTATGGATTTTCCAAATGAATTTTCAGGAAAAAGCCTCTCTCTAACAAAATAGGGCATCCAGATCAAAGGAAGGAAGGAAGGAAGGAAGGAAGGAAGTATATTTTTACGTCGCACCACAAAGGCAGCGTCACGGAGGACATGCGACCACAAGTACAAAGAAAACAAAAAATACATTGCATGGGGCGAAGCCCGTGAGCACCATGGCCCGGATTAAAAAACCCCACTGGGGAAAAACCGTTGCCATGATGACCACAGATCCAAAAAGCTATCTTTCTTTGCAAAAGCAACAAGCATACCTCCAACAAACAAAACTTCAACAAACGCCCCCGAACCGTAACCTCTTCACAGCTAGGTGCCGAGTACTGGTGCGGACTCATGCACGCGCTAAACCTCCATCCTCTCACTAAAACCAGGGCAAATAGATGCTGATGCAGAGATCATGGTGCCGACCCCCTGGAGTAACTCGATCAAACCACTAGACCATAAGAGCTGCCCCAGAAACAGGTAGAATCCCAAAACCCCCATAGCAACGATTCTGCGAAAAAGGCGGGGTCGCGGAGGGCACCACTGGCCGAAAACCAACGCATCCAATAAGCCCAAGCGCCAGAAGCCCAGGCGCTCAGGGAAGGCGGCGCTCAGGGAAAATGCTCAGAGAAATCGCTTGGAGAAGGTGCATCCTCCAGCCCTGCGCCAAGGCGCCAACACCCCCAGGCATGCTCGCAGGCGGACATCCACTCAGGCACACACAGGGGCGCCATCCTTCACTGCCGCTGCTCCAACGCCATCCATCCTTTGCAGACCGCTTCGAGGCAGGCCTCGGCGGCGCCTCAGCGGCGCTTAGGCGGCACCTCGAGCATGCGCTAGACCGTTTAGGGCTTTTTGGGTTGCCCTAATATGCATGCTCTTGGCGGCTATAGCCGATCGCCGCCTATGGAAATAATGGATATAGAAATGCTCGGTCGAAGCCGATACTCGAAGCGCCCTATTTTGTTGGTGCCAATAAATGTTGCGGTAGATGGCTAAAGGCGGTAAGCACGGAAAACTTGGCCGATGCCATCCGGGAGATCAACACAAAATGTTTGTAGGTTGACATTAATTACGGTGCAATGCAAAAGGTATGGACCTTGTTGTAGATGCATCCATGTAGCAGATGATTTATATGGATACGCTATGAAGTACCGAGATATAAGAAGAATAGTATTTAAGTTGCGGGGAACTTCAATGCAAAAGCTTGGAAGATTTTGCGGCACACTTTTCATTGCATTTTGGATTCTTTGTTGGCGACCAAAATTTCTACTTTGGTATGTATTTTAATTAAATCGTAGATTCTCAAGCAACTTGATCTCTCTAATGATCTTTGTTAATACTATTTATGCTTTGGCATGGTACACGGAAACTTGCGAAATCTCAAGCACAGTAGCTTTAGGCTTTTGCTTAAAATTAGCATTACAAGGTATGAGTTGGATGCTGTTTGTGCAAATACTCATATTATATTTCCTAGATAATAATGATCAGACATTCTTAACAAGAAGCAGATCTAGCTGACTCGAAGTTAAGCTTTCTTAGACGAGCTCTTTTGCACTTAAGGTCTACAAGTGGTATGACAAATTTTGCATCAGACACCATTGCTAAAGATCAAAGGCGAACTGCCGAAATCTGGAACGACTTCAATCAGGTTAGATTGACATGATTGAAATATTTTAATTGGACAATTATAGCTTATTTTTAGCTAGATACAAATTTAGATATGATCCTAATAAGGTTTCCATTGGCTGAATTTTTGGAACTTGCTTATGACCATAAGTTGGCCATTGGATCAATGTTCCTTGGTCCATGCGTTTCCACATATAACCAAGTGCTTCCGTACAATGCCTATTGGGTCTTAATTCTATTTTTTCTATTCCCAGTCTATATGATGGCAAAATCTGGGATATTTCTAAATAGATTTACTGGATTGGCTTTCTGCTTATATCCATCTTTGCATGACTTGTTGTGCATGACCAGCAGCTAATGCATATTGCCCTTGTGTCGAAAATCCAATTTTCCTTGTCAAATATGAAGTGGAGGTGATTCTTGAATGTTTCTACATAATACATGTATGTAGAGTCTTTTAAGATTTTGGGTGAGGCATATGCCTGATGCTTTAACAAGATGCATTATGCCCTCAGACTTAGATAGGATGCTGGCATGAATCCTCAGACTAGTTTATGGAAGATGATTTTATATGATATTATGTTATTCAAATGAGTTGATATAAGCCTACATAGTGGGCCAATCATGTAAAATGTGTGCATTAATGGCTGACAGATGTCTATGCAGATGTCTATGCAGTTGCATTTTATTCTCCATTCATTCTTTTAGACTTTTCTAACTGGCAGGGCAAGAGGCACAATGGGTAATCAGCGAAGAGCTGAAAATCCCAATGTACCTTTTGGCCCTTGCCCTGATATCGTTTTTACGCTAACAGGGTACTGATTGGCTGCAGGTACGGGATTTTCTTCCCATTGTTCCTTTTGCTTTTGTAGTTGGATTTTTTTTTTTTTTTTGATGAACGTGGACCTTTATTACTCAAAAGAATACAAAGAGTACATGGGGGACTCAAAACCCAGTGGAGAAAATATCCACTAGAGCAACACTACCCACCATATACATAACATAGAAAAGCAGAGAACACAGATCACCAGGAGCACAAGTGTGTACTATGAATAGTTGTGAATCTGAAGATATTGCTCCCAAATGACACTTTTGATGTCATCCTTTAAGGAAGAACACTTGTACGCCTTCACAATGCGACTACGGGCATCGCTAAGCACTTGCGCATCTGAAAAGAGTTGTCCCTTGAAGATGAAGAGATTTCGTCTCTTCGGATGGACGAGATGATCCAAGCCGGATGCTAAGTGGAAAGCCCTCTTTGCCAACTTGTCCCAAGACCTAGGATAGACCCGACAATAGGACCTGCTGACTATTCAAATCACAATGGAAAAGACTTCGAGGAAGCCCACCGCCAAGCAAGTCGAACATGGTGACACAAGAAAAAAGCGATTGCTCAATTGTCTCATCCTCTGCGTGCAAAGAGGGCAGATCCGCGAGAAACTTCGGGCGAAATCGATGAACAACAATGTTTACCCGCGCATCTATGAGTGATGCGCCACCATAAAATGGGACGACTTAGGATGAAGCAATTTATCCGGACCCACCGCCTTGATCGCTTTTTACGATGAGGCTCGGGGAATAACCAAAGGCCACTTTGGCGATGGAGGCAACACCTCGGGATGAAGCGGGACCACATACATTGAGTGTACCAAGTGCTCCTTCTTAACACCGCCATGAACCACCCGAGTTGGGGAGCCACGGCTTGTGGGTGTGGAGGAAGTGTAGCGACTACCTTTTCCCAAATGGCTGGTCCCATCGAAGGAGAAGGAACTTCAATTTGAACTCATTCCGTCCACAGTCTTGTCTCATTATACCATGCGAGGAGGCGGTGAGCACACTGCTGCCGCCACCGACGTTAGCGTCAATGGATGGAATGAAGAGACCGGGGACTATCGCTCGCCACCACCCAAAGGGGATCCACCAACGGTGGGTTTGTAGGATGCAGTGTGGGCCATGGGATGGAACTGAAACAAAGTGCGCACAATCTCCCAAGCAGCTAGCAACCCCTTGAGGAAAGGAGATGCATTAGGATATGGAGAGAGCGGATAGAATAATGCCCATGGGAGGAGAGGCTTAATGGATGGAGAGCCAAAAGAAATGCACATCTGTAAAGACTGGTGAATGAGACGCAAACCTGGAGAACTATCAGCATTGTTGAGAATCCGCCATATGAACTTAGAGATCAGCACCTTGCTTGGAGATCTTGCTTACTTTTTTGCGGAAGCTTGTCACTAAGAAGTTCAAGTTGACAAAGGCATCACATAAACGGTTTTTTTAGAATATTATCATTTTAGCTTTGCTTTCTAGCAAGAGTCTGTGACTAAGAAAGATCAAACTTGTAATTACAATACTATCTGCTACATTAGTCTCCAGATATTGGATCAACAGGAAACGTATTGGATAAATGCTTATTGCAATGATCTATGATCAATACATATTGAAATGCTTAAATATTGACGAGATATTAATGATAAGAAAAGTTTTTTTGTTGAAATAATAAGATTTTGCTGTTACTTTATGGATGACCAAATGCTATATTGGCTGAAATTACAAGAATGAACAAGTAAAAATGGGTAAAAGGATACTATGCCAGAAATGCTCATACTGGTAGTAGGATGATAATACTGCCAAGGGATTGACTGAGGCAGATGTCTGGTCTAGGTTTACTAGTTCAGGCTGGGTTTTTTTTAGATACTTCATCACATTGGAGATATCCGGTGTTGTCCTCTACCTATTGGCTAGTTGTATGAGCACTTATGCTGTCCTAAGCTGCAACTTAGGAAAAGTAAAGTATATGGCTGGATGCGTTGATATTTTTGGTTGACAAAATTTTGATTTAAATATTGATTTACAGAGTTACATTTTCGTTATGATATACTTATGCAGGATGCATGTCATG
Source organism: Isoetes taiwanensis (assembly GCA_021234155.1). Lineage (NCBI taxonomy): Eukaryota > Viridiplantae > Streptophyta > Lycopodiopsida > Isoetales > Isoetaceae > Isoetes > Isoetes taiwanensis. Next base: position 1,675,070 of record JAJEKV010000011.1, on the reverse strand, counting down.
AAGAGGACGAGTATGAAGTCATACCACATACAGAATACACGTAAAGATGAGAATATGAGATTATACCTCCAACATGGAGTAGCATAATTTCAGTGCAATAACTTGCAAGAACAAACAAAGATAGTGTTGGCCACTAGGCCTACAATACTTATGCCAGTTGGCTATACAAATTTGTCAATATGACAGCATAGTGTTGCTGTAATATTTGAAAACTCAATAATCAAAGTATGTTTTAAGTCTACATTTTCTTAAGCTTTAAATTATGGGATGAGGCTTAACCCCTGCTGTGGCAGTGGGGGTTGGCTCTCCCCATGGTCACAGAATGATACTATCAAGGTGTGTTTACCCTCATTCCACGGTAGGTGGTAGGGTTTTTTTTATTGATATTCACTATTGGGTGCATTCAATAATATAATTACCTTGGAGTGCAAGTTCACATCTTGGTAAATACAAGGGCTATAGTACACGAGTCTCTTTTGACATGAAATTGAATGATAAAGCTTTTAAAGTTTGGCTAATATTATACTAAAATGTATGCATGCATTTGTTTTAAATGCATGTTGGACATGTGGAGGCTAACATGCAAATATTGCATGTAACTTTCACTAAGGCAAAACGTTGGATTTCCTACTATTACTATGATTTTGGCATATTTGCATATTGGAATTTTGGTATGGATTTTCCAAATGAATTTTCAGGAAAAAGCCTCTCTCTAACAAAATAGGGCATCCAGATCAAAGGACTAACGTTTAGGGCTTTTTGGGTTGCCCTAATATGCATGCTCTTGAGCGGCTATAGCCGACTGCCAGCTATGGAAATAACAGATATAGAAATGCTCAGTTCTGGAAGCCGATACTCGAAGGCGCCCTATTTTGTTGGTGCCAATAAATGTTGCAGTAGATGGCTAAGGCGGTAAGCCTGGAAAACTTGGCCGATGCCATCTGAGATCAACACAAAATGCTGCAGTTGACATTAATTACGGTGCAATGCAAAAGGTATGGACCTTGTTGTAGATGCATCTCTGTAGCAGATGATTTATATGGATACGCTATGAAGTACCCGAGATATAAGAAGAATAGTATTTCGTTGCAGAACTTCAATGCAAAAAGCTTGGAAGATTTTGCAGACACTTTTCATTGCATTTCGGATTTGCTGTTGGCAGCCAAAATTTCTACTTTGGTATGTATTTTAATTAAATGCAGAGATTCTGAAGCAACTTGATCTCTCTAATGATGCTGTTAATACTATTTATGCTTTGGCATGGTACCTGGAAACTTGCGAAATCTCCAAGCCTGTAGCTTTAGGCTTTTGCTTAAAATTAGCATTACAAGGTATGAGTTGGATGCTGTTTGTGCAAATACTCATATTATATTTCCTAGATAATAATGATCAGACATTCTTAACAAGAAGCAGATCTAGCTGAATCGAAGTTAAGCTTTCTTAGACGAGCTCTTTTGCACTTAAGGTCTGCAAGTGGTATGACAAATTTTGCATCAGACACCATTGCTAAAGATCAAAGGCGAACTGCCGAAATCTGGAACGACTTCAATCAGGTTAGATTGACATGATTGAAATACTTTAATTGGACAATTATAGCTTATTTTTAGCTAGATACAAATTTAGATATGATCCTAATAAGGTTTCCATTGGCTGAATTTTTGGAACTTGCTTATGACCATAAGTTGGCCATTGGATCAATGTTCCTTGGTCCATGCGTTTCCACATATAACCAAGTGCTTCCGTACAATGCCTATTGGGTCTTAATTCTGTTTTTTCTATTCCCAGTCTATATGATGGCAAAATCTGGGATATTTCTAAATAGATTTACTGGATTGGCTTTCTGCTTATATCCATCTTTGCATGACTTGTTGTGCATGACCAGCTGCTAATGCATATTGCCCTTGTGTCGAAAATCCAATTTTCCTTGTCAAATATGAAGTGGAGGCAGATTCTTGAATGTTTCTACATAATACATGTATGTAGAGTCTTTTAAGATTTTGGGTGAGGCATATGCGATGCTTTAACAAGATGCATTATGCCCTCGGACTTAGATAGGATCTTTGGCATGAATCCTCGAACTAGTTTATGGAAGATGATTTTATATGATATTATGTTATTCAAATGAGTTGATATAAGCCTACATAGTGGGCCAATCATGTAAAATGTGTGCATTAATGGCTGACAGATGTCTATGCAGATGTCTATGCAGTTGCATTTTATTCTCCATTCATTCTTTTAGACTTTTCTAAGAGCGCCAATGGGGCAGGCAAGCAAGAGGCACAATGGGTGGAAAGAGCTGAAAATCCCAATGTACCTTTTGGCCCTTGCCACGATCCGCTTTTTTACGCTCAGGGTCTTGATTGGTTGCAGTGCGGGATTTTCTTCCCATTGTTCCTTTTGCTTTTGTACTTGGATTTGGTTTGGAAGAATGATGGAGATCTTGCTTACTTTTTTGCGGAAGCTTGTCACTAAGAAGTTCAAGTTGACAAAGGCATCACATAAACGGTTTTTTTAGAATATTATCATTTTAGCTTTGCTTTCTAGCAAGAGTTTGTGACTAAGAAAGATCAAACTTGTAATTACAATACTATCTGCTACATTAGTCTCCAGATATTGGATCAACAGGAAACGTATTGGATAAATGCTTATTGCAATGACATATTGAAATGCTTAAATATTGACGAGATATTAATGATAAGAAAAGTATTTTTGTTGAAATAATAAGATTTTGCTGTTACTCTATGGATGACCAAATGCTATATTGGCTGAAATTACAAGAATGAACAAGTAAAAATGGGTAAAAGGATACTATGCGTAAAATGCTCATCTTGGTAGTAGGATGATAATCGCCAAGGGATTGACCGAGGCGGATGTCCGGTCTAGGGTTTACTAGTTCAGAATTTGGGTTTTTTTTAGATACTTCATCACATTGGAGATATCCGGTGTTGTCCTCTACCTATTGGCTAGTTGTATGAGCACTTATGCTGTCCTAAGCTGCAACTTAGGAAAAGTAAAGTATATGGCTGGATGCGTTGATATTTTTGGTTGACAAAATTTTGATTTAAATATTGATTTACAGAGTTACATTTTCGTTATGATATACTTATGCAGGATGCATGTCATGAAGAGGACGAGTATGAAGTCATACCACATACAGAATACACGTAAAGATGAGAATATGAGATTATACCTCCAACATGGAGTAGCATAATTTCAGTGCAATAACTTGCAAGAACAAGTTAGGCTTTTATGCCTATGCTTCAAGAAGCTGGTGAGTATAGAGCTCTAAGTACGAGAAATTGGAAAAGAGTTGCCTCTCTCCCATTAGTACTGTGGCATTGGTAAAGTAATGGCCGAGTTAACGCGAGGGATGAGGCGTCTACCCTTTTCTTGTTTCGTGTTCATTGCACTCTCGGTGGTGGAACTTAAAGGGGTAGCATCTGTTTGGATATCGGGATCACTCTCTGATATGGGTTGTTTGAGGTTGTTTTTTACTAGAACCCCACATTCTTTGGGAGTTTTGTGCTGAAACGTTTAGGCATTTGGCTATTGGAGCCATTTTGCTAAAATACTTCCTATTTGGCCCATGTGGGGTCTAAATAAGGTCTTGTACCATTTTTTTATTATATAAATAAAAAACTTGCCTTCAAAAAAAAAAAAAAAAAAAAAAAGAACAAACAAAGATAGTGTTGGCCACTAGGCCTACTATACTTATGCCAGTTGGCTATACAAATTTGTCAATATGACAGCATAGTGTTGCTGTAATATTTGAAAACTCAATAATCAAAGTATGTTTTAAGTCTACATTTTCTTAAGCTTTAAATTATGGGATGAGGCTTAACCCCTGCTGTGGCAGTGGGGGTTGGCTCTCCCCATGGTCACAGAATGATACTATCAAGGTGTGTTTACCCTCATTCCACGGTAGGTGGTAGGGTTTTTTTTATTGATATTCACTATTGGGTGCATTCAATAATATAATTACCTTGGAGTGCAAGTTCACATCTTGGTAAATACAAGGGCTATAGTACACGAGTCTCTTTTGACATGAAATTGAATGATAAAGCTTTTAAAGTTTGGCTAATATTATACTAAAATGTATGCATGCATTTGTTTTAAATGCATGTTGGACATGTGGAGGCTAACATGCAAATATTGCATGTAACTTTCACTAAGGCAAAACGTTGGATTTCCTACTATTACTATGATTTTGGCATATTTGCATATTGGAATTTTGGTATGGATTTTCCAAATGAATTTTCAGGAAAAAGCCTCTCTCTAACAAAATAGGGCATCCAGATCAAAGGACTAACGTTTAGGGCTTTTTGGGTTGCCCTAATATGCATGCTCTTTGATGACTATAGCCGTGCCAGCTATGGAAATAACGGATATAGAAATGCTTTCGATTCGAAGCCGATACTTTCGAAGGCCCTATTTTGTTGGTGCCAATAAATGTTGCGGTAGATGGCTAAGGCGGTAAGCACGGAAAACTTGGCCGATGCCATCGAGATCAACACAAAATCTTTGCGCAGTTGACATTAATTACGGTGCAATGCAAAAAGGTATGGACCTTGTTGTAGATGCATCTACATAGCGAGATGATTTATATGGATACGCTATGAAGTACCCGAGATATAAGAAGAATAGTATTTCGTTGCAGAACTTCAATGCAAAAAGCTTGGAAGATTTTGGGACACTTTTCATTGCATTTTGGTTCTTTGTTGGCGACCAAAATTTCTACTTTGGTATATATTTTAATTAAATCTTGAGATTTCTGAAGCAACTTGATCTCTCTAATGATCTTTATTAATACTATTTATGCTTTGGCATGGTATTTTGGAAACTTGCGAAATCTCAAGCACTGTAGCTTTAGGCTTTTGCTTAAAATTAGCATTACAAGGTATGAGTTGGATCTTGTTTTGTGCAAATACTCATATTATATTTCCTAGATAATAATGATCGGACATTCTTAACAAGAAGCGAGATCTAGCTGAATCGAAGTTAAGCTTTCTTAAACGAGCTCTTTTGCACTTAAGGTTGCGTAAGTGGTATGACAAATTTTGCATCGGACACCATTGCTAAAGATCAAAGTGACTGCTTAGAAATACGGAGCGACTTCAATCGAGGTTAGATTGACATGATTGAAATACTTTAATTGGACAATTATAGCTTATTTTTAGCTAGATACAAATTTAGATATGATCCTAATAAGGTTTCCATTGGCTGAATTTTTGGAACTTGCTTATGACCATAAGTTGGCCATTGGATCAATGTTCCTTGGTCCATGCATTTCCACATATAACCAAGTGCTTCCGTACAATGCCTATTGGGTCTTAATTCTGTTTTTTCTATTCCCAGTCTATATGATGGCAAAATCCGGGATATTTCTAAATAGATTTACTGGATTGGCTTTCTGCTTATATCCATCTTTGCATGACTTGTTGTGCATGACCAGCAGCTAATGCATATTGCCCTTGTGTCGAAAATCCAATTTTCCTTGTCAAATATGAAGTGGAGGCAGATTCTTGAATGTTTCTACATAATACATGTATGTAGAGTCTTTTAAGATTTTGGGTGAGGCATATGCCTGATGCTTTAACAAGATGCATTATGCCCTCAGACTTAGATAGGATGCTGGCATGAATCCTCAGACTAGTTTATGGAAGATGATTTTATATGATATTATGTTATTCAAATGAGTTGATATAAGCCTACATAGTGGGCCAATCATGTAAAATGTGTGCATTAATGGCTGACAGATGTCTATGCAGATGTCTATGCAGTTGCATTTTATTCTCCATTCATTCTTTTAGACTTTTCTAACTGGCAGGGCAAGAGGCACAATGGGTAATCAGCGAAGAGCTGAAAATCCCAATGTACCTTTTGGCCCTTGCCCTGATACCGTTTTTACGCTAACAGGGTACTGATTGGCTGCAGGTACGGGATTTTCTTCCCATTGTTCCTTTTGCTTTTGTAGTTGGATTTGGCTGGAAGAATGATGGAGATCTTGCTTACTTTTTTGCGGAAGCTTGTCACTAAGAAGTTCAAGTTGACAAAGGCATCACATAAACGGTTTTTTTAGAATATTATCATTTTAGCTTTGCTTTCTAGCAAGAGTCTGTGACTAAGAAAGATCAAACTTGTAATTACAATACTATCTGCTACATTAGTCTCCGGATATTGGATCAACAGGAAACGTATTGGATAAATGCTTATTGCAATGATCTATGATCAATACATATTGAAATGCTTAAATATTGACGAGATATTAATGATAAGAAAAGTATTTTTGTTGAAATAATAAGATTTTGCTGTTACTTTATGGATGACCAAATGCTATATTGGCTGAAATTACAAGAATGAACAAGTAAAAATGGGTAAAAGGATACTATGCCAGAAATGCTCATACTGGTAGTAGGATGATAATACTGCCAAGGGATTGACTGAGGCAGATGTCTGGTCTAGGTTTACTAGTTCAGGCTGGGTTTTTTTTTTTTTTTTTTTTTTAGAGAATGAAGTTTTTTCCATTAATTATGTAAAAAAGATACAAAAGAGCTCATTGTCACTATATAAGAATGACAATGATAGTAAAAGTAGCAGTGAATACAATAATATACTAAATACCAACTTAGATATAAAGTCCCATAGTTTAGATGCTGAAACCAAGCAGAATATTCTTGCCATAATGTCTTGGAACGACCTGCTAACAACCAAAAACCTGAAAGTTTTGGCTAGAATGATAACCACTTGAAGGAAATTCTGAAGTCAAAATATGTTGATAGGTAAAAGGTGGAGGGATGGGAATGAAAGGATAGGAAAATTAGAAGTGATATGACTCAACGTATTGGAAATGAGATGGATAGTCTGGCTGAATAATCATAATGTGATTATTTCCCCAATCCAATTCCTGAATCAAAGTATCATAATATGTTGTTGCCCTCAGAAGTATAAGAGAGCCATATGCATCAGCCATACCCTTGTGATAATAATAACAGCCCATGTAGTAATCAAATTGAAGCTCGGTCATATTGCTGCCAAATCTTTCTAAGAACCACCACAACTCATGCATTAGGTAAGTGCCTCTGCAAAACTCAATTGCCCAATCAATCACCCTGTCTGGAATATCTAAGATGTCCACATCTGTTTTACCTCTTACTATCCCTGTCCAAATATCTTGATCAACAAGCTGTTCCACATAAATCTGGAATTCTCGTCTAAGATCTGCCCTGAGGTTGTTCATATAATCTGATGGATAGTAAATCTGTGTTAGTGAATTCATCATGACAATGCAATCTAAATAGATTAAAAGAACCATAAAATACTCCCAAATTGTTCCATCTATCTTCAAAATGATTGTCTTTGCTGTTTTTATTACATGAGGCTGCCAATTCAAGGTCATATATAATGTGCAATTTGATCCAAGTGCAAGAGACAGAATGTTTGCCATGAAGACATCTATTTCTGTGTTTCCATATATTCCATAATGCAGTAAAGGATAAAGAATTTAAGAAAGCATCATCATTTGAGACAAAATTCAGCAAGGAAGTAGGCTTGGGAATGGCGAAATGGTATTCAAACCAATTCCATAAAGAATTCAGCTTAGGACAGTTAAAAATGTGATTCATATCATTATAATGTAAAGGACAATGAGCATCAATTGGAGCAACATTCCTGTCTTGATGTTTGGCAAATAAGATAAGATTAGGAACACTGCCATTAGCTAAAAGCCAAATAAAATATTCTATCTTTGGGGTGAGACATGAATTCCACACGCTTTTAAAAAGTTTAACCTCAGTTTCCTCAGAAATATTCCAGAAATTTTTTGCTTTTGAGGCTGTAGCAGGCTTATTTAAGAATTTGTAGATAATGGAGACTTTGTAGATACCCTTGTTATTTAGAGTCCAATCAATATTAGAGTTTAAATTTGCCTCTAAATTCTGGTTATTGAATGATTGGATAATATGCTTAAAAAGAATCATGTCTGATGAAGTTCCTCTTATTTTATGCCTGAAGGCAGTCCAAGTAATCCACCTATTATTATGTCTCAGATCACCTAAGGTCAGGATTTTTTATAAATCCTGGGATGAATAACAGCTAAAGGAGAAGAATTGTCACTGGAGAGCAGAGGGTTCCAGAAGATAGATGAACTTAGGTGACAATTATGACGATCCACGTGTTTGAAAGCTTTGTGAGACAAATTCCATGCAAGGATTAGATTTCTCATCAGAGGAGATGTGTTTGCACCAGATTTCAGGTTGAAAAAAGCAGAAGAGGGTAATTGATGCAATAAGGAAGGATGACCTTTAATATGACGACAAGAGAGCCAATATTTGATAAAGATAGAGGCAGGATTATTACCATGGAATAGAGATCTCCAAACATACTTGCCAGCTAGAGCATAGCCTTGATATAGAAGATTCTTACATCCTAGACCCCCTTGATATTTACTTCTAGCAATAGATTTCCAATTGACCATATGATGCTTGCCCCAAATAAAATTTCTAGTGATTCTTTCAAGCTGTTGATAAATAGATTTTGGAGCAAGGAGGGCTGAAGAGAAATAAATATGAGAGCTGGCTATGACAGAGTTAGCGATAATAGTTCTGCCAGCTAAAGATAAACAGCTGCCATAATTTGATAATTTCTTTTTTATCCGAGAGATAATTGGGGACCAGAGGCCTTTAATAGAAGGATTAGTGGACAAAGGCATGCCTAAAAGATTGGTAGAATCATTGGAATGCACACATTTAATGCCCAAGATATGATCAACAGAGATATCACCAATGATAACACATTTATCCTTATTTAAGTGAACACCAGAGGTAGCACTAAAAGACTCTATGATCTTGAAAAAGAACTCAATGTTATCAGGATCATTTTTGAGAAATGTGAAAGTATCATCTGCATATTGTGAGATGGTAAGAGAAGAATTATCTGGCAGGGTGAGGCCATGCAGATCATTAACAGTTTGATGGAAATGAATAGCAGATGTAAGCATTTGAGCCACAGTCAGAAATAAGTAAGGGGCAAGGGGGCAACCTTGCCTAACACCTCTGGCTAAATGGAAAAATTTGGTAGGTGATCCATTGATTAAGATAGCAGACTGGGATCTTTGATTGAGGCCAAGAATTAATTTTATAATTATATCAGAGAAACCAAGCTTAGTCAAAGCAAACTTCAAAAAATCCCATCTCACTGTGTCAAAGGCTTTGGAGAAATCAAGCTTCAAGAGGATGCAATTTTGTTTGGATAATGAATTCCAGTGAAGGCCCGCCATGGCAGCAATGTAGTTGTCAAGAATAAACCTGTTTGGTAAGAAGGCAGATTGGCAATAGCTAATAACCTTCTGAAGATGACCTTTGATTCTATTGGCAATGATTTTGGCACAAATTTTATAGGAAGAATCGGCCGGTTTTGTGTCTCTCGCGAGTCCCTTCCCAGAATCCCATCGATCCGAGCCATCGGATCGCCATTCTGGGAAGGGACGAGCGCCTATATTAGGCCATTTCCATTTTGGCTCAGTTATCGGCGTCTTCTCACAGCAGCTCTTCTTCTCCTCTCGTGGCTTCCTCTCCTCATCATCTTTCTCTCTTGGCATCTTCTTCATCTTTACCACCATCTTTTCCCAGGTAAGCTTCTGCTCCTATCTCAGGCACGATGATTCCTTACTAGGGGTGGCGAGAGCTTTTCATGTTTGATTCCGCTTTCAGTTGGTTATGGCTGCCCTTATTTGTTGATTTAGCAGAATTGTTTTTGGTTGATGAGCCTTTGATTATGGACTTGGGTTGTGTGGTGATTGTTTTGTCAATTAGGCTTTGTAGTACTTGTGCATGCAAATGTCTATATTATGAGCAGTGGGACTTCTCAGTACTCTTTGGTATTTGTCAAGTTGTTGTTCATGCCTACCAAATTTCATAGTTCTATTGTTCACGGCTCCAAACGGCGTTTTTGCCATCTTCTGCAAAGGGTTTCGCATCGATCTGGTTGGCCTGTTGCAGTTGTTTTTCGCATCGTCTTCGCTGGCCGGTTCCAGCCAGGCTTGCTCTGCCAATTTCTATAGCATCACTATGTGTCTCACTTGTCCTTTTAATGTTTTTGTTTTGTTCTCTAACGACCCTGTTCATGCATATCTTCCCTATTAAAACTTTTTATATTCCAGCTTCCTCTTTCGACTCTTTTTTCCTGCATTCGTGTCTCCTTGGTCCTTGTAATTTTCCCCTGAACTCCCGATTGCCAGCCTAAGCCATCGATTTGTCACAGGGAATCCAGATCAACGCTTCTTTTTTCCATTTCGATCTGGTAGGTTGGATTTCCACCGCACTAGCTGGGCGTGCGCAGGAACGGAGGAGAGTTGGCGCTGCATGCACCATATGCTTCATCGATTTTTCAGCCCCAGTCTCAACCATCGAATTGGAATTTGGTTGCACCACACATCTCTGCTTTTTTTGGACATCACCACAGAAAATTATCCTGGGCCTGTATTTCCATTGCAGATACATGTCTTCTATTGTTTTCATCTCGGGCTCCCTATCTGTTTGACAACAATTGATGGAGTTGCCTCGAGTCTTCTGTGGTTCACGTTTCACTTGGAGCTACTTTCAGTCACCTTCTCGATGTTCATTTATCGGAGTTCCGGCATCTAAATCACTCACTATACATGTTCTTCTTTTGTATGTATTGTGCAGATTATGTATGTTCTCCTTTTGTATGTCTTGTGCAGATTCTCCCAATGGTGCTGCATTTGAAGTGGCGATTGGGTGCTGGCCTCCATTTTTTATCTCAATTCTGATCCTCTTAGATGCTTGCTATAAAGGATAAAACCTGGATGTGTAGTTAGGTCGTGTATATAATGTGATTTTCTTCTTTTCCACTATCAGGGTTGCAATTCCAAGTCCGTTATTAGCTCTGCCTTTTTTCACGTTGTTGCAATGTGGTTCTTCCCCTCCATGCAGCTATCTAGCCTCTTTGCATTTGCAGGTTGTGGAGTCCAATTGCAGCTCTCATGTGCTGCACTGTTCCTTCGCTAGTTCCAGGTTTGCATTGCGTGGTCGGGACTGAACTCTTCACCATCATTCAGGGGTTGCCTTAGAGGATCTTTTTGCCACGCACAACCGGCACAACAATTTTCCCACGCCCCCATAACATTCTGGATTTTCCGCCTTTCTTAGCATGTTTGTATGCCATTTGTGTCCTGCTTTGGGCTAGGGGATACACATTGTCACTAATCTTTTCATTGGCCTTGCCCATATGAGTTCAGTACGTACCTCTTATATTAGAGGCCAGTTTGCCTTTGGCCTTTGGTTCCTCCCAATTCTTAACTTAGAATTTGTTTGCAGTATGTTATTATTTTCCTATTTGTTTATTCGACAAGGTCTTTGGTTTTCATTCGCAGTCTCCTTACATATTTACCAGCTTTTCTTTTGTCATCACCCATGTGTATTTAGTGATAGTTTTTCATTTATCGCGCATTGCCCTCGGCAAAATTCTATATTCATACTATCGTATTTTTTCTTTGTCATCACACATGCACTTAGGTCATCATTTTTCTTTATACCGTAGTGCATCTTCCCATGTCAGCCTTCCTTCTTGCCTTTTGGTTTCTTTGCACTCATCACCAGGTTCCTTTTCCTCCTCCATCCATTCCACCGGCTCGGAAATTTATTTTAGTTTATCAGTGCATTTCTTAGCTCATCCATTTCTTTGTAGTGGGCTTACTGCTTCCACTTGTTATATGGTCTATAAGCATGCCTTTAGTCCCCGATAGCCATGCTACTATTTAAATGGGTCTATGCTCTCCTCGCGTTGTTTTTCTCTGGTTTATGTTCTGGCTCACTTTTTGCCTCATTTTCGTCTTGTGGTCGTTTACTTGGGATGTTGTCTTGTTTTCATAATTCTACGCTGCAGTTTATTATCTTTTTATTGCATTTGTCTTTTTTACATTGATGCATTCCATTTCCATGGTAGGTTGCAGTATGGCCTCAATTGCGTGTTATTTCTCCGACATGTATCTCTTTTGTATGTTATTTTTTATATTGTGGTTCCCATGTGGTTATATGTGGCATTCTTTTCTGCGTTTAGGATTTCCCCATGGTGGTTTGGGTTTTATCTTTTGCACTTGTGTTTGTATCTTATGTGTGATGCACTACACTCGGCTCAGGTGGTATACGTTATTCGGGTGGTATTATCTTCTACATTCTGGGTTTCCCATAGTTGTTGGGTTTTATTTTTTGCACTTGTGGTTTATCTTGTTTTTTGATGCACCACACTCTTCCACAGTTGTCTGGGTTATTCGAGTTGATTTTCTTGTTTATGTTCTGGCCCGCTTTTTGTGGCCTATGTGTTGTTTCCTCGGGCTGTGCTGTTGTTTTTCTATTTTATATGCTACATTCTCATGGTTTCCTTCTTTTTATTGCCCCGAGATTTATTCACCACATTTGCCAGGTTGCACTTTGTCTTTTTATGTCTATTGCCAGTTGTTAAAATATTGTTACCTGACTTGTGTATGCCATCTTAGTTACTTTTAATATTGCTACATGGCTTGTGTTCGTTGGGGTTTTTTTGCTTGGGGTCATGTCGATGCTTGTTGTTCACATATTTACTATGGTCAGTTCCTTTGTAGTCTTCTTTTACGATTATTGATTTTGATGATTCTTATGAATACTATAGCGGGTTCTCTTCTTGTTTTCGCAAAGCCATCAATTTAATTTCCTCATCATTTATGCATCTAGAGTTGCCATGACATTGCTAGGCGTAATGGGACCTACTTTTTGACGGTTTCTTGTCTTAGAATACGATCAATGGAAACATTTTTTGCATCATATGGTGGCTCCTTCATTTTGCTTAGATACATGCATTTTTTCTATGTGCTAAATGATTTTTATTCTATTGGTTCTTTATGGGCTATGGCTCCTCCGTTTTGCTTAGATACCTGCATTTTTTCTATGTGTTCGATGATTTTTTCTATTGGTTTTTTATGGGCTTTAGGTTGGTGGACCGATATCTCTGCCACTTTTTCATCACATGGTGGCTTACTCAATTTTATCTAGATACATTAATGTGGGTATTTTCCATTTTCTATAGGGGGATTGGTTATTTATCATGAATCGACTCTTTTGGACTGTGTATTATGTCCTTGATAGAAACAATGTAGAGCCAATGTGGGGACAATGTCGATGTCCCTCAGTGATCTTATGACCCTCGTTGCTAGGGACTACCAAGTCCTATTTGGCACCTTGTCGTTTGGCGTTGTGTTCTTGCAATTGCTCTTTTCAGTTTTCGGTTTTCTGGCCTTAGTATTACACGTCATTTGTATTTGTGCTATTTAGCTTTTTCTGGATACGCCGCATGTTGCGTTTGGCACTTCCTTATACTCATTCAACCTTTCACATTCTTCTCTTTGCCATGTTTTTTGCACTTTGTCATCTTTTTGCATTTGCGAGCTCTTTTGCACCATATTTATCCTTTGAAGCCTATTCACCTCGTTGGTTTAAACTTCATGTCGTATTTTCATATTGTATATTCATTCCTTGATTTTTCAGTTATGGGGAGCTTCGTCCATTGTTTTGCCCTGCTCACTCGATCATTTTTCGTATTCTGCTTTCTGTCGGTATATAATCTGATGTGGTTTTGGGGATTATAGCATTGTTCATGTTGTTATTAAGGCGACTTTTTCTAGCTGTTGGGCTCTTGTCTGTGGTTATTTTCTTGTTGATTTGTTCATTGGCTTGCATTCCTCTTTTCTCGTTTTTATCCTTGGGCTTGAAACATAACTTTATTGTCTTTTTTGGGGACTTCATTTTTAGCTCGCTATCATTATCGCGTGGGCGTTGTCTTTCTTTTTCCTTGTCTCACGTTGATGTTCTTATTCGTCTTCTAAACGAAATTGTTGCCGGGGCGCTTCCTTAGATTCGTCATCGTGGTGGCGTGCTTTTCTTTTCATTGTTTTTTCTCTAATGTCCTTTCCTTTTTCAGGTCATTGAGCTGATACCATCCATAGCAGGCGCTTCCGGCTCTTCTTCTTCAGCTTTGTTTTCTCCCCCGCGGCTCGCTCGCGCTGCTGGTTCTCGTCAACGTGTAGCTTCCAGACTCTTCGGACCCTGGTTTCCTTTCTCCTCCTGCCACTCCAAACGAGACCAATTTGCCCATGGTCATACGATTTCTTTAGCTCGCTTGCCTTCATTCGCATGCCCTGTCACTATCCTTCTCCGCCTAATTTCTACCGGTTCCTATCATCTCCTCGATCCTCCGTCCGGCGGCCCTCTTTTTCGCTCCTCTCCTTTCTTTCTGCGTCCTTTATTTTATCCGACTGCTCGAGGGTGGTGGCGGGAGCGTCTTCTTGCTATCGGCTTAACCTGGAGGTTTCGCGGCGACTAGGCTTATAGTTGAGGAAGTCCTTTGGTAGTCGGCCGGTTTTGTGTCTCTCGCGAGTCCCTTCCCAAAATCCCATCGATCCGAGCCATCGGATCGCCATTCTGGGAAGGGACGAACGCCTATATTAGGCCATTTCCATTTTGGCTCAGTTATCGGCGTCTTCTCACAGCAGCTCTTCTTCTCCTCTCGTGGCTTCCCTCCCTTCCCGCCCTGCTGACGGTGGCGCATGAGTCTTTTTCATTTGTATTTTTTGTTGTTCATACCTCTTTGTTGTTCTCCACCCGGGAGTGTTGCTATTCTTATGTTTCTGTTCCATCGCCCTCCTCATTATTTGTTCTCCACCTGCGGTGATCTTCATTATTTCCACCTCGAGGGTGATGCATATTTTACATATGGTTCTCCACCCATTTGGGTGATGCTTTATCTTGTTTATTTCCACCTTGAGGGTGATGCATATTTTACATAATGGTTCTCCACCTGTTTGGGTGATGCTTTTCCACCCTATGGGTGATGCTATCTTTTGTTATGTTCTATGTTCTTTTTCCTCTATTTTCATTTTAGGACTTTCTTGGTGCGGCTTGTCTTTGTTTGTTTTCTCGACCATTTCACGGGTGTTCTTTTTGGGAGTTTTTGGTATTGCTTGCGGGGATTAGCCGTTTTCGCCCGTCTTGGGGTCTGCTCTATTCATTCGCCATCACCCTCTCGCCGGTTCTCCATGGACACATTCGGGTGAGGCTTTTCGTATGGTTTCTTGCGGGGTGGGTGCTCTATTT
Organism: Isoetes taiwanensis; assembly: GCA_021234155.1. Taxonomy (NCBI): domain Eukaryota; kingdom Viridiplantae; phylum Streptophyta; class Lycopodiopsida; order Isoetales; family Isoetaceae; genus Isoetes; species Isoetes taiwanensis. The sequence continues at coordinate 1,659,930 of JAJEKV010000011.1, read as the reverse complement.
TGCGTTAAGCCATCAACTTTCGTTTCTCTCCGTTCTCCGGGCAACACATTCAAGGTTGTTGGCGACCATTTCTCATTAGGGTTTTCCTCGAAAACCCGAAGAAAGCGAGGTTTTTATCCAGATGAGAAGTTGTCGCCATTACCCTTTTTATTTTGCCTTGGCACATTTTTAGGGGTAGTCCGATATTGTTCCTATGGTGGCTATCCTCTCTCTCTCCTAGTTTTCCACACATTGTGTGAAAGATAAATGTGTGGAAAACTAGAAGAGAGAGAGGGAATAGCACCATAGGAACAATATCGGACTACCCCTAAAAAAAAAAATGTGCCAAGGCAAAATAAAAGGGTAATGGCTTAATAACTTCTCATCGGATAAAAACCCCACCGACAACTTCCTCGGGATAAAACTGCTTTTCGGGTTTTCGAGGAAAACCCTAATGAGAAATGGTCGCCAACAACCTTGAATGTGTTGCCTGGAGAACGGAGAGAAACGAGTTGATGGCGAACGCAAAATAGAGCACGACCCCAGCAAACGACGAAAGCCTCACCCGAATGTGTCCATGGAGAACCGAAGGAGAGGGGTGATGGCGAACAGAAATAGAGCAGGACCCCGGCAGACGGCAGAAAACGGCGGAATCATGGAAAAAAATAGCGGCTAATATTAGCCAAATGGCGATTTTTTCGACATTTTTGGAAAAAGTATGGCTAAACTACAAAGGAGGAAAATTTTGGAAAAAAGAAAAACATCGCCAAAAATTTTCAAAGTTGACCTCCCTTACATCAAGGTTTAGCCAAACATAAGAAGTAGGAGAGGAAAAATTCTTCCACTTTAGCCAAACACTCGAAAGTTTTCCTATGCATTTAGGGATAGATTAGCCATACTTTTTAATAGCTAATGTAAAATATGAGATTATTCATGAGATTATGGAATCGAGGTTGCTAATACTATATTAGATGGACAGTTTTTTATTCTCCAAATATTGGATTTCTATTATTAATATGTTCGTATAGTAAAAAAATTGGCATAGCATAAATGTTTGGCTAAAGTTTATATAAAGGTTCAAACAAAAAATAGCCAAACATTCAAAACTAGTAAAGGAAAATTATTCAACTTTAGCCAAACATTCGAAAGTTTTCGTATGTATTTTGGGTTAAATTAGCCAAAGTTATTCTAGCTAATCTAAAATATGAGTTTAGTAATTTTTTCCCTGGGCGGAATCCTGCAAGCAATACCAAAAAACTCCCAAAAAGAACACCCGTAAATGGTCAGAGAAAACAAACAGCACAAGCTGCACCAAGAAAGTCCGAAAATGAAAATAGAGGAAGAACATAACAGAAAAAGATAGCATCACCCATAGGGTGGAAAAAGCATCACCCAGCAGGTGGAGAACCATTATGTAAAAATATGCATCACCCTCAAGGTGGAAATAAACAACATAAAGCATCACCCAGCGGGTGGAGAACCATTATGTAAAAATATGCATCACCCTCGAGGTGGAAATAAACAGCATCACCTGCAGGTGGAGAACAACACAGCAGGAGGGCGATGGAACAGAAACATAAGAATAGCAACACTCCCAGGTGGAGAACAACAAAGAGGCATGAACAACAAAAAATACAAATGAAAAAGACTCATGCGCCACCGTCAGCAGGGCGGGAAGGGAGGGAAGCGACGAGAGGAGAAGAAGAGCTGCTGTGAGAAGACGCCGATAATTGAGCCAAAATGGAAATGGCCTAATATAGGCGCTCGTCCCTTCCCAGAATGGCGATCCGATGGCTCGGATCGATGGGATTAGTTAATGAAATTGGCCTCCAATCATTGAACTTTTCTGGATTGTCAACTTTTGGAATCATGGTGACAGCCAGAGCATATAGATGGGTGTAAGTGATTTAGATTCCAGAATCCATGAATCATGTGCATTAAATCTGATTTGATGACCTCCCAGTATTTAATATAAAATTCAACAGGAAGTCCATCTGGGCCAGGGCTTTCATTTTTTCCAAGATCTTTAATTATGGAAAGGACTTCAAGTTCAGAGAGAATGTTTTCTATTTCAGGAGAGGTTGAAATAGAATTTAAATTTGGCATGTTGTTTAAAAAATCCCTGAAATTATTTCCCTGCAAAGATTGAGCAGAATTATCCAAAGGTTTGGTAAAAATATCCTTGTACTTATCATGGAAATAATTGGAGATCTGGCAATGATCTGAAATAGTAGACCCATCTTCACTAACAATTGCAGATAGTTGATTTCTCAAAATTCTATTTTTAGCAACCCTGTAGAAAAATTTGGAGTTGGAGCTATCCATTTGAGCATGATGCTTTAATTTGCATTTGATGGCTGCCCCTTTAGCCTCATGTTCCTCCATAGATTTAATTATCATTTCCAAGTTTTCCTCTATAGTATGAAGCTCAGAGTTTAAAGGGTCAGTTTGAAGATTTAGTCTAACCTTTTTCATCTTCTGGAGCAGGTTATTTTTCTCAGCATTCTTAGAGGCACGAAAATTCTTGGACCAATTTTTGATCCAAGATTTGGAAAGCTTGATGTTGGAATAGAAGGATTTCATGGAATTGGCATCTGTAACCCTTGGAAGAGAATTATAGTAGGCTATAAATTCAGCATTAGATCTGTCTGAGTCAAGCAGGGAACAATTTAATTTAAAAGGAATATTACCAGATCTCTTCATATTAATGACATGTTTAGTAGAAAGGAATTGAGGTTGATGATCTGATATGGAAGTAGATTCATCACTAAAGACCATGCAATTGTCCCAGAATGAATTAGCCATATTGTTTATGTAGAATCTATCTAGAGTGCAAAAGACTCGAGCATTCCCATTTTGCTTATTAGACCAAGTGTATCTGGCAGTAGAGGAAGGGATATGATTAAGAAGATGCTGATCTAGAAAGTTGTCCCAATTTGACCTCTCAGAAGCAGACATGTTTAGATTTTTGTCACACTTAAGATCCCAGCTAGGTGTATTGTTAAAATCTCCAGCAATAATCCAAGTTTGATAAGTTTGGGAAATAAGCCATTCATTAAGATTATGCCAAGTGAGTTCTCTAACTCTAGAATCAGTTGAGGCATAAATATTAATCACACCAAAAGTCAGGTCATCATGTTTAAGGATAACAGATTGCCAGCTTTTGCACGGGCTGTTATAAACACTCCCATGTTTAAATTTTTTCCAAATGATACAGATACCTCCAGAAGTTCCTGAGGCTTCAATCCAGAGGGAAGAATGACCAGGTCCAATCCAGTCACTCTAATTTGAACATTCAAAATTTGGGAGCCTTAGCTCTTGAAGAAGAATGATATCAGAGTTGTACTCCCTTATTTGGGAGATAGACCTCCTTCTTTTGAGGGGGCCTTTAATTCCCCTAAGGTTCCAGGTGAGAATCTTCATTGGGAAGAAAAGGAGATTTGGAAAGGGAGACAAACTCAAAGATTGTGGCTCCTGGTAACTCTCTTTGAGCTATTTCTTGTGTTTGCAGCTGGAGTACCTGATATAGCAGTAGGCTTTTTGGACTTTTTGGATTTATTCTTATATTTCCTGTTGTTCTGTCCAGACAGACCAATTGGAGGTATGTTTATTCACATAATCTATGGAAGGGTTATTGATAAGGAAGAATCATCATCCCAAACATCAGAGTTAGATAAGTTCTGAGGAGGTTTGTCATTTTCCTTATCAAGATCAATATCTGAGTCATAGTTTGAGCCATGGGAGCAAGACCAGAACTTAGATTTGCAACAGGTATCTTGGTCCAAAGAAGCTAGATTCTGACAAGGATGCAAGATAGAATTGGCATAATTAATATTCATGTCAATATCATTAGAGACAGGGATGCAGTCATTTGAATTAACAATATTATTTAAATTATGAGCGTCAATGACCATAATGGAAAGATCTTGCCTGGTTTTATCTTCAAGTTGAGAGTTGAGTTGCTGAATATTAGAATCTTGAGCCTCAATTTCCTTGAAAACAACTGGGCTGAACCCTTCAGAATTCTGGAATTTCCTTTGTAAATCCTGGTCTATATTTCTGACACATAAGACCCCTGAATTATTTGTAAGCTCATTCTTCTCACACTGTTGTTGATTTTGCATTTCAGAGCTTCCTTTTGATTGAACAATGTCAACACCAGCTGATGGCATAACTGACAATTCTTTTATCAGGAATTCAGTGTAGGGGGAAATAATCTCATGATGATTATTTTGAGGAGGTGAATGAAGTTCAATTAGAGAAGGAGGTGAAAGGTCAATGAGATTGGTTTGAGAGGGCTGAGCAAGGGATGATTTAACAGGAGAGATGGAATTAGAAAAATCACGAGTGCAGGAGGGGGCAGAAATATTGACAATACCATTTGTTTCCACATTTGACTCCATATACCCTTCAGTGCAATCATCCTTTAGGTCCTGAAGTTGTTGTGGTAAGGAATATCATGATCATCTTGATCACTGATCAAGAACACCGGTAGCATCTTTTTCAGATATATCTTGAAGAACTGGACTTTTAGAAAAGTTGCACTGCTTATCTGCTCTATGATCAATACTTTTCTCCATAATTAATGGAACTTCATTGTCTGTGCTGATAGATGCATCAAAGATATCACCAGCATCTGAGAATTCTTTATCATTGGTATGAGTGTCAAATTCTCCAGTAACCATGGAATTGTTTGGAGCCTTGTTTGGATTAGCATTCATAAGAATGTTTGCCAGAGTGCCATGAAGATCTAAACTTGAGGAGATTGGCATTTTACCTTTGAGAATTCTCGCCTTGTGAATTTCAGAATTATTATTCTTAGCAGAATAATTCTTGGAGGAGCCAGAGCTATTGTTGTTGTAAGTTACAGCAGCAGAATTACCCTTTATAGTAATACCTTTGTTGAGTATCTTGACCCTAGACTGATTGTCAAGAGCATAAGTGAATTTTTGTGCATGAGAAGAAGCAGGTTCCTTGATGGACAGTTGCTGAGCCTTTAAATCTCTTTGCTTGGAAATCCTTTTATGACTGCCATTGACTCTTTTCCAGGTCATAATGTGTCCTTTCTCTTGAGTTATTTGATTTTGATTCTCTTTAGCATGAGGGACAGGTACCTCTTGGCTAATGAGGACTTCATTCCCTGAGTTGTCTTGTGCAGCATCACAAAGATCCAGATGATTGTGTCTCTGATTGGTAGGCCAAACCCATTTAAGTTTCAAATTAATTTGATTTCCATAAAAGTCAATGATGCACAGAGGTAGGGACTGGCTTGGAAATATCAATTTGAGCAAAGCATTTAGGAGGTCTGTAAGGTGAATACTCTGTTGACAGGTATGAACCAATGGAGCTAAAGATTTTTGAGAAGCAGTCATCATTCCAGTATATCGGGTTGAGATCACTCATAGTGACAGAAGCAACATGATATTTTTTAAACTCGTTCAAAGGTAAAATAGGAAACCATTTGAGAAAGGAAATCTGGTGTGTATCATAGGTAGATCTGCCAAGTTTTAGCAGAAAATTGGAGGTTCTTTCACATCCACATTCTGCTAAGAGATAGGGATAATTGAGCCAATATAGAGTTATTGGTAATCCCTTTATGAATCCTAAGCAGATGGTCCCAAAGTTTCTCAATTTTAAGGCCAACAGAGTCAACCTTTATAATGACAGCACATTTTGATAAACAGTCAATTCTGGAAGAAATCAAGGAAAGGGGAATTTAAATGAATACCTATAGTTGGGCATTGACTGGAGATCTTGACTGCTGATAGGCAAATTCCTCTGCAAGATTTTGATCAGAGATGATAGGCTGAGGAGGTCTCGGGACCACTTGCAGAGGAGCTCCATTGGCATCCAAAGGTGAATCATTGGATAAATTGTCCCATCGTGGAGGAGAAGTGCAAAAGTGATGCATTTCTTTAGCAGGACGCATTAAGTCAGAAAAATCCCCAAATTTTAAAACTTTTGAAGGATCAGAATTGAAAGAACTTAACTGTGATAGGAGGCCGGATCTTTGATCAGCAGGAAGGAGCATGAAGTTATGAAGCAAAGCCAAAGATTGAGAATTTAGGTTAGGCGGGATGGAAGGCAATTGAGCAATTTGAATTTTTTGAATTATTGAAGAATTTTTTGCCATTAATGCAAGACAAAGGTAAAGGTAAAAAAGGTAAGGAGGGGAGGGTGAAAAAGATGGACCAATTTGGAGGAGGCGGCAATGGGAAGGAAAAAAGATTAAATTGAAACTAAAGCTAACTTACCAATCCATAGTCAAAGAGATCTGAACCACAATCAGAATTATCATTCTGAGTAAATTTTGACCGAGATTTTCTGATCCGACCAGTTGCAAAATACTTGGAATTGAGCAGTATGAGAGATGTTTCTTTTTCCTGTAAATTCCAAAGTTCAAGCCTCAATGATCTCGTTTGCAAATTCTTTAGTATCTGGAACAAATGAGTATTCAGATTGAAACAGGTGATCGGGGAAGAATTGCTTGCAGACGAATTGATCCCAAAGTTCAGAGAAAGAGCCTTGTAAAAAACCACACAAGATTCTTTGATCCTGCTTCAAAATTGTGAAGAATTTTATGTCCATAGGTAGATCAGATTAAGGGGAATGCAATAGAGACGGCCCTCTACAAGGCCGGGATGGTATCAAGCAAAAGAGGGGATCAATCAATCAGAGAGTGGAGAAACGAGGCAAAAATTGTGCCAAGAAGTTTCAAATTCGAAAAAGACAAAAAGAGCAAGAAAATAGGCGCTCTGGAAATCAAAACAAGTATTTCCATTATCTCAATGCAAGCATTGCTCTCAAGTCCGGACCTCGCTTCTTCTTGCTCGGAAGTGCCATAGTAGCACCGTTTGTGTATCCACAACAAGTTCAACAAGTATTTTTCCATGTCAACCCTCAAAACAGTACATGGTGGATCGTTATCCCTACAGAACCAACATCACGTCGACACGTTCCTAATATAACCCTTGAGGAAGAAGTGGAGGAACATGAGGAAGATTTAGAGCATGGCCAAGAATTGGAATTTGTGGAATGTGAGGAAGATATAGAGCATGAGCAAGAATTGGAATTTTTGGAGACACAAAGTCTAGAAGATTATGAAGCTCAAGGGCAAACCACCAATGAAGAATTGAGATCACCAATGCACTCCCCAATGGCAGAGGATTATATTGAAGAGGAGGAAGACGTTGACCTCCAAATGCCAAATATACGATGAAGGCTGCTTTTACAACTAGACGATGATGAATGGAATGACATACAAGATGATATCTTGGATGAGGATTTCATATGATTTTAGACTAGCTAGAGATCATATTTCAAACTACTGTGTTCTATACGTATCACAATTTACTTTTTGTTTTTAAGTATGTATTTCCTAGTGCTCGAATTATTTTTATATTCCTATATTGTTTTCATGTTTAAAGTTACATTGATAGGAGAAAAAAAAAATTTCCTTATAATGGAGTTGTTGAACATGTTCTCACACTAGAAAACACACTTGGGATAATTATAAGTGGTAAACATGATATTGGATAAAGGAGACATGATATTGGATAAAGGAAACATGATATTGGAGAATTGATATCATATATGACGAATGTTCTGACGAGTATATAATGTTAGTCACTATGTAAGTCACTCAAGTAGTCACAATCTTAGTCAATATATTAGTCAGATTTTTAGTCACTTGTTTAGTTCAACTATTAGTCAGTAATTTTAGTCAAATTTTTAGTTAGACATCTCGTCAAACGATAAGTCAGAGTAATAGTCAAATTATTAGTAATATTTTTAGTCACCCTTCTAGTCAGACTATTAGTTATGCATTTTAGTCACATTTTTAGTCAGCCATTTCGTCAGAAGAAAACGTCAGCATGTTAGTCAAGCTAATAGTCAACACAATCAACACTGTGTTAGTCATGGGTTTAGTCAAACTAATCGTCAGGTAAATCGTCAATATATAATTAGTCAGCATGTTAGTCAGATGTTTAGTCAGAACTAAACGTCAGTTTTTTTCGTCATATGATTCGTCACTATATTCGGCAGATAGACATCTCATATAGAGTTTTCGACCCTCTGACGATTTACCTGACTCTTAGTAGTCATTCTCTTGTAGTGGAGCGCATGTAATAGCAAGAGCTTTAGTTCTAGAGGCATTAGCTGCAGCAGTCGAAGCTTTAAGGACTGCCAAAGGAGAAGACACCATAGCCTTACCTGCATTGACGGAATTCAATTCCAATAATATGCCATTCGATGACGCCTTACCTGCCATTGCCATTTTGCAAATGCTGGAGCACTCAGTGTGAGCCCTAGAGACAAAGCCGAAGCTAGATGCCATCGCTGCCAAGCGTCGAGCAAGATTTTTTCCAATAAAAGACGTGGCAGGAAAATATGAGATTGGATTGCGGCGCAGAAAAAATAGAGAGGGACAAAAAAAAGAGAAAAACATTTGGCAAACTGCCTTATATATGTTTAGATGGCATACAAAGTCAATCAAAGTCATATCTTAATGAACAAGCACAAAATTATGAAGTCAACAACAAGCTTCATTTCAAGGAAAAATCCCATTCGATTGAGCACACAAATAGTATCACCAAGTCAAAAGACATAACTAATAGAAGCGATATAATAAGTTGAATTGAAGCTTGGTAATTTTGTTAGAGAATTATAATCAATTATAAAAAGCGTAGAGGCATAAAGTTACTTACATAGGAAAGGCATAGAGATCCATGATTGGGGTATGTTCCAACATGACCAGATCAAACTCAGTTTCAGCTTCGAAGTAGAATGAGATTTCTTTAAGCTTCGGTCCATTGCTTGGAAGCGATTAGGGCTGCTCATGGAAGCAATTAGGGCTGCTCATGGGAATGATTGGCGACTTTCGTCTATCGTGTAGTAAACTTTAAAGTCCAGTTTGGCCCATGGAAACGTACCCTTAGTGAATCAATCTTGATACACCTAGAAAAGTCTAATTTCTTGTGAGAATTATATTCTCTCAAGAAACGACCCATTCACATGTGCCAGTTACTCATTAGTACGAGGGCACAAAGATGTGTGGAGAGGGTGTCCACGTTGCATAGATTGGGATGCTAAAATCTGGTATGACCTAAAAACTACTCCATCCATCCATCCATCCATCCATCCATCTGTGTTATGCCCAATTATATTACAGGCCATTGTTGTAAATAGCATGCATGCTAGTGTGGGCGTAATGCAATATTTTCATGGTGTATGATATCGTGAAATATTAAACGGTCGCACGGTCCCTAGTTCTAGAATTTATGGTGCACCGTGACATGATTGGACTAGGGGTGCAACCGGATGTTTATCTGCACATATATAATTCTTTCTCCCAAGGTTCGATTCTTATATTATTTTTCGTTCTTCTGACACGTGTGTTTCTTTTTCCTGGGTACAGATCTTCGAGAAGAATTTTCGGTGTAGTGTGGGCTGGTAAAATCAGTAATAAAGACCTAGCTGTGGGCGCAATCGGCATCATTCCTCAGATGGATTCCTTCTGGGCTTCTGCTTATTTTTAACAGACATCTGCACGCAGATGGAATCACCCAGATGAAACTAAATGGCACAACTCTAGCACAATTTTGTATTCAGGAAGCAGCCAAAAACCAACAATATCTTGAACTCTCATACCTGGTCTGTCTGAATTCCTCCTGTCTAGAACAACAAGGAACTCGGACTCTGTAGTCCTGTCTGATTCAGTCCAACTCCGATTACCCAGGCCGATTCACAATAGGCGGATCTCCTCCAGGCCTCCGATTCACAAGGAAATTCGTTCCTCTGGATCAGGCCACAACATAGCCAATACAAGGCTCTGTACATCCTCTGACACCAACCCAACGGACCAATTCAAATGCGAAGCGGCCAAATCCTCTCTATAAAGCAACCTTTCTTCAATCTCCAATGTCTTCAAACCTGAGAAGTGATGCAACCCAGTAAGGGTTTTATACAGTATCAAACCTAAACCCCACATGTCAATCTCCTTGGAGTAATTTCTCTGCACAAGTTCAGGTGCGTAATATCTTGGCGTTCCGAGTTTCTGTTTAAAATTTGGAGCCTCCAATCCTGAAAACCAAGCCGACATGCCAAAATCTGAAATCCTAATATCGTAGGGTTTCGAAGCTGAAGGAACTAAAACGTTGGTAGGTTTTAGATCTCGATGAATAATATTATTATTGTGAGAAGATAGTGGATAGCTAGTGCAGGATTTCGAAAAAGGAGAGCTGATTCCATTTCGTACAGCCGACCATGTTTTTTGATCAATTCAGTCAAGTTGCATTCGCACAGTTCCATGATGAAGTGCCAGAATCTGTGATCTTGGATTACCTCGTGAAGATGGACTACGCCAGGGGCACGGGATAATTTCTTCATGATTTCCATCTCTTCAATGAGTTCTGTGTATTGTACAGAGGCTGTGGAAATTATTTTGCAAGCGAACTCCTTTTTGCTTCCCCCTTTACTCCGGCAAAGCCGTAGCGTAGCCACCATTGCTGATCTTCTTGAGCAGATCATAGCGCTCCAACAGATTGGGATATGAAGCCAAATACGTGCAATTAAGAAGCTGTTCTTCCTCTTCTCCATCTTTGTATCCATTCTGTCTTCTTCGCCTCTCAATCCTGTAACGCTAAGAGCCAGTTCACATGCAATGAAGGCGCCATATCATGTAAAAAGGTTTACCCTTTTACATGGACCACCTGCCATCGCCGATTAGCAGAGGGCAAAACAGGGCCCCTCTCTGGCGATGGTTGCATGTGAACCCAACCTAACACAATGGATTGTTGTATAATATGTAATGTAATGTAATGTATTAGTCAAGCTCTCTTTGGGCCTTGAGAGACCATGAAGCTTCCAAGTACAGATTTAAGCAATTTACAAATGCAATAATAAAGAACGATGTGCATCCACCGCCTTAAAATATGGACCTAATCTTTGCGGTGACAACTGAAATAAAGATTTGAAATCGTGCACTTGAATGCCAAACTTATCTCTTATATCCTTGTAAGCGGGGCAACTTGCAAAAACATGATGCTCATCCTCAATGCTATCTGACTCGCAAACTTTGCATAGCCTTTCTTCAACCGGGATTTTATACCAGCGTCCCGTGTCTCCATAGCAAGTCTGTGTAATGTGTTAGCCGGCTGCCCTGAACCGCCCATAAGCGCTCAATAGAAAACTGTTCAAGCAGTGCCCTTGCATCCTCCTTGTTTTCTGGCCAATTCATATCAGTTACTCCCCATTTACTTGCCCAATTCTTAAGATCATGTAACCACCCCTGCTGATCCGAGGACACAAATGCTTGATATGAGATACGGTCTGACGCTTGATTCCTTACCCTGTTTACAAAATCTATATAGAAGCGCACTTCGCTGATGTTTTCGACCTTGATCTCTGCTCTTCCGTCCGTCCCCTTTTTGCCCTCTTTGTTTTGTTAAAAACCAACCAATGTAATCCTTTGGAAATAACACGTGTCAACAAGTATCAATTGTTTTCTTAACCTCTAAATAAACTATGATTATGGCATTAACAGTAACTCCTCACAATAATGACACGAATGCGATCCGAATTTTACTGCTTCTGAGCCATGCATCTGTAATTGCATTATTTCTTCCAAAGTCAAGTTGAATTGCTTACACGACTTTAAGCGCAATAGGATTCACTGCAAAAATAGGCACAAAATCACTCACATTGTTGGTTTAAAAATGGACGATTCGAATCCAGAGCGGCAATTTCGGTGATACTTTTTAAGGTTCTTACTTTTTTTTGCAACAGTAAGTTCTACCATGAAAGAAATTTTCAAAAATATACCCCAAATAAAGGGTTTCTTTGTAATATTGTGGTAGCTTAACAGTTGTAGAGTTGTTTTTCAAAAACACTTGCTTTAAGCTAGACGATTCTATTGCTACATGATATATCTTACTCTCATCTAGCACTCTTTAATTGTCAAATTGAAAAAGGTAGTTTTTTATTGGACTTTTCCCAAATCAATATCTCCAACCATTACAATATTCCACCATAGTTCAAGGTAAACTCCTTTTAGAATAAATCATGTTAGAACACAAGAAGACCTCTTGATCCTATGCATTGATAACCATGCCTAACTTTGGTAGTACGTATCTTACATCCCGGTTCTCTTCTCTAGTCAAAGTTAAATTCTCTAGCTGGTACTTTAGTCTCATAGGATATGTAGCCCCTTGAGGACAATGTCCCAAAAGGGCTTTAAGACTTCCATATTGATAGTGACTTTAGTTTTAGCTATTGCCTTCTAGTTTTCACAATAATCCAACTTCATATTGTTTGTTGGTATAGGGAAAGGTCCATAGCAGCCAAGAATTTCTCTTTGTCTGCTACCTTATTTAATACAGTGGAGTCGCTAAAGAGAAATGTTCAAGGCCGCCGCGATAAATTTCTTGTAATGGAAAAATATGATTGCAAGGTTGGCTTAGCACATTGTGGAAACAATGTAGTTAATAGGTAAACCTTAATGGGCTGTGGAACCATTGAAATAAAATTGAATCTTATGTGATTATTTAAATACCATTGGATTAAATGATGAGCACCCCATAAAAAGGGGTGTTAGAGCCTGAACTCCAACCTTGCAAGAAGGATGAAAAACCCAACAATCCAATCTCAATCTATCAGATCAAGGCAAGCACAACACAAAGATTCATCATCTCCATAGCTAGATCAAGCAAAATACTCTCTCTCAATACACCGTCTCCTTGTTCTTTCTCCCTGCTCAGACGATACGGTGATAATAATCCTCCACAATGCATACGTGCAAATATCCTGCACGCGTGCATGTGCGTATACCATTCCATATACAATATACGGTCTCCTATACCACCCTCAATAGTGGTGAGTGTGGTGTATGATGAGTGTGGTGAGTGGTGAGTGGTGAGTGGTGACCACCCCAACAGTGGCGACCACAGTGGGAAAATGTGCCACTCCGTGGCGGAGAACCCACAACAAACATACTAATATGGTCCTTGGGACATGTGCCCAAATGACACATTTACATGTATTTTTAGAAAGGAATTACTGTCCTAAAATCCAAATAACTGGTACAAGACAAATTGGTCCAAAATGACTGTGACGAAACAAAACCTCTGTAACTGTGGCAAACTTCGAAAGCTGATATCTTGAGTTCCAGACCTCCCTTTGACCTGCACCATAGCTCGTTAGATTCGTATTGCCGAAACACATCTTTTGATGTAGGATAGATTGTGTATTATGGAACTGTCACCATCTGTTTTTACAGAAAAACGACCTGCTGTAACCCAAAAGTTCTCCACAAATTCTCTATAATTGGAGCTATGTCAAATCTGAATCCCTTAGAAAAGCACTTCTCTTTCAAAATAAGGCCTGAGATCCTTGCCATTTCTGGGATTAGGCAACAATTCCCCTTCTGGAGTCATCAGATAGAAAGCCCCACCTGGTACCTCTTTATCAATCAGAAATGGGCCTTCCCATGGGCTTTGAAATTTGGATAGATGCTACTTAGTGGTCCTGCACAACACCAATTGTCCTTCCTCAAATGGATTGACAACCTGTAACTTGTCTTTGATAAGCTTTACTTTCTGTTTATGCCTCCTATTGAAGTCTACTGCTTCTTGTCTCATCTCTTGCAATTACAGCAAATCATCCATCCTATTATGCACTTGATTTGGAGTTGGAACTTCTCCTAAATTCTCATAATAACGTAGCTCCACAAATGAACACAAAGGAATGTCCAAATGAATAGGCATCACAACTTGCATTCCATAAACCAATTCAAATGGTGTAAATCCTGTAGCCAACTTGTAAGTACACCTGAAACTCCATAATGCACCTGTCAAGGCTTCATGCCAATTTCTTTGATTATCCTTCACTGTTTTGGCCAAGATAGCTTTCAGAATTTTGTTAGTAGACTCAACTTGTCCATTTCACTGTGGATAATAAGCAGAAGCTTGTACATGTTGAACACCAATCTTTTCTATTAACTGAGCTACTACGTTTCCCATGAAATGAGTTCCCCGATCAGACAAAAGAACGGTTGGAACACCAAATCGAGAAATCAAATTATGATAAAGAAAGCTTACTGTGGTATTTTCTGTAGCATGCTTTGCTGGAATTGCTTCTGCCCACTTCGTAAACATACATGTGGCTGCCAAGATATACTTATGACCTTTGGAAGATGGACGATTGATAGGCCCAATGTAATCCAATCCCCACATATGAAATGGACCAACGCTCAAAATATGATGGAATGGCATATTATTATGGCCTGTTAACTGCTTGTGCCTTTGACACTTCTCACATTTGCTAACAAAGTCTCTAGTATCCTTGTAAAGAGTTGGCCAATAATCCTAGCTGTTGTTCTGGCTACAAAATGCCCCTGACAATCATGTGCTTGCTGCAACAAATCATGAGTTTGCTGACCAGCAACACACCTTAATAAGAGACCTTCCATAGTCCTCTTATAAAGAATAGCTTCATGCACCACATAACCAGCTGCTTGTACTCTAAGAGCATGCTTTTGTTGCTTTAAAAATGATGAAGGATAAGTCTGATCTTGTAAATACCTGTAGATATTGGCATACCAAAGATCCACAGTCTCAATGAATCCTTGCAATACTCCATTATCCTGAAATGCTACTTGCTAGTCTGTTTCCTCTTCTGTTTCAGCACCACTACTCAAATAGGCACTTGGATTATGAGCTCCTTGAGCCATCTTAACATACTTCAACTCAAATTCTTGTATGATAAGAGCCCATCTTGTAAACTTAGGATCTTGGACAATCTTATTGTAAATGCATGGCAATGGATTCACATCTATATGAATGTAGACATACTGTACATTTGTTGAATTCCATTGTGAAGGAAGAAGATAATGTCTAAATTTGGTCAAGGCCCACTTAATGCCAACCCAAGATGCTCCACATGAGTCCATTTCTGCTCTTGTGGAGTTAACAACCTGTTAGCATAGTAATTCACATCATAATGCTTTTGCTGATTTTTCTGACATAGTGTGACAGCCAAAGCTTGCTCCCAAACTGTAAAGAATAAATGAAATGGCTCACTCATTCTTGGAGGAATTAGCAAAGTTCTCTCTTTCAATTGTCCAAGGCACCATTCAAATGCTTCTTGAGCGTCCTCCTTCCATCTAAAATTCTGCCCTTGCTTCATACAATCCACAAGTGGCTGAGTTATTTTAGCAAAATTGTGCAAATACCTCCTACTAAAACTGAGTTGGCCATATAAGCTTCTCACTTGGGATACATTGGTAGGTGGTTTGACCTTCTCCAAGGCTGCAATCTTATCATGATCCACTTGTAATCCCTTTTCTGAAACATAATTGCCCAATAGTTTTCCTCCTCTAGTGAAGAAAATACACTTAGCAGGATTCAAACTTATGCCATACAATCGGCATCTTTCAAGAACTTTTTTCGAGGTGATCCAAGTGATCCCTCTTGGATTCGAAAAACACCGTTAGATCATCTATAAAGACTCTCAAACAGTCTAAAATGTCATGAAAAGCATATGTCATAGCTCATTTGAAATGTGGTTTGGAGCATTTGTGAGGCCAAAAGGTAATACCTTATAAGCATAGATGTCAAAAGGTGTTCGAAAAGCCGTCATTGCTTGATGTGGTAGATAGATTTGGATCTGGTTATATCCTGAGTAACCATCCAAGAAAGAATAGGCCTGATTTCCTCCAATAATATCCAACAAGGTGTATAAATGGTGTAGGAAAATGATCTCTTTTGGTAGCTTTGTTGAGATCCCTGTAATCAATGCATACTCGGATTGAGTTATTTGGTTTTCTCACTGGTACAATAGAACTGATCCAATATGAATTTGGCACTGGGACAATAAATCCCGCCTCCAAAAGCTTCATGACTTCAACCTTTACTTGTTCCTCTATGGCTGGACTCATTCTCCTTTGAGCTTGTTGAACTGGTTTTGATCCTTGTTTCAAATCAATGGTATGAACCACAACCTCTGATGGAATGCCTTTTAATTCTTTGTAATTTCTTGCCAAAACATCCCTGAATTCTCTTAACAAAGATATCAAATCATGTTCCTCATATTGAGTAAGATCTCCTCCAATAGTAACCAATTCGTCTTAATTTCCTTGAGAAATATTGATGTTCTTGACGGAATAAAGCATGATTTCATTAATTGGAGAAAATAATGCAATTTTGAGAATTTTAAGCACACCTAATTTGCTCAAGCACCAATACTTTCCCCTACTTCTTGAGTCCAAGATATATGAGGTCACAACATACATATATCCATACAAATTATGCGTTATACTTGTACGTGTACGTGATACTTGTACAAGCTCAATAATGGCGCTACAATCTACACCAATAATTCACATCAATAATTTTACTTCACTATAAAAGCAGCTCCATTCGATGGTAGAGGCCATTCATCTCCCATGCCTTCCTTGCCTCCTCGTCTGGAGCACATCCGATCCTTCAAGTGCTACCTGAGCTATAATGATCTGTGTGAATGCGTGAGAAATGGTATCAATCTTGATCCATGGCTGCAGTCCAAAGTAGATGGTCCTGCGAGTGGTTGCACGAAGCTCATTCGTGTTGTGATCCACCTTTATTGGCTTCCTGATCAGGATATCTATGAGCTTAATGCCATCATCTTAGCAGGTGTTGATGATGAGTGAGTCGTTGAAGACTTGTGTACCTGTCAAGGATATAATAATGATATATGAGCACTTCTAAAGTATGTAAGGATGTAATAAGCATATTCAAGATTATTTGATGTATCGAACCTGATAAATTTGTAAGGGTGTGCTCTTCGACCTCACTTTATCTGCAAGCAGTCCCTAATTTCAATCACACATAAATTACTCAAGCACAAATACTTTTACCTTAGTAAAATCCAAGATACAAAGCATGTTTTCACTTGACACACATATCCATACAAAATATGCATTATACTAATGTACGTGTACATCACTCTTGTACGCGCTCAATAATGGCGATATAGTCTACTCCAATAATTCACATCAATCATTTTTCAGGAGTATAAAAGCAGCTCCAATCGGAGGTAGAGTTCATTCATCTTCCATGGATTATTCGCCTTCTTCTGTTCACAACATCGAGGCGATTAAGTGCTCAATGAGTTACAATAATCTTGTCGGTCGCCAAGTAAGGGGTATTCTTCTTGATCCCTACTTGCAATCCAAAGCTAACGGTGCTGAGATTCGTTGCCCCGGGATGATTCGTGTTATGATCCACCTTATTTGGCTTCCTGAGCGCAGTAGCTATGAGATAAGTGGGATCATCTCAGCAGGTGGTGATGATGATTGAATCACCTATTCTGCAATGTATAGTGTAAGAGCTCTTGTAGTAAGATGAAAAATACAGAGCGTAATGTAGTAATGTTTAAAAGCTCTTGTGTTAAGATGAAAAATGCAGAGCGTAATGAATAGTAACTAGTCTATTGTACCTTGCATGTTATATATGGTATAGCAATTACGTAAAAGAGCATTGCATACCTCATGAGTTCTCATCATCGTCGTTAGCTTCTTTAGCCACTAATTCTTGCAACTGAGCCTCCACACTATTAGGGATCACCACTGACAACGGCCTAGACTCTACCGCCCAACCGTAGTCTATTGTTTTCAAATGTTGGTAGCGTGGCAGGTCATTAGGATTGGGTCTCCACTTCTTGCTCCAGCAATCCCTATATTGCATTGCATAAGAGGTTCCCTTTCTGGCAACAGGCTCAAACCAAGAGACAAACACCTCTTCGTAATGAGGGAGATTAGGGTCCTCTTCGGCAAAAGCCATCCACGTCGGGCAGTTATCATGTGGCCTGATTAGCAAGAGTATTCCCTTCTTGACATCTTGGTAGGGGTCGAATATTTCAACTGGGTTCTTTGGTCTAGCCGAGAAAGGCCCTACGTAGTGAGATGCTACAATGTGCTCATCCACCAACATGTTTTCGGGTTCTTCCAATGCAATTTGCCTGGTGTTGGGCCAGAAATTCTGAATGACTGCTCTACTGGGCTGAACGTCCCCAAGCACTCGCAACAAGGTGGACCAATAGTCAATTACTTCATTCATATATGTGTTGGACCATGAGTGATCGCCAGCTCTAGAAATAGCTACCCAATGCATCATGTACTTGGCAATAGAAGATCTCAATGCACCTATATCTTTCAAACTCGCATATGGCTGCACGACCTTAGGTGACCCTGTTGGAATGGTAGGTAAACCACTCCACAAGTTCGCGGCCGTGATCCTGCTGAGCACTCCACAAGATCGCGGCTGCGATCCTGCTGAGATCTAGCAGTCTGTAGGATCGTGGCCGCGATCCTAAAGAGGACTAAGTTAAAACAAAAACATGAAGTGTAAAATAAAACAAGCATTCTCCAAAAAAAAACGCGGCTGCGATCTTCATGAGCTGAGGGGACGAAATCTTACCTTCTCTGACACTGGCTTTAGGTGCCATGGATCGCGGGCGCCAGAAAAGATTGAAAAGTGGCTTTTCTCGGTCGGCGATCGAAGACGCAATTGAGCTGAAGGCGCGGAATTCCTCGATGGCGTTGCTCCCCTTAAAAAAATTTCGGGGAATTCTGAGAATAAATAGTACTCCCGGGGACGCCCGAACTTAATGCCACACGTGCGAATTCTGACGCGCCATAATTGCACGACATTATTGCAGCCGGCATCATTAATTATACACCATTAATGCAGCCGCCATCATTTATGGAGGCGTAACGAATTTGCTATAATTAAGACATGTTCCGGACAAGAGGTACCTCTGGACTTGGATGTCCGGATTCAAAATCTGTACTTTGAGGGAGACATGCAACCACATCCTGTACGAAATCACCGCATAATAAAAGCGCCACGGAATAAAGCAATCTTTGCTGGCATGTCTGCGCGGAGGAGTTACGGAAAGAAAAGGACAGCTACGTTGCAAATTAGCAACTGAATTTCGCGCTCGCTCTTGTTGGCGGGGATTCAATTTTGAATTCAAGCAAGCTGTTCCTGAAGGCGCTCGATCTGTTCCTGAGGGCGCCCTAACTTTTCTTGAAGGCCCCCGATCTGTTCTTGAAGGCGCTCGCTTTGTTCTTGAAGGTGCTCGAGTCTCGCAAGCTGCCAGGGTTCACAATCCTAAGGCCTTCACTACATATGCTGCCCGACGTTACTCAATTCAGGAGGTGAGTGCTGTTTTATTGTTTATGTATGGTAGATAATAGTAATATGTGATTTCAAAGTGCTAGCTGAGAGGATTTTGTAATTCCTGTGTGCTAGATAAGAGTATTTTGTATTTTTGGAACTCATAACCTGGGCATCCTCCTTCCACATCCTGATTCCCTTTTTAGGGAGCCACTCCCTATGCCCTGGCCTCATCTTGTAGAACATTAGTGGCCATCCATCCTTCATGCAGAACTTGAAGAGTAGAGGTTCCAAATGACCACATAAATGGTCCTTCTTATCAGGGATAAAACCTTTCACGAATTCCTTCCAATCAGGAACCTCAGTCACAAGGTAAGATGAAGGAGACTTGGAACTACACAGCCTGAAGAGTTGCATCTGGAATAGTCAATGCATCTGATCTTCTCGTTAGAGTTGAGTAGTTTCCAAAGAGGGCATCTATGTCATCGTGGGTATGTCCAACCATCATGAATCCCAGCTGCACTTGATCGAAGACACCTAACCAAACCAAGTATGACAAGTAAGAGAAAAGATACCTGTTCTTGTTTTGACCTGAGCAATTGTCTAGCTGCAAGTAAAGCCTCCTAGGCAACTTCTTCGGTACCATAGGGCCCTTGAGAGGAGGCAGAAAATCATTTCTAGTGCCATTTACCATTTTTAGAGCATTCGTGTTTAAAATTGCTCCACCCCAGCAGCTTTCAGGATGATCTGTATGTTTCAAATGGCCCCAATTGTCCTCAGATTGATTCTCCAGTGTTTTCAAGGTATGATTCAAAGATCCCACATGAAAATTCGAATCATCAGGCCAGAGGTCCAGTGAGAAGTGGCCCAAGGCACCTACACCATGCCTGTGCATGATGTAACACTCACCTTCAATCGTTCACCCCTCCATACAGACTTTGCTAGCTTTTCTAGATGAGGAACCATGATCTTATTCTGATCCATCTTATCATGTATAATGGTTAAAGCATGTTCAGGAGATCGATGAGACAAAGCTCTCCATGACCAGTAGAGACTCCTGCATGCCACCAGGTAGAATGACTGTAAAGCTTCCATCCTACAAAACATGTCAGATTTTGCTCGTCAACATCGCGATCGCGATCCTCTGGACCACATTGGCAGAAAAATAACTGAGGGACAGTATTCACGGCCCCATCAAATATTATTTTATGAGCTCAGCTCTAACTAAAATCTTCTTCAGCTCTAACTAAAATATTTATGGCCCACTCAAAAATCTTTTTCCTCTAGGATTTCAGGACAGAATACCTCCACAAGATCGCAGTCGCGATTATTTCGAGCGAGCAGATTTGGAACGTGTACCTGACGTTGCGTTAAACGAAAATAACTCAGCAGGATCGCAGTCGCGATTCCTTCAGGCAGAGATCCGAGCCTGTGCAGCTGAACAAGAAAACCCTACCCGAGTAAGTCTTCCAAATTAGCTGTAAACGTAAATGTTAATTGCAACTGTTATTTCCACAACAAATGTCACTTTCACTGTTAATTATAATGGAGAACTGTCCTAATTTAGCACCCATATAGCAGATCTATACTCATATAAGGGAGATCACCCAATTTAAGGTGATAGACTGCACCATTAAGGGCAGAGAGATAAGCATCTTTGGGTTTGCACTGTGCTCTTTGCAAGGCATATTTATGTCCAATATTAGAATCATCTTGTAGCCCCATTCTAAAGGCATCGAATGAGCCATTCTATGTCTGCAACCGAGTTGTCTAAACCCTCCATTACTCCATTCTTCCGATAAATGCACCATTGATGGGCGGGATCCCTTAGCAGATTACAGAGAGCCATAAACAGCATATACCATATTAGGGATGGTGTTATTACAGTAAAATGAATGGTGTGGTTGTCGAGGGATGCAATCATAAATAATTTGAGGCTAGAATTCTAGAAAACCCCTTATGAGTTCCAAAAATACAAAATACTCTTATCTAGCACACAGGAATTACAAAATCCTCTCAGCTAGCACTTTGAAATCACATATTACTATTATCTACCATACATAAACAATAAAACAGCACTCACCTCCTGAATTGAGTAACGTCGGGCAGCATATGCAGTGAAGGCCTTAGGATTGTGAACCCTGGCAGCTTGCGAGACTCGAGCGCCTTCAAGAACAAAGCGAGCGCCTTCAAGAACAGATCGGGGGCCTTCAAGAAAAGTTAGGGCGCCCTCAGGAACAGATCGAGCGCCTTCAGGAACAGCTTGCTTGAATTCAAAATTGAATCCCCGCCAACAGAGCGAGCGCGAAATTCAGTTGCTAATTTGCAACGTAGCTGTCCTTTTCTTTCCGTAACTCCTCCGCGCAGAGATGCCAGAAAAGATTGCTTTATTCCGTGGCACTTTTATTATGCGGTGATTTTGTACAGGATGTGGTTGCATGTCTCCCTCAAAGTACAGATTTTGAATCCGGACGTCCAAGTCCAGAGGTACCTCTTAATTATAGCAAATTCGTTACGCCTCCATAAATGATGGCGGCTGCATTAATGGTGTATAATTAATGATGCCGGCTGCAATAATGTCGTGCAATTATGGCGCGTCAGAATTCGCACGTGTGGCATTAAGTTCGGGCGTCCCCGGGAGTACTATTTATTCTCAAAATTCCCCGAAATTTTTTTAAGGGGAGCAACACCATCGAGGAATTCCGCGCCTTCAGCTCAATTGCGTCTTCGATCGCCAACCGAGAAAAGCCACTTTTCAATCTTTTCTGGCGCCCGCGATCCATGGCACCTAAAGCCAGTGTCAGAGAAGGTAAGATTTTGTCCCCTCAGCTCATGAAGATCGCGGCCGCGTTTCTTTTTGGAGAATGCTTGTTTTATTTTACACTTCATGTTTTTGTTTTAACTTAGTCCTCTTTAGGATCGCGGCCGCGATCCTACAGACTGTTAGATCTCAGCAGGATCGCAGCCGCAATTTTGTGGAGTGCTCAGCAGGATCGCGGCCGCGAACTTGTGGAGTGCTTTGTGGTTTAGTTTCGTAGCATCAGCTTTAACACAGCATTTCTTTTGCTTGCAGCTTTGGATTTGTTTCGTGGTCCGGATGTTGAGCCTACCAAGATCATCACACCTTCAAATGAAAGGAAATGGTTGAAATTGCACAAGCAATTCCTCAAACTAAAGGTGACCGCAGAAAAGACCTGTGCTTGTTCCTCCGGACTGGCAAGAAAGTTGAGGACATACAACAGATAGGGATAGTGATTGCTATGTGGGAGGGCACAAAAAACAATGTGCAGGACGCCATTATATGCAGCGTGGAGGATACACAGCAATTGTAGTTCCTTGAGTACGTTCTGAAGTGGACGAACTACGACCCCTCACTGATGACAGCTAGCAAGTTGAACAAACCGGCAACAGGGAAAAATGTTCCCACTAGTGCAAAAGGATATGGCTGGGAACTGCAGTCGTATGAATCTCTGTCTCTAACCGGAATAAAGGGAAACAGGGATATACTGTCTAGTTTCTCGGCATGCAAGAAAGGTTTGCTAGCAGACAAGAAACCACCGAGCATTGCATTGAAAGCTAAGCATGATGAGAAAATGCCCTCGGTCATGAACACAAACTGGCTAAGAGCTCATGCCAAGAAGAAGAATGTAAGGCCTGCTTCCATAGCAGAGGACTCTTCCCAGACCAGAGCCCTGTCTGTAGAGCCTGTTACCATGGCCCTTCCTTCAGCTATTATTGATCCTACACAGCCTCTGGCTATTTGTGCTCCACCTGTTACAACGAAAGAGACGTTGGTCCCCAACAAGATATCAAAGTTCACGATCAACCTGCGCAAGCTGACAACAATAGATAGTGGAGAGCCTTCGTCATCTCGCACGCCCCCTTCTGTCACAGGTTTATCTTCTTCGAAAACCTTGGCATGGCCCGTTATCTGCCAACTGAGCTTAAGTTCAATCCCGAGGAAGAACGTAAGTTGGTTGAGTAAACTGCATAGAAGCTTGAACAGTTTAAGCGGTTTTATCCCCTTGGTATGAACTGGTTTATGAAGGTATCTATTTTTTATTGCGAGCCAGCTCCTCCTAATATCACCCATCAAATGCGTTCGAACGACCATGTGCAAACACTTGTGAAGAGCTTCAAGACGTATCCTACAGAGGTCCTCACACCGGCCGACGTTGTCCCCTTTGACCCAATTACTAGGTGATTGTTATTATCCATCATATTTGTTTTGTGGCTTCTTAACTAATCGGTGCGCATTATTTCAGGAAAAAGATCACCTGGAGCACATAAGCTGATTTGAAGGGCAAAAAATTTTGGATAATTTCTGGTAACCACAGTATATGTGCAGCTCAATTGCTTTGCGGTGTTGTCAGAGAACTGGAACAGCGACTTGAGTTTGCTAAAGCCTACACCAGGACCAGAGTGCTGAATGGAAATTAGAATATATTGAATTGAGCATTCAGTGCAATGAAGTCATTGCAAACACCGTATACAGAGAGCCTTTGATAGAGAAGCTGCAACAACTACGGCATCAACATAAGGCATATGGATGTCCTCCGCAAGGGCCCATTGGTACTGCTACAACATCGGCATGGAAGGTATTTTGTATTTTTAGCTCACCAACATCGCGGCCGCGATTTCGCTGACCATTTATTTTTTAGGACTTCCACGAGATAGCTACTAAACATTGAAGGTGAAGGAGCTAAAAGATGAAAAGCAGTTCATTTTTATGGAGGAGCGGGTCTTCAAAAAAATAATGGAAGTGGCCAACAAATGGGTGAGCAAAAAACTCTGTGATGAACATGGGGATCTACCTGATAGGCCAACGAAGGACTTCTTCAACAAAACTTGGCTAAGATACCTTAGAGGCATGTCTAATGCAGAGGTTTCTCAGCTGCTTGATGAGATTTTGGAAGGAAAGACATACCTTAAGGTGCAAGCGGGATATCACGGCAGGTATGGCGCGCCATTGACATTAGAAGCTTGACCTTCATGCACAGAGAGATTGTGTCCTATGCTTCCAGCTTGCTTCAGAAAGAATACTCTTCCTTCGAAGAATTGTTGTCTGAGTTTCCTGATTTCACTGAACAGCGGATTCTTGATATTTTTTATTCAGATACAGAATACGTGAAGTCCAATTACAACAAAGATCATGTCGTGGGTAATTTGCCCGTTGCATTTTTAGAGCCGATCAGATCGATTTTGAAACCTGAAGAGGCTATCAAAATCAAATAGAAAAAAAATGTTGTTCACGCAGTGACAAAGGAAGGGATTCCTACGTCCACTCCAGTATCTGAGAATGCAACACTGGTGTTCATTGACGTCAGGGGGTTCTCTACAATATGGTCCTGCAAAAAGTACATGGAGCTCTTTACAAGAATATCCAGCATGACAACTGCTAATATTTATCACCTGGTTATTCTGATGCGGTCTGTGAAATTTCCAGATTGCTTGTACAGCCAAAAGCAGATTCAAGGCAGCTCCCATATTTCTGTAGGCACGTATGACGAGCAAGGATGGGCGAACAAGAAAAGAGTAAAGGAGTATCAGTATTACATCACCCATATGTGCATTAACAGAAGCGACTCCAGGGTAACGTCGATATTGCCTGAGCTGGAGCTTCGTTTGACACCGGTGAGCTCAGCACCAAAGAACACCCCCTTGCCACCAATGCCTGTCACTGGTAATGAAGAAGCTGATGAGAAAATGAGAAAAAAATGGCAGACTTACTTCACGGGTAAACCAAGATACAAGTTTGTTGGAATGGAAGGTGATCATGTGCTAAAGTGCCAGTTAAAGACATCATATGCTTACTACATTGTTGACCAGCTGGTGCCCAAGGATGGTTGTGTCCTTGATTTCTTCTCAGCTGGTAAGGCTTCCCGTGTCGCCTTAATGCAAGGAAAGAAAAGTATTGCATTCGAAAGTCAAGGTAAAGTATGCCGATTTCTTAGGGCTTTCTTGGATAAGCTTGAAAAATGGTTTGCCAGGGCACTGGGGAGACAGATGAAGAGGAGAACGCAGACATTACAAATGATCCTAGAAAGATCAATATAAATATTACCCAGAAAACAGATATATCTAAGCTTGATGAAATCTTGGATCAAATGGATGAGAAGAGCTATGAGGAAAGGATGCAGCAGACGAAAAGACTTTTAGAGTCTACAGAGAAAGGTATTAATGCGCTAGAGCCTATGTTTCAAAAATTGGGGGTTTTAAACAAAAAATTTGATGCCTACATGCCTTTCCTGACAGGCGGGTCAAATTTCGAATACATAGGAATCAACGAGGAACCTGCGCATGAGGAGGGTGAGCCAAGTGGTACACAAGAGCACCAGGTTGTAGCCAAGAAAAAGAAGCTCTTCCATACACCCAAAATCGACTGTGGTGTCCAAAATGGCGCATCGGTGGAAGGCAGCGCAATGGATACTGAGACGGAAGGACCGGATCCACATCTCCAAGTCCTTGCACAGGCCATGTCTGTAGATATCCCAGATGTAACAGGCTATACAGAGATGGAAACATCTGAGGTTATAAGAAGGGACCAGGAACATGTTGCTATAGGATATCTGCGGAGTTAGGTGTTGTACCTGAATCAGTATCAGAAACCCAGATGGAGTAAATTCTGTCCCTCTGGCAAACAATTGTACACTGCTATTTCTAAGGAATATAATCTATAAGGGTTTGAAGAATTGCACAATTTTGTGTTTTTTATTATTTTGAGTTTTGTTTCTTGTCTAAACTTTCGTTGACGCGATCTTTGCTAGCACTTTCTTAGGTTGATTGCCTTCTGCAGACCTCCTCTAGCTTAAGAATTCGAATCAAAAGGGGTAGCTAAACAGCTCAAAATGTTCGCCGTCGCGATCTTCGCTATCACTTTGTTTTCCTTTCATCCATATGTAGACCTAAACGGACTTATGATCTTATATCCATGGGTTAGCTAAGCAGCTTCAAATCTTCGCCGTCACGATCCTGCTGAGTATTTTTACTCTTTCTTGTGGACAGCTCTTACTCTGAAAGGAGCTTGGGATAGCCTTATAAATGTCGAATTTGGATACATCACTGGTTGTGGCAGAAAATCAAAAAAAAAAACGGCAACTTTTACTCAGTTGCAACCACTTACGGTGTTTTATAGAGAACTAAGAACCTATTTCATGCTAAACGAGAATTCCGAAATTCTCTAATTAATTAATTCTTGCTTAATATAGTGACTGTGATGAATGTGGTGAATGTGGTGACTGTGATGAATGTGGTGCATGTGGTGAGTGTGGTGAATGTGGTGAATGTGGTGCATGTGATGACTGTGGTGACTGTAATGGATGTGGTGGATGTGATGACTGTGATGAATGTGGTGCATGGGGTGACTTTGATGACTGTGGTGAACATGGACTGATCTGATTTACCTTATCCTCCAGAATGTGCGCATGCCACCAAGCTGCTTGCACCATTGCCGATTGTGCTAAAGCATCCGCCACATTGTTTTGTTCTCTTGGAACATGTACCACAATGCACTGAAAATAGGACTTCAAATCCATGGCTTGTTGATGTAAGGCTCTCAAATTAGCACTTAAAACCTGAGATTGATCTATAAGTTGTTGACATACCAACAAAGAGTCTCCAAAAATAGTCAAATAATCAACATGCTTCTTCTTTGCCAAAGTCATCCCTTGAATAAGTGCATGATATTCAGCCTCATTATTACTGCTTGCAGTGCATGGCATACTCAATGTAACAATCTTCTTTTTATGCCCATATATCAGAAACACCCCTACACCTTTATAATTCTTGAGTTTAGAGAATGCACCATCAAAATACTTTTGTCCTTCCATAGTGGGCTGATTTCAGTTTATTCCATCCATGCTTGATGTCAAAATCAACATCTCTACTCGATCTTGATCAATACCTTGCTGAAATAAAGTCTCACCAATGGGTCTTTGAATGGACTCCTCCTGCATGTTGACAAGAGTCTCTTGTAACTCACCTTCACCAATACTTTCAAGTTTTTGGATATACTTATCTGCAACTTGCTGCTGTAAATGACATATTTCTGAAATTTGGGTACCTTTTAACCACTTGTACAAAGTCTTATCTTCCCTGTCACCCACTTCCAAGACATGAAAACAACTAAGACCTTGCTGCCCTGACACCATAGCATTCTCTTTGCTGATTTCTAACTGCGGGCTGCTCAAAGAAGGATTGCAAAGAAAGGTACCTTTTGCTGATTTCAGAGGATGATCTATAGTAACCTTCTGTTCTCCTTGAAAGATGTTCATTTCACGCTTCCTCCATGAAGTCTCAGCTTGTACGGCATCTAACCACGTACGGCTCAGCAACAAAGTATAAGTTTCAGCATACACACTCTCTGGAAATTTCAAAACCATGAAATCCAAGATTGCTTCCACCTCATAAACCTTGCATAAGACATTTCTTATGACTCCCATAGGCTGCACCTTCATTTGATTGAATGCTTTGAGCATCATAGTTGTCGGTTCCATCATTTTCAATCCAACTTGAAGCATTATGTGGTAAGGCATTACATTCACTCCACTGCCAGTATCTATGTTGGCATCTTTGATTAAATATCCATTGATGCTCACATTACAAAGAAATAGCCCTGGATCCTTGGATTACCGGGCTGGTGGCTCCATTCTACTCTTATTGGTATCATTTGAGATGATTTGTTGGACTGAAATTTCTGATTTTGTTCTTCCCTCTAACTCTTGCAACCATTAGAGGTAATTTGAGATCTTATTTTGTCCCATTAAGGGATGCTTAAAAAGCCACATCAGCTTTTTAAACTGTCCAATAAGAGAAGAGGTCCAGTGTATTTTATTCCAGTATTATGTGGCAGCAGTAATTAATGTAGTTCTAACTAACTTTTGCAGTGTCATTTTTCTACTATAACTTTTGATCAAAAAGTCCGATTCGAACACTATTTATGGCAATGGATTCGTCTCCTCAAGATCTTTCTAATGACAACCCATTGTTATATCTTTTGGGATGTAAATATATAAGAAAAGAACAAAAAACCATATTTTTTAAGGTTAACACATATGGCTTGTATTGAAATACATCATAACCATATATCACTTGAAAGATCTTTTCATTCTGCATCTAATGCAACAAACGCCGCAGCATTTTCATGAGTAGATCAAAAGTTATAGGGAAAAAACGACAGCAATGAAGTTGTTAATGCTGCATTAATTGCAGTTTGATGTAGAGTAGTCATTCTATTGGAGGATTCTTATGGGGACAAAAGGAGATCTCAAATTACCTCTAATGAAATTTGGAGAATAATGCATCAATTGCTCAAGAGTAAGTGTAACTTTAGTGGCCAAAACTTGGCTGATCACATCATCTTCATTTTGAATTTCCTCATCCACCATAGTAGGCAGCACTATGGGTTGATTTTCTTCTATAGACTGAAACTGTTCTATGGACAGGTGCGCGTCCCTTCAAAGCCTTTGAAAAAGAGGTTTTAGACTTTTCTGCTATTGGCACTACTCTTGGTTCTTGGACTACCTTTTGTGATCTTGTAACCATATTTACTTCTCCAATCTCTTCTTCTTGCTGAAATGGGTCACTGTCTACCTCAACAAATCCACAATTTACTACTGATTTTGCCTTCTCTTGCTTCTTAAGCTCCTCAATAAGAGCCTTAACTTGAGGATTATCAATGTACTTTGCATCTTGAATGCGAACATCATTTTAGGAAGAGGTACTGATTCAAACACTTGCTGCCTTGGTGGATACTTGTTGGTTGCCCATTCTGGTTTCCCATGGATTTTCCAACAAGTACTCTCATCATGCTTGAATTTATCACATAACTTGCAATACAAATGAGCCTTACTTGGATACCATCCCTGTTTTGGCTGCACCATTTGTGTGGAACTCATTGGAGCTTGTTGGGCAATTGGAGCTTGTGGCATCATTGGAACTTGTGGTATGATAGATGCTGCTTGCATTGGTTGAATATGAATAGATGGTGCTTGTTGCATAACAGCAAATACCGGATTAGCCCTCTCAAAGAATATCTTCTCCCTACACTTTTGATCATTATGGCCCCTGATTTGGCATCTTGAGCAGAATTTCAGCAATCTACATGTAGTATTAGAATGTCCAATAGACCCACAATACTCACAAGTAATAAACTGCACCTCCCTTGGCTTCTCACCAATTGTAAGCTTAGAAATCTTGGCTGCAATATCCTCTGTTTTATGCGCTGGAGCAGCAACTTCATGAATGTATCCCAGCTTATCTTCAGCCTTGAGAGCATACTTTTGTGCCTCTAGTAATGTTGTAGGTTGTTTGGCCTTCACCTTATGAGCAATAGCTCGCGTCAGCCCCTTCACATACCATTGAATATCCATTTCATCACTCCTTGCAATCTTCCAATGAACCACGGCTTTGAGAACCGCAATATACCGCTGATTATACTCTCTAATTGATTCATCTTCCTTTTGTGTGAAATTGGTCCACCTTTCCATAGTCTTATCCTTACCATGAACTTTTTGATAATTAGCAATGAAAGCTTCCTTTAATTCCTGATATGTCATGGTATCTGGCTGAGTTTGTGCCCACTCCTCCACTGAATCTTGCAAAGAACTATGAAACCAAAGCAAATAATCACCAGCCGGTAACTTACATTGCTGGCAATACCTTTCAAACTTCACAATATGCTTCAAAGGATCCCGATCTACCAGATCATTAAACTTTGGAATCCCCATTGTCTGAAAACCCCATACCATAAGTGGTAATACAGCCATCCCTGCCTCTTCTTGGGTTAACTTTCTTGAAATTGAAAAAACGAAATGGAATCTCCCTTCAATTTGAAAAACGAAAGTGGATTACCTTCTAGATCTGTAAATAGAATCAGAACCTCCTGGATCTGAGAATTAGACCCCCGATCTGCCCCCAAATCCAAAAATGAAATTGAATCTTAATGCAATTTTGAATCCAAAGATTGAGTCACCGATCCTCTTCTTGTTACGATGGAGCTTGGTGATATATCCTTCTTATTTCTCTTGGGCATAAAACTATGCTCCCTTTGCCAAATTGTACCCCACAAATCAATTACGGCAAAATCCCCTTCACACAAGAAATTGCTCCTTTCTCGATGGTGTCGTTCTTTACCGACGATCACCAATACCAATGGTAACAACTCCTTTTTCAATGGAAATTCTTGCCAATTAATGGTCTATCGAGCACCGTGGTCGCCAAATTGTTAGAGCCTGAACTCCAACCTTGCAAGAAAAACCCAACAATCCAAGCTCAATCTATCAGATCAAGGCAATGCACAACATAAAGATTCATCATCTCCATAGCTAGATCAAGTAAAATACTCTCTCTCAATACACCGTCTCCTTGTTCTTTCTCCCTGCTCATCTGATACGGTGATAATAATCCTCCACAATGCATAGTGCAAATATCTTGCACGCGTGCATGTGCGTATGCCACTCCATATATAATATACGGTCTCCTATACCACCCTCAATAGTGGTGAGTGTGGTGTATGATGAGTGTGGTGAGTGGTGAGTGCTGACCACCCCAATAGGGGGCAGCCACCATCGTGGCCATGCCATGGCGTGACAGGCAGCAGGAGCTACCGAATGAGGCCTGGTGCAGATTCGGCCTGCCGTGGGCAGACCCACCGCCTCTGAGATGTCTTCATGTGGCTCTGCCACACTGGCAGACATTTTTATCAAAGAAAACATTGGTGCGAAGAGAACACTACAGGGAGAAGAGAAAAGAAAATCCAGGGGAAGCGGGTTCGTCTGGCGCTAGAGGGGTAAGCGACGAGATTCCTGGATGGAATTAGGAGCGTTTGAACCAGTGCTAGAAGCTGGTGTTTATCGGTAAGCTTAGGTGCATAGATGGAATTATGCCTTGAGTTAACCGAAGCAAAATGAAACTAGCTATGTGAAAACTCCTCAACCAACCTCCTGAACTATTTTCCCTCTAGAACAAGGTAATTGACTTGGTTATGCTGGCGGACTCTAAGCCTAAGAACCTACTTAGAATCTATGGTATGATAGCATAGCAGGATTATGTAGCATTGGTAATGCTAAATTACTAGTTACCAGGGCTAACCCTATTTTTTGAAGTAGCAAGGGGTGATGTCTGGATGAATAACTAGTTGATGCCTGCTAGTTAAACTAATATTATCAAGGTCTCTCTGTAAAGTTAATTGGATGAGCTAATGCTTGTCCTCTGACATGCTTGTGAGTGCTGGGGAGGTGAGCAGATGGTATTGGTATGGAAAACCAATAGTCCAGTGAAAGCATGACATCCATTGTGGAAAAATGCTCCATTATAAAAGTATCTTCGTGATACTGGGGTAAGCACAATGAGTGCTTATCTGAGAGCATCACTTGTCTAGCTAGAGCCCTAGGTACTGGTGAGGTTGTGCATGCCACCAGTATGAGACGTGACAATCTCCATGCTAGACAAGACAACTCTCTCAGATAGGCACACACCGTACTTACCCCAATATCACAAAGATACTTTTACGGTAGAGCATAGCTCCACAATGGATGTCATGCTTTCACTGGACTATTGATAGACACACAATATTGTCCCATACCAATACCATCTGGCCACCTCACCAGCACACACAAGCATCCCAGAGGACAAGCATTAGCTTATCCAATTAACTTTACAGAGATATCTTGAGACTATAGTTTAACCAGCAGGCATCAACTAGTTACTCATCTAGGCATTGCGCCTTGCTACTTCAAAAACAGGGTTAGCCCTGAAACGAGTAATTCAGCATTATCAATGCTACAACAATCCTGCTATGCTATCATACCATAGATTCCAGGTGTTCTCAGACTTAGAGCCTGTCAGCATAATCGAGTCAATTACTCCGTTCTAGAGGGAAAATAGTTCAAAAGATTCGTTCAGAAGTTTTCACACAACTGGCTTCATTTTGCTTCGCTTAACTCATGGGATAATTCCATCTATACACATCTAAGCTTACCGATAAACACCAGCTTCTACCACTGATTTAAACACTCCTAATTTCATCCAAGGATCTCATCCCTTACCCCTCAGCGCCAGACGAACCTGCTCCCCCTGGATTTTCTTTTCTCTTCTGCCATAATCTTCTCTCCACCCCTTGTTCTCTTTGATAGTATCTGCAGATGGTGTTGCTGTAGATCTCAAGAAGACAGAGGCAATTCAGTCTTGGCCAGTGCTGAAGAATGTATCCGAGTTGCGTAGTTTCTTTGGCCAACTATTATCGCAAATTTGTCTGGAAGTTTGCCAAGATTGCAGCTCCTTTCATTATGTTGTTGAGAACTAACGTTCATTGGCAATGGGGACAATGAAGCAACAGCAGGCAATGGATATGCTAAAGAGGTTGTTGACCTCGGCGCCTATTCTGTTGATTCCAAATACGAGTAACCTTATGAGGTTTACACAGATGCGTGTGGGTATGCCATTGGTGCAATGCTCATGCAGGATGGTAGAGTGATGGCTTATAAAAGTCGCCAACTCAATCTACTAAAAAGAACTATTCCACTTAAGAGCAGGAGTTGCTAGCGATGGTTCATGCGCTCAAAGTCTAGAAGCATTATCTCTGCAACAAATGTGAGTTTGTGGTTTATACTGATCATAAACCATTGAAATTCCTGCAAAGCCAGGCTGATGTAAGTCCAAGGCAAGCAAGGCTATTGGACTTTCTTTCTCAATTTCATTTTCGTGTTGAACATCTTCCTAAAAAAAAGAATCCTATTGCTAATGCTCTTTCTAGGGTTCAGGAAGTGAATGTAGTGGCTCAATGTGAAATTGCTTTGTTGTCACAGATTAAGCAAGCATATGACTTGGATATCTATATTCTAAATATTTAGCATCTATCCAAGTTACCAGAAGCTTGGGATATCCAGGATGGACTTTGGTATCATAAGGGGTGTATTTATATTCCTGTTGTGGATACTTTACGAAAGCAATTATTGAGCAAATTTCATGATGCATCTTATGTTGGGCATGGAGGTGAATGGAAGACATACGAATCGCTCGAAAGAACATTTTAGTGGCCTGGTTTAAAGGAGGATGTGCAGGAATACGTGAAAACTTGTGAGACATGTTAGTAGGTTAGAGCAGGCCGAGGCAAGACTCCAGGGCTTTTGCAACCTCTGCCTATGCCAGAGGAGACGTGGAATGAAATCTCTATGAATTTCATTATGAAGTTGCCTCATACTGTATGCATGCTTTACACCTCTGACAAGGAATGTTGATGGTTTAGTGGTGGCCAAGGCTTATATGCAGCATGTATTTCCTAATTTTGGATTGCCTAAAGCTATTGTAAGTGATCATTATGTGGAATTCACTTCGAATTTCTGGCAAGAATTGTTCTCCGCACTGAAATGCCTTCTTCAGTTCTTTAGTGGAGATCATCTTGAGATGAATGGGCAAACTGAAAGAGTAAATCAAATGTTGGAGGATATGTTGAGATCTTATGTGGCCACTCAGCAATCCAGATGGGAGGACTATTTGCCAATTGTGGAGTTCGCTTACAATAATGGGTATTAGTAAAGCATCAAAACTAGCCCACTTGTGGCTATGTTGGGGAGAAATCCCAGAGGACCTGTATCGCTTCGTTTTGATGGGCTGAAAACTGATGTTGCAATAAGTATGCTTGAAGGTATGGATGTGACTCTTGGATTGTGTCAATTGCATATGAGACAGGCCCAGGATCGGGCAAAGGCACATGCCAATTTATCCCGATTGAGCTATATGAGGGTCAGATGGTATACTTTCGTGTGGTCTGTTGGTTAATATAGTTTGATAACCTGATGATCTGAATTTCAATTATCTGGTAAATGAGCATTTTAATATAAGAAGATTTAGTACGCCTTGGTATTATGTTCTCTTATTATGTTCTCTTTTTATCGACTTAGTAACAATAACAAAGATAAAAGAGGCAACACTGAAACAGAAATAAGATGTTAGGCTATGCTCTCATTGCCTAGATGTTTAGCAGTGTTCCATCTTTGTTAGGGATATTGTTCACTGGGAAAACATTTTCCTATGTAAAGGGGCAACTAGTATGGTGTTAGGCATGTACCAACAATTTAGCAACTTAGTATTTCTTAGTGTGCTTGCAGGTTTTCCCTTATACTAGATCCACCAATGCGAGGGTTCTAGATGATGTATTGTCTAGATATGGTGGGGTGCATCAACATGGCAGATGCTATGGTGCGTGTGGTGGATTCCATATGTGTGTCCTTGCAATCCGTCGGTCATTGCTTCATATTGACTCTATTGAATAACTTTTGTGCATGTTACTAACACGTGGGAGCGTGTGCAGACTATTTGATAGCTGGTGGGACTGCATTTATATATATATATAGTTACCTTGTATTGTCTTCTTATTATCCGTATACGTGGCTTTCATGTATATAGCCCCGTGGGAGGCAGTACTTGTTATGTGTGATCTGATGGTTTATGTGAATACGAATCAAAGTTCTTTTTTTAGACTAAAAATTTTGGTTCGTACAACTTGATTCTACTGGATAACTCTTATGCATGTTATTAACAAGTGGGAGCGTGTGCAGGCTATTTGATAGCTGGCGGGACTGCATTTATATATCGTTATCTTGTATTGCCATCTCATTATCTATATACGTGGCTTTCATGTATATAGCCTTGTGGGAGGCAGTACTTGTTCTGAGTACTCGGATGGTTTATGTGAATATGAATTAAAAAAAAAAAAAAAAAAAATCGACTAAAACTTTTGGTTAACAATCTATCTATCTATCCATCCATCCATCCATCCATCCATCCATCCATCCATCCATCCATCTATCCATCCATCCATCCATCCATCCATCCATCCATCCATCCATCCATCCATCCATCCATCCATCCATCCATCCATCTATCTATCTATCTATCTTAGTCCCCCATCCCCCCCCCATTAAGGCTCCTGAGTATGGTAGTGCATATCATATGGAAAATTTTAAATTATTACTATCTAATTATAGTGTTTGAAGAATAGAGCAATCTAAAGTTTTTCATTCTGAAGTGAAAATATAAGTACTTACATTAGAAACATGGAGCTATGTTTTGTTGAACTACCACAACAACTTCAAACACTATAAGCAACATTTGGTCTCTTGCAAAACTTGCACATTGTGGTATTTTATAAATGACCTTGATCACTTCATTCTTGAGGGTGCAATCCAAGGAATATCTTTTGCGCAAGCATGAGGCATGTTGCTCATGATGGTAGAGTTTAACATTCGACAATTAATAATATGTAATTAGAGAAAGCTGTATAAAACATATTAAGATAAGTGTTTCCTAATGTAATCGTGTTGTGGTACCAGAATAGAAAAAGAGGGCATGAGCCCCAACAGAATAGAGGGTTGAGCACCAGCTAGTCTAATAGATAGTAGGTTTCTTAAAACTGTTGTTAGAGCCTTAAGGGCAGATTTCAGTAATATCTTTCAGTTTTGGGCAGTGTCTAGACTTGCTGCACTCACTACAGCATGCGGCTAGCTTTTGTGTTGTTTGCTGAGATAAGCTTGTAAGGGTTTAGGATCACCCCATCTCCATCCCAACTGGAGAGGGGTCATTGCCGGCCAAGGGGAAAGACATTTTGTCATTGGACGGGAGACCTGTGGCATTATTTTCCTTTTTCCATGTTCCTGCAGTGATTGCCATGATCCTTAGGGGCTGCAACATCTAGTTGGAAGCAGGTATATGATGATTTTCTTTGTAAATGCAACGAGCTTTCTTCTGTAGTACTCTTCACTTCAGGAAAGTATGAATCGCTTGCTTTTACTCTTCTAGGGAAAAAAGGTATGGTCCATAGCACTTCTGCTGTAACGAAGGGGGTGAGGCAGTTATTAGAATGGGGTGACAGGTACTTTAGACTCAAAGGTCATTTCTTTTATGCTTACTCATAGTATCTAGCAAGTGGGAAGACGGGAGTTGTTTTATTTAGTACCTGTTTATCACATGGAAATGGATCACGAGCCCTTTATTACCATGAGCAGGAGAAGAGAGTGGAATCTTAGGGGTGCTCTTTTGATCGGAAGTATCCGTGCTGAAAGACCTTGTTCTTCCAAATACATATTTCGGTTTGAGCTTTAAGATATGGATGAATTTTTTCTAGTAGGGCTCCATGACTATAGCTGAATTCCTGTAGTAGTTGTCATGCCCTCTAGTACTGTTTGATTTGAAGGCGGACGCTCATATCCTTCTGTTTGTGAAGAGGAAGAGGTCAAGGTTGCTTTGACCATATTACAAAGACATCATCTTATGATGGCCTCCAGCTTGGTGATTGCTTCAAATGTGCTAATTCTTCCTATTTAATCCATTCGGGATTCTGTGGTAAAATTCTTCCTATCAGGCCTATTGTGGAGCCTCAAATAAATGTAATCTATTTACTATTAATATAAAAATCTTACCCTCAAAAAAAAAAAGGGAAGAAGAATAGAGGGTCTAAGCCCAAGCAAAACGGGACATGGGGACTAAGCCCCATTACAACATAGGAAGAAAAAAAAGAAGGGGGGGGGAAGAACGTAGATGCTGGGGGCACTAACAGTAATCCAACCAGGGGTTTTGAGGCCAGTAGTCGCGATTGATAGCCGTGCCTCCCCTGTACACTGCCCACTTTTTTTGCAGCCTAGCTTCTCGGACTTTACACATGGCACATAGTCAATTGTATGGGGGAAAGGTCCTTCTGGACAGAGAAGTTGGTGTTCTTGAGGATACATCTGTACTGAAGGATATACAACCTATCTTGCATGGTACTAAATTGCTTAATCATATGACGAGGCCGATCCGGTCTCTGAGCCCCAACTCTCTGGGCTGTTGCGATACTAGGCTTCTGAAGGTACATGGTATATGTAAAGAAGTGTGTGGTCTGTTCAGCGTCCGAGCAAGATCCTGTCTCGAGTATCCCCATTATTCGCAAATTCATGCCTCTAACTTGCTCAGATTGGTACCATATTGGATCATGCACGGGACATGGAGCCTGCTCTCCTGTTTGTGAGAATTTGTGTCCAAGCATGGTGCATCGATCATTGTGACATCTGCATCTCTGATGAAATCTGTCTAAATCATGGCATCTGTGACATATCGCCAGAGTTGGGATCTGATTGTGTCATGGCATCTGTGCATGGTGTAGGAGCAGTCGGAATTATGACATCGGCAAGATGTTCCCTATCTGATGATGATATATGGGAGGACAATTTTCTAGGACTATGGAGTAGAGCAAAATGAGTGATGGGAGCATTAGCTTACCTTCAATTATGAGAGTTTGACCTACTAGTAATGCTTGAGACCAGGTATTCAAAGGATGTTCCTGATCAACAAAGGTAAGCATGGGAGCGGCTGTTGTTGTAGGGCAAAAATTTGGTCCAGGAGGTCTGGTAGGCCAAGCCGAGTACTAAAATGCTGGAGCCACTCGTCTTGAAAGGGTGCCCATCTGAATGCTTCATATTCCCGCATATTGCGTTGAAGCCTATAGCTTATTCACATCTGAGTGGTCCATGTATAACAATTATGTACGTTCGTGTATGTTCATTTTGCAATGTATTAGTCTCCTGCAATGGATTAGTTGCCACCATAATGTGTGCCCAATTAGAAACCGTATTTTTATAACTTAAGATTTGTGAAGGTTTTGACTGGTATTCGTATCAAAATACGTATAAAGATGACAGTGGCATCTGGATTTTGGAAAGAAGCAGTATTTTTTTTCATAAGGTAGAGCGGCGGATAGGAGGTCGGGTGCGGCCTGGGCATATGGCGATCAGGGAGGGCGATACTAATTTGGTACTTTGAGGGTGTCGGCATGGTCATGTGGACGAGATGGGGATCGTCCGGATTGTTTTCGTCTGTTACTTGTGTTGGGCCGGCATATATAGAGGTGGGCGACTTCCTGGGTTCTCTTTGTTTTCTTGGTTGTCTTTGTGATCATGTCTATGAAAAGAGCATCCAGAAAGGCCAAGATTGTTTCTGGTTCCATGTCTGTGGATTCAGGTTCTGTGCAGACTGGTAATTCCCTTGCCATGCCTAATGTTGCCATGCGCAGTCTTGCAATGAACATGGAGGCAATTGATGTCTCTGTAACACTGGAGTTTTGTGGGCAAGATGTTCCGCTCAGTTGTTTTGATGCCCTTTCGTCATTTTGTGACAAAAGGCGTGTGGCTGGTGCTGTTGCTCTAGAGCCCGCAGACCACCTTCATGTCTAAGCTGTGCTAAGAGCTCGCTATGAAACACCAAGGGCCTTGAGGGATTTCAATTGGCCCTCCAAGCCAGTCGGTATTGTCTTAGTGTGCAAAGTGCTGAAGAATAACAGGTCACTTGTATGAAAGACTTAGGTAAGGTGCACTATTATTGCCACTTCCATAACATATCTGAATCCATGATTGAGAAGGGGAAGGATCTCTATCTAAGATGGGGTGCTAGGGACACAAAAGGCCTGTGTGTGTTGGACAACAGGAATCTGTTGAATAAGGCAACACACTTTGTATTTTATCATGGTGACCGTAGAGTCACTCCTAGCTTGACATTTATTGTTTGTAGGATGCTCAGAAGTGGAAAGTACACTTTGAGCAGTAGCTGGATCATTCCTTTCAATAGTGCTCATGTGAATGAGCACAGAGTTCGTGCCACCTGGAGGGTTCTCTTGAACCCCGCCCACTGCATGCCATCTGATGGCAGGACTATCTGTTTGATCTGCCTGCAAGGTATATGGCTGTGGAACGGAATGGCGTTGGGCGTCGGCGGTACTGGGATGATTCTGTGCCATCTGGAGATGGATTATAACTTTGAGGATCTTCATGACCCATCCTTCAGCCCTGAGCTTGAAATTCCAGATCATGGTATGGATTACATCCCCATTCACACCAGGGACCATACCATGGTTGTTGGGTGATTCATGTGTAGCTTCTTTGTTGTACAGCTTCAGTTGTGTGCTTGTTTTGCTTTCTTTGAGCATGGGTTTATGGTGGTGATGCTTTCTTGCAGGGTTGATATGGAGAGCAATGGAAATTCCGCAGGGGAGACGGGCCATCCTGTCGTAAGCTTGGACCCTTCTTTGATAAGCTTCAGGATTGATGCGTCCCGTCCTGATCCGCAAGTGTATCCTCTAGAGGGTGAACAGGTCTTCACTGCAAAGGAACAAGCATTGTGCAGGTTGGGACCGAGGCCCACTGAATTGCCGGTTCCCTTAGGATCTTGAGAAGGCAATTGACAGGTTTTTATGTGGCTATTGATTCAGCGATTTCTAGTGTTGCTTGGGAGGAGCTTGGGGCTCCAATGTCTGAGTTGCATGCATGG
Organism: Isoetes taiwanensis; assembly: GCA_021234155.1. NCBI lineage: Eukaryota > Viridiplantae > Streptophyta > Lycopodiopsida > Isoetales > Isoetaceae > Isoetes > Isoetes taiwanensis. The sequence goes on along the minus strand of JAJEKV010000011.1, from coordinate 1,620,502 downwards.
AGATCACACATGAGCCTTGCTATGGGCCTACTGACCCAGGTGATCCGCCAGCTTGATGACGTCATCAGGGATGCTGCATCTGGGGAACCTATGAACTAGACTTTCGTGTTATTGTTGTCATCTGTAATCTTTTTATTGTGCAGTTCCACGTAGGTGGCATCTGTGCCACATGTACATTTTCTGACTTCATATGATGTTTCTTGATTTGCCGCTCTATCTCAAAGAAGTTTTCTTGTTGCACTTGGTTACTAACACTTGTGGACTTTCAGAGGGCTTCTGCCCCTGGACATAAGGGCGATCCCCTCTCTTGGGATCTCCCTTATGTCTAGATGAGCATTGGCATTGCGTTGGGGTTCAATTCCCCAGGCTCACTGACAGCCTGCCTTTGTGGCCTTACAGGTATTGCAACCCGGGATGACATGCATTATGTATAGGGGTCATCGAATGCATGCCACTGACAGTTGCAGCTTGGAGTGGCAGTCAGGGGCACGTATTCGATGGTCCCTATGCACGTATTCGATGGTCCCTATGCATGGGCTTACTTAACTATGGGGAGGCCTGGGATGATCTTCATACAATAGTTGGAGATGGCATCCTCATGCTGTTCCAGGAAGGCCTTGAGCATTGGATTGGAACTGTGGTTCGATTTCCCAGGCTCATGTCATGGTGGAATCATGTTCATATGTTTGAGTTGTGCAGTATTGGACTGTATTACTATGATACTGTACTGTACAGAGGCCAAAATACTATTTTAACCCGCTCCCTTGTACTGTACAGAGGCCAAAATACTATTTTAACCCGCTCCCTTACAGGGACAAGTGCCCCCTTACAGGGGCCAGTTTGACCTATGAAGGGAAAATATCCTACGAATTGTGCCACGATCCAAGGGCCTAGAAAAAATAATACACGCTTTTGCTATTGTATCAGTGCACGATGACCTTTTGTATCACTATATTGGAGATATTTACGATTAAAAGTTGGATTGAAGTTTAGCCAGTTAACGCATTTCTCATTGTTTAGTCTCTCTAACAATTTGGCCAATTGATGGACTGTATTTTGGGAATTTGCAAAGCCTTAAAAAAAAAAAAAATCAGTTATTCTCCCTGAAGGATGGAAACTGGACGAGAAAACATGATCAGCCAATAAGTATGCATGAAATTTGTGATACAAGCTCATAAGAATGCATGTTGAACCTTTTCCGTGTTTTTAGTATAAACCTTCAAATGCGCGCAACCATAAAGAAGAGTGGTCATTCACACAAAACCTCGTACTAGACACTCAAAGTTGTCTCGTATGCAAGAACGAACTCGCCATTGTAACAACTAGCATATTGTGTGCAGATGCTCCTTTCATCGCTCCAAGTTATGTGATTTCAGACTGAAGTATTTTACTTCCCAATAATGACAAGAAGCCTGTAATGCTCGGCTGCTCATGCCAAATAAATTTGCTAGCACAAAGTGCTGCTACACAGTGGCAAATATTGTGAAGACAAGTTGTGCAAAGGCCACTATACTGATGGTAACTAATGCATGATGACGCAGCTCAATCAGTCTTAAAAATCATCCTTCAAAAGATACATGGCCACACAATACATAATCCTTCCCTAACACAAATCTTGTGCGCGATCTGAAGATGTAAACAAAGCTCGCAAGCTTGAAGCAGAAGGCACATGTTGCAAACTAGTACCAGATGCATTGAGACTGATGATTGAAGAAACACGTGCTGGAAGACTAGGAGAGGCTGCAAGACTAGGATCTCTAGTTACGCCCCTACTAGGTGCAGAAGAGGCATTTGCTGATATGAGAGGTGTTCTTTCTGTTGGAGGCAACTCAGAAACCTGTATGAATGCATCCCGTTTACATATCGGACAAAATGATCGATGGGAGAATAACCATTTGTCGATGCAATCCGAGTGAAAATCTGAATAATGAATAACCACAGCCACTCAATGCCAAGTAGGTGAATCATAAGCATAATGCTACATGACAAGTTTTTACATAATGCACTCTAGCCTTGATGAAGACCGTATGGACTAAGGACTTTCTTTTAATGCGTGAACTAGCCCTGAGAAGACTGTATGGACTAAAAACTTTCTTTTGATGCATCAAATTTTTTAAAGGGAGGGATTATGATCCAGACACATGCTAAGCATTTAGATAGGGATAGTCAACACAGAGAAATACAAAAGGTTGAGATGCTTACCATGTCTACAAGGCAAAATCCGCAACTTTTCTCCTTCGTGATATTCTTCAAGACAAATAGCACAGCTCTCAGCTGGGCTAGGTTTATCTCTAACGCTCTTAAAAACAACCCTTGGTAATGACTTCACTTCACGTGGACTAATGCCCAACCATTGACTGTTAAAAAGTAGCCAGGTGTGCAGGCGCTCAAATCCTCGACGGCGAACAAATACAAGCATTCCAAGCACAGATATCACAATGACCAGTGCTAAGAATGATATTGCCATAATTGTCCAAGAGATGTTTTCAATAGTGGGAAGAATATAGCATCTCGTTCCAGACTGCAACGAATAATTTAGAAGAGCATTGCCTGCAGATTTGGAAACAAATACTGCAGGAATTTGTATGCCACCTGAGTTTCCTGACACTGAAATTGTAAAGACTTCAGCAAACTGTACACATAATCCTTCAAACGTGTGTAAAACTTAATAACTCTATTAAGTCTACTTTCAAAAACATAAGACTTACTTGTTAGAATAGTAGGGCTGAATACGTTGTCAAATACAACTGCTGCACTATATCCAGCATCCTGAGCATGCTGTATTTTTGTTGTAAACGGGCAGGCCCCACGAGATATAAGAAGAATAGGCAAAGAGGAGTCCTTCAAAAAGTGCGGGCCATTTAAAAGCGGTTCACATGCATTCAAAGGGTTTGCAACATATAACTGACCAGAAACTCCACCGGAAGGTACTCGCGGACCTGACATAGGAAAAAGCTTCAAAAGACGGATATAAAGTAAATGCATGAGCAAGCATTGCATGAATTAAAACAAAGGGAAGAAAACTCCCAAAAAAAACCTAACTTACCAAATACAGCCTCAGTATCAGGAAATGGATATGTATCGCCAGAAGAAGTAATTAATACCACCAACGAGCTGACTCTGCCCAAAACAAAGGTCATTGCCACGAGCAGGAACCCAAGACCCGCAATCAAAAATTCAACCTCTCCCATATTTTTCCCAACCCTATTTCAAAAACCCAACTCTGAGACTACACTTTTATCTCGTTTTTCTCCAGTAATTGCTCAATTGAAGCTTCGGCAGCGGCCGCATCATGAGGAAACTTGTTTGGGATGTTAGAAAAGAATTTCAGCAGATTCAAACAGGAAAAAGGTTTACTATTTTGGGGCGAAATTTTGAAACGGATTGGCAGGATCAGCGGGGAAGACAGGGCGGACAAAAATAGCAACGAAAAGAACAGAGGTAAATTTATCGGCCATAGTCTGGCACATAGAAAGGGCGGAATAGAATGGCGGCCCGACGGCTGCTTGTTTCCTCTCGAAGACGTGGGCTCGATGTCATTTTCTGACGTGGCGCTACGTCAGCATCAGAGCATGCCACGTTGGTGCTTTTTGGAAAAGATATTTTCCTACACCATGGGACCATGCCCTGCAATTTGCGCTTGAAGTTAAACCTTCAATTTGTTTGCTTCCAATTCCTAAAATGTTTTTTTCTAGTCTTGGATCATTGTACATATGAATCTTGCTAGGTACATTCCTTTCCAATTTCTAGTCTTGGATCGTTGTACATATGATCCTTTCTTCTTTCTTGTGTGGACAATAAAACCCATTCAACTCAACTCTGTCTGCATGATTTTTTTGTGCATTTGAGACTGTGTAATTATTTGTGCTATTCTCTGTCTTGGTTGTATAACTTAATGATATGATTGTTTTGTGCATCTAGAAATCTGGGCATAGATAACATGTCATTTCCTATTGTCGATAGTAGCGACAGCATTGAAATCTCTTGGCAGAGTGTTGGCATGTACTCTTTTATTTGTTTCAAAAGAGATGGTATCTTGAAGCCCAATATTTTATGTGTGTGGCCATATATACATTAAAAATAGGAACATAAATATGTAATTGTAAGTTTTTAAAAGTTTGAACAACTTGGGTTTTCATTAATACTAGCAAACGTGTGCTACGCCATGGATAAGTAGGAGGGTGTGTTTCTACGGACTTATAGTGCACTTGGATCCTCAATAATTAAATTGAACTAGGAGGGTGTGTTTCTACGGACTTGTAGTGCACTTGAATCCTCGATAATTAAATTGAACTAGGAACGTGTGCCCGGCGATGCCGGGCATTATTCGTGGATGTGTGTCATGGGTGGATATAATGGAGTTTGTACCTGGAACGAAATGTTATAGATTTGCCATGTCTATAGATGGATCAAAGTGTGAAGATATGAAGTTTGGTTTGCATGATTAATGTTGAAATGGGATGATCCATTGAATTGCATCCATCCCAACCTAGCCTATAACAACCTCCCTATATGTGCAATGGTGAATACCTCATCTTACATACTTAAAAATGGGCGATCAATGCCAAAACGTTGTGTATCATTATTGAAAGGTGGGGAATAAGAGAATTGTATATTTAGAGTCATGTTTGAAATAATGGTGCATCTAAGAGGACTAACTGGTTCCTCTAACCATGATAACAATATTAAAGGTTGGTCCCTTTGAAAGAAGCTAGGATGATAATATTAAAGGCTACTAGAATTATTTAAATGGATAAAAGAAAAAAATTTGCATATAGCCAACTTATGCTGAGAATATGAGTGACAGAATAACTGTAATATGTTTGGCAAAAGTAGAACTTATGGTTGTTACAAAATCATGTGAAATAAATATGCAATTTTAGATAGACTAGTTATGGTGCCCGGCGTTGCCGGGCTTTGCTACAATATGCACGGGTGGTTGTTTGATTGTTGGCTAGAATAAAGAATATGGCAATTTTTGTGAATATGAGTGTGAGGGGCATTATTGTGTGTTTTGTGTTGTTTTGTTATGTAATATAAATGCCAAAGAATTCACCTCTAGCTACATAGTGAAATGGATCATGGTATGAAATGAATAGAAGTGTCATACAAAAAATATGTCAATGTGTGAAGCATTGCATACCAGTATGCAGAATATGTGGAGCAAATTTTTTGGCATGATTTGAAACATGTTCTGGAACAATTATACATCTTTGCTAGAGAGAAGTGGACCTTAGAGATATGATAAGAATATGCCTGGCATTGTCAGGCTATAATAACTGCTTTAGATAGCACTTGGAGGTTTTTTTATTTGGGTTTTTTTGGTTTGGTGGAAAAAAATTTGGTTTTCCTTTTAGGGTGATTCCCTAATATTGTTGGTGGTTTGGTGGCCGAAAAATATTTCCTTGATTCCAAAAATCGAGACCAATTTTTTTGGTATTATTTCGATCGGGGGCAATCTTATCCTCCTTGCTCCATGATTGCAAATTGCAAGGTGTGAAATGATTCCCATTTGCCATGCGACTTCCAGCGTCTGTCGTTGGCATAGATTTTAGCTTTTATCTTGAATGACGTGCTACTTAGGACTTGAGGATTGTAGTGCTGGTTAAATTCTGCTGTATTATGGCATCTTAGTAAGCGAGCAGAAGATTAATCCTATGCCAAGAGGGCAAGCGTCGGAGGAGGCCTAGCTAATTGAAATTCTTTAATGTCCCATGTACCTTATATGTTGTGTTGTTTATTCTCGTTCAACAATTACACTATAAGCAATTGTAAGATCATACAACAATTTAAAAAGCATGGAGCAAGCATAAAATTGGTTTGGCAAGTAAGCACAACACGCGTTATACATGATGAGTGTTCACACTAAATAGAACAAAATGTAATGTCTACCTACGCCGCCATTGTGTGCGCTAACCGATTGTGCCACCTAACCTAACATGTCTACCTATGCCAACATGTAAATGCTAATAGATTGTGCCACCTAAACTGACATCTAAATGCTAATGATTTTTGCCATGTAATTGATCCGAACTTAGTATTGCAATCACATATGGCTAATGGCTTACACTTCAAGTTCCTCTTTTAGGCTATATTTGGATATAGAAATATACGGTTGCGAAGACATTCCATGAGACGTCAACATGACATTCTACTCTTTCCTTGCCTGTCCAGATACACAGTTATGCACAGGCAGCACAAAGGACCATCTATATACACTTTGCAGCAACAGGAACATTCGATGACCACAAAGATTTTGTGTAATGGGTGTTGGATTGATGTTAACAGCTATATGGATGTGTACATGACCACAATAAGCACCAACCAATGTGTACTAAAGGATCCTCATTTCCCAAAGCCAAACCACCTCCAAAGGAAAGGATGAAACTTTGTATCTGCAGAGTACTTCAATGTGCCAATGCATTTGTTAGATCTTTCAAAGAGATAATGGAATTGAGTTTGGGTGACCCAGGCTCTTGAGCTCTAGTATGCCTGACCATGGTACGGCAGGAGCAAACCTCGCCACCATATTTAAAGTTGAATTTATGTACACAATGAAATCCCGTGAATTATAAAAGCTTGAAGCCACAAACTTCTATAAGGAGTTCTAGAATTCAATATTTACTGCAAATGTTGATAGATCTGTAACTATCTATTTCCCCAATCGTGCAAGAATTTTGAGCTCCAAAGATATTATTGGCTTGCTTCTATCATGCTTCATACTTATATAGCCCATGCATTCCAGCAATACCGTAAGTACAAAATAGATGTGGACGCATTTGAAGCCAGGATGCCAGTTAAAGTGTCAATCGACAACCACCAAAAATAAAAAGTTAAATGCAATAGAACTCAAAGAAGAACCTAATAGTACAAGTTGTTTAGTGTCAAAAATGTGTTGGCAGAAAAAGGGCCTCTTAATGCTTATATATTTACATAAAAAACAACTACTTACATGAAGTCTCAAGTGCTTGTGGCCTGCATGATTGGCATGAAGTGGCAGTACTTGATAAATAGACGCAAGTACTGGATCTGAAATTAATAGCACTGAAACTATAACAGCAATATGGGAACATCTTGTCTGCTCCCTCTTATAAAGATAGCAACTATATGGGAACATCTTGAATATAAGAATTCAAAGACTCCATAGATTGATAATCATATAAATAGTCTAAGCAGGAAAGGCATACCACCGGCATTTGATGGGCTTTAAAACCTCCTTTCGCAATTTGAGAAGATCAAACCATTTAATACGAATGCAAGTATAGTTTCCAAATTTCTGACCGTCTTGGCCATAAAATCTTGCCAATTTGAGCACATATTCTAGGAAGATATGGAAATACTTTTGTGAAAAATAAACATTCAGAGAATCGAAGCAAGGCTTGCATACTTTTCAGAACATATAGTAACATATCTCACGTTCGCACGACCATAAGGAGTGATTTGAATACTTTACAATAATATATTTGCACCAAGGTTCCACCTGCAGGAAGACAAAACATGTCCATAATAAATGAAACGACGTGTATCAAATAGTTTGTGATTACCATGTAAAACATGTTGAAGCAACCATGTGAATGCCTTTGAGAATTAGAGTAAACAAATTGAACCCAAAGATCCTAGAAAAGGGCTGAAGATTCAAATGCGAAGATATCCAATTCATCTCTCAAGCTTTCTGAACCCCAAAGTGGGGATGAACCTAAATTTCAAACATAGCAGATGATGGTGATCCTAAAAGAGCTAAAGAAAAAAATTGTAAGACTTGAATATGTAGCATAATAACAGGGGGTTTTCTTTGTGTTTTTGTACGCTTTTCACTAAGGTTTTCCTATGATTTCGTGATGTATTCAAATGGATGTACTAATGCGTATATCTAGAGTGCACCATTTCTGAGCCATTGATTTTAGCCTTTTTTTTTTCAATGGTCAACAACCAATGGCTCACAACAAAAGCCCCTTTTTTGTGCGTGTGGTGCATAATGCATAATGGTCAACAACCAATGGCTCACAACAAAAGCCTGCGTGTGGTGCATGGAGACTTGCACAGATTGAAGAGTTGCAGCAGAAAAAGGAAGGGTGGCAACAAGTTGTTTCTAGGAGGCGAGCTCAGGTGAGAGCTCCTCAAGAGGGTCACTTAGCCCATCTGCAGCCCACTGTACAGGTCCCTCCTCAAGTGGATCGAATGGTGATTGATCAGGTAGTCCAGAACTTTTCTTCCTGGGCTGATAGTGTTGAGGCATGTGAGGCTTTACAAGGGGATCCTGGACCCTTGGTGCACAACGACCCACATGGATAAGAAAATTCTATCTTGGAATGTGAGAGGCATCAAATCCTCTCCGAATAGGCGAGCACGTCTCGCCATGGCTGTGAAGAATCTTAATCCAGATATCTTGTGTTTGCAGGAGCATAAATGTGCCAGGGGTGATATTACCAACCTAATGAATATCTTGGGTAATCAGTACGTGGCTACAGCTGCTACAACAGGCAGGGCCAGGGGAGGTACTTTGATTTGTTGGAAAATGGGTGTACATGTAACCTTTTCAGCCACAGATAGCCAAGGCCAGTGGGCAGTGATTAAATGGAAGGAGGGCCAGTCCGAGTGGGGTTTACTGAATGTGTATGCACCAATTGGGGCCACTCAGAGAGGTTGCTTATGGGCACAATTGCGAAATAAGCTCCAATCCTTTGGTATGGGTTCTACATGGTTTGTCCTGGGTGATTTTAACATGGTGGAGCTCCCAGAGGACAGGCATGGTATTGGTTCAGATATTGTGCAGGGTTTTGAGCGTGACCAATGGCTTAGGTTTGTGCAGGAGTGGGGTTTGACAGAGCTTCCCGGGGATCGAAATTTTACTTGGTGCAATAATTGGCTGGGGCATGGTAGGGCATACTCTAGGCTGGATAGAGTTTATGGCACTCCAGCAGTCTTGGATTATGCTCCAGCCTTCACTAGGGTGAATGTTCTGGCCACCTCTGTCTCTGATCACACTCCCCAGATCATTCAGCGGCTTCATGACCACCCACCGCGGCCTCTCAGGACGGTTTTTAAGCTTAACACAAGCTTTCTTCAGGATCCAGAGTTCACAGCCGGCTGTAAGCTCATTTGGCAGCAGATATTCAGCCAGGATAGCGGAATGAGTGCAATGGTTACAAAGATTGGCTAGGGTAAAACAATTTATGAAAGAATGGGGCGGCAAAAGGCTTTGGCCCGTCCGTTGAGTTGGATGCCTTATATGCGTAACCGGAGTCTCTTAGAGGGCGGGTCTCGATGAAAACTGCGTGCAGCGGTGGTGCTGCCGTCGGTCGAGGAGGTTGAGGAGGAGGCCAAGGTGTCGCATGAGCTAGGGTCAAAGCAGTTTGACGGGGCTGAAGCAGTCGACACTTGCTCCAAAGTCTTTTTCGAAAGCAGCCCGCCGGAAGAAGTATCAAAGCGACCATGGCGGACATAGTTACACCCTGTGGAGTGTTGTTGCGGCAACCGGATGCTATCAAGGCCTTTGTAGCAGCACTATGAAACATTTTTCAAGGAGAGCCCGCTTCCTCACGAGTGTTTTTCAAGAGTCGGTTTGGCCAAGGTATCGCCAAGAATCTGAACCCTTCAAAGACAGAGCTTAGAGGAGCCGTTGTGGCAGGAGTTGGGGATGCATGCCACATGTTGGCTCCGGAATAAGTGTCCCGGATTAGATGGAATACCGGTGAAGTTTTTCAGAAGTTTGGGAATGGGTGGGGACTTCGGTGGTGCGGGTGTATGTGGATCTTTTGGGGAATAACTTCGATGCATCCCTCGGCTGAATAAAGTTGTATTTCACTTATACCCAAGTGTAAGCATCCTAAAACCATCAATGACCTGGAGGCCTATTACTCATTTATGCGTAGTGTATAAGATCATTGCTAAGGCTTTTACCGAGAGGCTTAAGCCGATTACTAGTTCACGCCATTAGTGCAGAGCGCCCCGTTTTTATACCAAATTTGAACATTCTTCATAATGTGCTGCCGCTTTTGAGGGAGTGCATTGGGCTCGTAGGGATGAGGCAGCCCCTTGTTTTTCTTGCTGGATTTTGCCAAGGCTTATGACGGTGTTATTTGGCGGCAGTTCTTGTGCGATATGATGCGTGCCTTTGCGCGGACCTAGTTTCGTGGAAACGGTTATGAAGCGCGCACGGTCCGCTAGGGCTTACAAGTGTGGTGTCGGGGTGAGACCTCTTCAATCTTCTCGTGGGCGAGGCATTAGGCGGGGATGCCCGTTGGCCCCTTCCCCGTTCACTATAGTGGCGAAGCTCTCGGGCAGCCTTTTCGTGGCGCTTTCGACAATGTGGTGCAAGGTCTCCGTGATGGATGATGGGTCGCAACAGTGTTTGCAATCAATTTTGCGGATGATACATTCCTCTTTCTTCATGCAGATGAGTCCAATCTGTGCAGCCAAGAATATTTTGGATGCCTTTTCTTTAGCTTCGTGGTGCTTGCTTAACCGGGTCGAAGTGCTCGCCATGTGGGTACTGGAGGAACCTCCTCCCCGCGTGGTTGAGTCGGTTTCCTCGGCTCTTACACCACCACACACACGGTACCGCCAAACTGTTAGGCATACCATTTGGCTTGGACATTAATGCTAGGGCAATTTGGGCCGAGACATTACGTAATCTTAAGTAGCATCCGAACCGGGTGGAGGGAAGTAAACTCACCATGGCTGGTAGGATTCTCGATAGCCAAGTCGGTTCTCAGAAAGCACTCATGTTTATCTGACCTCCCGCATACTTGCCTTGAAAAGTGTGGTTAAGGAGTTGGATGACACCATTCGCAATTTTGTTTGGGGAGGAAATGAGGAGGGGGCTACGGTGAAGGTCGCATGGTGGAAGTGTAAAAGGCCCCGTAAAGGCGGGGGCTTAGGTATGCTTGATGTGTCCTTGCACACGAAAGGTTCCGTGTCGAAATTCATCCGGCAGCTTGTTGTTGGAGCAACAATCCCGAGGATTGGCTCTGTTGGCACGATCGCCGCGCCACTCTATTGTGTTTAGGAAGCCAGACAATTCGGTTCGATTGCCGTGGGGCTCTGTTTGAGGATTTGCAGCCATTCCCCTCATGCTTACCGCCTTTTCTTAAAGGTCTCCTCAAGGCACGGAAGGTGGTCAAGGTTCTCTTTTCATTAGACCCTAGCAGGGGTGTATGGTAGCCTCATCGCCCTTTCTTTGGGTACCCTTGGATTACGCATCTCCCTTGGCCTCTTCCCTACACCCGGTTTTCGGCTGTGTAGATGGATTGCTGCGAGGGGGGGTAACATCCATCCGCGACCCGGTATTGGGAGGGTCACCGGGCCCGTGGGAGTTTTAGGGATCGATTTGGCCTTCGGTATTTGGGACATTAGGACTTGGGCGAATTGCGAATGCTATTCCATTGCGCTTGTCTTCTCAAGTCAATCGCGTTTGGAAGTCGATAGTGGACTTGATGCATCTCGGTTTGTAGCATCGGCTTATGGGCTTCTAGCGCGGGACACATTGCCGCCGGATAAGTGGTCACTTAAGCTTCGGGGAGTAAGTGGCCCGCCATGTGGAAGTGGGCATGGAATACATTGCCTCCTCCTAAAACTGCCCTTTTATGGCAGATCTTGCACCGTAGCCTCGGGGTGAATGTCCGAGTTACGTGTTCAAGCCTCGTGTAGTGAAACATGCCCTCTATGTGGGAGGCACCGAGACCATTGAGCCTTTGCTTTGTCCTATGCATGCAGGTAGGGGCAGCTTGGTCCCGGTGAGAGCCCTCTTTGGGTCTTCACCGCGCAGTCGAAGCTTCTCATGGGAGTCTTTCCTAGCAGGTTGGTCGCTGGCCAAGCAGCAGCGTTCCATTTATGCAGAGCTTGGCTTCTGTGGTTGATTTGGAAAAGACGGAGAGCGAAGGTCTTTCAGAATGCAGTGCTTAGCCCTTTTCGGTTGGTTCCGATCTTGAGGCATAAGTTGTGGCAGGCTTATCAAGTCTCAAGCTTGTCTGGCACAGTTAAGCGGGAAATTTGGTCGACATTCTTACAGATTGTAAATCATGATGGGCACTTCATTTCTTAGCTCCACACTTATCATTGTACTTGATCACATTCTAGTGGTTTAATATATTCCTATATTCTTCAAAAAAAAAAAAAAACAACCAATGGCTCACAACAAAAGCCCTCTTTTTGTGCGTGTGGTGCATAATGGTCAACAACCAATGGCTCACAACAAAAGCCCTCTTTTTGTGTGTGTGGTGCATAATGGGCACATTGGGCACATGAAGGGCGCATGTAGTGCAGGTTTCCCCGCCGGCAACACATTTCTTATCATAACTTTTGATCCAGAGCTCTATTTGAGATGATTTTTATTGCGTTGGAAAGCTCTCTCCGAGATCTTTTTGATAGTGTATGATATGGATATGTTTGGTTAAGTTATCTATGCTAAAACAGCAATTTTTTGGCCGGGTTTGGTAGGCTTTCACATCCTACCAATTGATTTATCTGAGGATTGCGCTATTGGATATTGTTTTATGGCTCATTTCGAATGAAGGTTGCAAAAAATTACCATGCATTTTTAGATTTTGAGGCAGTTATTAAGCAAATTCCAAGGCTTCTAGATCCTTGTGCTAACACGCAGAAAAGTTTCCCACTTTGGTTTCTCACCACAAGAATCCATGGAGGCCAAAGGCTGCTGTTAAATTCCAGTTGAAAAATGTTTGTGTATGGGTGTTGCAAACTTTATAACTTTCAGAATAATGGGATCAATCCGCTCTATCTTTATGGTAACTTTTACTTATGTTCTATTTGTTTCATTGTGATGAAATTCAAAAGCTACAGGTGATGAAAGTCTCAAATGAATTCTAGTTTTTTTCTAGTTTGAATTCTAAAATTTTTGTCACACCGGGGGGGACGTCCCTAAGGCCCCGAAGGGGCCAAAAAATTTTTTTTGCAACACAAACCATTAACATCCAACATATAAAAATTAAAACCCCCAACACATAACAACCATTACATTAACAACCAACACATAACTACTATTGACATTAATTAACACAACCATTGGGTCCAACACATTTAAATTAAAATCCCCCTTAAATCCCCTTTGGTTTGGGTGTATATTCACACGGGGGGTAACGTAGGGCGGTACGGTGTATATTCACACGGTACGGTGTAGATTAAGGAATAAGGGGTGAATATGCCTATCCAACAGCTCTCGTTGCCCGGAGTCACCCCCCGTGTGAATATAACCTGAATATCACAGAGTTAAGATACTGTCGATGCAACTTGGTCACAGGAGTGGGGCATTCTCTATAAAATTCTATCAGCAGCTATACAAATAGTTAAAAAGGAACACTTAATACCTTTTGTTGAGGCATGCAGTACAATCTTTGTTTACTTGAATATTCCTGCCAAAAAACTCACAAACTTTTAGAAAAAGAACATAGTAATGCTCAAATATTAATTGATAGCTCATGTTCTATAGAATGCTCGACAATAAATAACATACAAATTATGCATTCGCTAACCAATTATGCAAACCACTACCAATTATGCATCCGCTACCAATTATGCAAACCTCAAACCTCATCCACAAATCTCCATGTCTTTCCAAGCATTTTGTTGACTTCCTTTTCTAATTTAATTATTCATTCACAGACCTCTTATTACAATTCATCTAGTTACAGGACCAAAGTTTCTGTTTGGTCGACAGGATCATGTACAATTTGTATGGTAGGGTAAAACACGATCTGCATTCATGTAGCAAACACTAACCTACATCCTTTGGTGGATGTGGATGTGGATGAATCTTTCTGCAATAGTCTTGAGAAGTCCCGAGTGGTTGGTACCTACATAAAGACACATTAGTTATAATAGACAGAAGTGAATATTGATCACCATTTAAAAAGGTGGCATTTGACATGCACAACACAGGAAAGTTTGACCCAAGAACACAGATAAAGACATATTCAAATGCATAGGGTAGGAATTTGAAATACATCGATGGATATAATTACAAAGGCGGCAGAAAGAATCTCAAACTCCACATTGTGTTTGATTGCTTCAAAAATTAGTAGCCCGAGAAGAATTCGACCATTGCGCAAAAAACATTGCCTACATCTTTGCAAGAACATGGAATGCAAAACATGGAAACTTCTGCAAGACAAAGGATCCATAAGAAGTATTAGATTCCTTCTTTCAGCATCATTCACTATGCAGAGGTTGTAAAGATGATCCCTTGTAGGAAGAAAGAAGAAGAAGAAGAAGAAGAAGAGATTTTAACGTCACGCCACAAGGCAGCGTCCTAGTAAAAATTTCAGAAACCTGATCATCGCCAAATTGAGCTTTGTGTATGGGACGTACCCTTTCAACTTCAGCACCAAGAGCCTTCAAACATTTGTCCCTGCATAGAAGTTTATTTGATTATAAGTGCAATTATTTACAGAGAATAGCAAGAAACTTACCTTCTCTATGGTTGCATCGTCTAGAATGAACATGGAACTTACACTCATAAGCAGCAGCTAGAGTAACACATTGATTCCAAGCAAGATGATTAGGATAGCTTACTTCTTGTATGGCCACATCGTCTAGAATGCCAACATAATATTACACTCATAAGCAGCTGCTAACCGTGACACGTTGATCCCATTATTTTTCCCTACTTCACACCATCAAGGTCTATAAAAAATGTGCACATATAAAGTATCTTTTAAATTATAGGAAGGCTTAGAAATGCAACCATGCTGGAAGTTGTACAGAAGGCATGGGATTCATCTTGCAATTTGATCCAATGTGCAACATTTAATATGACAGAAACAGAAGTGTTGTTATTACTTAACACATAAGTTGTTGTTATGCAAGAACAAAATCTAAGATAAGAGGACCAAAAGGAACCTGCAACTGCAATTAGTGCCCTATGACAGTAGATGCAACAGTAAAAGATGAAGCAAAAGAGTTGTTAAAAAGATCCAGAACCTACCTCAAGTTGGCAGCTTTTCCTGTTCACCAGAAGAAGAGGGCACATCAGAACATGGGGCATCAGACCCAACATAAGAGAGCACACCATACCAAGTAGCACTGGACATGTAACTCGCAGTCGTAAATTGCTACACATAAATTAATGCTATCAGTTCTGCACAAAGCATGGCAAAAGCAAAAATATAAATTGTTTCAGGCGTATTTACCATCATGGATATGTATTGGAAAAACCCTGGCATACAACAAAATCGAAACCAAAGAAAGACATCTAATTCTTCAAAGAAGAAGCCTTAAATGCTCTCATCGAATCTATTCACCTGCAGCCGAACTTCATGCACCCATCTTTCTAAAGAATCCAGCTCCTGGTGTCGTAGCTGTGCATATGAAAAGTCCGTTATCACACGGGGCGTGCGGCCATCTCCATGTCATCGATTCAAGCTGTGGTGCAACAACCTCCTCTACTCTGCATAAGCTTTGGACTATACGCAAAGTGCATTTTGCCTGCTGTAAGATCACACTCTGGACACTTGGAACGGAGCCAAAGATTGCCAAAAGAAGATGGACTGGCTCGAATAAACAAAACGCACAAAATCATACCAATAAAAAAAGTTCTTGATTTTTGGAGAATCGGGAAAATTTGCCGGCAGACAAACACCCTCATAATCTTAGGAAATCAACTTAAAAACAATTCCAAAAATATTTTTAGTCAGACCGGAAAATCCCAAATTAAAAAGATTGATTGATAGACAATTTTAACGTTTAGAAAGAATGTCGGGCATTATTAGTGGACGTGTGGACTGAGTAGACATAATAAAGTTTGTAGGTAGAATAAAGAGTTATAAGTTTAATTGTGTTCGTAGATGTAATGGAGTGCCGAGCATAAAGGGTTTTTCAATTGGTGCTTGTGATTCATAGGAGATAGCAGATCTAATGTTTAGTCGACACAAATGTAATTGGAGTGTAGTGGAAAATTTGATATTGGCACATGTGATGGTAATGGGTATGCGGTGGAAACGAAGGTGGAAAATAGGTGCTTGTGCACACATACTTTCTTGGATTGATGGTGTTCTTGGATTGATCGTAATGTGCTTGCAAACATCATATTGGCCCAAGATATACATAACTGGTCAAGGTTGAACATTGAGATCTGGGATTGATGGTGTTCCTAAATTGATCATAATGTGTTTGCAAACATCATATTGGACCAAGATATACATAACTGGGTCAAGGTTGAACATTGAGAAGGTTCTGGGTATAGTTCAAGATGTGTAAGATGTCAAGCAATAATAAACATACGTGTAATATTAGACATTCTAATCCCTTCGTTTGCTAATGTAGTTAAATTGGTTAAAAGCCTTACATTGCACAGTTAAAAACGTCATGGAATTAAGAATGTTCAGCAAATGTTCCAATACTTTAAAAGACATTAAAAATTGTGTGAAAAATTTTAAGAAATGCAAAAGCAAAGATGCCTTAACATTGAAGTGAGAGCCAATATAAAATGGAAAAGCATTTTATCTGGTCATATGGTTATGCAACGTGGTTAAGAACGAGGAGTGCAAGAAACAAGTTTATAAGCTTAAGTTATCTATACTAAGAATATTTTCACAATAATGTACGATACTAAGATACTTTTGTAAGAAAATACAAATGACCAAGATCCATAACTCTATGATTCTTTATCTTTGGCACTGGCAAATGATCTTTTCCACATACCGCATGCTCTGCCATTGCTATAAATAAATATCCAATAGCAACAGCCAAGAGAAAGCAAAATGAAAGTAACTCTTTTTTGCACAATTATATGAACACATCATAAAGGTGGCATAGGCAGCTCTTTCAACCCTAGTTTTAAGAAGAAATAAAGGATAAGTTTACTTTGGCCAGCTTATCCTAGCATCTCTTATCAAAACAAAAGATGGAACCTAAGAAACTGCTTGAGCTCATATATGAGCTTGGCAACAAGCATGTCATCTACATCGAACGAGTGCCTAATTTGGTGCTAAGAGAGAGAATTTTTTTGTACATAATGTAAAACATCTTACTTTGAAAAGTTCTTTCCATGTAAATTTGTTGCAAGCAACCATATGGAGATTATAACGGGGTCCAAAAATTGTCTTGGTATTCATCTCCCTGATCACAAAAATTTAAGATGACGAACTGATAACATAATCTAGTGCAATCTAACTATGGTGTCATTGAAAGTTTCCTTGTAGTAAACTCAATGTGTGAAAAAAATCTAAGCCCAGGGAAGACAACTTACAGTTGACCACTTTAGCTTCAAATCGATATAGAAAGTACATGTCTTCTGAGAAATCTTAGATTGCCTATCTGCTGCCTGAACATGTTCCTGATATAGTTTACAACATTATCCCCTATTTCCATGAAACGATACTCTCTATTCCACATTTCTGTATTCTTTTGAACTCATAACCCAACTTCTCAAACTTCTTATTTGCCAAGTTTGCAAATTGTTGTTCCGTTCCTTTACAAACTACCACTAACTATCCTGATCCTTGATCTAGGGAAAAAAATAGCATCCATGAGACTGAAATTTCGTATAGAGTTGTCTATATCTTCTTGGTACAGCTGCAGGAGAGAAAGATTTGTACTTCTCATGTAAGTTACTTGCCTATCAAAAATGACACCATGATTGTGTCCTTGCTATCCACAATAAGTAAATGTTAAGTCCACAAATTGCTCAATCATAAAACTTCTATACTCAAGTTGGTAGTGAATTCCAATAAAAGTCCAGCTTGTTTGAACAATCAAATAGTGGGGGAAGTTGAGAAATACCAGAGAATTTGCAGACCGTTTCCTGCA
This sequence comes from Isoetes taiwanensis, assembly GCA_021234155.1. Classification (NCBI taxonomy): domain Eukaryota; kingdom Viridiplantae; phylum Streptophyta; class Lycopodiopsida; order Isoetales; family Isoetaceae; genus Isoetes; species Isoetes taiwanensis. The sequence continues at coordinate 1,602,739 of JAJEKV010000011.1, read as the reverse complement.
ATGATTTTCTAGTTGCATAAGAATTGAACAAAATGTTGTAAGCACAAAAAGTTCGGATGCAGGGACACTTCAATCTTAATGGAGCTTCTGACCATTAGCTGCCAAGGCCTGATTTTCAGCATTTTATAAATTACACAATCTCCTGTAATACAATGAACATCCCTGAAATTGAGGTGAATATTACTGAGATTCCTTAGACGAATAAAATAAGTTGATTAGTGATTTATATTCTCAAGAAATAAGCCACATGGTGTATTGTAAGTCTGGAGCATAATAGAAGCACAATATAGAGAGTTTGATATCAAATTGTAAGCAATGACCTGAATGATTACTGTTAATAACAGAGGGCTTTATGTGAAATCGTTCCATGGAAGCGAAACAAAGTATTTTAACAGATGCGATAACATGTGCCAACTGTTATCTCTAAAAATCTGCAAATATATAGGATGTACTTTAAACGTACCTTAAGATCTTGAGATACCTTACATGGTTAGGTTCAAACGCTCGTTAAAATTTTGATCCAGATATTTGCTGGATAAAGCGATCAATGTGCTGCACATGGATTGCATCAAAACATGCACTGGAGCATCAATTGCAAGAAAGAACATAAATTAGCGAGTCACAAATTAAAGGAAAGAGAGAAAAATATTCAGAAAAAAAATAATTTATAAGAAATAATAGAATGTTCAATCTTCTGACCCCGAGGGGTGCACCTCTATATATGGACAGATGGCATGTGCGATCGAGAGGTCATAGAAAAACCCCTGTATACGGCTTTCTGGAGTAGAAAAACCCATACCATACGGTTTTTCGAACTAACATACTATATAGCCCCTATCCGTAGATTTACGATTGATTGTGCTAAATTATATAATCCCTTTTCGACTTTGTACCTTTTGTCATGCCAGCAACTTTGTGGGAGATGGTTTATTCTTGTTATTGTTTACATCACGATTTTTACTATGTTATGAACCAGTTGAAGTCCAACCTCCGCTGGCCTCAAGTGTTATTTCTATTGCTTGAGGTAAATGTTAACCTCTAAAAACCAGCTTAAAGTAAAAAGACGCTAGTGGTTAGATATTAAAACTCATTACATGAGTGGCTGATCATATAATTCTGAACAAATTGTCATTTACTTTTGCTAATTTTTGTCCAATTTTATTGCCACTGCCTAAGGCCAATATTCATGCCAAATTCAGTAAGTTCTATTCATATGCTTAAATTTGCAGTGCCCAATTTTACTTTGGTGGTTATCTTCTTAATAGAAGGATCTAACAATATCTTTAGTGGCAAAAAATAGCTCTTATGCATATACACGAACATATAGTTAAACATGGGATCCTATGTGATTCAACTAGTTGGCTTGTATTAAATAAGGTGTCATTTCTTTTCTTCAACTAAATCGAGGATGTACAATATTACAATATGCATAAGGTTAATCCACCTTGGAAAGTGCATCTATTCCTTCTTTTCTTTAGTGGAGTCGAAGGCGAAGCAAAACATCACCAAAGATCTAGGAAACCCCTCTCTTTTTTGTACCAATTTTACATATGGTAATCTCAATGTAGAGGTCCCAAGTATAGAAGAATAGATTAAATAAATAGGCTGCACTTTATTTGTAGACTGCAGATCAGATAACTCTTGTTGATACCTTTTCATCATTCACCTTAATGGTGGAGCCCTTCCCAAAGAAGGCTGCATGCAAGGGTTCTACAACACGTTTTGCCTCATTATCATTGACAACAAATAAGATATTTACCTGCATTAATAATTGCTAGGAATTAGATGTGTGACATGTACAACAAACATGCAACCAGAAAAATGACATTTACTGTGGTGCAATAGATGTTAGAACACAAAGTGACTTACTTTTGAAGCACCTTGAGAAATCATTTGAACATTGACACCACATGCCTCAAATACATTGAAAACCTGATCAATCAAGTCTCACAGGTCAGTACATAACATTACAAATCAATATAGTCCCGATAAAATTCAATTCAATTTTAAGACTGCGGCCATGTTATATCAAAATGACAAGAACGAACACGAGGCAAGCAAAAGGATTAGTATCTTCAACATCCTTCTAAGACAAAACAAATTTATGCAGATATCAGGAAGGCACATGTTCTATTTTTAAACCCCACATAGAACATGGAGCTCAGATACGATCTGATTTGTCTTATCATCTGGCTTTCCTTGGAATCCAATAAGCTTGTCAAGATGATCTGCATAATTATGCAATCAAAACTAAATCAACCATAAAACAAGTTGGTTGTAATACAAATATCAGCAGATCAATTTGTCTTACCATTAAGCTGAAAAAGTGCCTTTGTAATATCTCGAGTAAATCCACCCCACAACATTTCTCTATTGCATGCCGGAGACTTCCCCATTGCTTGATTGAAAGGATTGAGTGGACTAGTAAGATAGAAAAAAAGACACAGCTAATATTAGCTCTGTACAGGAAAACGATGGCTCGTGCGAGGATCTGAAAATTAAGTGCCAAATCAGAAAGCTATGATCCTGCTTGAGAATCCATTTTAAAAAACTTATGGCTACACTGCTGCTATCGATTACCCAAACTATGTTGCATGAAATATTGAAGGGCATGATCTCTGCACCAGCATATCATGATTAATGTTCCTATCTGTACATTCCCCGTTGACCATAGAAAGCGAAAGACTATTATGATATGAAAGGATGTATACTTATATATGCCAAAGCCTTTGGATGATGCGCGAAAAGTGCTGCGTACAGCACAAAAATGTCTTCTGAGAATGGAAGAACTTTAAGATTGATGTATACTGGTCAAATGAGATGGCAGACTGCCATTAAATATCTAATGTCCAAACACACAACAATGCGGAACGGCTTGAAGTAGAGATGAAAGTTGAAATTTCAGATTGAGATGGCTCTCCACTTATGTTCTGAGGAAATGCAGAAAACAAATGCCTTGCACAGAGATAACATAAAGATAAACAAAACCAGTTGCAGCCAGAAAAACTTTTAATTTAGGTACATACTTTTATGAATAGTAGAACTTGATGTTCGTTATGATCTGCATCACCCTTACAGAAATGAGGCATTTCATGTTCTGTCAAAACACCAATTATAATATGTAGCACAATAACAGGGGGTTACTTTTAGATTTTTATACGCTTTTTCACATGGTTTTTCTATGATTTCGTTGTTGTATTCGTTGAGGTGTACTAAATAGTATTTCTAGAGTGCACCCTTTATGGGCCATTGATTTTTGTTGGTTGGAACAATCCGAGGGTTGTTGTCTTTCTCTGCATGTGTTTGTGCATGAACACTGCGCATGTGTATGCATGTGCATGTGCACATGCATGTGCATGTGCATGTGTGTGCATGTGCATGTGCATGTGCATGTATATGCATGTTCATGTGTATTGTGCATATGCATGTGCATGTGTATTGTGCATGTGCATGTGCATGTGCATGTGCAAGTGCAAGTGCAAGTGCAAGTGCATGTGCATGTGTGTGCATGTGTGCATATGCATGTGTACTTGCCCTCTTGGATTCTTATTCTTGGGAGTGGATTTTACTACCCACGAGATGGATTTTTGCTCACACTTACAAAGGTATTTGTTTTGTTTTTTAATGTTTCTTGAGTTAGCATAATTTTTTTTACAAGGTATTGGTTTCTTGATTCTACAATGTAGTCTTTGCAAAACCCCCTTTTGTTTCCTTCCTAAGATTTCTTTGCAGATTCAAAAAGAGTTTAGAGTTTAGGCCCTACGTTTTGCTTCCAACTCTTGGATATTCCCCGTGCTGCCGAATTGTTCATAGCAATCGACCTTTAGCTTCAATCAACAAACGGATTCTTATGCACACAACAGCGGATTATTCCCGCCCTTTTTCCATGTCCAGATCGGTCAAACAAAGGGCCACAAGAATCCATTTATATTGTAGGTTTGGAACTTTAATCGAACCATAAGGTGAATCATGCATTATCTTTAAGCTAGAGATGGAGCATCCAAAATCATATGGATTGATAAACAATGGTGTCATTGTGAAAGAGAAATAGCTGTAGCGGAAGTAACAATATGTAGCATAATAACAGGTGGTTTTCTTTGTATTGCAAACTTTATAACTTTCAGAATAATGGGATCAATCTGCTCTATCTTTATGGTAATTTTTACTTATGTTCTATTTGTTTTATTGTGATCAAATTCAAAAGCTACAGATGAAAGCCTCAAATGAATTCTAGTTACGTGCAAAATATAATTATGAGGCATCCAACATATAAAAATTAAATCCCCGAACACATAACAACCAACACATAATAACCATTGACATTAACAACCAACACATAACTACCATTGACATTAATTAACACAACCATTGGGTCCAACACATTTAAATTAAAATCCCCCTTAAACCCCCTTTGGTTTGGGTGCATATTCACACGAGGGGTGACGTAGGGCAGCGAGAGCCCTCATAATTGTATTTTGCACATATGAAATCAACACCATATAGTATTCCGCTTGAAATCTTATAGTATTTTGCGAATCTTGTTATACAGTATAGCAAATTTTGTACTTGCATACCCCACAAACGAGGAACTTTACGTACGGTTTAGATTAAGGAATAAGGGGTGAATATGCCTATCCAACAGCTCTCGTTGCCCGGAGTCACCCCCCGTGTGAATATCTAGCATAATAACAGGGGGTTATTTTTAGATTTTTATACGTTTTTTCACATGGTTTTTCTATGATTTCATTTCTGTATTCGTTGAGGTGTACTAAATAGTATTTCTAGAGTGCACCCTTTATGGGCCGTTGATTTTCATTGGTTGGAACAATCCGAGGGCTGTTGTCTTTCTCTGCATGTGTTTGTACATGAACACTGCGCATGTGTATGCATGTGCATGTGCACGTGCATGTGTATGCAAGTGCATGTGTACTGTGCATGTGCAAGTGCAAGTGCATGTGCGTGTGTGCATGTGTGCATGCGCATGTGTACTTGCCCTCTTGGATTCTTGTTGCCGGAGTGGATTTTTGCTACCACGATGTGGATTTTTTGCTCACAATTACAAAGGTATTTATTTTTTAATGTTTCTTCAATTAGCATAACGGTTTTTTTTTTACAAGGTATTGTTTTCCTGGTTCTACAATGTAGTGCTGCAAAGCTCGCCTTTCTCTCCTTCCCTTTATCTGTTCTAAGATTTGCTGCAGATTCAAAAAGAGTTTAGAGTTTAGGCCCTCTGTTTGCTTTCAACTCTTGGATATTCATGGCCTCTCGGAATGTTCATATCAGCCAGCCTTTAGCTTCAATCAACAAACGGATTCTTATGCACACAACATGTGGATTATTCCACACCCTTTTCTGAATCATGCAGATTAGTCAAACAGTGGCCACAAGAATGCATTTATATTTTAGGTTTGGAATTTTAATCGAACGAGAAAGTGAATCATGCATTACCTTTAAGCTAGAGATGGAGCATCCAAAATCACATGGATTGATAAATAATGGTTTCATTGTGAAAGAGGAATAGCTGTAGCTGAAGTAACAGTGGAATGCTAACAGAGCAAGCTTGCTTCAAAACCTCTACACTTGATCTTGCTTCACCGACCGTTACAGGAAACCTACTCCACATCACCAAACTAGCTGATTCTCTTTACTTATTAAACCAAAGGCAGGCAACCCGTGAGAAAGTATCACTGGTTCTTTATGAACCTCACCAATTGTTACTGCAGATAACATTGATGTTCATGCAATGGTTTGTGAATAAAACATTATTGTAGAGCATATCAATGTCAAAAGCTTTTATTTGATTCAATTTTATTTCGCTACTAAAGGTTTGTGAATAAAACATTATTGTAGAGCATATCAGTGTCACTCCATGGTGGAGGGCACCACTGCCTCCAGACCCCTTAGCACCTCCATTGGCAGCCTCAGTTCATCCCCTTACACAGAGACGATGGGTTCTTGCAGGTGTTGTCTCTATTCAAGCCTGGTATGAGGAAGGTCGCCTACTGTCTTGGCCTGAGTTTCAGGCAAAGTTCCTGCTCTCTCGTTGGGACGTATCTCTATGGGAGAAGGTCGCAAAAAATTTGCCTCTTCTAGTGCAAGTTGGTGTTGCGGAAAGGGTGCCATGGGACTGTCATGAAAATATTCACAAAGGCAAGCAATTTGTCAGCTCAGTATATTGCCTTCTTTTAGCTCCACAACCTCTCCAGTTGCCAGATGGGTGGCACTTACAGGCTCCACAGCCCACTTTGTGTCGTACATGGCGATGGCTTTGGGATAGGTTGCTCCACCCTAAAGTCTCTTTACTGTGGTGGCAGGTTCTCCACAGGTGCCTGCGGGTTAATGCCTTTCGACATCGCTACGATCCTCGTATATCTGCAGTATCCCCGCTCTGTCTTTCGAACGTTGAGACTCTTGAGCATTGTCTCTTTGATTGTCCTGAGGTTCAACCATCGTGGTCCTGGCTACAAGGATTGTTTAACAGTACATTGGACTGCCGATGCATCAATTTGGCGTCCTATCCCAACGCATGGCCTTCAGCTAAACAAAGAGCATTTCATCTTGGTTCCGGTTGGCTCCTATGGTCAATATGGGAGCGTCGTAGACACCATATATTTCAAGGCATTTATTCTTCCGCACACAGTGTTATTACGGTGGCCCAGAAAAAGATATTGACAGCCTATGAGTGTTCCCCCTTGACTCAGAACTGATGGAACGCATCTTCGAATTGATTCTTATTATTAGTCTCCTATTCTGGAGTAAGTACATTGTGTTCCAGGCTCGTGCTCCTGTGGCATATTTTTGTGCTTACACAGTTATATGAGACATGTAAATTTTGTACTTTTTCTCTAATTAATAAACTTTTTGGCTTTCGTTCTTCAAAAAAAAAAAAAAAAAAAAAACCGGCATGGCCTAGAATCCTAGGCCACGCATCAGTTTCGGTCAATCCGTCCACTGTCTTATCAATCCAATTATTTGAATGTGCATTCAAATTTGGTGCCTATAATCTTTTAGTCTCATTACTAATTTCCATAAAACGTCAACCATAATTATATATATGTCAAGTGACCCCAAAAGGAATAAAAGACTTGCATAATCTAAGGTCAAGTAAACTTTTTAAATTTTTAACCAAAGCCAGCAAATGAATAAAAGGCTTGCATAGTCTATGGTCGTATGAACTTTTTAAATCTTTAATCTAAGTCAGCAAGTGCATAGATATCTTGAAGTATGAACATAGCATGAAATGTGGTATGGTCATTTCCAAACAAAGCATACTGTAACAATAATTGCTTATTTGAGTCCAGATTTTTGAAAGAAGACAGCACGTTTGGATGATATAGTCTGATAAACCACTTATTAAGTAATGAATCCTAAATTATTATGGAGTAAGGAACCGTAATGCCTGGAGTATAGAAACAAAGCCACTAAAGGTAGATATGCCTGTTCTACTTGTAGCATATTGGATAGTGCATCACATTTATCATAACCATGTAAAGGTGTTTAATTATAGCTGGGGAAATAACAGGTTATGCCATTATATTATGTGCCCTTTTGGGAGTAGTAAAGATGCTGCTACTATAACTCATTATCAAATTAGACACGGGTTAAAAAACAGGGGAAAGAAGAGTTCCATATGATAAAATTAAAAGTAGACAGTTCAAACTTGCTGAATACAATACCATATATGTTTCCAAAATAATGCCAGTTTGAAACATGGGCAAATAAACTGGTTTCCATAAGTCTGCAAAATCTATTACCAGTCACATGTACTTAGACAGCCTAGCAAAATAGATACATCATGGTATTCTAAACAAGAAAGAGTATATAAACCATAAATTCATTGTTATGTTACTGGAAATGCACTGAGCTACATGACCATAAAGGACGAAGTACTAGTTACCACCTGACAGATCAGGGTTTTTAGAAGGATAAACCATAGTATTTGCTTCAGTCTCCATTGCTTTTTTTCATTTTATTAAGTGATAATCCCATCCAGTATCCAGAATAACCTCGTTCTTCAAGCATGGCAGAAACAAAAAATGACAAAGGTAGGGGAAGCTCGGTACCTGCAGCCAAACAATCATGACATTAGCATTGGAATGGTAATGCATGAAGGGCCAAAAGGTACAATGAGACTTCCCGGTTTATCACCGTTCAGCCTTTGTAACCTTTTGCCCTGCATGTCTGAAGAATAAGGTGAATACAAGAGATTGGTATAAGATAGAGTGTTTCCTTTTCAAGAAATTAACATTTTCAAGAAATTAACATGTAAAGCACAATGCATGAGATTTCACATGTGAATTAAAGCATCTATTTAATAGAATCGACCTGTTTTAAAGTAAGGAAATCATGGCAGGGTTTATTGCTCTCCCAGACCAATTTATACTCCAAACTGCCTCCTGTATTTAACTAGATTTTCATTTCAAACATGAAGTTCATACCTGAAAATCTTCATGATCAGAAGAATAGTCCTCTTCCTGTTGCGTTTCGGGTATGGATAGCTCAATAGCAGAGTCCTTGTCATGTGTTTTATTGTGTTGACTGCTGGAGCTGCCACTTTGCCTCTTGTTACCAGTAAAAGTCTTACTGCCACAGGCATTTCTTTTCTGCCCGAAGTTGCCTTTGTGATCAGCCATGGATTTATTATACTCAGCAAATTCCAAATCGGTCATGCAAGCCAGAAATTCAGCCTGTAAGTGCTCTTCTCTCAGAGTATCTTCCTCTGAACTTGAAGTATAAGGGTTTTGGTCTGATAGCTGTCCTCAGCAATGCTTAAATCCTCCAGAAAAGCATTGACCAGATCATCTTCTCATTTTTTCAATTTCATCCGTTCAAAGAAAGGGTAAGCAGCTTGCTTGTAGTTAAGGGGAGAGAACATGGCGGTGGATTTCTATCAGCTATGAAAAACGAAATAAATTGTGTGAACATAGCATAAATCATACCGTTCGTACCACAAAATCCTGTCACGGCATGTATCCATTTGATCTTTAACACCATATGTGCTGTATTTTGGCAGGCCGTAGTCTTCCACCGCCGCCATCACCGGTTTCAAGTGTAAACCCTAGAACTGTGCTATGCCAGTCCCGTTCACTAGGTGTACCATTGTCAGCATATTCATGTATCAAAACCGTCATTACGGAATTATGTAACTTAATGCACCGAAAGTTTCTAGGTGGTGAAACTGCATAAGATTTCCTTATTCGACAATCTTTTAATAAGATCTTACCAAGGGTCATACACTTATATTCTGCCATCACTCCAAGCTAGATCCAATATTTTTTATATTTCCCAATGTGTTCAAGTATTAGAAGTTCTAAAGGTCAGAATATTCGTGCTATGTCATGCACAAAGCCACGTCAGTCTTACATGACTCATCATCTAGTCCTGGATTATCCAGATCACGGCTATAGGTTTATCATCTTATTCCCTTGTGCCAATACTTATTGGGTCACTTTAAAATTAACATAGCAATTAAGGTCGCTTGCCTTAATTTCCTACTTGTATGGATGTTTAGTCTAGAAAAAAATAGGCTTAACATCATGCTCAGCCTCAAACTTGGAGCCTGTGTCAATCTGGTAAATGACTTCAAATACCACATAATTTGACCAGATAAGCGTGTTACTGTGATTATGGTGAGTCAAAAAAGAAAGCCAAAATATCACATTACCTTTACAACATTAGTCTAGACTAATCATAGTGTATGTGTATGTGCATGTGCATTAATCAAGGTGTACAGATATTTCCTAGTAGAAAAACTAGTAATTTGTCAAGATCCATGTATTCAGTCTGACCATGGTACCAGTTTAGCAATAATATATTCATGTCTTGCATGAGAGGTTATGGACCAAATAATGTTGAATTTATTTAAGAAAAAAAAAAAAAAAAAAAACCTTTCGAGCCTGTTAAGACCATAAGAAACAACAGACTTTAGGCCTTATAGTTCCATTTGGAAAAATAAGACCTTCAATTGCAATCCTAGAACTAGACAGGTGCAATCTAATTCTAGGCCCTGATAAGGAGCAAATCAAAATAAAGAATAGATCCAAAAAGAAACGCTTACAGAGTAAATAATAAAAGACATGTTTCAGAAAAGAATATCTCAAGTACCTTTGCCATTGAAACATTGAGAGGATAAAGCATCTTTCATTCATAGAAAACATACACTTTCACTTTATAAGATCCCAACTTCCACCTAGAAATTCACTCTTTAACCATTACAAAAATATATAACCAGTATAATACTGCTAACACGCTGCATGTTTTCAATATTAAGATATATTGAGTTTACAACTTGTATACAATACGAGATAACAGAAATATCTAAGGAAACACCATTTCTTAACATGAAGATCTTATATATAAACATGCCTTGAAAAAAGTAGAAATTGTTTCATACCCAAACAACCAACTAAGAGGTGACAAAAATTAAGCAGAACATAAAATAGGCTTTTGGATATCACCAATCTGAAAAACTTTGACGCTTTGAGCAGTAGCTTTGCTCACTCCTTAACCATAAAACCTCATGGAGGGATAGATCTGGTTACCTGCAGTGGAACCAAATGCAAGTTAGCCTAAACAGGGTAAATGCACAAGCCACATACAGGTAAGCTAAAGATCCATCCGGCTTAACGCCCTTCACCATTTAACAGCATTTACAGCCCAATAATTTAGGAGAAATTACAGTTTATACTTAAATAACAGGCCTAGAGTAGTAAGAGGAGCAGAACATTTAGAAGAGAGAGAGAGAGAGAGAGAGAACAATCTAGGAAGTTCATGGATGCTCCCTCTGGAACTGGGATCATCTAATGGATGGGCCTAAAGGGAGGTCACCTAAGGGGCTGCAATTAACCCCATACTTTATTAAGTACAATAAATGAAACCCCAAGGAAATAAAACCACGCAATGCAATGCCATAAAGGGAAACACAAAAAGCAAACGCCAATATCTCCCAAAAATCAATCCAATTAAAGTGAATAAACAAATCGGGGCACTACCCATAAATATTAAAATGACTAAATAATCCAAACGGGAATGTCCGAAAGTAGTTAAAGGATCTATTTAAGGACCATAAGAATGTATGAGACTATTAAAGCATCCATTTGAGACAGATAAGATTGCAGAAAAATACATAACAGATGCCTATTATGATAGATGCCTAAAATATCAGAAGATTTATCTATTCTAAGATTACACATGAAATCCATCATATTATCTACACTGCCAGATGGCCATATGCCTCTATGCATGTAGAATCAACAAGGAGATCTAAATTTAACATAAGAGGATAACTATATACAAGACCACTTTCTAATATAAAACCTGATTTGACTCGTTGGAAGGCCCATTTTCGTCCATTTGCTTGCTGGCAGGATTCACATCTTTGGTAATATCTTCACTAAGATGTTCTACAGGAGGCCCTACTACAGAACTTGGCATATCCACAGCTTTTTCCAGTACAATATGAGCAGAACTTCCTTCTCCTTCAAGATTAACAGCTTTCATGATCGTCACAAGTTTCAGACCCTTTGCAGGCTTATGATGATCAAAGATCTTCCGTCTTCCCATAAACAGAGCCAAGCAATCAAAGCATAACCGGGCAAACACGGCAATACAAGGCGACGAATTTTCTATTATGTATCTCTGTCGAATATAAACACAATCATGTCAAGCTACGAATCTGATCATCACCATCTGGCCGCTGATGTATAGACCGTATTGCTGCCAGCTCTTGCAAATCCGATCAGCTAAGAACACATCTCCTTGCATCGTGAGAATATTAGGTTACAGAGAAGGCCCAGACCTAATTCACGCTGCCAATTTTCCTTTTATGTAAATGCGAAATTCAATATGTTCATATCACCATTTAATTTGTTACATTTGTGCAACAACTTAAACTTAAAAAGACATTTTACCACTAAGGTTTTAATACATGGTGACCCTGTCCCTAGGATCATACACTAATGCAAACCTCCAAGCCATACTATGGACATCCTTACTAGGTCTCAGTTCCGAATATACAACAAATTCACAGGTTATTTCTATCCTGCCCATTTACTAGCCTTCGCTCTAGCCACTATCATGCACGAAATGGGAATAGAGCAAGTTGCTTATGTCTTATGGGAATAGATCATGTCTAATGTAACAAAAACCCCTGGGGGCATGATTTTAAGAGGATTCAGTAGCCACTATCATACATAAAATGGGGATAAAGTAAGATGCTTTGTGTAGTCATGGAAACCTCATAATATAATAAAATGTCTATATAAAAAAAGCCTTCCTCCTACCACAGGTAGGGAGGTCCCATAAGTCAATAGAAAGCCAAAACAGGGAGAGTAGGGCCCTGTTGCAACACAGGGACCCTACCCAACCCATATATTACTACTCTAGAAATATGAAAAAAACAGAAGATGACACTTACAGTAAATTTTCAAGAATCCTTGTGATATCTTGCATGTTTTGAGAAATCCACGGTATAAAAAGATAGTGTAAACGTTTTTTTGTAATATACAACCAGCCATGGAAAAACTCTTTCCATAAAAACCCATGGATGGAGGAATGTACAGCAGCTCCAGCACGAGGTTTTTGGATTCATTGTAATCTGGTCCAACTTTCTGTAATAAGCACACAAGCGTCAATACAAACAATATTACACCTTTACTCCAAATCAGGGTCCCAAGTTAAACTTAGGAATTGGAGTAACATCAAAAAACCTTTCGAGCCTGTTAAGACCATAAGAAACAACAGACTTTAGGCCTTATAGTTCCATTTGGAAAAATAAGACCTTCAATTGCAATCCTAGAACTAGACAGGTGCAATCTAATTCTAGGCCCTGATAAGGAGCAAATCAAAATAAAGAATAGATCCAAAAAGAAACGCTTACAGAGTAAATAATAAAAGACATGTTTCAGAAAAGAATATCTCAAGTACCTTTGCCATTGAAACATTGAGAGGATAAAGCATCTTTCATTCATAGAAAACATACACTTTCACTTTATAAGATCCCAACTTCCACCTAGAAATTCACTCTTTAACCATTACAAAAATATATAACCAGTATAATACTGCTAACACGCTGCATGTTTTCAATATTAAGATATATTGAGTTTACAACTTGTATACAATACGAGATAACAGAAATATCTAAGGAAACACCATTTCTTAACATGAAGATCTTATATATAAACATGCCTTGAAAAAAGTAGAAATTGTTTCATACCCAAACAACCAACTAAGAGGTGACAAAATTAAGCAGAACATAAAATAGGCTTTTGGATATCACCAATCTGAAAAACTTTGACGCTTTGAGCAGTAGCTTTGCTCACTCCTTAACCATAAAACCTCATGGAGGGATAGATCTGGTTACCTGCAGTGGAACCAAATGCAAGTTAGCCTAAACAGGGTAAATGCACAAGCCACATACAGGTAAGCTAAAGATCCATCCGGCTTAACGCCCTTCACCATTTAACAGCATTTACAGCCCGATAATTTAGGAGAAATTACAGTTTATACTTAAATAACAGGCCTAGAGTAGTAAGAGGAGCAGAACATTTAGAAGAGAGAGAGAGAGAGAGAGAGAGAACAATCTAGGAAGTTCATGGATGCTCCCTCTGGAACTGGGATCATCTAATGGATGGGCCTAAAGGGAGGTCATCTAAGGGGCTGCAATTAACCCCATACTTTATTAAGTACAATAAATGAAACCTGCGGAAATAAAAACCTGCAATGCAATGCCATAAAGGGAAACACAAAAAGCAGCTGCCAATATCTCCCAAAAATCAATCCAATTAAAGTGAATAAACAAATCAGGGCACTACCCATAAATATTAAACAGCTAAATAATCCAAATCAGAATGTCTGAGTAGTTAAAGGATCTATTTAAGGACCATAAGAATGTATGAGACTATTAAAGCATCCATTTGAGACAGATAAGATTGCAGAAAAATACATAACAGATGCCTATTATGATAGATGCCTAAAATATCAGAAGATTTATCTATTCTAAGATTACACATGAAATCCATCATATTATCTACACTGCCAGATGGCCATATGCCTCTATGCATGTAGAATCAACAAGGAGATCTAAATTTAACATAAGAGGATAACTATATACAAGACCACTTTCTAATATAAAACCTGATTTGACTCGTTGGAAGGCCCATTTTCGTCCATTTGCTTGCTGGCAGGATTCACATCTTTGGTAATATCTTCACTAAGATGTTCTACAGGAGGCCCTACTACAGAACTTGGCATATCCACAGCTTTTTCCAGTACAATATGAGCAGAACTTCCTTCTCCTTCAAGATTAACAGCTTTCATGATCGTCACAAGTTTCAGACCCTTTGCAGGCTTATGATGATCAAAGATCTTCCGTCTTCCCATAAACAGAGCCACGCAATCAAAGCATAACCGGGCAAACACGGCAATACAAAGGCGATTTAATTTTCTATTATGTATCTCTGTCGAATATAAACACAATCATGTCAAGCTACGAATCTGATCATCACCATCTGGCCGCTGATGTATAGACCGTATTGCTGCCAGCTCTTGCAAATCCGATCAGCTAAGAACACATCTCCTTGCATCGTGAGAATATTAGGTTACAGAGAAGGCCCAGACCTAATTCACGCTGCCAATTTTCCTTTTATGTAAATGCGAAATTCAATATGTTCATATCACCATTTAATTTGTTACATTTGTGCAACAACTTAAACTTAAAAAGACATTTTACCACTAAGGTTTTAATACATGGTGACCCTGTCCCTAGGATCATACACTAATGCAAACCTCCAAGCCATACTATGGACATCCTTACTAGGTCTCAGTTCCGAATATACAACAAATTCACAGGTTATTTCTAACCTGCCCATTTACTAGCCTTCGCTCTAGCCACTATCATGCACGAAATGGGAATAGAGCAAGTTGCTTATGTCTTATGGGAATAGATCATGTCTAATGTAACAAAAACCCCTGGGGGCATGATTTTAAGAGGATTCAGTAGCCACTATCATACATAAAATGGGGATAAAGTAAGATGCTTTGTGTAGTCATGGAAACCTCATAATATAATAAAATGTCTATATAAAAAAAGCCTTCCTCCTACCACAGGTAGGGAGGTCCCATAAGTCAATAGAAAGCTGCAACAGGGAGAGTAGGGCCCTGTTGCAACACAGGGACCCTACCCAACCCATATATTACTACTCTAGAAATATGAAAAAAACAGAAGATGACACTTACAGTAAATTTTCAAGAATCCTTGTGATATCTTGCATGTTTTGAGAAATCCACGGTATAAAAAGATAGTGTAAAAGTTTTTTTGTAATATACAACCAGCCATGGAAAAACTCTTTCCATAAAAACCCATGGATGGAGGAATGTACAACAGCTCCAGCACGAGGTTTTTGGATTCATTGTAATCTGGTCCAACTTTCTGTAATAAGCACACAAGCGTCAATACAAACAATATTACACCTTTACTCCAAATCAGGGTCCCAAGTTAAACTTAGGAATTGGAGTAACATCAAAAAACCTTTCGAGCCTGTTAAGACCATAAGAAACAACAGACTTTAGGCCTTACTTTAGGCCTTATAGTTCCATTTGGAAAAATAAGACCTTCAATTGCAATCCTAGAACTAGACAGGTGCAATCTAATTCTAGGCCCTGATAAGGAGCAAATCAAAATAAAGAATAGATCCAAAAAGAAACGCTTACAGAGTAAATAATAAAAGACATGTTTCAGAAAAGAATATCTCAAGTACCTTTGCCATTGAAACATTGAGAGGATAAAGCATCTTTCATTCATAGAAAACATACACTTTCACTTTATAAGATCCCAACTTCCACCTAGAAATTCACTCTTTAACCATTACAAAAATATATAACCAGTATAATACTGCTAACACGCTGCATGTTTTCAATATTAAGATATATTGAGTTTACAACTTGTATACAATACGAGATAACAGAAATATCTAAGGAAACACCATTTCTTAACATGAAGATCTTATATATAAACATGCCTTGAAAAAAGTAGAAATTGTTTCATACCCAAACAACCAACTAAGAGGTGACAAAAATTAAGCAGAACATAAAATAGGCTTTTGGATATCACCAATCTGAAAAACTTTGACGCTTTGAGCAGTAGCTTTGCTCACTCCTTAACCATAAAACCTCATGGAGGGATAGATCTGGTTACCTGCAGTGGAACCAAATGCAAGTTAGCCTAAACAGGGTAAATGCACAAGCCACATACAGGTAAGCTAAAGATCCATCCGGCTTAACGCCCTTCACCATTTAACAAACATTTGGCCAGATAATTTAGGAGAAATTACGGTTTATACTTAAATAACAGGCCTAGAGTAGTAAGAGGAGCGAGAACATTTAGAGAGAGAGAGAGAGAGAGAACAATCTAGGAAGTTCATGGATGCTCCCCTGCGAGGCTGGGATCATCTAATGGATGGGCCTAAAGGGAGGTCACCTAAGGGGCTGCAATTAACCCCATACTTTATTAAGTACAATAAATGAAAAACTGCGGAAATAAAAACACGCAATGCAATGCCATAAAGGGAAACACAAAAAAAGTTTTGCCAATATCTCCCAAAAATCAATCCAATTAAAGTGAATAAACAAATCGGGGCACTACCCATAAATATTAAATGACTAAATAATCCAAATCAGAATGTCCGAGTAGTTAAAGGATCTATTTAAGGACCATAAGAATGTATGAGACTATTAAAGCATCCATTTGAGGCGGATAAGATTGCGAGAAAAATACACATGAGATGCCTATTATGATAGATGCCTAAAATATCGGAAGATTTATCTATTCTAAGATTACACATGAAATCCATCATATTATCTACACTGCCATATGGCCATATGCCTCTATGCATGTAGAATCAACAAGGAGATCTAAATTTAACATAAGAGGATAACTATATACAAGACCACTTTCTAATATAAAACCTGATTTGACTCGTTGGAAGGCCCATTTTCGTCCATTTGCTTTTTGGCGGGGATTCACATCTTTGGTAATATCTTCACTAAGATGTTCTACAGGAGGCCCTACTACAGAACTTGGCATATCCACAGCTTTTTCCAGTACAATATGAGCAGAACTTCCTTCTCCTTCAAGATTAACAGCTTTCATGATCGTCACAAGTTTCAGACCCTTTGCAGGCTTATGATGATCAAAGATCTTCCGTCTTCCCATAAACAGAGCCACGCAATCAAAGCATAACCGGGCAAACACGGCAATACAAGGCGACGAATTTTCTATTATGTATCTCTGCTGAATATAAACACAATCATGTCAAGCTACGAATCTGATCATCACCATCTGGCCGCTGATGTATAGACCGTATTGCTGCTAGCTCTTGCAAATCCGATCAGCTAAGAACACATCTCCTTGCATCGTGAGAATATTAGGTTACAGAGAAGGCCCAGACCTAATTCACGCTGCCAATTTTCCTTTTATGTAAATGCGAAATTCAATATGTTCATATCACCATTTAATTTGTTACATTTGTGCAACAACTTAAACTTAAAAAGACATTTTACCACTAAGGTTTTAATACATGGTGACCCTGTCCCTAGGATCATACACTAATGCAAACCTCCAAGCCATACTATGGACATCCTTACTAGGTCTCAGTTCCGAATATACAACAAATTCAGGTTATTTCTAACTTTTGCCCATTTACTAGCCTTAGCTCTAGCCACTATCATGCGAAATGGGAATAGAGCAAGTTGCTTATGTCTTATGGGAATAGATCATGTCTAATGTAACAAAAACCCCTGGGGGCATGATTTTAAGAGGATTCAGTAGCCACTATCATACATAAAATGGGGATAAAGTAAGATGCTTTGTGTAGTCATGGAAACCTCATAATATAATAAAATGTCTATATAAAAAAAGCCTTCCTCCTACCACAGGTAGGGAGGTCCCATAAGTCAATAGAAAGCTGCAACAGGGAGAGTAGGGCCCTGTTGCAACACAGGGACCCTACCCAACCCATATATTACTACTAGAAATATGAAAAAAACAGAAGATGACACTTACAGTAAATTTTCAAGAATCCTTGTGATATCTTGCATGTTTTGAGAAATCCACGGTATAAAAAGATAGTGTAAACGTTTTTTTGTAATATACAACCAGCCATGGAAAAACTCTTTCCATAAAAACCCATGGATGGAGGAATGTACAGCAGACTCCAAAGCCACGAGGTTTTGGATTCATTGTAATCTGGTCCAACTTTTACGTAATAAGCACACAAGCGTCAATACAAACAATATTACACCTTTACTCCAAATCGAGGGTCCCAAGTTAAACTTAGGAATTGGAGTAACATCAAAAAACCTTTTCGAACTGTTAAGACCATAAGAAACAACGGACTTTAGGCCTTATAGTTCCATTTGGAAAAATAAGACCTTCAATTGCAATCCTAGAACTAGGCGGGGTGCAATCTAATTCTAGGCCTACGATAAGGAGCAAATCAAAATAAAGAATAGATCCAAAAAGAAACGCTTACGAGTAAATAATAAAAGACATGTTTGAGAAAAGAATATCTCAAGTACCTTTGCCATTGAAACATTGAGAGGATAAAGCATCTTTCATTCATAGAAAACATACACTTTCACTTTATAAGATCCCAACTTCCACCTAGAAATTCACTCTTTAACCATTACAAAAATATATAACCAAAGATAATATCGCTAACCTTTTGCATGTTTTCAATATTAAGATATATTGAGTTTACAACTTGTATACAATCATGAGATAAATGAAATATCTAAGGAAACACCATTTCTTAACATGAAGATCTTATATATAAACATGCCTTGAAAAAAGTAGAAATTGTTTCATACCCAAACAACCAACTAAGAGGTGACAAAAATTAAAAGCGAGAACATAAAATAGGCTTTTGGATATCACCAATCTGAAAAACTTTGGCGCTTTGAGCAAAAAATTAGCTTTGCTCACTCCTTAACCATAAAACCTCATGGAGGGATAGATCGGTTACACCGGTGGAACCAAATGCAAGTTAGCCTAAACAGGGTAAATGCACAAGCCACATACAGGTAAGCTAAAGATCCATCCGGCTTAACGCCCTTCACCATTTAACAGCATTTACAGCCCGATAATTTAGGAGAAATTACAGTTTATACTTAAATAACAGGCCTAGAGTAGTAAGAGGAGCAGAACATTTAGAAGAGAGAGAGAGAGAGAGAACAATCTAGGAAGTTCATGGATGCTCCCTCTGGAACTGGGATCATCTAATGGATGGGCCTAAAGGGAGGTCACCTAAGGGGCTGCAATTAACCCCATACTTTATTAAGTACAATAAATGAAACCTGCGGAAATAAAAACCTGCAATGCAATGCCATAAAGGGAAACACAAAAAGCAGCTGCCAATATCTCCCAAAAATCAATCCAATTAAAGTGAATAAACAAATCAGGGCACTACCCATAAATATTAAACAGCTAAATAATCCAAATCAGAATGTCTGAGTAGTTAAAGGATCTATTTAAGGACCATAAGAATGTATGAGACTATTAAAGCATCCATTTGAGACAGATAAGATTGCAGAAAAATACATAACAGATGCCTATTATGATAGATGCCTAAAATATCAGAAGATTTATCTATTCTAAGATTACACATGAAATCCATCATATTATCTACACTGCCAGATGGCCATATGCCTCTATGCATGTAGAATCAACAAGGAGATCTAAATTTAACATAAGAGGATAACTATATACAAGACCACTTTCTAATATAAAACCTGATTTGACTCGTTGGAAGGCCCATTTTCGTCCATTTGCTTGCTGGCAGGATTCACATCTTTGGTAATATCTTCACTAAGATGTTCTACTGGGAGGCCCTACTACGAACTTGGCATATCCACGACTTTTTTCGATTACAATATGAGCGAGAACTTCCTTCTCCTTCAAGATTAACGGCTTTCATGATCGTCCACAAGTTTGGACCCTTTTGCGGGGCTTATGATGATCAAAGATCTTCCGTCTTCCCATAAACAGAGCCAAGCAATCAAAGCATAACCGGGCAAACACGGCAATACAAGGCGACGAATTTTCTATTATGTATCTCTGCCGAATATAAACACAATCATGTCAAGCTACGAATCTGATCATCACCATCTGGCCGCTGATGTATAGACCGTATTGCTGCCAGCTCTTGCAAATCCGATCAGCTAAGAACACATCTCCTTGCATCGTGAGAATATTAGGTTACAGAGAAGGCCCAGACCTAATTCACGCTGCCAATTTTCCTTTTATGTAAATGCGAAATTCAATATGTTCATATCACCATTTAATTTGTTACATTTGTGCAACAACTTAAACTTAAAAAGACATTTTACCACTAAGGTTTTAATACATGGTGACCCTGTCCCTAGGATCATACACTAATGCAAACCTCCAAGCCATACTATGGACATCCTTACTAGGTCTCAGTTCCGAATATACAACAAATTCACAGGTTATTTCTAACCTGCCCATTTACTAGCCTTCGCTCTAGCCACTATCATGCACGAAATGGGAATAGAGCAAGTTGCTTATGTCTTATGGGAATAGATCATGTCTAATGTAACAAAAACCCCTGGGGGCATGATTTTAAGAGGATTCAGTAGCCACTATCATACATAAAATGGGGATAAAGTAAGATGCTTTGTGTAGTCATGGAAACCTCATAATATAATAAAATGTCTATATATAAAAAAAAAAAAAAAAAAACCCTTAAATCCATTTTAAATAGACTTTTTACCATTCAATGGACTTTTTCAAAGACCATTTTCAGGTACAATTAGCAGCCTTAGGTTAGAACAGGTGCATGCCAACCTAAGCCCTAATCTGGTTACAAATAATTATCAATTCCATGTCATATCATAAATTATAAAAATATTCATAAAAAATCCGTAAACCCATATGATCCAATGCCTAGAGATAACCAAGTCAAATTGTTTTACTATCTTCCAATATAATCACTTGACGTTACTTTGAAAAAGTTTTAAAATGCAACCTATTTTCAGATCCTTTTGTCTTGACGTTCAATCTTGTCATAAAAACTTTTGTCTTGACATTCAATCTTTGTCATGAAATCAGCTTCCACGCTAAATGGAGTAAAAGAATATATGGAAAACAACCAGGGAGCAAGGAATCCCGTTACCTGCAGTAAACCAGAGGACTGTTAGCCTTAATCAGGGTAAAGCCCTAAGCACTAGCAGGTAAGCTTAGATTCCTTGGGCTCTTCGCCCTTCACCTTGCTTGTTAACAGAAAAGCAAAATAGACATTTATAATTTACTGCTTACAACTTGCAGATGCTATTATATTCATGATCTCACTCTTTCTTTACTGCAAAACCCGTTCAGATATCATATAGACTGCTGGATAAGATAAAATCATCAGATCTAGACTGGCATATCAATTAATTTACATTTCCTTAGTCCAAAGGGATCCTGCAATGCATTTTAGGCAAATACGTTTGCAGTAAATTTTTGGAGCTACTTATGCAAAAATATTTGCTTTGTCATGGCTTTCAGAAAATGAAGTTCAATCCCTTAATATGCCATCACGCATACGAGTGGGAACTTCCCATAAACTAAGACCAATATCGCATGCTGGGAGCTTTTTCAAAATTACTCTTAAATTCAAACTGATATTAATGAGATCCTTTCATATTTTAAAGAAAACATGCCCTTTCCATATTCAGGTTCAAGCTCAGTGTATAACTAAGTTACAAGATGTCTAAACTTATCCACAAAGTACAAGTTAGCTTGCAACAAGTTAGCGCTCACAAATCTGTGTAATGTTTTCCAAAAACTTCTAGATCTAGAAGCCCCAAGGCATATTTTGCTTGCATGGCATTCTTATGTACAGAGCAATAACTAATAGCTAGAACTCAGTAGCACTGAAAATGTTCACAAAATGAAATCAATTCTATTCTTTCATTATTCCGTGCAACAAGTATTTGAGGTTAGATCACTAAAGATGTTCAAATCTGCTACTTTCCAGTCTAAGTTCTTAGAACAAAGAATATTAGATATAAAGCTACAGATTAACATAATTTCTTATATGTGTTACCATTATCAGCGTCTTTTGCACTTATGTTGCCTCTTACAAATGGTCTAATCCTCAAAATTCTACCAATGCAAAACACACAACATTCGAACCTGATGTGATCGATTTTGCATGCCATTATCTTGAGCAGCAACACTTGTAACCTTGACAGAAGAATAGATTTAATAATCTGCTTCCATTCATCCAAATCCTCCATAGATCCAGCTTTTTGATTTCTCCTTGTGCAATAGAGTCCGGATCTGTAGTTTGCACAATATTATCAACAGAACTAACTGTAGAGCATGCCCTGTCTTGATAACTCCTGAATACTTTCCTATCAGATGCTACCATCGTTTTAAATGGAAATTTCTTCTTTGCGAATTCGGTCTCCTTCTCAATCCGTTACCTTGTAGCAACCAATCTTCAGTCAACAATAAGCAAAGGCGAATCAACAATCAGCCATGCTGTGGAGAAGGCAGATCCAAAACCCTAGTTCGAAGGTCTTTTCTTGGACAAAATTTTCCATACCTAATGTGAACATAATCCACAAGCTCTTTTCTTATACCCCTACCATCATATGTGAAAAATAGATACCACCATCATCCCCATGTTTGAGGAGAATGCCAACCACTGCACAAAATTAATATGCCATCCAAATTCACATGGCCAAAAGAGCAAAATCCTCTTTGGGAAAGCCTGACAATACTTGAAGCTTTAATCACACGGAGTAATTTCTAAAAATGCTTTGTGCACAATAAAATTCCAATAGTATTCTACCTCTTTTGATAAGCCCTATAGGTTTTCCACTTTAAGTCCGACCAGCACTGGAAATTTTACAAATGTTATAGTGATAAGCCAAAATGCCTTAGATCCCTAAAACCACAGAATCACTAGGGACACACATCAAAGAGAAAATCAGCATTATAATAATAAAAAAAAAAAAAAAAAAAGCTCTTATTTGATTCAATTTTATTTCACCATTTAAATTCTATTTTCTAAATTAATATCAATCTAACTAATTTCTTTCCTTTATGGTAATGCAGACTATAGAATCTCCCAATGCATCAATTCCACATGACATTCCTTCGACACCTGAAGTCAACACGATGTTGATCCATACATTATTACTGTACCAGAGAACTCTATAAATGAAGATCAAGTTCAATTAGTCCCGCCACCATCAGCGCAACCACCACCTGCACATGGCGAGACCCTATTGATGTGTTGTCATTATAGTTGGTTGGATACATCAACTTTCTTCATCCATCTCTACACCATCCCCAAGGCCTCGAAGGGGCCAAAAAATTTGTTAGTTAACACAAACCATTACATCCAACACTTTAAATTAAATTCCCCCTAAAACCCCCTTTGGTTTTGGTGCATATTCACACGGGGGGTCACTCCGGGCAACGAGAGCTGTTGGATAGGCATATTCACGACTTATTCTTTGATTTGGACCGTAGATAGCGATCCTCGTTTGTGGGGTATGCTTGTACAAGTTTTTTTATACTGTATAATGAGAGTTGCGAAATACTCTCATTATAACGAACTCTTATAATGAGAGTTGCTTTAAGGCAATGTACTCAATTGTGTTGATTTCATGCATGTATTATACTATTTTAGGGGGTATAAAAGGGGCTCTCGCTGCCCCGATCCGTCCCCCGTGTGAATATGCACCAAAACCAAAGGGGGTTTTAGGGGGAATTTAATTTAAAGTGTTGGATGTAATGGTTTGTGTTAACTAAACTATACGAAGAGCTCTTCTCATGGTCTTCAATGAAACTATACGAAGAGATCTTCTCATCAAAAGTTAGATTTCAACACACAAAATAACAAGTTCTGGGCAACATTTACTGGAGTCAGAAATCAAGAACATAGCCATATAACCTTGCGAAAATCCATGGCCTCTTCTGGCCCTGTGTTTCACTACGAACACAACTAAGGATAAAAATACAAGCTTGAAAATTAGAAATTACAACAAAAAAGAAAATGGCAGAAGCTGAATAGAACAAATAGAGCTCTGTTTTGCACAAAATCAGAAGCCCTGTAGACTAGCTGCTATAAGCAAGATCAAGTACTCAGTCATAAACTCGAAACCACCATCATAAATCAGACCAGAGGCTCAAATCGACCATCTACAGATCTCTCCTTCCCGCCTTTTCTCCCTTCATGTTCAAAGCCGAAAGTATGGGCTTTCGACCGCATGAGAACTCGACCGTAGACGGTCGACTCACCCAAAAACAAAACCCTAAACATTCACGCAGTTGGCCCATACGTGACCATTAGGTGAACCCCCCTTGCTTCTGACCTGCATACCAAACTGCTGCAGAAATTCCATTGCTTTGTGTGTACAAATTTACACCAAAAGGCGGTCCATTTTTTAGCACAAAAGCAAGAAGCTTGAGTTCCACCAAAGGGCTAGCTTCATTCTCCTCCAATAATCGTTGATGCCATAGAGCAAAGTATCTCCAGTTTTCAAAAAGCACAAAAGAAGGAAGCTTGAGTTTCACCAAGGAGCTAACTGCATTCTCCTCGAACGTTGATGCCCATAGAGCAAGGTATCTTCAGTCTTCAAAAAGGATATTATATTTAAGACAACACTAAGTCTGCAACTTGGAACTTCTGAGCTGCTTTTGATAGAGCAATCAAAGAAGACCTGCAAGAAAGGAAATAAGCATTTTTAGACAAAGAATTTTCACGGTCATATAGAAGATAGCTAATTCTGGGAAGGGACTCGCAAGAGACACAAAATCGGCCGATAGATAGGCTTGTCATTCATCACAGCAGCAGTATACAATGTTTTGAAGAATAGAGAGGGGTAGCCGACCATAGGAACAATATCGAACTACCCCGTAAAAAGAAATGTGCACAGGCAATATAGAAGGGTAATGGCGACAACTTCTCATCGGGATAAAAAACCCCGCCCTTTCGAGTTTTCGAGGAAAACCCTAATGAGAAATGGTCGCCAACAACCTTGAATGTGTTGCCTGGAAAACCGAAGGAGATGGGTTGATGGCGAACACAAAATATAGCAGGACCCCATAGAAGACGGCGAAAGCATGCAAGCAACACAAAGAACCCTAAAAACAGTAGTGAATGGTTAGAAAAAATCAAACTCATGCCCCCGCGCAGCTGGGCGGGAAGGGAGGGAAGCAACGAGAATAGAAGAAGAGCTGCTGTGAGAAGACGCCGATAACTGGTCTGAAAGAGGAAATAGCCTTATATAGTAGCTTGTCCCTTCCCAGAATGACGATCCGATGGCTTGGATCGATGCTATTCTGGGAAGGGACCGCAAGAGACACAAAACCGGCCGACCACCAGAGAACTTCCTCAACTATAAGCCGATGGCGTAAAACCTGCAAGCAACACAAAGAACTCTAAAAAACACCCATGAATGGTTAGAGAAAATCCAACATGTAGCAGAAGAAAGGAGAGCATCATCCAATAAGATGGAGAACAGCATCACCCAACGGGTGGAAAACAATTACGTAAAAAGAAATATGCGTCACCCTCGAGGTGGAAATAAACAGCATCACCCGCAGGTGGAGATAGGATCACCAATAGGGTGGAGAAAAGCGTCACCCAACGGGTGGATAACAATCATATAAAAAGAAATATGCGTCACCCTCGAGGTGGAAATAAACAGCATCACCCAGAGGGTGGAGAAAAAGCGTCACCCAGCGGGCGGAAGAAAACATGAGAAATAGAATTGTGCATCACCATCACGGTGGAAATAAACAGCACCATCCACAAAAAATGGTCCAATAGAAACCCATGTCACAAAATTGCAATGGAGTGCCAAACGCAATATTTGGCACATCCAGACACAGCTAAAGAGCAAAATATGATGTATAATGATAGCACAATACACAATGATAGCACAATGCACTGTGAAAAGAAGAGCTCAATAGCTAGCTAGAAATGAAGTTCCCGGCAAATGATGCATAATGATAGCAATGCACAATGCACAATGATTGAAGAAGGTGTATCCAGGAACAAACAATATGCCTAATCTGTCAAATGAAAAGATCACACTAAGAACGTGAAAAGTCAACCACGTCCAATAACATAAAAAAACAACTTCTCTAAGCTTACCAGATGCATGACAATCACCAACATAATGATCAATCTCAGAGCAATGTCAAGAAGAAAATAAGGTTGACATAAAAAAGAAGTGCAGAGCAAAGAGGTTCATAAGGTCTGTGAAATGGTTTGGAACAAGAATAGGAGAGCGAAGGTGCCAAGGTCGGGTTTAGGTTAGCAGAGTAGAAATGTGTGGTGATGTCAGAAAACAAATAATGCCACATGCCTAAAGCCATAAAAGGCCCCAATATGAATCATACTTTTGCAAACAAGAGACGAGATTGAGGGAGCGGATGTAGACATGTTAGCACCAACCAAAAAGGAAGGCCAAGAAGGGAAATGATGAAAGTTTTTGGATCACAATGTAGATCGAACAAAAATAAGGCTTAAGTAGTCACAGGTGGGGTTATGGCCAATGAAAAGGAGGAGGTCAAAGTGCCAAGATCGGGATAGAATAGAATAGAATAGAATAGAATTGTTTTTATAGAGTGCAAGGAGGTAGCCATATGGTAGAAAAGGACAAATGAAAAACACAATGGCTAGGTAAAATGACATATTAGTACTAAAGCTAGTGCCATACATATGGTTTGCTATTAGAACGCAAAAGAAGTAATGGACATGAAAAATGAACCAAAAACACAATGACGATGTGAAGTGGCATATAGTTTTAAACAAATTAGAGACAAAAAAAAAATGTAAATGGCGACAGCAGATGCACTGCTGCTCGTGAATGAGGTCAAGTCAATCGAATGGTAAAGAGGCCTATGTGGAAATGGACAAGTGAATAAAACGATGGAAATCAAGGTTGAGGTTAGGGGAAAAGGAGCGGAAATCGATGTCAAAACTAACGGGGATCGAACTGTGGTAGAACGGTATGAATGGATATACATGAAAACAAGCAAAGGGTCAAGTCCAAGTCGAAAAGGGCAAGATTGAGATCATATCTAGAACACAACGAATGTCAAGGCCAAATCAAAGAGGAGATTCAAAGTAATCATAAAAATGCAAAGAGACAAGTCACAAAGAAAATATAATGTACCATAGTATGCAATGAGAACATAATGATAAAGAATCAATCTCTTGAGAATATGTAAACTCAAAAACAAAAGAGCAAAGACAGATGGAAAGGATGATTCAAGAGTGTGATAAATATCCAAATATTCTGGAACTCCTAAGAAATATATAAACATATAAAATATAGCCCACTCAAAAACTAAAGACGCAGCTCACTCGGATTGAGTGGAAAAGAGATAATGCCTATCCATAGAATCACTCAGCTCAAACAAGAAGATGCAAAGAAATATGTCCAAAAAAACAATAGCAATATGAAGATCATCATAATCATTGAAAGAAATGTGGCGACGTATATAAAGGATGCATCAAATCCCAATGCACAAGAATATAAATATCATGCAACCAAAAATCGAAAATGGAAATGTGACAACCCGAGGATGTGCAGAACTTGCAACTGATGAAGATGCCCATGTCACAATCATATCTTCCCAGATGGCAAAACCACTACAAGCTAGCAACAAGATTAGAGAAGGTATCTCCAACAATTATGATGCGTTTCGTGTGCTTAGTCCACATGCCGAATTCCAAAAGAGAAAAGAAACTATGTGCTTTGAAGAAGCAACAATGCTAGATCCTCCCAATTCAATACATGACTCTTAAGATAAAAAAGAAAACAAACTTCCTAAAACCCAAATTTCGTCAAATCTAGGTAAACATAAATCCAAATTCTTGACATACCTATAGGAAAGTTGATCCCAAAAGAATAAAGAGATGGTTGAAAAAATATAACATGCGGTAGAAAATATGTCTCAAAACATCTAAATGGAATGTCAGAGAGAGAGAGAGAGAGAGAGAGAGAGAGAGAGAGAGAGAGAGAGAGAGAGAGAGAGAGAGAGAGAGAGAGAGAGAGAGAGAGAGAGAGAGAGAGAGAGAGAGAGAGAGAGAGAGAGAGAGAGAGAGAGAGAGAGAGAGAGAGAGAGAGAGAGAGAGAGAGAGAGAGAGAGAGAGAGAGAGAGAGAGAGAGAGAGAGAGAGAGAGAGAGAGAGAGAGAGAGAGAGAGAGAGAGAAATGAAATGAAATGAGAAATGAAATGTGTTTTTATTACGTCTACTGAGAGAGAGAGAGAGAGAGAGTTTATTATGTCTATGGGAGGCCTCAAAGGCCTATTAGACAAAACCACTTAAACATCTTCATAAAATAATAGATGAGTTTCCAAATCCTCATCTAGCTCATCACTCTCACTCAAACTATCTGAATTATCAACATTACCAGCAGTGTGAGAACTTAAACAAGTATCCCTTTCCCAACATATCACTGGCTATGTAAAAGAGTGGGTAGATCAAGCAAGTAATGAATACCACTGTGGTTTATCCTTTAATTGTCAGTAGGTCATCTTACATCGGGCGTAAATGTATGATCTTCATCCTCCACCGGGTTTGAGCTTCTCATATACCTTGCGATCTTTTGATCTCGTGGTATGATATGCTGCCCCCATTCCCCACTCTACTCCCAAATGGTGGGAGCGCAGACGGATCCCGCAGGAGAATGTCTCTTTGTATTGGAAATATTTTCCTCGTAAGTGTGTAGATGAAGGCCAAATTCGGATTTTATGCTTTGCTTGTATAAGATCATCTTAGTTTTGGGCTGCCTCCACATCTTCATAAGTATCTTCTTAGAGATCCATTGTCTTAGATCCGAGTCAACCAAGATCACTTCATCCCATTGGATATCCCATTTTTGGAGCCATTTTGTTACATCATGTAATAATCCTTTCTCTTTACTTGATATCAAAGCTTTGTGAGCAAGCCGAGATTCATCCAATGCCAACACCTTCTTGAGGTACATAATACACCTCAAAATAGCTTCTCCCTCAAGTGGCATTAGCCCACTTTCCGTCAACATCATAGGGTAAGGTGTTTGAGCTTTCCTCCCAACTCAAGCCTTAAGAACTTCTTCAAGACTTGTTCTATATCATCCCATAGACATTCTGGAATGCTTGGCCCCAAATTTCAGGATCCATATAGGATTACACTTTGCACAAGTGACCGACATCTGACTTTACTTTAAGGTTCCAAGACCATAAATGAGACCTCCTACACATGCTATGCAACGCATATAAGGCTCTTTGCCCTCCATCAACTCGTTGTGAAATACACATATTCCATCTATGATTCCCTTTGAAAATAAGGCCCAAGTAGAGAGAGAGAGAGAGAGAGAGAGAGAGAGAGAGAGAGAGAGAGAGAGAGAGAGAGAGAGAGAGAGAGAGAGAGAGAGAGAGAGAGAGAGAGAGAGAGAGAGAGAGAGAGAGAGAGAGAGAGAGAGTTGGCCACATGACACATGACTTAGAGAGATGACGAGAGAGAATACGAGAGAATACGAGAGATGGGAGATGACGAGAGAAGGGTGAGAGTGGGAAAAGTTAACTCTCATCTCGAGATGTTTTGCCCCTAACGTACCGTTAGGGGCGTTTCCATTATCCACTAACCAAACAACCTCCTAAAATTATGGCCTTTGAATTTGATGACCGAAAAGTTTCCCGCGATCGAAATTGGGGGCCATTTCCCCATTTCTTGGTCTTCAACACCGCGCAATTCCTTGAATTCCCCCCAAATTCTTCCATCAGCGCTATTGATTTTCGGTCTACAGGTATTTCTCAGGCCATTCGATCCTTGTAAATTCAAGTTAAATCAATCTTACATTGTTCTCTTGTCGAATTCTAGTCCGGCTGGTATTGTTTCTTGTTTGATTAGTTTCTTTTCTATAGAATCAAATGTCTAAGGCAACCAGATCTACTCTGCCTTCAAGCAGCAAACCATTTGTGCCTCCTCGAATTGAAAAAATGGCAAAAGTGGAGGAATGTTAACCTGGATTTGGTCTTCAGTGGGTTGACCTTTCTTCAATTTTCTGCCACTCAAGCTTACCTACCAGCAGGAACAGGGGAAGAAATATCCCATATTTTGGAGGCCGATTCAAAATTGGAGGGGAATTATCCCACAAAAACTTGACCTACCGGAATGATTCGATGGAGTAGTTCTCCGGCGGGAAACCAAAATTTGAGGCCTAACGGACGCTGTTAGAGCTCGAGAGATGGCCTTCTCTTCTCTCCTCCCAAAAAAATACGTATAATTCTGGGAGGAGTCGTATGCGACGAGAGACGGGTATTTTGGCGAGCATGTGGCCAACCAGAGAGAGACACAAGGCACCCAAAAGTTTAACCACTACAATAAACCACCAAAGAACCACTATAGATGTGATTTTTTATGCTAAAAAATTTATTCTTAATAAAAAACACATAACATAGTGGTTTTCATAGCTAGTACATGGTTATTCATATTGGTTTTTTGTTACAGCATGGTGTATTAAAACTGATATTAGTTCATTACATGTTTTCCAGCATCAACAATGGTCATTCATGTTGGTTTCTTTGTAGCATGGTTTTTTAACACCACTTTAATTATGTCAAGGGCTATTCATGTTGGTTTTTTATTGTCATAGTGCTTAAAGAGGTTGAAGTAGTTTATATCATGGTTTCTTATACCAATATAAATGCTATCGTGGTTATTCATGCTAGTTTCCTATCATTACAATGTATGTTATAAAATGGTTGTGGTTTGTAACTTGTTTTCCAATATCGAGCTAATTGTCATGGTAATTATTCGTAGGTATCACCTAAAAAGATGTGGCGATCCTTACTGGTTACTCATAAGGAACATATAAAACAATTGTCATAATTAACCGCACCAAACCACTATAGATATGGTTTTTTGTAATTTTTTGTTTTTCGAAAGATGTCAAACGTTATTCAAATATCAAGCGAATGAGTACATGTGGAAATACAAAGGCATCTTTTGTAATTTCTAATTTGTCATTGTTTAGTCTTTTGTAATTCTTTTTCCGTCTTTGCAAGACCAACATACAACAATGGTTTTCTAGAACTATATGGCGGTTTTGCATACACACTTCTTACATTAACAAGTAGAGGTTTATAACATGGTTTGAATTTTTCAATATCAATTTGATATTGACGTAAAATGTCATATTATAATGGTCTTCGAAAATAGGGGGATTATTCTTGAGATGACTTTTTTTTTTCAGTGAATGAATTGATCTTTATCGTCCACAATATCCAGACTGTCTAATGGGACTCAATAACATTTATGCTACTTAATAAAAATGTAAAATGTTGTTTTTCATATCTAGATCCCCCAGGTCAATTGTTTATTATTGTAGATGTTGAAAATTTAGCATGTCATTTCTAGAGGTTTTGTAGATGGTTCATTATTTTAGATTGAATACTCATTTAAATTAAATTGACGAAAGTAAAAACCTTTATCGTAGCAAAAATAGTACATACTTGGCCATACCAGATAAATCCAAGTCCATAATGAGCCTAGGAAGATGTTGTGACCAAAAGCCCATAACTTCTAAGACATAAAAACTTCTCAATATAAATGTGCCATTCCTGCTACTAAGCCCTCGTTGAATTGTGAGAGAAATAATTAGCTACATCTTTTATTCAATGCTCATCTTCTACACGAGGAACAATCTAACCATTTAAAATGCTTTAGGGGGTGTTTGCACAGAAGGACCGTAAGGAGGAGCTCTGCAAGGTGAGGGCAGCCCGCCTGCAAAAGAAATGGGCAGTGTACAGGGGAGGTGCAGCAATTATTCTAGACCAATGGCCTTCCAATCCTTGGACTGGCTATGTCTAGATAATTTTAGAAGCACAGAATTACTACTAGCATTAGCATTATCTTTGATAAAGATATGGTTCCATGGACTGCAAGATGGATGCACAACTTTTACGAATTCACCTCAATATCATCTTTATATAGAGAGTGCTCAATTCCATTGAATTATTTTGTGATCTTTAAATATAGAATACAATTCCATTAAAAACTTCTACTTGTGGCATATGGCAAGCCGCATGGCATGATATTAATACCCTTTTGCTTGAAACTGTTAATTGGAGTTACGAAAAATGCAGTTGTTGATATAGCCTTCCATGCTGAAGTACATCAACGTGCTCCCACTATCAAGATCTAGAATAACATAGATCAAGATCAACATGCTCCATCAATCACATTTTGAAGGTAAACTCAAGGGTTGATTAATCATTGGTAAATCTAGAAACAATAAACCAATATATCACCATGCATTATACATGGAGGTCACCAACTAGAGACTTAAACATGGAGGCATGTGCACTATATGGTTAAAACATCGAGATACAAAATTTTGTTATACGTAACAATGCAGAGGTGCAAATAAGCAACCTTCTTTCAGAATCTCAACTGCTACATTTAGAGATGGATGGTGCGCTGCATAGACAAAAGATACGTCATTAATTATTCGTACTTCTAAAGCATCCCATGAAGTTTCAAAAACATATTCCATTAGCTAATTCATACTTATAAAGTATCCCATAATGATTTAAATTTATCAACCAAGTTGATGATGAAGTGTCCATGTGTTTGCTATTAGAAGGATAAAGAAATTGCATAGCACAGAAGAAACTAACAGTTTGGAAACATCTCAGCCAGATCAGTTAAGTGCATTTTTCGATACCTCGACATACAGGAACATTTGTTATCCCACGACTATTATCCTCAAAAAGCCCAAGAAGAGGTTCTTCCAGTATTATCCTCAAAAAGCCCAAGAAGAGGTTCTTCCATCACCAATGAAACATCCCATAAAGAACATTTCTATCAAAAAAATACGAGGCCTTACAATCCTGCAGGTGAATGAATTGTGTGAGATTTAAAGAAACAAAACATGATATTAACATCCCGCAAGTATCCTCAATATCATGAATGTTTGAAACAACATACACAGGTTTTAAGAAAAGGATACAAAAATTGAAATCTACAAGTTATTAAGCAATATCCTCAATATGAGAAGAATGGAAGCTGGTTTCCAACATCATTAGCATCTTAGAATGATGCAGCGACATGGAAATATTATTATGCAGATTATCCATAATGCTTATTAACGAGAGGATGGAACGACACTTAATAAGAGACTATGAAGGTTAAATTTCACAGCATGTCATGATTGTTCGCAATTTGCTGTGTGTGAAATTTGAAAAGGGATAAGCAGCTTTGAATAAGAAGATGAGAACTAACAATCTACATGTAGTGTGACATAGAAAAGACTGCTTTGGCGAAAGGAATAGGTATCCTGAACTGAATATACAACAAAACCATAGGCAGGAAGTTCAAAAAAGCATGGAGATCAAGCAAAATGAGACAAACCCACCTCTTTTTCGGGAATTACCCATCTTTTCGACCTCCTCCTTGGACAATGGCTTCGAATCTGTATAGGTCATGGGAAGAGGCAAAGCCTGGTCTGAATTCAAGCCGGAGCCTTTTTTCCATGGCCACCATTTCCATTTTGCACAAACTTTAGAATCCCTAATAGGGCGACTTCTCAATCCTTCACCTACACCTAAGTCACTGGGACCAAGAATCTGCGGCCACCTAGTATTATCTACACTCGCAGTGCAGAACAGACTAGATGGGTTCTTGTATGAATAATAGAAGGTTGAGAAGAATGCAAGTGCGGCACAATAGAGGAGCTCAACATTGAGCATCCTTGTCCACTATACTGAATTCTGATTCAATTTCTTTGCCACTTCTGCTGAATCAGTTCTCCATGTTGTTCAGCTAGTGATCTTTAGTGAGAATTTGATAATATTTAGGTAATATTGGTTGCAGAGTTTGAACAAGAAGCTTTGTGAGACATATATGTATATTTTGTTCTCGTTTATGTACATTATGCAAATTGTACTGATTTTAAAGCGTATGCATATAGGATGGCTATGTATAGGATAAGAATGTTTTTAATACTATTGCAAAAAATGTATTTAATTCAATGGTGCAGATGAACGGCCTGGATTTCAATCCAGGCCCTATCATTCTATTGGCCTGTCGTTTGTGTTTGTACGTTCCCGCCTTTGGACCTCATTTTCGTATGGGGCTCATTTTGTTGTGTGGTATGTTGATTCTTGCTGCCGACTATGGCGATGGGCTGCCGGATTTGCCTTCTTACTGTCGGATTTGCTAAGCCACAGCCAGATTAGCTCCAGATTTGAAGCCGTAATTTTGCATGTTTCTAGAACTGGCTGGATCTAAAAGCTGCCATAGCCACAAGAATCTTTGTTCTCCATAACCGATGGATGCTCAAAGAAGTTGCATACTTGGCTTGGCATTTGCTTCTCTTTCGTCATAACTTCGTACAAAATCCCAGCAATATTTACATGGCGGGGTTCAATGGCATTTCGCTTGCAAAATGGCGATGGCCTAATGTGACCCATTACGAAAATCACAAGCTCGAGAAGGCTTTGGTAATTTGTATTTCTACTCTTGTATTTGTAGTTTTTTAGTATTTTAGTTAGGTTTCAAAGTTAGGGTTCCTTCCTTTCTTCATCCAAAAGGGGAATTGGCGCCGCCATGCAAGCCAACAAATCGATTTTTATTTTAGGGTAGCCCGTCTGCGCCATCTACAGTTGGATTTTTGTGCAAGGTAATCATTTGGAGCGGGGATATATGGCAGGCTTCTGGGATTTTCGGATATTGCATCAACAATATCGAGCCGAGCTTTGGTGCACGTGGCTGGGCAACAAACTGGATCTGGATTGTGGGGTATTGCAACATGCCAGATTTGCTGTTCTAGCTTCTAGATTTTCTTCCTTTAACGTTTCATCCTCAGTCTTCTCCAGATAACAGGTAAAATATAATACTCAGATTTTTCTCGTCTCGTTAGGATACAATGTCTGATCTTGCCTAGTTCACTTGAAGTATCTTGTGAATCAGTTATGCACGCTTGAACTGTACTGGTGCTGAGCAAATAGATGACAACCAAAGCAGACGAAAGTTGAATCGGAGATCCTTGCCTACATCTCTTTCAATATTCAACATCGCATGTATGTAATCCTCCATGCTCATTATTTTTATTTGGGATCTCATCTTATCTCTTAACTATTCTTTAACTAGACTGTGGCATTTTTTCCATGGGGCTCTCCCACGTCTGATGTCTTGCCACAACAGAAACATATGTGTTTTTAAATCCAGCCAAATTCTTCTTGTGAATGTTCTTCACAATCCTGTTAAGCCACAGAAAAAAACAAAGCATTCCTTCTAAAGTTTGTTCTGATTTTTATTTTCTGATCAAACTCACATTTTTGTATATGATTCTCGTTCATTTTGACTAGATTTTTTTTGGTAAAAATTTGCAAAATGGTACTCGCTTTTGATGAGAAACTGGACCCGTCAGAAAAATGAGAACCAGATATATTTAACATCTTGTTATTCTCAATGTCATGCTAAGCTTTAGAGAAACTTCTTTGGTTTGATAATAGATTGTTGTTTGCTTGTTTAGGCCCTGAAGGAAGCTGTCACAAAATGCCAGGATAAGATCTTGAAGCCAAATGATATTAATGCTATTTAAAGTGCAGAAGCCCTAGCTACTGGTATATCAGATGGCCCTGCTATTTGTGCTTCAGGCGTTTTGGGGGATTCTAAGAACACAATCCTTGGAGATGCAATTAATTCTTGGTCTTTTGTGCTGCCTGAAATTTGTAGTTCCTTCTTTTTTAAAATGCATTTTGTTGGTTTATGAATACTTGCATTGTACAATCGGATTTAGCATTGTATACTATACAATTTTTAGGTCTTCAATAAATGTATATCTGAGTTTAACAGCGTGTTGTGAAGCTTCACTTATGTACCAACCGTTTACCTTTTCTTTTGAGTAAAATGTTCATAGGATGGGATATCACAGAAGATATCTCCTTTCTATTTGTTTTTATTATTTTTTGGATTTGCAAGCTCGTGGAATACTCCTTTTGATGATGTTTTTTAATCACTGGTGGTATATGAATATGCTTTGAAAAACAAGACATTAGTGATATTTGGCCTTGAATGCTTCAAAGAACACACCAACTAGGAAGGGTTTGGACAAAGAAACCACTACAGTCAAGCGAATAAAATAATATGGTGTTACAAATTAACTTATAATGTTTTGGAAGATTAAACACTAATGATTTATATTGAAACCATTATGGTTTCATAGATTAACTTAAAATGTTTTGGAAAACAAAACACTAGTGATTTATACTAAAACCATTATGGTTTCGATCTACTAAACATGCAAGGCTTTAGGCTATTAAACAATCATGATTTATACTAAAACCATTATGGTTTCGATCTACTAAACATGCAAGGCTTCAGGCTATTAAATAATCATGTCTTATGACATCTAAATGCATTGAGGACCATATAAAGCTACCACATCACTTAGCCATGCTAGTTTAGCACTCTAAGAACCACGCTAACATAACACTATACTAAACCATGTCTTATTACCACTATGCTATACCCCATTCACAAATCATATATATAAAACTCTATATTTAATTGTTACTATTAACCATGTTAGGAAACCATCTTATTAAATACTATATCAAAACCATACAAGGTTTTTAATGAAATCAACCCACAAAGACGCATTGCTTTTATTAAATAGTTTTTCATATATAACTATGGTAAAAACCCATATAGGTTTTCTTTTTGGGTGCCTTGTGTGTGTGAGAGAGAGAGAGAGAGAGAGAGAGAGAGAGAGAGATAGATAGATAGATAGTATTTTAACGTCACGCCACTAGGCAGCATCCAACTGGACATGTGACCACACACCACACTACATTGCTCGGTTGGGCCCTGCCCCCAACCACCTTACATTGCATCTGTTAGGATTTGACCCCCAACAGTACCGAGTGCGATTCTGGGCGGTCTCGAACTCGAGACCACATTGCTAAGGAACTAGTGTGTTACCACTAGACCAAATGCCCAGAGAGAGAGAGAGAGAGAGAGAGAGAGAGAGAGAGAGAGAGAGAGAGAGAGAGAGAGTTGTTACTGAGTCAAATTCGAGAAGTGTGACGCTCCCTGAATATATACGACCCTCGGCCGTATACATACGGGGACTTTCCCCTCCCATGGCGATCATCTCACCATGAGCAAGGCCCTCCGTCTATTCTGGTCACCCATAATATGGTGCCCGAAAGAAGGACACGAAGGGGTCATTCGGCCCACGCCTTCAATGGGACTCCTACGCGGGAAGCATGAATACAAGATTAGCACACAAAGATAAATCATATAATATCGACCACCACGAAGGCGGTTCATCCATCCAAATACCAACGGCCGCAGAATATGCATTTAACACTAAGAAAACACCGAACCTCGGGTTCTACCCCCGCTCTCGACTCCGGTGAGGAAACCACCCGACGGTTGGGCCTCAAGAGATCAGCAGACCGAGTCTTGGCATGGCGTTGGCTGGCATAGAACATCGGCTAGGGTTGTCCACTCCATCCGCCCCTCCCGTGCACACTTTGCGGATGGGTCAATTCACGCTATGGCCTCGCTATAGCCTTCAGGAGAGACGCGGGTTCAATCACCCTTTGAGCCTACTCCGGCTTCATGACTCCCGGTGCGATGAGGCGGATTCGGGAAGCGCCCCTTTCGGAATCACACGGTGGTTCCATGGGTGAGCTAGAGAATACGTGCGCATCGGCGACCCCCCGCATCCGTGCAGACTTACTCACCCTAAATCTACTCAAAGTACAGGGATGCCCCATGCGGGTCACACTGCACTGTGGAGTGTAGGGACCCATACCCGGCGGCCGGCTTAGCCGCTGGCCGGGCTATGGAGGCCTAGCCCACCTGTAGGGAGTCTCGGGGAGCCTTTTATGTTCGTGCAAGACCCCACCCCCACTTCACTTGTGTTCCTTGTGCGGTGCTAAGCGGTCCATAGCATCTAGGACCCGGTGGGCTCTTGTGCACAGGCCGCAATTAATGGGACTCTACAGGGCGCTATCTAGGAGCATACTACAATACATGGCTCAGAGGTCTCTACCCCCCGTAATTCCCCCATTCCAGAGTAATACTAGACAAAGAGCTAACAATCCATCCTTTCAGAGCAAAACCAGAATCAAATATAAAGAGAACTTACCTTTACAACCAAGGGTTAGTTCCTATGATTGAAACACAAAGAGAACAGAGAAACGAACACAACCAAGGCCCAATAGGGGCGCTATCTAGAATTCACAGGCTATCCTAGCCACCCACCTGAGTTCTGGCTGGACTCGTTACCATGGGGTGCTTCCATCTCTTGGGTCTTGGGGGTTCAGCTTCTGCTTCACAGGTTCTACTTGGTATGGTGGCGCTCTGCTTGGTATGATGGCGCTCAGCTCCTGCTCCTTCTTTGGGCGAATTCAGGGAGCCAAAACAGGGATAGGGATCAGGTTGACGGCCTAATTTGGAAATCCCCATGCTGGCCAAACGATTGGGCCAGGTGGCGCCTTCCTAAAACAATAATTAGTCTAATTAATCCTATTTAGTCCTTAATTCCCTAAGTTATGGGTTATTATCTTTAATGGTTAAATTAGCATAGCTAATTTAATCCCTTTTAGAGTAACCCTCTAGGTTACACTTAGGTTCCAATACCCCATGGTGGCGTACCTTTAGGGGGTGACGTGCGTATGGATACGTTACGTATACCGTATGAATCCCCTCCTTAAAAATAATGCTGTCCTCAGCATTGGGGTTAATTGATCGGAGATAGTTACCTGAAGAAAGTGAATTAAAAAAAACAATACATTGACGTTAAAAGTATAGCATTAATACGTTGAAATTATAGCATTTCGGACAGTAATACATTGAAGTTGAAAATATCAAAGTGCAAGCACCAAAGTGCCTTATACAACTTATCATCAGAGGAAGTTCAGGACCGAAGTCCGATTTAAAACATCATGGACGACAAAAGTCACACATGTAAACAAAACGAATACGAGAAAGGTTGGGTCATCAGCAACCCTCTATTCATGGCAGGTCACGATCTGCTCACTGGCCACCCCCTATAAATAAAAGAAAATCTATCTATAAAGGAACCTATCATGTCTATGGCTTGCAATTCATTGCGGCTTCCACTGTATCATACCTACTTTTGTATCAATCCATGTACCAATCAACTTGTTGTTGTACTCAACTTGAATGAAATAAAATATTAGTTTCTGTTTGTATATTTTCTTGTCACTATCAGCAAATGTTATCTTAAAGGAATTGTACATTACTGTAAATCTGCTTATACTTTCATGAATGCTCGCTATAGACGGTGCACGTAACGCCGCCTGGCAAACACCCTCCAATGCCAGTAGGCTGACACCTGAACAGGAATTGATGTTAATGAAAAGGCAACTCGGCGAATTACAGGCCTATGTATTGCATGCCAACCCACCGCAACAAACCCAGGAGGACGGACCGGAATTACCTCCATGACCATTGAGTCCACCTGCACAACAACCATCTCCCCACGGAGCGATCTGTGCACTGCACCAAGGAGGCCTCATGCTAAAAAGCGCCACCGGTTCCTCTAAGGATAGCCACTTCCTCACACTCAACCACCGGTGTCTTCTCGGGTCATCGCTATCATCGCTGACCATCATGGGCGTAAGGATAAGGAATACCGTAAAACCGTTGATACATCTATAACTAGTATATGGAAGAACAGGAAATTGGCTCAGTTTGATGGGAAATCCAGAGGTGGCTTGAATGCAGAATCCTGGTTGGACGAAATGAAGGAGTTTGGGAAGTCCTATGGAATGACGGAGAAAGATACAGAAAGGTTGCCACCACCAACCTTACCGAGCTGCCCGTGATTTGGTGGAAGGGTTATGCGAGAGCTAAGCACCGGACAGAGCAGTGCAAGTTCAAAAGTTCGCTAAGGCTTTTAAATCGCGATTATGCGTGCCTCGCGGCGCACAAATGCCAACAGATCCGCACCTTTACGTTTAGAGCGTAAGGGCATGTCGGGTTCAGACCTACACCGATGAATTCATGCTACCGAGGTTGTATGTACCAGGATGAATGAGAAGAGGGCTGTAGA
The DNA here is from genome assembly GCA_021234155.1 of Isoetes taiwanensis. Taxonomy (NCBI): domain Eukaryota; kingdom Viridiplantae; phylum Streptophyta; class Lycopodiopsida; order Isoetales; family Isoetaceae; genus Isoetes; species Isoetes taiwanensis. The sequence goes on along the minus strand of JAJEKV010000011.1, from coordinate 1,562,624 downwards.
GGGCTACATTGAAGGGTTGGCCCCATCCATTAAACGTAATGGTCGAGGCCATAGACCCAAAATCGAAGAGTGAATGAGGCTAAGGCATTAAGCCTCAAGAGGACACACCAAGGACCCAAGATCCGCGACCTGCTCCTTACTCGCAGCCCACGGCCGCCCACACCATATAAACCCCGGCCACCCACCGAGGCCCTCTCGCCTAACTCCTACGGCCGCCAGAAAAGAAAGTCACCTTCAACATGCCCGACAAAACCCACTAATGTTGGCAAGGAAGTTCGAATCTCTTACGCCTATTCCCAAAGAGGCCCGAGATCAGCCTACGAAGGATAAGGCATGTTCTGTGTGTATGCGACCGAGGGCATTATATGCGAATCGCCTACGCCACGCTAGACGCCTAACCGCCATGGCTGACCTCGATTGGGAAGATCTGGAGTCCAATCTGCCTGTCGAGGACGAGGCTCCCGAGTACATTCACGGTGCGTCTCATATTCTTGCCACTATTGAAACTGGCAACGCTGAAAGTCAGCCTTCTGTTATTTCTACAATAGGCCAAGTAGACAGTAAGCCTTTCATAATTTTGATGGATACGGGTAGTACGCATAATTTTGCTTCTCCTAGAATGGCCCAGGTATTGCAGCTGGAAACGTTGAGATCTCGACCTAAGCCAGTCACGTTAGCCAGTGGTAAGATCAGGCACACTCATGGCCGTCGCATTAACCTTAAGATGCAGTTGCCAGGTGCACCAGTTGCCTTGGGTGCCGAGTTAATGGACATTGGCAAATATGATCTTATTGTTGGTATGGAGTTTTTGGCATCTGCAAAGGCCAACATAGACTGCGAAAAACGAGAGGTTACCTTCAACGCCGCTAATGGAGCACGCATGACGATAAAAGGTGATACATCCCACCCTGTTATGCAGTCTATGTCAATCAGGCAGTTAGAAAAAGCTCTACGCAGGGATGAACTCCTTTGCCTCATTACACTTGCCTCCATTGAGTCTGACACTAAGCAGAAGCAGGTAATCGATACCTTGCCACAAGACATTGCCACCCTTCTTCGAGAGTTTAGTGATCTTTTTCCAGATGAGATCCACAAGCTTCCTCCTTTCAGAGGGGTAGAATGTGAGATAGCTCTAGAACCAGGTACTAAGCCTACCAGCAAGGCCCCGTACCGAATGAGTCCTCCAGAGTTGGCAGAGCTTAAGAAACAACTTCAAGAGTTACTAAACCTAGGTTTTATTCGGCCTAGTGTTTCGCCATTTGGCGCTCCCATTCTTTTTGTCAAGAAGAAAGATGGCTCCTTGAGAATGTGTATTGATTATAGGCAGCTCAATAAGCATACCATCAAGAATCGCTATGCTTTGCCTAGGGCAGATGATCTCATGGACCAGTTACAAGGAGCCAAATTTTTCTCAAAGATTGATTTACGCTCCGGGTACCATCAAATACGGATAAAGGAGGAAGACATTCATAAGTCTGCATTTCGCACCAGATATGGGCATTATGAGTTCACCGTTATGCCTTTTGGGTTAACCAATGCCCCTGCAACGTTCATGCGATTGATGAATGACATCTTCCGCCAATACTTAGATGACTTTGTTGTTATTTTCTTTGACGACATTCTCATCTATAGTAAAAACTTGCAGCAACATGAACAACATCTTCGATTGGCTTTACAGAAGCTAAGGCGTCATCAGCTCTTCGCCAAGTTCTCTAAATGCAAGTTTGCCACTCCCAAGGTTGACTATTTGGGGCATATCATTTCAGCAGAGGGAATTGCTACCGATCCAGCCAAGATAGAAGCAGTGAAGGATTGGCCTATTCCAGGTAATGTTTCAGAAGTCCGAAGTTTCTTGGGACTCGCAGGATATTATCGGAAATTTGTTAAGGATTTTGCAACAATTGCCGCACCTCTTACTAATCTCACAAAGCACGAGAAAGTGAAGGATTGGATGGAACATTGGAAAGCAAAAGTCCAAGTCGGCTTTCAGAAGCTCAAGGATGCTTTAACATCTGCACCGGTCCTCACTTTGCCCGATCCTGAAAAGGATAAACTAGTGGCCACGGATGCTAGTAAGATAGCTACCGGTGGAGTGCTAATGCAGGAGGGGAGAGTTGTTGCCTACGATTCAAAGAAGATGAATGACGCAGAACAGCGATACCCTACCCATGATCAGGAGTTGCTGGCAGTTGTCCGCGCTCTCCGTATTTGGAGACACTACCTTCTCGATAGGAAATTTCAGCTAGATACGGATCATCAGAGTCTCCGCTATCTATCCACCCAGCCAAATCTGAATCTCCGTCAGAGAAGATGGATGGAATTCCTCGAGGAATACGATTTCGAGATTATGTACAAGCCAGGGAAGCACAATGTGGTTGCGGATGCCTTGTCACGTCATCCTTTGATAACCCGAACCCATTGTAACGCCATTTCTACACTCACCAGCGAGTTTGGGAAACAGATAGAACAGACCCTGGCCACAGATCCCGAATTTTGTGATGTTTGGGGAAGTTTGAGTAAAGAAGCACGTACAGATAAAGAACGTGAAGCTTTCCGTTCATATAAAAAAGAGGGCAACTTATTATATCACAAGGATAAGTTGTGTGTTCCTGACACTTCAGGGGTGCACAAGCTAATTCTCCATGACACACACAACAGCCCTATAGCCGGACATGCGGGTTTCATGAAAACTTACTTTAAGATACGCTCCAGCTATTTTTGGCCTTCGATGAAGAAGGATATTGCTAGATACATCAAGCAGTGTCAGGTGTGCCAGTTCCAGGGGAGTTGCAACCTTTGGATGTGCCCAACGCCAAGTGGGAAGTAATAACCATGGATTTCATTGTGGGCCTCCCACGTACTCTCCGTGGATATGATGCATTAATGGTAGTGGTCGACAAATTGTCAAAGATGGCTCATTTCTTGCCATGTCGAACCACGGACACCGCCTTCGACACCGCCTTGCTATTTGCAAAAGAAATTTTCAGGTTGCACGGGATGCCAAGAGTAATTGTATCAGACAGAGATCCTAAATTTGTAAGTGCATTCTGGAAAGACTTCTTCGCCACCATCCAGACCAAGCTTGCTATGAGTACAGCTTACCATCCCCAGACAGATGGTCAGACAGAACGTATCAATCGCATTATCGAAGATATGCTACGAAGCTATGTATGGAGTAAACAGTCACAATGGGCGGATTATATTTATTTGGTAGAGTTCGCCTATAACAGTACGAAGCAGGAGTCTTCCAGGATGTCTCCCTTCATGATACATTATGGCTATCAATGTCTTACTCCAGACACATGGCATAACCCTGTTTCTAAAGTGGAGGTCTCTCAACAACTCCTTTTAGAAATGCAGGCCTTGGTTGAAGAAGTTCGTGGTTACTTATTGGCGGCGCGCAGTCGTCAGAAAAGTCTAGCGGATAAACACCGAACCCCACAAGTCTTCCGGGTGGGCGAATCAGTTTGGCTTAAGATCAAAGTAAAACAAGCCAAGCTTAAAATTGGTAACTGCAAGAAGTTAGCACCCAGATGGGCTGGGCCGTTCAAGATTACTGAACGTATTGGAGAACAGGCATATCGCTTAGACCTGCCGCCCCACTTGAAGATCCACAAGGTCTTCCACGTGAGTCTTCTGAAACAACACACCCCTGATCCAGAGGAGGTTTTGGATACCCCAACCCTCCTAGAAATGACTGAAGAGCAACTGGAGATAGTGCCTGAAGCTCTTCTTGATCGAGCTTACAAACAGACCAGAAGGAATCAAATGTTGCAATACTTGGTCAAGTGGAAACACTTACCAGTTGAGGATGCTACTTGGGTGATGAAGATAGACCTTGAGAAGCACTATCCGGACTTCATGCGAGAATCTCAGGGCTGCACCATCAACGATGCTATCAACCCCGCTCCCGGCGGTAAGCTTGAAGGCTTGATTTGCCGAGAATCATGCTTTAGAGGGGTAGATGCATCGTATCTTATAATATTAACCAATGATGAGATCACCTTTGTGTTCTCTAGGACGTGGTGTATTGTTGATGTTGACATGACCGCGCATTGCTTGGAAAGCATCTAGTGGATAGACTGCGTTCATCTCGGCCATACGGGGAACTAAACCATTTAAAGTTCTACTCGCACACAGCATTACAGCAACAACAGAAAAACATAACTGGAGAGACCAAGCCTAGGGGTTCGCGAAGGGGTACAGGATCGTGTAACGGACACTCTCCCGTACAGCTCTAACGAGCTTATAGCGTGCCCAGGCTTGGACAATCACTGGTTGGTATTCCCACGTTGGGCTAATAATGAGAAGATTGAAAAGCCTCCGCAGAGCATAGAAGAGTTGCCAAAGGTGGTCATTGGCGTCCTCAAAAGCCTCGTGCCTGCTCATACTCCAATAGTCCCAAGTACGGCACAGGGTCAGCTTCAGGTCCTCGAAAGCTCTGTCCCTAAGGATGTTAACTATCTCCAACCCTTTGTCAGGATCATAGGGTTCTCCGGGTGGCGGAGGTTCCATCTCGTAGCCTTCATCCCACTCTGGATATTCGCCATATCTTTGGCCATAGTCCTGCTCTGGCGGTCCGGGATCATCCCTCCTAACCATGTCGGTAATCCTCTCCTCATATTCCCAAAGGGTCTCTTCTGCAAGATAGTTGGAATGAATATAGAACATTTTGTAATTCCACTATATTCTAAACACTAATACTTTGAAGAGGACGTCATGGAAAAAAAACAATTCGCTTATACTTATCAAGACAGTCTGTATTTAATAAGGAATTAAGGTACATCATATTATAACATGGCTAAGACATTTGCCAATCCAAAATTTCACAATCACACGCAAAAAAAATGCGTAGCACAATTAGTTTAGGAGCTAGGTCCTCCCTCTTCATCCGTGGCCCGAGGAGGTGGTGGAGGCGGTCGGTGTCGCAGCAGAGTCACCCCGGGGTCTACTGTGGCAGCCGCAATAGATGCAACCTCCGGTGGATAGGCAATGGCCAATGGGGCTACCGTGAGGAGCTTCATGCTCATCCATGGGGCTATATCCTGACCCAAGGCCGTCAGGGCAAGATCCCGTCGCACGAGTACATAAGTAAACGTACGATGGGGAAGCTTCTTGTGGCCGGCCAGTGTAGAGAGAGCACGGAGGGCCCACCATGAAGCTTCAGCCTCTGGCCCTAGATCTCGGGCTATAAAAAGGACTTGCCCCTGTCGGAAGGCTGACAAAAAGAAACGGGTGAGATGGTTACCCAGCACCTTCCCTTGCGGGGTCTCGGATGTAGCCACTTCCTTATCCAAATCCATGGGGACTTCTTCCTCCCTAAGTTCCTGTTGCTCCTCCTTCTTATGCGCAGGATTATGATATAAATCCTCTCCCTCGTCATCTGAGTCGGAAGGGACCTCAACCATGTTGATGTTTGGGACGTGAGGTCCCATAGCCGTGAAGGCATCTGGTGAAGGCTGCGAGGCCGGCTCCTGCATCACGAAGTCCCGAAGACGTAATAGAGTCTCTGCCGGCTCTATGGTCTCTTGGCGGAACTGGAGCAGCTGCTGCACCTCTGGAGGAAGCTCAGTAGAAGTGAAGTCAATAAAATCGTCCATACAATACTCCGCAAGCTCATAAAGTACATGGTCTTTGCGCTTGCGTCGAAATCCGGCCACCATGTGATACGTCCAGATAATATCATCCAAGAGAAGGTACTCTTGCCCTTGGTGATAGATAACTGGAAGGCCGTCTAATCCTGACAAGCCTATAGCTTGTTCACGGCGCGGTGGCAACTCCTCCGCTAACTGTTTCCAACGGGCAAAGTCGCCCATACCTATGTGCTCGTCTTCCCCCTCCTCGGAAGACTCTGGCAGTTTGCCTTTTTCTACAGGCAAATCTTCATCCTCAACGTATTGGTCCATGAGGATGGCTAGGGCGAAAGTAACTTCCAGATATTGCCGCCCCTGCTGCTGGACCACTGGCAAGTGTTTACCCCATCGGAGCTTCCCCTTCAGGATATCATAAGCATGGGTGTCCCCGCCTAACATCTGCCGGACTACCTCCCACTCCAGATATAGCTGGGGAGGATCCCCAAAAGGAATACACAGAGGAAGCATTTCCTCCAGGTAGAAGTCGAGGAATCCGGCGTAATCCGGATGCCTCTGCATATTGGCGAGGAGGTCTAGGCGTTGGCATAACAGAGGTCGCAGCAGGTCGAAAGGGACTTGCGGATCCCATTGCTCTCCGTCATGGTACCAGGCGACAAGGTCGGCGGCAGCCATGGCGCCAGAAGGGAGGAGAGAGGAAAAGAAACACTTGAAGTAAACTTTAAAAGTCCCTTTTTAGTTCCTTTTATTGAGGCTGACGTCAGCATTTTGTTTCATTTTTTTTAACATAAAATAATTAAGCTTTTAATACAAAATGAAAGTTTTTATTAAGTATCACAAAAAAATATTTACAATGCGGAGTCCCGCAAATGTACTAAGGATGCTCCCCCCGTATCCTGCGGGCAAGGGCCAAATCCTTAGGCATTATGGTTACCCTCTTTGCGTGAATCGCGCAAAGATTGGCGTCACCAAAAAGTGCCACCAAGTAGGCTTCAGCAGCCTCTTGGAGGGCCAAAATTGCAAAGGTCTGGAAACGGAGGTCGGTCTTGAACTGCTGCGCGATCTCCCGTACCAGCCTCTGGAAGGGTAGCTTTCGGATCAGAAGTTGTGTGGACTTCTGGAACTTGCGGATTTCCCGCAAGGCCACGGTACCGGCTCGGTACCTGTGAGGCTTCCTCTGGGGCCCGGGCTTTGCAGGCGGCCCCGTCGGTGCTGGCACTGTCTTAGCCCCAACAGCCGGTCGGGAGCTATCCACCCGCTGCTGCCTCCGGTCGGAGCTCGTCTTCTTTCCAAAAGCCCCGACAGTCCTTAGTTTCTCTTTATACTGACTGCCGGTCTTATGGGCTAGACCCTTCCTCCGGTGCTTAACAGTCACATGCGTCGGGATTGGGCCCGGGCCACTCCCAGATGCTCCTCCGTCTTGTTGGTCCCGCTGGTCTTGCCGATCCCGCTCCTCCTGTTCGAGCTTCTCCCGTTCCTCCCGGGCTCTCCTCAGATCTTCTTGAATCTGAGCAAAAAGCTGGGCTGCGTCACGACGATTAAGTTCAGCTTGGTACCGCTGTGGCCGCAGACCCATATCTATCTGAATGGTTGTCAGATAGTCTAGGCTGATATCGGGGATTTCTCCCCATATAAAACTGTTGGAACCCTCATGCCAGCGGTATGGGGGAACCTCAATGGCTCTTCCATCAATGACGGCAAAGCTGTCCCTGAGGTACCTGTATTCCCTTCCCCGGGCCGCCGTATCTGCCCGCTCGATCTCCCGATGATCATCCTCTCTGGCCAAACTCCTGATACGGTCGGACTCCGTCTTGATGTCTTCCTCCTCGGTATGGCCTTCCTGCTCGGGAGGATAGAATTTAATGAGCATCATGACCATGTCAGGTTGCTCAACAAGGGTATAAGAGAGCTGGCGAAGGTTCAGCCGGATCAGGAATGGCTCCGAGAAATGGTAGATAGGATAGGGAATCCTATCGTTATTCTCAAACCTATCTACCAGCTCATCCAGAAGTATATCAATAAAGGCCGGGTCTGTAGCCATGTGCTTGGCGATCATGGCGTAAATCTCCACGATGCTCAAAGTAGATGGGTCCGGGGCACTCTTTGTATGGGCCATAGCTGGCGTTAAGGTATAGGAAGACAGGTAGTGAGGCGCTGGTGGCGAAAGAGATGGAAAAGGAGGCGCTAGAGTTCACAAGGCACAAGGACGGAAGAGCAAAGTCAGGTCTGGTGGCGATGGCGGGCGTCGGCTCAGGCGGTCGAAGGCGCTGAAGGCAAGGTGAAATAACAAAAAGAAATGGTTAACGACTAGTTAACTTTTAAAATTTTAAAATTTTTCTTATTCACTTTTTAATTTTTGTTATTATAAAATAATTATACTGGCGGAATCATACGACATACTTGTCGGCCGCGTTGCATTATCGCAGTGCTTCTCGACTCGGGGTCGTCGAAAGCAAGCGGCGCCTCGAAGTTGACTGGCGGGCCAGCGTTGACTCGGGTCTGGACCAGTCGGGCGCCAACACCGCATTTTCGGCTCTTCTACCGCGGATCGCAAAGGCGACAAAAAGCAAGCGGCGCCCGAGTTGGTTTTTTTGGGCCTGCCCTTGACCATTTTTCGCCTAGAGACGACCGTTCTAGGGTAATTTGAGTATGTCGATCCAATGGACGCACCCGCTCTGTCATCTGAGCCACCCACGACACTTACAATACTTCCAATCTTGGGTCTTGGTACGCCCTATCCTCTTTAAAGCTACAATTTCTTAATTTAACCTAACACCGAGCCAAACATCAAAGAGGACTAACAACACATTAACTTAGCCTCCTCCTAACTACCATGCTACGAGTTAGTGTTTGGCCAGTGCTATGATTTCGAGCAACCGAAATCACGGCTCTGATACCACTGTGACGCTCCCTGAATATATACGACCCTCGGCCGTATACATACGGGGACTTTCCCCTCCCATGGCGATCATCTCACCATGAGCAAGGCCCTCCGTCTATTCCGGTCACCCATAATATGGTGCCCGAAAGAAGGACACGAAGGGGTCATTCGGCCCACGCCTTCAATGGGACTCCTACGTCGCGGAAGCATGAATACAAGATTAGCACACAGCATAAATCATATAATATCGACCACCACGAAGGGCGGTTCATCCGTCCAAATACCAACGGCACAGAATATGCATTTAACACTAAGAAAACACCCGAACCTCAGGTTCTACCCCGGCTCAGACTCCAGTGAGGAACGACTGACGGTTGGGCCTCAAGAGATCAGCAGACCGAGTCTTGGCATGGCGTTGGCTGGCATAGAACATCGGCTAGGGTTGTCCACTCCATCCGCCCCTCCTGTGCACACTTTGCAGATGGGTCAATTCACGCTATGGCCTCGCTATAGCCTTCCGGAGACGCAGGTTCAATCACCCTTTGAGCCTACTCCAGCTTCATGACTCCTGGTCCGATGAGGCAGGTCGGGGAAGCGTCCCCTTCCAGAATCACAGTGGTTCCATGGGTGAGCTAGAGAATACGTGCCGCATCAGCGACCCCCGCATCCGTACCCGACTTACTCACCCTAAATCTACTCAAAGTACAGGATGCCCCATGCGGGTCACACCTCTGTACCCAGGGAGTGTCAGACCCATACCCCCGGGCCCGCTTTAGCTCATTTTGGCGGCTATTAGGCCTAGCCCATTTGTAGGAGTCTCGGGAGCCTTTATGTTCGTGGGCAAGACCCCACCCCCCACTTCACCTTGTGTTCCTTGTCCCGGTGCTAAGCGGGTCCATAGCATCTAGGACCCGGTGGGCTCTTGTGCACAGGCCGCAATTAATGGGACTCTACAGGGCGCTATCTAGGAGCATACTACAATACATGGCTCAGAGGTCTCTACCCCCCGTAATTCCCCCATTCCAGAGTAATACTAGACAAAGAGCTAACAATCCATCCTTTCAGAGCAAAACCAGAATCAAATATAAAGAGAACTTACCTTTACAACCAAGGGTTAGTTCCTATGATTGAAACACAAAGAGAACAGAAACGAACACAACCAAGGCCCAATAGGGCGCTTATCTAGAATTCACAGGCTATCCTAGCCACCCACCCGAAGTTCCGGGCCGGACTCGTTACCATGGGGTGCTTCCATCTCTTGGGTCTTGGGGTTCAAACTTACGCTTCCACTGTGTTCTACTTGGTATGGTGGCGCCCGCTTGGTATGATGGCGCTCAGCTCCTGCTCCTTCTTTGGGCGAATTCAGGGAGCCAAAACAGGGATAGGGATCAGGTTGACGGCCTAATTTGGAAATCCCCATGCTGGCTAAACGATTGGGCCAGGTGGCGCCTTCCTAAAACAGTAATTAGTCTAATTAATCCTATTTAGTCCTTAATTCCCTAAGTTATAGGTTATTATCTTTAATGGTTAAATTAGCATAGCTAATTTAATCCCTTTTAGAGTAACCCTCTAGGTTACACTTAGGTTCCAATACCCCATGGTGGCGTACCTTTAGGGGGTGACGTGCGTATGGATACGTTACGTATACCGTATGAATACGTGGAACGTCACAAGAAGACACATGTCGTCCCTACAGAGGGGCCACATCCCATAAACTTATGGACAATTGTAAATTAATGCTACAAGAAACTTATCGTGGCGGCCTAGCGGCCGCCGTGAACGTTTCTCTTCACCAACTCATCTATATGTGGTAGAACATGCAGGATTTGAACCTACATTTTTTTTTGCCCTTATGTTCAGCGCCTGCACGATAGAAGGATGCTAACCATAACGACATCCCCAAGTCGAAGGTACATCCCCAAGTTCCTTTGAGTTTTTCAGATTCCTTCTAACTCGCGTAAATGTGTTATTGATCCTTTTAACGTGTGTATGTTTGCATTCTTAAAGTATGATTCTTCTTAATAACTACTTTTAAAGTCCACCATCTAGTAGTTTCTTACTTAGAATTAGTCCCTTTTCATTTTATTTGTTTATGCATGACCATGTGATCTTGATAAATTTCTAAGAGTTTCCTATATTTTGGATTATATTTTATTGATTTACCAAAATGTCTTGTTTTGCAGCAACGTGATTGTTTTATGCTACTGAAGTTTCTTACTCTACAGTTTCCAAAACATTTAAAGGCAAATCCATTTGCATGACATTTCATGGCACTATATAGTTTGCTAGTTTGTGAAAGGGTATGTTTATAACATAAGATTGTAATGGTTATTGGGGTGTATTGTATCAAAAATCGTACACCAATTGGGCGTAAGGGAATCTTTGCCATTTTCGACTGTTTTTCATCTGGGGTGCATTCAGCAATGGTCTGTGTTCGCGGATGTAGGGCGCTATGTTTGGAAGGCCATGCTTGCCGTTCCTGGCATCGTGGGAGTGGATAAGATGGGCAAGCCACCAATATGTCTGCACAAATCGTGAGCTTGGAGGCGCCTTCAGCAGGTGAGCTTCATTCGCTTCTGTTATTTCTTCTTTTGTTTGTTTTCTTTCCATGAGGAGGGATGCTAGAAGAGCAGGCCGGGCCGTGAGAGAATGGGCGTGAGAGTGCTCTTTCCTGGCAGGTGTCTTTGTGGGAGGCATGCACAGATGGCCCCGAGGATGAAGGCATAGGCCTCATAGGCGTCAAAGTGTTACCACAGGTGTGGCGGGGCAAGGATGCACCCCAGAGTTCTATGACATGCTTTGATTAAATTCTGAGGAGGAGGACTGCGGTGGGTGGTGTTTGCGTGCAAGGAGAGGGGAGTGATCTAGATCACCTGCATTACCAGTGTGTGTTTAGGCTAGCTCTGAAGTCCCCTAGAGTAGTCAATTTGGCCATGAAGCGCAGGTTTGGGTGGGGAGCTAAGAAGCCTGTGGGGGTTGTCCTTGTGTGCAAGGCATTAAGGAATACGAAGCTCCATTGTTTTGAGGGGCTCATAGGGTATTGCATGAAGGATATGGGGAAGCCCCACTTCAAGCTGCACACAAAGAATGTTTCGGAGCGCCAATTGGAGATGGGGAAGGACCTGTACTTGCTGTATGGTGCAGGGGACATTAAGCATGTGGTAGTTCTGGATAACAGAAACCTGTTGGGAAGGGCTCTTCATTTTGTAAACTATCATGGTGGAAGGCAACTGAGCTCTAGTCTTGTATACACAATCACTAGGATGCTTAGAACCGGAAATTTGTGTTGTCTACTATTTGGATCCTTCCTTCTAATACTCGCCTTTATCTCGAAAGAGCATAGGGTCAAGGCCACGGCACCCGACATTGAACCCCGTGAGTGGCCCTGCTTAGCATGATGTTAGATGTGTGTTGTATGGGATCCCGGCTGGGATGGAGCCCATTCAAATGGATTAGGCGGGGGTAGGAAAAGATATTTGGGGACGAGGCTGCCACGCCTGGAGACATGGATGAGAATTTTGTGGAAGGGAAGGATGCTGAATTCAGACCCGAGGCTGTAGGGGACATGCCTGGCACTGACTTCATCCCTCTTGACACAACAGATTACACAATGGCAATTGGGTGACTTGAGGGGGCTGCCTGCAACTTTTGTACATATGTCTTTGTTTGCTTTGATTTTGTATCTTTGTTTGCAGTTACTATGCCTGGAATAGAGATGGATCGTGCTGGTATGGAGGTTGGGAATGGGGCTGCTGTTAGCAGCAGTCCTGCTGCACCTGTTGGGATGAGGCCAACTGATGGCGTCATTAACATTGAAAGTGATGAGGAGGGCCCATCTTCCCCCCCGCACAGACCTGCTGCTCCCGGGCCAAGTGTCCATGATGTAATTCACAATGCTGCCCCCTCTCCTGTTGTCTTCTCTCCGAACAGGGAGCGTGTGCAGGTGGCTCTGGATGTTGTGGCAAGTGTTGTTAACATTAACACGCTGGCGGAGTCTGTGGCTGCCTCTGTCAGACTGTTTAGGATGCAGCTTGGGAGGCTCTTTGCAGCATTGGAAGAGGCCGTGTCTCATATGGAATGGGAAGAGGTGGAGGTCACCACTGATGAACGGCAGCATATGCGGGCGCATATGAACCTTGCGCGGGCTCTTCTTCTGAGGGAATTGCGCCGTATTGATGCTTTGGCCAGACGTCACAACGCTGTCATGAACAACAACTAGAGTGTGTCATTTGCTTGGTCTGTTTGCTTACTGTGTTCTTTGTGTGTGGCAGGTCGTAGGAATGAGAAAAGGGAAAAAAAAGTTGAAAACATGGAAAAAGGCTCTGCAAATGGACTGCAGGTCAGCCAAAAAATGCTTGTCTTTGCTTGGTAAAACCAGATTTGTCTGCTTCTTTGGCTTCATGGCATTGAATGTCGAAAACAAAAAACTGAAAAACTGAAAAAACTCATGGGAAAACATGGTGTGCTTGCATATGCATCTGCATGGGAATAGCCCCTGCCCTTTAAGGGCGGGCAGACTGCTTGGAGCTGCGCACTGCGCAGGGGGTTCGAATCCCCCAGTCTGTGTCCTCTTTCAGTTCTGCTTCAACCTCCTACAGACAGGTAGCTTCTCTTATACGCTTCTCTATTTTAAGAGCCAGGCTTATTTATGTGTTCTAATTTGGGGCCCATGCACAAGTATCTGCTGCTGCAATCATATGGTCCACATGTTTTGTGGCTTAAGAATATGTTTTCGCTGGTGTAAGAAATTAGCTTGTCATTCTTCAAACATGTCAATGCACGCAGCAACTTACAGGGAAGCCTGGTTTTAAGGAATATTTCCAGCTGGTTTTGTTCTTAGTTCATTGTCTTCATTTCTGTGACTTAACTTGCCACACTTAAGTTGTCACTTGAGGTCATCATATCAGGTAAACTCTTAATCTTTATTAACAGAATTGGCCGCAGTGTTACAGTGTTTCTTATTGTACAGTAGGAAGTTTTGGCTGCATTTTTCCACGCACAAGCATCTGCTATGTGCCCAATCCGGAGCTTGTGGCACAAGCCCCATTGCAGACGTTTTTAGAAGCTTCAGCCGTTCCTGCTTTAGTGGAGCCAGCAGGGCCGGTTGCTATCTTGGGGTCAAAATCACATTTAAATTACTGCCAATGGATGTCAAGGGGCCCTTGAAAATAGAGCCACATCAGCGTTTGACCCCATTGCGCAATGACGTGTACGCATGGGATCGCACTAGAGGGCATATACCTCAGAATATTCCCATATCTAACGGTGGCCAATTGACTAGAGCATCCATCTGCGATAAAATATTGTTTGAAGCAGGAAAATATTGCAGAGAAGCGCATAGCCTATTCCTAAGCTACCAGCTATCGGATTTCAGGAAACACAACAAAAAGATTGTTGCAAAAATCACAGCCTAGGCACATAAGAGAGCAAGTGAGTTTGCTTCCAAGAAATCGCAATTTCTATCTGGAAGAAAGGGAGCTGATGTCGGCTTGGAAGTTTGTTAGCCCCCTAGCTATCCATGCATTGATAAAAAAATAATGTGGTTTATCTTTGATGTTGAATGGCTACTCTGTACCAAATTGTATTGAAAGCAGTTTGGCAGCAAAAATTGGCTCCTCCTATGACATGGCGCATGGCAGCAGAAATTGCCAAAAAGGTCATGATCCAGCCCTGCGCCTGGTTCTACAAAAACAACTAAGGGTATTTTAAAACATCATCCTGGTGGATAAGACAGTCTTGTATAATAGCATTTTGGAAATAGCAAACCTGTATAGCTGATGCTGGAACTTTGTTCAAGGTATTAAAGAAGGCAAGAAGCTAGTAAGTTCATGCTACAGATTGCTTACCTCCTCCAGTACTTTACCACCTTCTTGAAAATGGCACTTACAGACTTTGCCTTCTCAATGGCAATCCATCTGGAACCTTGTTTGGTCTAAATATAATCCTCCAAAGGTAAATGTTCTACTTTGGCAGGCGATTCATCGCTCTTTGAGAGTTAATGAGATGGTTCATCGCTTTAAGCCGGGAGTAGACCCACTTTGCCCAATGTGTGAGCGGTGCATTGAAACATTGGAGCACTGTTTATATTTGTGTGCAGAGCTGAGTAGTCTTAGGTCCTGGCTGCATTCTTTTTTTGCAGTATCTTTGGATAGTCAGCACTTTCTTTTGGGTATTTATCCAAATCAGTGGACTGCTTCTAAAAGGATTGCATTTCACATGGCAAAGTCTTGGCTAATATGGAGTGTTTGGAAGCGAAGGCGAAGAAAGGTCTTTTATGATAAGCGTATTTCTTCTCAGGTGGTGCTTCAAGAAATTCGTAAGAAGTTGTATAATTGCTTTCAGATCTCCAATTGGCCTAATCGTATTAAACTTCCAATATGGAGTGATCATCTAAAAGTGATTGATGCTTCAGGGACATTTCTTACTTCTGGAAGTACTTTGGTACTTTGTAATAAAACACGTTCTTCAAAAAAAAGAAAAAGGCAGGGTCATAGTAAAACATATACCTCCATGACCCTAGCTTTGAGCAAAATAAATTCTTGCATGAAAAGGAAGGAAAATATCATTTACCTAATGAACAGACCAAGTCTTATTAAAGAATTTAGAGAGAAAAGCAGGAGCTCATCCAAAAGATGTGGAGGCTTGTTGTCTGCTAAAATATCCCCTCCAGACAAATGAATTCCTAAAATTAGAATCTAGGCGAACACAATGCAATTCCAAGAGTTATGCAGTGGTGTCAGGAGCTATAGCTATAGACTGTGCTCACTTTTGGGAAGTATAGAGTCTGCATTGGTTTCCATTCAATGGATGTAATGGGCCCAGAGCTGTTGGAGATGGACATGCCAAATATCCCTATTCCCGCCACACTCTGTTAATGGTAAATGATGGACTTTGTAAACATACATTATGAACATACCGTACATTTAGCATCACATTTAGCATCGACAAAGGTCCAATGACCTGCAAGAAAAAACTATCACAGTTTAGCTCCAACACATATTTCTCCGAAGGATTTCCTCATATCCTGCTTACCTCATGGCTTTGTTATTATTTTTTAAGCCGGAGCTTTGATATACTTTGCTGAAGAGGGCAATGCTTTCATAACATTCAGAAATGTAACTTTGTCTGGACGGATTCCTTCATCTTGCATTAAGTGGAAATATTCCAGGGTAGTATTGGCCTTACCATGTTGACCATATGCTGCAATCATTGCATTCCAAGATATCACATCCCTACATGGTAAATTGACAAAGATATTATATGCCTCCTCCAATCTTCCACATTTTGCATACATATCAATGAGTGCATTCCTCAACACAATATCAGAACTAACCTCGCAACTAACCTCGCTGTTAATAATTTGGTCATGTATGAATCGCCCATGCTCAAGGGCAGATGATGTTATATAGGCTTTTAAGACAGCAATATACACAAACTTATCTTTTTTTACAGTCAATTTGAAGTATAAATCAAATGCAGTGGTACCTTCTCCAAGGGTAGCATGGGTGGAAATGATTGCGCTCCAAGTGTAAACACTTGGTTGCAAAACTTGCTCAAATGCTTTATCAGCCTCAAGCAAGCCTCCAGAAGATGCAAACAAACGGATGAGATGGTCACCCAGAACTGCAACCGGATTGAGGTCACTTTTAACCATGAGAGATTGCACACATCTGGCACACTTTTATCCTTTGTTCTGCCACATCGTTGCAAAAGGAAATAAGCACTACTTTCAGATATAGCAGCACCACTTCTCTCTATTATATGTAATGCCTCGTCCAGACGGTTCTTCTGAGTTAATTCTCTTAATTCCTGGGCAAGACTGTGGATAATACAAAATCTATCTGTAAACAATTGAGGAAATAATGGAGAATATAGTTTGGGATTACTCTACCTGCTGACTTGCCCTTGAATTCCTAAAAGAACCGGGCCATCTTTGGATGTCGCATACTTGGGGATGCTGTAAATTGTAACTTCCTTCAATTGAGACCTTTGGTGAACATGATGCATGGAGCATGTCTACAAATTTCTACTGCCAGAATTCTTCAATGGTGTTCAAATACGTCCAAGTATATGCCTTTGAGTGCTGGAATATTGGTTATGGAGGATTTACTTGCTGGATTTTTGTTGGTTCTTGGATATCAGAAAGATATCGCTCCACTTCGTCCCATTCGCCGCTCTATCATGATCTTCAAAATATTTCATGATTTATAAGACGATAGTGGCGATTTTGGGCGGAATAGGTAGAGAAAAATCAAAGGAAGCCATAGCCGAGCTTTTGAAAAAGGGATTAAAAAATGGGCGGATTTGGATAAACATGCCAGGGAACGAAGAGATTTCTCCCATAGCCAATAAATAAAAAGCACAGACCGTCAAATCTCTATCATCTCTATCATGGGCGTCCAGACCAAGGTCTTTCATGCTTGCTTCGAGGAAGAATCAAGACAAAAACAAAGGCATCCCCTTGCGCCGAGACAAAAGAAAACAGGGGCAGGTGACCTGCACAAGCCCACACTTAAAGAATGCTCCATCAAATCAAACAGTCCGAAAGGTCCTTGCCCATCTTTCAAATCAGGGCTTAACTGAAGGATTTTGGTTTCTGTTCAGGGCTTAACTGAAGGATTCTTTTGGTTCCGGAGTCAATTTATCTGTTCAAAAAAGAAGCGAAACTACGATTTCTGAGGTCGGATTTGACTGTATTGCAGATTAAGAAGATGATTTTGAATGATGGGTGTTAAGTTGGAAGAAAAATGATGAGTTTAGACCAGATTTGAGAACCAACATATCCTTTCTAAGGTCGAAAACCTTTTTCAGCACTACTGCAAAACTTGTTTTGCTAGCATGTAACTCCATTGGCCCTGCAATAAGCATCAAGCCTCTGTCTTAGCAACAAGGTCATCATGTAATACAACCTAGTTCGGATCATACTGTTAAATGCCTGTTATGGCCACTACGTAAATTCGACCACAGACTGAAGGCGCCAAAGCATTTCGGCCAGAGCTTCAATATAAAACCAGAAGAAGGTCGAAGAAGAGGATTAATCCGAAAGGCATACAGGCCAAGTTCCGGCCTACAGAAGCGATGGATATGGAAGAATAAGTGGCTATGGCCACATATGTGAGAACAAAAAAAAAGGATGAAAACCCACTTACAGATTCGATGCTTCCAAAATTGACGAACTTTGTTTCTAGAAGGAAGATCTGTTGGTGCCAAGAGGTTGCTTGAAAGCTCACGTAACCCAAATTGCTTGTGGAGGAACTGCAAAAAGGGTCATTGCTTGCAGGGAAAGAAAGAAAGGGGGCGTAGCAGCCACCGGAGAGATTGCTTGAAGAGCAAGAAAGAGAAATTTTGGGACTTTTTAATTTTTGCTATTTTTTTTATGTAAACGTGTCATGCCCAGGTTTTTTCTTGGGGCAGAAATATTACCCTCAAACAGAAATTGTACCTGCTTTACATAGGTATTGACTATGGGGCTCAAAAGAAATGATCTTTTTGCAAAATTGGTAGACCACCAAGAAATCCTCCAAAGAGGAAGTGGTCTAGATTGACAGAAGGGTGGAGATGGATATGGTCTGAATGGCTATATGGGAACAAGAGTGGAGAGAGCAATGGGAGAACAAGGCAAAATCGATATCAATGTCAAAATCACAAGCAAGTTGGAACTTGGGGTTGAGAAGGAAGAGAGGTGCTATATCAAAGAAAATTTACGTGGAAAGCAAAGACAACATTGACTTGAATATTGACCGAAGTTATGGTTAAGGGTAGGATATAATTCTAACGAAACAATAATTCTAACGAAACAATATGCTAACGTCAGCAGAAGGGTTGGAAGAGTGTCCGTAAAGACAAGTAAAGACAACTCAACCTTAAAGACGATCTCCCCATGAATGACGAGACGTCTAGAAAAATAGGGTACATGAAGAAACATAGCAAAAATATAAAATCCCAATAAGAAACTATATTGCATAGATAAGAGACCCAACAATATCCTAAATGCAATTTTCATAAGGAAAAACAATTCCAATGTAACCTTTAATTCCATTTGCAAGATGTCAAATGCATAAGATACCGACTAAAAAAATGTGCCGTAGGCCAGAGAATAAAACAAAGTATACCAATGTATGAAGTCCAGCAGTCGAATGGCAAGAGGCAAGCACTAGACAAGAGGACAGAAGGGAAATCAAGCAACCACGGGGCACGAGCACATCATGCAGGATCGCGTGTGCTGCTCCTAGCCGAAAGACATCGCGGATATAGGTAAAAGAGATCCAAGTCGATACAATGGTAAGATGGTGATGCTTGAAGGGAGGAGGTCAAAATGGGAAACCAAGTCAAAGGTAAAAGTTACGGCCAAGGATATCGAGGCGATGGAGGTTGAGAGTGCCAAGGGTCGGGGAGGAGTAACGAGGTGAGTCCAATAACCAAGTGATGAAAAGGGCAATGGGAACACAACTACATATTGTCATGTGGAAAATTATAGCACACCAAATCTAGATACAAAATAAGGCAACTCGTGATAAACATTAAAAAACTTACTCTGGACAAATAAATGGGCATATCTAGAGATGACAAATCTATAACATAACATATCAAGAGGTCAGGCGTACCAGGAAAACAGAACAAGAACTCGCACCAAAATATAAACGGATACTAGACAAATCCATTTGCAAATCTCAATGCAAAAAATGACAATCCAATACATGCATATATGGAAAAGTGGTGTAGAAACAAATTTGAGATAGAGCCAATGACCGTAAACCAATAAAAAAATATGTAAAAGAAGTATGCAATGCAACATGTGAAAAAACCAAATATAGATCCCGAAGAGAAGCAATATGAGACCCAGAATAGAGGAAACAAAGAACTAGGCGAGCAAAGAACGAAGCAAAGATTCGATGAAGCTCATCAAAGGAAAAGAAGACATGCTTCCCCCTGATACTCAAAGCCCAATGTCCACAAGGTCCACCATACATGTCCACAAAGATACAGCTCAAAGTTGCAACATACAACCCATGTCAATAGCATCAAAATCATAACTACGGAAGAACCTTAAGGAGAAATCACCCAAATGACATAATGAACCCACAACGTATTGGAACGGCTCCCAAATAACTTTAGCAAAAAACATCCATGTCCCAAATGAAATCAACAAACAATAAACTACCTTAGGCGCCCTTCAAGGTTCCCTAAGAACGTAAAAAATCCCCGCATATAAAGTGTTCTGGTTCCCGAGACAAATAGAATAAGGAAAAATTGGCACCTAATCCAATTGCATGACAAATCCCCTTAAACAATGGTCTAGAATAAATTGTTAGCTAAGGAAATGGTATATAGTTGCATAGTGCCCAAGCCCTATTGCAAGAGCATAGCCTTCCGTCGAAGATATTCAAACAAGCTTAGAACAAGATTTTGCAATCATAAAACAAGACGAGCCTCAAATTAAAGATGTGTGCTGACAAAATCCAATACAAATACAAACCTCGGAAATTGAAACACCCATCCTAACAACAAAATCTCCGTTACCAAAATCGCGAAAATGATGTTCTAAAAAATGTCCTGGCATGATAAATTTACAAATAACAATTGTAGGCAAACCATGGGTTAGAACAGATGAAAGTCCGAGAAAAAAGGAGGCCGCAAAATCCCAAAAAAATATCAAGTGGCCATCAAATCCAAAAAATGATGTGTGAATTATACGTTTCCAAAATGCAATTCAAAACGACTAGATGCCTGTGAGAGCTACTCAAATTAGAATTATTAAGGAAAATAGGAACAGAGGGCAGTCATTTAAGTATCAAAACATGAACCACTATTAGCAAATGATGCAAGAATAAATGAGTATTATAGGAGGTGAGTGAATTAAGCACATGGAGCAGCCGAATCCAACAACACTTCAGGAATTATAAATCCACAAAGACCTTGGTATCCCCCAATAGTGAATTACTAATCTGAGCTAATTGATGAGCTCAAGAATGAGCCGTTATGAATCAAGAACAACGAAAGGAACCAAGCTGGTCTGACACCACGCGAATCTGTGCAGATCAGTATTGAATCGAATTGGTACCAGGAAGCTCACCAGGAGTGTCATTGGTAACTGATCTGCATGCGTAGAGATCGTTCCACAACTAGGAAAGCAAAGAATACCACTACCAGAGAATGTGTTAAAGTAAAGAAGTGGGAAATTCTGCAAAAATTTAAGGCATCAACGCTGTTTTTAAATACAAAAGCCAGTAGGTTAGCATGACGCTTCCATCAAATATGGTTGATCAGAATAGATTCTCATATTGAGGCCTCCTGCTAGCCTAAACAGAAGTACAATGTTAGTCGGCCAGAACAAGAATTGATGCAAAAAATGTTCGTTACATAAGGATAGATGATCATAACAAGCATTTGTTCTACTGACGTTCTTTCATGAGGTTTTACTTACGAATTTGGTGCATTTATAGCAATCTGAGATGCAACTTCTTCACATGAGAGGATCCACCTTCTGCACTCACAGAATAAGCCAGGGATGCACAAAAAATTCAACAATCCAAAGACGAAATAATAGCCGAATCAGGGAAAATATGGAAAAGCTGAGCCGCATGTTTGATGCTGCCTATTAGCCGCCAAATCTACAGAAGAGCAAACAATTTGTGTGCCATCTCTGTGCTCTGCAGCCTCCTACAAGGGAAGAAAAGCAATCAGAAAGGAAAGGGAAAAGAAGAACGGCCAGAGCTGTGCTCTGCCATCGCCATCTCTTGCTGCATGCTCGTCATGATAGCTGCTGGCCGACCTGCTGAAAAAAGGGAAAAGAAAAGATCGGAAAAGATCGCCACCAGAGCCACTGCCATCACTGCTTTGTGACCTGACGTTGCTCCAACACCATCTGGAAAAATCGAGCTCCAAATTCGGGTGCGATATGAAAGAATCACCTGAAACGAGATGGGCCAATCTGCAAATCTGTTCAGATAAATAACAAACAAGAAACAAAGGCGGATCCAGCCCAAAAATTGGACAACAACCATCCTTAGAAACAAGTGTAGCAGGAGTGAAATGAAAACGCGGTGTAGAAGCCAACTGCCCAGAGATTCGCTAGATAGACAAGCTCATACCTGCATCTGCACAAAGAGCATGTAACATAGGCAAAATCCCATGCATCCACGCAAGTAGCATGGAGCATATAGAGGAGTAGCATGGAGCATATAGAGGAAGCATCAATGAGGAATCGAAAAAGAGACAGTGGCATAAACTACTTGGGGAGGAGGCTAGAAAGGATCAGACAAGGTAAGCAACGGGAAGCAAAAGGTATGGAAGAGGGAAGCAACGAGAATAGAAGAAGAGCTGCTGTGAGAAGACGTCGATAACCGGTCTGAAAGAGGAAATAGCCTTATATAGTAGCTCGTCCCTTCCCAGAATGGCGATCCGATGGCTCAGATCGATGCTATTATGAGTGATACATTTGTGCTTATATGTGCACAATACACTTGCTTAGAAAGAGTCAAATATTAACAGCAAGAGGCAAGAGGATGGAAGTTAAAAAAGCACGCTCACATGTCTAAAACTATACAAAGGCCCAGATGCAAATGCTTTCGAATTTAGCTTGCCCATCAATATGCCTGCATCAAAGTGACATGCATAGATAAAGTTGGTTTGTATGACCATATAGGTCTATAGCAGCATGACACATGGGTGTATAAAAGCAGTTAATACCTTCATGCAAATAGATGGGCATATAAAAACAGAAACAATTATGGATCTACCTTCATACAAACAACTTATAATATTTGCAGAATAAAGCATCTTAAAATAGAGAAACTTTTACAGGCACATATACATCTATTAGATTATGTGCAATGGTACTATCAGGCTAAGCAAGTAATGTGGCATTCTTAATTGGTACCTCAAGCATAGGCCAAAAAGGAAGAACCAATGCTGAAAAGGTATGACTTCAAAAATTCATTGATTAGCGTGGTGATCTGCATCTTATGTGAGAATCATATATGATTTATCAATTGGGCCAAGGAAGAGGGTAAGAGGGTAAGATTACATAATGGCAGATGGCCACTACAAGAGAACAGTGATTTATTGTCACTTTTTTTGTCACTAAAATATTATGTCCAAAAACTTATGTAAAAGTGACAATAAAAATGACAAAAATAGTGAAATCTAAATGATACTAAATGTGACAATAGAGTGATGCAACAGTGACAAAAGAAAGTGACAAAAGGATGGTGTAAATGTGACTATAATGTGACAATAGAATGATATGGTTTTGACAAAACCGTGTGTCAAAAATTTGACAATAAATTGACTTAATACTGACAAGAGTAATGACAAACAAATGTTATAAGTCTGACTATAATGTGGCAACAGATGACACAACTATGACAATAGATTGACAAAGTTTTGACAAAACCATGTGCCAAAAATGTGTCAATAGACTGACTTTAGAATGACAAAAGAAGTGACAAAGAAGTGATATAAATTTGACCATAGTGTGACAATAAAATGTCATAACTTTGACAAAGATGTTGGAGAAAAAGTGGCACAAATGTGTCAATAGTGTGCCAATAGAATGCCTCAAATGTGACAAGAGGGAGAGAATAAGGTGACAAAAAAGTGAATATAAATTGACAATAAGTTGGCATCAAAGTGTCAATACGACGACAATAAAATAACAATAAATATATTTTGAAGTGACAATAGGATGACAAATAAGTGCCAATAAACTAACTTTAAAGTGACAAGCTCATAAGAAATTATTTGAGAAGTCAAGATATCATCAATCATCTTCTTGATCATCATTGTCAGGCTCTAATATATAGTACTATCAATCAGACGTCTGCGCCTGGGTACAATATGGACTACAATCCACCATGTTGGGTTAACATGGTTTTCAAAAAAGAAAACCTGTTCAACTTGTTTAGGGTAAACGAAAGGTTCATTCATCTCTCCAAGAACCTGTGTTGAATCAATTTGGTAGAAACCTGAAGGATGTGATCTCATGGTCTGATTTCTGCATCTACCATTTTGCCCTCAAGATGGTTACATGAAATGAACGGAAGTCGACATCAATAATATCAGTAATTTGCCCATAATTTGAAGATATGGCCGATTTCTTTAGCTTTGTGGTGGATTTATGCTGGATTCTGGTTTTTATGCTAGATTGGTAGATACTACAATGCTCGAAATGGATTTGGAAGAAGTGAAAAGGGGGCAACAAAATTGTCCAGTGTGATTTCCAACTAATGGGTCTCGATCCAATGCCTCAAGCATGTCGCCTTCTACTATGGAATATGCACGGGGTATTTTTGATCATTTTGAATACGCGCTAATGACAGGGCAATGCCTGTTGGAATGGTTCTTACCAGCAGTCGGCCCCTGTTATTGGTAAAATATCAAGGCCTCTAATTTAGTGTTAATATTCTTTCCTTTTAAATTGTATTCATTTTAAATTGTACGTTGATGGCTTTTGCAACCTTTAGATAAGTATGATCCATGAATTCAAAGAATACTGTCCCCTTTCTTGCTTAATTCTAAACATTACTTCAATCTACGTTTTATATATAGGGATATGGGTGTAGCTATTGTGAAAGAGGGTAAGCCTGATCTTTGTAAGAAAGTTATGCCTACTATTATTGTTTGTCAATGCAAACCCCGGAGGAGAAAAGATGCATTTTTGTATATTTTGAAGGTAAGCTAGATTCGATCTAGCAAATTTGCAGAATACTTGTTGCAAGTTTTGCAACGGCAGAGAATGGAGTTTCTGAAAACCTAAAGTTTGATTTACAAGTCCTTTTCTTTTTAAACAACATGATGCTGGATTTGCAGATGTTTTGGTTGACATTTCTGATCAATTTCTTTCATTCCATGTGGCCTTGATCAGAGGACTTGCACCATGTTAGTTTCTTCTAGAAACCATTTTCTCTAGGAACTGGATATTCGAAATAGGTAGTAGAGAACCCTCTCTTTAGACTGTGGCGCCTGAAGTGTGCCTGAAAAAAACCTACTTTAGGTGTTTGATTTCGATTCCAAATTAACCTGCAAGCATCTGAGGGAGGGAGGCACTGCAGAAAAGGCTTTCTGGTTTTGGAACACTCACATAGGTACATATATTAGAGCTGATACCAACTCACAAAAGCAATAGAAAGAATACGAATGTAAGTCCTTAAGCTTCCATGGCTAGAGCCAGCATCACATTAACTCTGTGAAAATATCCTTCTACGGTAATGATGATAGACCTGATAAGGCATAACTCAAAGCTGCTTCACATGATGTAGGTAAGAGAGCTATCTTCCTTTTCCTATATTGTTGTTCATAGCGAAATAGAAGTATCCCTATAACTACAAAATATGGTGCAGGGCTAGGAAACTATCATTCATTAAATGTGCTTCTAGTGGCTTTTAATGTGTTTCACAACTTCAAAAAAATTCCTTTTTATGGAAATCCCTTCATTTTGAATTACTGGGTTGTTTCATCTGATTTTTTTGCTTTGATATTGAGCATGGAATTTGATCATCATTACTTGCAGAGAATACGAAGATGAAGAATGCATCAGAGAATACAAAGATGAAGAGTTTTTGGCCTTTCTCAGCAGAGTTTCCAGCCTGATGCGGGCCCGATGCAGAACTTTGGCCCTAATGCGGCCCCTGATGCAGAACTCTGGCCCCTGATGCGGCCCCTGATGCAACTATGTCGGCATTTCCCTGATGCCACCCCTGATGAGGAACAGAGGAATGCAAAGAATATCTGTTGGTGGCGCCGCCACAACTCCGCCAGAAAAGAGCCCCAAAATTACCCGAAAATAAAAAAAAGGTTGTAATCTAAAGGAATCGGTGGGTGCTGAAGGTTACAGAATGGGGGTCTTAATTTTAAGTTTTAGCAATTTGTTGACATGGATCCTATATTATAAAGTTATTCTGTAAGTGTTGGACCCAGCCCTAATTTGGGCGGCCCAGATTTTATCTTCGATTTGACGGTCGAGATCAAATCCAATCCGGTCACGAACAGGAAGGAAAAAAAAAAAGGCGAAGTGATTTATCTCCAGATCGATGAAGATGATTTATTCCCCAGAGCTAAGCGGCCTGCTCTTCAAGCTCACACTCAAAGATGATTTAGTGCGAATAAGCAGATCTGGCGTTTGACTATAGAAGTAGAGAAATGATCGAAAAAGTGGATCTGCACATCAGCATCCCGCAGCAACTTGGATCTTCAGGCTTCATTCTTTTTAGCATTATGGCCCAGGTCGATTACCCTAAAAACTCCCTTTCGTTTATGATTACCTGCAATTCATGCGAGTCTGTACAGCTTCCAAGGATGAACTCCTTGCTAGGTCATCGATCTCACATGATTCTGGGTTAAATAGCCATGCGCAAGGTCTGCAAGGCCTGCACTCTTGGCCGAGTTAGTAGCATCAAAAGCGGGACACCATTTGCTCTTGATTTTTATTGTTTGTGGTATGTGAAATGATACGAGGAGATGGCTGTGGCATTTTAGAAATATTTTTTGCGCTTTTGGTGCTTTTGTTCATCATAAGTTACTGAGCCAATTCTTCAAGACATGCAAGGTATGGTTTCTTCGTCCCTTTGTTGTAATTTTGTTTTTGAACTTCTCAGTTACTTTAGAAGATGGCTGTAGTCCTAAGAATAATTGCTGGAGCAGACTGACACCTGATATGGCATCTGCCACTTGCAAAGAAGAGCTGAGTGTGGCAAGTAAGAATGTGAATGCAGGCCTTTTAAGAGAGGGTGCATTGCTAAAACTGTGTTTCCTTCTTGCACATGAATTTACAAGGTTAGCATTAAACTGGATTCTATTTTGCAATGGAGCTTCATGCAGTGCAACCTACATTGCAAAGTTTAAGGCCAGATTTAACAATGTGTTGAGACAGCCAAGATTGATCCTGAAAAGAAGGCCCCGAACTCTAGCTTGCCGCATCGGATATGGCTCCCTCAGGGTTAGGCCAAAATTACATAATAAACTTCTCCATGATAATATCTAAACACGGCTGCTTTGGAAGCATAAGGCTAATATATTGTTGAAACATCCATGAAAGGAGCTTTGGCAGCTAGCATTTCGCCTATCCCCGTATAATTAATGCCTGCAAATTGTTGTAAAAAGTGTCATTGTGGAGTTAAAGAATGTACCATTTGCCAGACATTGGTATCATTATTTCTATCTGCAATATACCCCTGTCAACGACAATTAGCTACTACATTCCTCTCTTAAAGCAGCTACATTCTTTCTGCATTGCTCCGCCCTTACTCTCCAGCTTTGTTTCTTCTTGGTTTCTCATATTTAACTTTTTCCTTCTCAATAGTTATGCTCTTATTTGTTGTTTGCAGGATATAGGCACAATGGATGACAACACATGGACAGAGCCTTGCTATACAATACACACAAACAGTACACATAACACTAACTCATCATTTCACATTTCCAGTTGCCTTGGTTCTTCTGACTGTTTGCAGTCCTCCTTTTGCTTGCAGTCTCCTATCATGCTTCACCATGGTAATGGCAGCATTTATAAAGACAAAGGATCAGAGTGGCCACCAGCCATCATGTGCGAAACAATCCCATAGCAATTCTTCCAATGAGTGTGTTTTGGATTTATTTGCAATATTCCTGCTTTGGACTTGCAGATCTCTTCACATTTCTGCTAGATTTCTACTATGGTGAATCTCCTGAGAGCCTACACAACATGCCCACTTCTGTCATGGTTGTGTCTAATTCTCTAGGCTATTTTTAAGCAGTGCCATTGGTTCTGTTGTCAATGGAATAATCAAGCATGGTTCGAATTCGGAATGATTGCCAAGCAACTTCTACTGGCTCCTTGCAGTCATAGGCTTTATCAATTTCGTGGTCTATGTTTTTATTGCGAAGTGTTTAAGGAGCAGATTATACAGTCGATTATTCTGCCTCCAAGGATCACAAGAAGACTCTTCAAGCTTTTGTCTAGATACCAACTCCAATATTAATGTATGTCTAAAACTCACTTTCTTTTTCTTTTTAAAGGTCTGCCAAGTAGATCAGAGCTATGAAATCATGTGGAATGGGGCCATTAAATGAAGGCATCGTTACGTTCTTTATCTTTTCTATGTTTTGTAAGTGTTCTTTTAGTGCTTTTGTTATGTTACAGGAGGATCCCTTGACGACGTTTTAAACCGAGGTCTACTGAAATCTCTATATCTAAGGCACAACTTACAATTTGCCTAACCGAACTGAAAAGAAATTCAAGATAACTACTTGGAGCATGCTCTGATAATATGCATTATTTGTGCAAATAAATATACAAGGGACTTGAAGGAAGGAAGAGGTACTCACTTGAATATGAACATGGATTAAAGAAATGGAGATTCCAACTTGAATATGAATCAAAGAATAAGGATCCCTTTGAACATGGATTAAAGAAATAGGGACTTACATGTTTGTTTAATTTATGTTTGTTTGTGAGCTGTAAAATATTGGGATAAGGCACCACTGATCACAATTTGTTTAAATTGCTTTATGTGTGATTTTGTGATTGGGTATTTTGTAATTGTGCTACTTTGTGTAACTTATTGAAGGAGAGTTGCTTTATAGATTACAAAACATGGGATAACATTCCAAATGGTGACTTGATTTTATCATTAACATATTTCCAACTTCGCCTAGGCAAACAATGCTCAAATTGAACCATAATATCCAAATGTAACGCAACTTGGCTCTGTATTAAGTGGTTTCCAACTTTTTCTAGGTAAACAAAGCTAGAAAAAATTGGACCATAACATCCAAATGTAAGAGGACATTACACTTTGCTATAGTAATATCATAATAGTAGCCGCACTATAACATTGACATTATTAACGTTCAACTTCATAACAATCCCACATGATTCACATGTTATATTTCGACATTAGTGTTTCACCACAACATTTTGATACGATCTCTATGCATACTAAGGATGATAATTCCGGTTAAGCATTTACAATGTCCCACCATATGCCAAGCCTCATAAAGAGTGATACACTCTTACTATAGCCTCACCCCAAAACCTGCACAGATTAACACTTTACTCACACTCAGGCTTGCTATGAACAAGGATTATTTGGTTCTACTCACAGCTCTCAAAGATAATGATGCAACATTATCTAACGTGAAGGAGCTAAGTTTCTTTTAAATGTTAAATCTTTGGATATTTTTGTTAAAATAAAAAGTTATAAAATTTGAATTATTACTGCATATTTTTTGTGGTCAAAACATTTACACACCAAAGACAAAGGTTGGCACCCTTACTATAAGTATATAAAATACGATACATACACATTGCTTTAGCATGCATTTGGTCATCGCAAATTGTTATTAAGTTTCCATGTCAAAGTCCTCATGTCAACAAGATCACGTATTGTTGATAGGTTTTCAACGTTTGCCCAGCAATGCTACGCATTATTTTTAGTATGAGTAATGGTGTATAACCTCTTCAATATGTAATTTCCAAGATGTCAACAATAAAAGTTTAACTCCAGAGTAAATACATCGCTCTTTTTCAAACTAATCCTCAGCAACACTCACTATTACTATGTTTGGATATTTTTGTTGTAATAAAAGGTTACTGCACACTTTTCTCATTGCGGTCAAAACATTTACAGACTTCCAACTTATACCCAGCAACGCTGAGCACCATTACTAGTAATTAGCTAATGTGGTAATTTTTGTTTTTCAAGTTGCCTCCATTAGTGGAATCGAGCCCTTAAAATGGTTAAAGAATGCGATAATTTTAGGGTTTGAAGATTATGGAGTCCGGCGATGGAGCGAAGGCCTCTGTAGCGGCTTCACCATGCTCCTCGTCTTCGTCTGGTAATATGACGTCTGGTAATATGACTGTTTGTAGTAATCGTGTGTAGGAGCCGTATGGTGCTCTTATTGATACAAATCCTAAATTGCAGACCCTTGTATTTTAAGCTTTTTTGCATTTTTAGTGTTTCCGTTTTACCTTCGATGCCAATTCATTGCAAGTATTCTCAGACACGCAGAAGAAGATGAAGTGAAAAATAGGCAAGTAGACCAAGGACATCAGATGATTTGGTAACAAAAGGCATCCGCGTGCATTTTCAAAAGCAAGCTCTATGTATTTGGGGTAAGAACAGAATACCAAGGATTTAGTTCGAACTATGGCATGAGGTTTTCAGTGTTTATTATAGGGAGCAAAGCTTTTATTCTGGATGAACTGAGAAGCATGCTCTTCCTAGACAAGATGACAATACAGCCAGCTTATTTTCTCTTGGGCCAGCTTATGAGAAGGATGGAGATTTCAAATAAGCTTATGAGTTATGATGACCAGGGAAGCATAAGAGATACTAAGGTAATTTATTTAAGCTTATTTCTCCTTCAATTTTATTTGTTCCATTCTTCAGTGGTGGTCATCAGTAGATTTCTTTCATCCATTATGCAGCCAAATCCAAACTTTGATGTACCGCTAGTGTTCTCTAGCTGAATGCCTTCCTACTGTCCTTTCTGGCACTTATAGAAGGTTGTATCTGTCACAAAAGGACGCACTGGGGAAACATTCTATTATATATATCTCCTTCAAGGGGCATGCAATGGAAATATTAGTAATAAAAAACATGATGTTTTTCTATATTGTGATGACTGTTCTGGCTCCCGCAATATACCCTGTAATCAATTTAATACCTTTATGTCATCCACTTTAGGATTGGAATAGGAACCACGCGATGTCTCCTCAACATTTGCTAGCAAGAGCAGGTGAAGATCTTGTGCACATTTGGGCTTATAAGTACATTAATCCTCCTCCAGTTTTGTTTGTAGATGCTGATGAGAAGCTGAAGTTGGACGAACCAGAGTATTATGATGCCTCAATTGATGACGAAGACCAGTATTGGGCTGATTTCCAATGCCAAGGTCGTAAATCCGATGCTGTTTTGAGCTACCCGACATGCTTTACTACGCGTTGTCTTGATTGCCAACGGTAATGTATAAACATCTAATTTACAGTAGAAAAAAGATTCTGTTTTTTCAAAGTCATCTAACGTTTCATGATCGATATTAAACCTGCTTTGTGTTTGGGAATCATAGGCTGGTTTATCAGATGCTGTAATTAGCAAAGGGGCAAAGGGCATGTAGAATTGGTTTTGTTTAAACCAAAATAGAGAAATTATATACTCCTATGGTGAAGATTCGTTAAAAAGCTGTAGGAAGACAGAGCAATACACCTTGTAATTCTGTCATATGTATTAGGAAGCCATGCTTATGATGAAATTGGATTTCATGTGACGCCGATGATGCAAAATCGTGCAGGCATGAGGTATATGTTACGCAAGATGAGAGCTATGTTTGTAAGAAAACCGCAGGATAAAGGAAAATGTTAAGGTTCGATTTTCATTGCGGACCAATAGGAAAACTAAAATCGCTGAAGTGCTCAACATCTTTGAACATGTGTATAATGATGAAGAAGCATATAATCCGATTGTCTGTTCCGCTTTTGCGATCTTGAAGTAGTGTTATAAACAAAGATGAAGTATATCATTTTTTTAACATCATACCTAGTTATTCTTGAGCCCGTTGTACATATAGTCTGCTGAAATAGAAAGGGCAATGTTGTCTTGTACATTGTTGAAAAACTCGGTCTATTTTACCTTGTGATTGGTTACGGCCAATCTTCAAGAGTACTTTACATTGCAATTGGACGGATCGGTCAGAATGGTATATGATCAAAACATGGATACATGTTCTGAAATCTTTTTGCTGCAAGCTTTTGAACAGGTGGGACTTTTATAAAAACATAATCTATTTCTTTTATGATGGGATCTGTTGTTGGGGTTGACCATTAAATAAGGCTACTTAGATCATCCTGAGGAATCTTGTTGCAGGAATATATTGACTAATTTAGAATATGACTAAACATATGTCAAAACATTGCCAAAAAAAAGTGACAAACATGGCCTAAAATATGTTAAAATAAGTGTCACAAAGGTGCCAAGACAACTTAAAATGTGACAAAATAGGTGCCAAAGACTTGCTAGAAAAGTGACAAAAACTCGTCTGAAATTGACACAGTAGGTGCCAAAGAATTGCCAAAAAAGTGACAAAAATAGATATAAAATATGACACTCTAGATGACACTAAATTAACAAAAAAACAACCTAATATATGACAATATAGATGTCAAAGAATTGCCCAAAGAAGTGACAAAAAAATGCTATAAAGATGACAAATAGGGTGTCAAAATTTTGCCTAAGATATGACAATATAGATGTCAAAGAAATGCCCAAAAAAGTGACAAAAAATGCTATAAAGACGACAAATGAGGTGTCAAAAAATTGCCAAAAAAGTGACAAAAAACTGACGATCTATCGTCACCAATTTTTGACATTTTTATGGTCACATTTTTGTCAGTTTTCTGAAAAATGCAGTAGTCTACAAAGTGACAAAAAAACTGACAATAAATGCCTATTCTCTTGTAGTGGGCCAACTTACAACATAGACCCATTTGCCCATTTATCCAACAAAACTTAAGCCTAAGACATGCCCACAGAGGGCACAAAGTGCGAACAACGTCACCATACAAGTCTACCTATGTAGACTTGTATACCTTAGAAAGTGGCGTGGGGTGCACATCTAAGTTAATTGTTTAACTTAGATAACCTTAGGATAAGGCCCATTTCTACATGGCCTTATCCCATTGGGCAACCGCCACACGGCCTCATCCTAGTGGTGCCACGTGGCATCCTATGTGGACCCTAACCTATATTAGTAGAAACCCTAACCCTAGGCCTCTTTTCCGGCCCTAGCACCCAGAGACTCATCTACGCACTCGAAACCTTGTTTCGAGTATCGTTTGCGGTGGCATAGATTGGGGCAGCAGCCCCCCTTGAGGGTAGATTCGACCTTGGAGCAAGCGTAGCTTCATCTGATTCGAAGACCATGGAGACGCCCGGGTTTGGAGGGAGTGCTTCAGGAGCAGGTATGTAGGGTAGTAGTCATAGTAGTTCATCTGGAATTAGCATTCCAAATGAGTTAGTATCTTGTATCTAGGGTAGAGCCATCCTAGAACCCTCATTCATCATCTTGAACCCTAATCAAGGAACCCTAACTGTAAGTTAGATTTGTATGATTAGATTAAGATGTTCTTATTATGATTATCATGATATGATGTTATGTATGTTGGTTGATCATGTTTGCTCCTCTTGTATTGGGAAGGGGGGTAGAGACCTAGAGCCATATGTAGTATGCTCCTAGTTTAGATCCCTTAGTTCCTATAGATGCGGCCTGTGCATAGGAGCCCACCAGGCTATGGAGGCTATGATGTGACTCAGCACTACACAACGGGGCTAGAGGCAATGCGGAGGGAGGATCCCTGCCGAGTGGGGGCTACGGGGATCCCATAGTGGGCTAGGCTTATGGCCGGTCACTTAAGGGAGGTGGAGCAGCAATGGAGCACATAAGGGCAAAACCGAATCGTTGAATGCCCTTCACTGGTCAGATCAAAGCCATAGATGGCTCATTGGACGCCTCAAATATGGCTCTATAATCTGCCCTAAAAATCGGCTCCTCCTGATCCTTCGTTGGCGAGTTATAAGGCCTCAAAAAGGCCCCTGTTTTGGCCCCAAATGGCGCACCGCATGCCCTGCTCCAAGCAAAAAGGTCAACGACAGCTCAAAATAGGGCAAAATAGTACTTGTTTTAAAGGTCTCGATTAGTGGGTTTGAACGCATCTGGTCCGTTCACTTTTCGCCTTCTCTATAAAATTTTTTTTTAGTTTTTAATAAAAGGTAAAAAAGGGGGGAAATTTGAATGGTGTAATCCTAGCCATTGGATTGCACCATTTGGGGGTGCTCTATAAAGGGCCCTGCGCCATTGATGCTCCACCTCCCTTAGTGTGGGCCGGGCATGGGTCTGACACCTCCTGGGGCAACGGTGTCGTCCTGCCTCTCGAGAGTTGCAAGTGTCGGCTTGGCTCTCGTTTTGGGGGGTTCAGTCGGGTACGAATCGTGTGTCGCCACGATTCTCTAGCCGCCCGCGGAACCTCTAGACCCCGGGAAGGGGAGATGCAAGAGTTAGCACTGACCATATCCCTGAATAGGTAGACTAACTGGCCTAGCTAATGAATGGAATGAGAATTCCTGTGACGCTCCCAGAGTCCATACGATGCTCCGATCGTATAGATACGGGACTTCCCCTCCCATGGCAACTAAATCACCACGGCAAGGCCCTCCATCATGCTCGGACTACTCGGGATGGCCAAGTATCCGGGCGAGGATCACGGAGGTGTTCGCCCCACGTCCTCTATGGGGAAATCCTATGACAGTGGAAGCATACATATACGTTAGCATCCAATCATAATGCAAATAATATACCACCACGAAGGGTGGCCCATCCTCATCAACATGGCAAAGATAATCCATACGTAACAACATGAAACAACACAATAACAGGCACTACCCCGGGCTCAGACTCCAAGGGATCAACTGACAGCCAGGGTCTCAAGATATCAACAGACGGAGATATAACATGGCGTTGGCTGGCATAAGACAATGGCTAGGGTTGTCCACTCCATCCGCCCCTCCTGTGCACACTTTGCAGATAGGCCGTATCATGCTATGACGTGCTTGTAGCCCTCCGGAGACGCAATCCCAAGGAATCACCCTTCAGGACTACTCTTGGTTACATCTCCCCGGTCCGATGAGGCAGGTCAGGGAGGTGTCCCCTCCCCGGGTATGACGGATCCTCAGTGCGCTAGAGGATACGATGCCCCTTAGTGAATGATCCGCATCCCGACTTACTCCCCTAAATCTAAAGGTCAGCTCACCAACCCGTTCGAGCCCAGGGCGGCCATAAAGGCTCCCACCCTCCGGCCCAGGGAGTGTCCGGACCCATACCCAGCCCCCACACACACGGTGGATCGGCTATAAGTCTAGCACACTGTAGGAGTCCTCAGTAGCGCTTAGGCGGGACCCACCCCGATTCACCTTCATACCCGTTATTTGGTGCTGACATCATAAAGATCCACGGTCGGGTAGGCTCTTGTGCAATGTGCCGCAAGTACTGTGGTTTTAGGGGTTCTATCTAGGAGCATCTCTACTGCTAGATGGCCTTTAGGTCTCTACCCACCCCTTTAGCCCATACAACACCATAGGAACGGAAAGAACTAAGCTAATACATCCATCCATCCATAACTTGAATAGAACATAAAAATAGAGATTAACCTACTCAAACAAGGGTTAATCCACGACTAACTAGGAAAACCAAGCTATCTACACACTAACCCGTGTCTCCCGGCTGGAGCCATGGTCTCGTGATGGGTCCATCACACTAGGGTCGGGGGTGGTTGATGATAACTCAAGCTTGGGCTGATAACTGCTGCTCCTCCTTAGCTCCCAATTCGAATTTGGGAGTCAAAATGGGGCAGGACCCCTTTTCCTAGGCCCAAAATGGAAGGTCCCCCCTGGCCAATCGATTTGGGCCAGGTGGCGCCCCCTTGTTGTTGCTAATTAACTAATTTAGATTAATTAGGGTAATTAGGCCAAATACTTTATAATTATCCACAATGAATTTATTAACATAGCTAAATAAAACCATTGTGGTTGACCTCCACTTAGACAATTACCCCTTTATCTCGTTGACGCGTGTCCCGACATGCATACATTATACCGTATAAATGCTCGAACGTCACATTCTCCCCTCTTGAATTAATGTCGCCCTCAAAGATTAGAGTAGTGAAGGGAAGAGTAAAAAAAACAAAAGTACTTATTTATGAAAATAACGAAGGTTTACACTCGATAAACAATAGGACAAGACGTCCCATTAAAAGTATTCCTTTAAGATAGTTTAAAACCAAATCCACTTCAAAGACACAAATTTAAACGAAACCGACTTGCAAACACAAGGTAAAACAAATGGAATCCAAAACACAAGTAGGGTCTATAACACAAGGCCTTTAGTCTTCAAGAAATTTAAGGGGAGCTCCTACCGGGCCCTTGTAAGACGTCTGGGTTTGTGTTAAGAATTAAGTTAAATAATGTGGTTGAAGGGACCACCCCTTAAAGAACATGAAATATGAATGCAAGGGTCCTATCATGTCTAGGGCTTGCATGCATCTCTACAGAAGGAAGGGCCTTAGTCCCATCATAGCCCAGACGACGAAGGGCCCTATCAGGAATGCCTTCATGCACAGTTTCCCACCTAGGATGCCTCCATGACTCCTGGAGGTCACATTGGTATGACCCCTGTCACACTATAACAGTCTGCTTACCATCCGAGTTGGAGATGATGTCATCGTGGATGGTGCGGCCATGGCATTCCTTCATAAAGTCTGGGTAAGTCTTATCCAAATCCGCCTTAAGGACCCATGTCGCGTCCTCCGTGGGTAAATGTTTCCACTTGACCAGATATTGTAGAATCTGAGTTCGGCGGGTTTGTTTATAGGCACGATCAAGTAGAGCTTCTGGAACAATTTCCAACTGATCTTCAGTCATTTCCAGAAGTGTTGGTGTATCAAGTACCTCTTCGGGATCTGGATGATGCTTCTTGAGAAGACTCACGTGGAAGACTTTATGGATCTTTAGATGTGCGGGTAGATCCAACCGGTAGGCCTGAGGCCCTATCCGTTCCGTTATCCGAAATGGGCCCGCCCATCGAGGTGCAAGCTTCTTACAATTGCCAATTTTAAGCTTGGCTTGTTTCACCTTTATCTTAAGCCAAACGGAATCATCCACTTGAAACTCTCGAGGTGTACGGTGCCGATCCGCTAGACTCTTTTGCCGAGCTCTCGCAGCTAACAAATATGCTCGAACCTCCTCAACTAAGCCTTGCATATCAGCAAGCAATCGCTGGCGAGAAACCTCCACCTTGAGACCGGATTATGCCACGCGGTCCGGTGTGAGGCATTGATAGCCGTGAAGTTGATCATAAAAGGAGACATCTTAGAAGACTCCTCTGCTTAGAAATCGCTTGTAGGCAAACTCCACTAAATAAATATAGTCCGCCCATTGAGATTGTTTGTTCCGGACATAGTTACGCTAAACATATCTTCAATAATGCGATTGGTACGCTCTGGGTCCGGCCATCCTGGTTCGAGGGTGATAAGTCGCGTGCTCATAGCAAGCTTAGTCCCAGATAGTGCTAAAGAAATCCTTCCAGAATGCACTAACAAACTTGGGATCCCGATCTGAGATAATGGTACGGGGCATCCCATGTAAACGGAAAACTTCCTTAGTGAAAAGCAAGGCAGTATCCAATGCAGTATCCGTGGTACGACATGGCAAGAAATGTGCCATTTTAGAAAGTTTGTCGACCACTACCATTAAGGCATCGAACCCCCTTAAGGTACGCGGGAGCCCCACGATAAAATCCATGGTAATAACTTCCCACTTGGCATTGGGTACGTCGAGGGGTTGCAATTCACCCGAATACGAATCGTTTCGCTTTCGTTGTCGACAAGTCCGGCAATCGTCTAATGTAGCCGGCAATGTGCTTTTTCATGCACGGCCGAATAGCTGGAGCGGATTTTGAAATATGTTTTCATAAATCCCGCATGTCCCGCGATTGGACTATTATGTGTATCATGGAGAATGAGTTTCGAACTCCGGATGTCGCAGAACACACAACTTGTCCTTATAATAAAGGAGTTCACCCTCTTTCTTATAGTGTCGGAAGGTGTTTCTCTCCTTATCCGTTTCGGCTTCTTTACATAGACTACGCCATACTTCCCGGAATTACGGATCCGTGAGGGAAGGGTTTGTTGAATTGTTTCCCAAACTCACTAGAGAGCGTGGATATAGCATTACAATGCGGCGAAAGTGACTAATGGATGTCCGAAAGGGCGTCAAAGAACCACATTATGCTTACCCGGTTTATAAATGACCTGAAAATCATATTCTTCCGTGAATTCCATCCATCGTCTTTGTCTCAAATTGAGATGAGGTTGCGTGAAAATATCTTGGAGGCTTTGATGATCGGTGTCCTAACTGAAATCGCCTTCCAAGTAGATAATGCCGCCAAAACACATAAAAAGCGCATAACCGCAAGCAACTCCTCGGTCATGCGTGGGATATCGTTGTTTTCGGCATCATTCATTTTTCGGGAGTCATAAGCAAGTCTGCACCCCTCTTGCATTAGAACACCCCCAGTAGCTATTTTACTAGCATCTGTAGCAACCCATTTATCCTTTTCAGGATCGGCATTGTAAGGACAGGAGCTGTGGTTAGAGCATCCTTTAAGGCTTGAAAGCCAGTCTCGACCTTGTCCTTCCAATGGGCCATCCAATCCACGACTTTATCATGCTTGGTCGATCAAGAAGAGGTGCAGCAAGCTTGGCAAAATCCTTGACAAATTTACGGTAATACCCGGCCAAGCCCAGGAAACTGCGAACCTCAGACACATTGGTTGGAATGGGCCATTCTTTAACTGCCTCGATTTTAGCTGGGTCAGTAGCTATGCCATCTGCGGATACAATATGACCCAAATAATCCACCTTGGTGGTGGCAAAACGACACTTAGAGAACTTGGCAAACAACCGATGTCGCCGAAGCTTTTGCAATGCCAAGTTAAGGTGCGCGTGCATGATCTTCCAATGTCTTACTATATATCGATATCATCAAAGAAGATAACAACAAAGTCATCGAGATATTCCCTAAGACATCATTCATAAGGCGATAAAGGTGGTGATTGCATTGGTTAGACCAAATGGCATGACTGTAAATTCATAATGACCGTGAACGAAAAGCAAAAAGCGGACTTATGGATGTCATCCTCCTTAATTCGTGATCCGGTGATAACCCGGCGAAGATCAATCTTGAGAAATATTTAGCCCCTTGCAACTGATCCATAAGATCGTTCGGCCCTTGGTAAAGCATAGCGATTCTTAATGGTGTGCTTATTTAATTGGCGGTAATCAATGCACATTCGCGATGGTGCCATCCTTTTCTTAACAAAAAGTATTGGGGCTCCAAAGGGTGATACACTAGGCCCGATGAAGCCTAACTTAAGGAGTTCCCGCATTTTGTGTCTTAAGCTCAGTTAACTCGAGGAGACTCATCCGATACGGGGCCTTGCTGGTAGGCTTCGTAGCCGGTTCCAAAGCAATTTCACATTCCACACCCCTGAAAGGTGGTAGCTGTTGGATTTCATCAGGAAAAAGATCATGATATTCCCGAAGGATTGGCGCTTATTGCCGGAGGTAAGGCATCAAGGGCCTCATCACGCTTAGGCTTGGCTTCCACCGGGCAAGTCGGATCATGCTTGTAACTTGTGACTTCCTGAGAGCCCTATGCAATTGGCGTAATGAAATACATTGCATAATAGGGTTAACTGGCTTACCTGCTATCGTAACTCGGGCTCCATTGGCCGCATTGAAAGTGACTTCCCGTTTCTCACAGTCAATGTTGGCTTTAGCAGCGGCCAAGAATTCCATCCCCACAATGAGATCATACCGACCAATATCCATTATTTCCGGCCCGAGAGCAACCGGTGCCCCCGGTAAGCTGAATATTCAAATTGATCGCCCGACCCCAGTATAGCGTGCGGCACCAGCGCCGCGTGAACGGACGTGGCTTAGACTTAAGAGGTGTAACGTAAGACTTCTCGCCATTCTAGGAGATGCAAAGTTATGAGTACTACCCGTATCCATAAGAATGACAAAAGGTTTACAATCTATTTGACCCACCGTAGAGATTACAGTGGGCTGTTGGTTGGCTTGGCCCGTCTCAACAACAGCAAAAATATGAGACTCACCGGTGATATAATCAGCGATCCTCCTCGCTTAGGCATTTGGTGGTTCTTCCCAATCCATGTCGGCAAAAGCAGCTTGGACCGTCTCGGGTAATAAAAGGACACTCCCGCATACCGGGGCCCGGTCGAAAACACCTATAACAAGCTTTCTCCTTACGTGAATCGTTCCCGCCGGGTCCCTAGGAATAGCTTGGAGAATATCCCTAAAGTCGCCTCGTAGGCGTTGGTAGGCTTATCCGGTACCCAGAAAGAAACCTTCTTATCGCTTCGATAGCGGTAGAGGCGAGGAGGCCCTCGGGCTTGGCGGCCCGTGAAGGTGTATAGCTCTTGTTCGGTTGAATGAAGAGGCTCGTGGGGCCCGATACCGCGGGAGTGTCCTCTTCAAGACCGAAAGTGCCTTTGCCTCGGCTTCCGCAGAATCGCCTTAGGGTCGATAGCCGAACCATTTTTGAGAGTAGGGATAGACCCTCTATGTAACCCTCCCTCGCCTCGGCCATTGATACCCGGTACATACAAGCCGCAAAGCATAAACTCATCGGTATAAGCTTGGGCCGGTCATGTTTTTCTCGCTCCAAGCGGT
This sequence comes from Isoetes taiwanensis, assembly GCA_021234155.1. NCBI lineage: Eukaryota > Viridiplantae > Streptophyta > Lycopodiopsida > Isoetales > Isoetaceae > Isoetes > Isoetes taiwanensis. Next base: position 1,522,870 of record JAJEKV010000011.1, on the reverse strand, counting down.
AAAAGTCCGAATCTGGCGACAAATGATGAGCCTTGGGCACATAGTGTGATTTGAAAGCCTTGGCAAAATTTTGTAATCCGGCACCTACCCCCGGTAAGCCCATGAGAACGGGCATATCCCTTCCACCAAATCCGTGCGAACCTCTGTGAGATTGGTAGTGGCGACCTTGCCAATATCTTTCTCAGTCATTCCGTATGATTTTCCAAATTCCTGCATTTCATCTAGCCATGACTCTGCGTCAACCCCATTTCGAGTTTTACCCGAAAACTGCGCAAGCTTCCGATTCTTCCAGATACTCGTAATGGCGGAATCAACGGTCTTTTGATAATCCTTTTTACTGGCCCTAGCATGGTCAGCCTCATCCTCAGAGGAATCAGAGGAGTCAGAGGACTCCGAGGCTGCATCAGAAGAGGAAGTAGAGCGTGTCCTCTTGGATCGACGTGCCTTAGCAGCTGGAGGTGCCAGTGGAGGCGCCGGTGGTGGCGGCACGTTTATTGGAGCCGGAATCTCGGGTCCATACTCCTGTGGGTGATTTTGCTGGAAGACATATGCCTGGAGCTCTGTAAGTTGGCGCTTCATAATCGTAAGTTCCTGGTCTGGGGTGAGACGACCCGGTTGAACAAGTGTTGTCCAAGGACGTGCGCCGTCTAAGTAGGAAGAGGAGGTGATAAGCAACATATCCCAGGTATGACAACACAAGAAAAAAATATGACGTAACAACGGAACTTAAGAAAACAGTTTTATTAAGAAAAAGAGGTCGTGATTACATGTACAGACTATTACATCGAAACTCGAGGCTATGCCTCCAAAACTGATGATTATGCACAAGGCAACTTTAAATAAACACACGTAGCTACACAAAGACTGTGGACATCCGGTCTAGATGTGGGCAAAGGGGTACAAAATGGAGTAGCTTAATACTCTCCGCACGGCTCTAACCATTTTATAGCAAGCCCATGCCCGAATAATCACATATTGATAATCGTGGTGGGACTAATGATTAATAAGTTGAAGAGGTCGCGAAGTGCATAGAAAATTTGCCAAAGGAAATCAGTGGTTTCCATAAAGGCCTCCTGTTTGGTCATGTCCCAATAGTTCCATGGGCGCTGGAGGGTTTGATGCAGATGGTTGAAGGCGTACTCCCGAAGGATATTAACAATCTCAAGACCCTTAAGGGGGTCATAGGGCTCGCCCTCATCCCCTGATTCATCCTCCCCATAACCGTCATGACCGTCATCGTACTCGCCATCCTCTTCATCATAGCTGTCCTCACCTTCGTCATACTCGCCATCCTCTTCATCATAGCACTGTTCCGGTGGTGGCTCGTCGTCATTGCGCAGTGCGTCAGGTATTTCCTCTTCATCTTCCTCTATCCCATCGCCCGTAATACACGACAAGAATGAATATACTATAACTGAATTGTTCCTTATACTTCCAACTCCAAAGGAGAGAAAAAACAAGTATTGAAGGAAAAAAACAATTGAATTGTATTCAAAATTGCTTGAAGAACATGAACGCATAGCTCATATGGGTTGAGTAGCCAAAGGCTAAACTCCTACAATACCTAACACAATAAACTAGGAGCTAGGCCCCTCATCCTCTTCCATAGGTGTAGGAGGTGGTGGCGGTGACCGATGTCATAGTAATGTGACGCCCGGATCAACTGTAGCAGCTGCAAGGGAAACAACCTCGGGAGAATATGCAACTGCTAATGGAGCTGCCGCGAGGAGTTTGATGTCCATCCAGGGTGCAATTTCCTGACCCAAAGCTGCCAGGGCGAGATCCCGTCGAACCAACACATAAGTGAGCATGTGGTACGATAGCTTCTTGTGGCCTGCAAGAGTAGACAAAGCGCGGAGCTTCTGGCCCCAAGTCACGTGCCGATAGGAAGAAACGGGTAAGAGGACTCCCGGACACTCTCCCTAGGGAAGAAGCTGAGGTGTCAATCTCCTTCTCTAGGTTCTTAGGAACCTCTTCTTCCATGAGCTCCTCCCTATCTTCCTTAGAATGAGCAGGGTTGTGGTAAAGGTCTTCTCCTTCCTCATCCGAATGTGAGGGAAGCTCAACCATGTTGATACTTGGGACTGAAGGTCCCGTAGCCATAAAGGCTTCTGGAGGAGGCTGAGACGGAGGGTCTTGCAGCACTATAGCTCCATAAGCTGGAGGAGTGTCTCAGCCGGCTCAATAGTTTGATGGTGGAACTGAAGTATCTGCTGTACCTCTGGAGGAAGATCCCCGGACGTGAAGTCGATGAAGTCATCCATGCAAGATTCAGCCGAAGCTCATAGAGAACTCCGCTTCTTTTCCCTTCGAGTCCCGCCACTACGCGTGGTATGTCCACATGATGTCCTCCAATAGAAGGGAACTCGTGTCCTTGATGATATATAACCAGGGATAACATCTAACCCAACCAAGCGCCCACCCTCCTCCGCTGTGGCCGGCATCTCCAAGCGCCAATCGTTTCCACGGGACAAAATCGCCCATGGCAACCTCATTCGTCTTCCTCCTCGTCCGGACATTTTCGGCCCTTGCCCTTCTTCCCGGGTAAGGTTTTCGTCCTCCACATCTTGGTCCATAAGAATGGCGTAGAGCAAAGAGACTTCAAGAAACTCTTGCCCCTCATGACCGACGATCGGGGTCGCCGAAAGCCACCGGAGCTTGCCGAAGTAGCTCATACCCTCTCTTTCCCCCACCAAGCATTTCCTTGACTACTGCTCGGTCAATATAGAGTTTAGGTGGCTCCCCCAAATGAATACAGAGAGGAAGCATTTCCTCTACATAAAATTGCAGAAACTTCAAAGATAATCGGGGTGTTTTTGCATGTTCGAGATGAGGTCAATATGCTGGGAGAGGAAAGGCTCTAAGAGGTCGAAGGCCACTTGGGGATCCCAGTGCTCCCCATCCTGATACCAAGCAAGCAGATCCATGGCGGCCATATGCGCTGGAAGGAAGGAGGAGGAAGAGTGGACGAAACCTGAAAGTGAAAGTGAAACCCTAAAACGGTCTTTAAAGTATTTATAACCCTTATGCTGACGTCAGCATTCACTATCAGTTATTATTATTTTTATTTTATTTTATTTTTTTATTTTTTTTTGAAAGAAATATTAAAATGCAACTAACAAAGACACGATAGCAAAATTCGGATTTCTCTATTGATATAGCAAAATTAAATACATTAAAAATGCCCTCGGGCCACTATGGACGTTCTCCCCGAATCCTTCGGGCAAGGGCGAGGTCCTTTGGCATTATAGTGACCCGCTTTGCGTGTATCGCACAAAGATTTGCGTCACTAAAAAGTGCTATGAGGTAGGCTTCAGCAGCCTCCTGTAAAGCCAAAATCGCAAAGGTCTGGAAGCGAAGATCGGTTTTGAATTCTTGTGCTATTTCCTAACCAATCTACGAAGGGTAGCTTCCTTATCGAAGCTCCAGCGGTCTTCGATACTTACGGATCTCCGTGAAGGCCACGATGCACGGGTAGGAACCGATGGGGCTTCTTGGAGGGAGCGAGGTTTGGGGATCGGTCCCTTCCTCACAATGGTACCATCTTACCCGCGTGTAGCAGGGGGTGGGAGTGGGAAGCATCCACCGTTCATCTCCTGGCGGCTTTCATTATTCTTCCCAATGGTGCCGACAACCTTCAACTTCTCTCTATTATTGGTTGCCGAACTTATGGGCCCCACGGACTTCCTCCGTCGTTTCCTCGGTGGCTCATCCGCTTGTTAGGCCCTGCTTCATGGTTCTCTGGCGGTTTATCACGGGCTGCTGGTGTAGGTCTGCTGGTTTTATCTGTTGCTCTTTATGTAGCCGCTCTGCCTTTGCCCCTTCTGTTTCTTCGGGAATTGGCGGGCCGCGTTCCATATAAACTTCCACATCATCCCAAAAATGCCGTAGAGCAGCGATCGCCGGATCAATTCGAAATTGATAGCGGTCGAACCGGCGAGCCATATCCATGCGGACATGTATCGGTATTGCGGTCGATATCGGGGATTTCACCCCAAATGAATCCACAGGAAGCGTCGTACCACTCATATGGGGTTGCTTCGAATGCTTCATGGTTAATAATAGCCCACCCATGGCCAAGATATCTATACTCCTTACTCAGGTGGGTAATACGTATCGCCCTCTCTAGTTCCGTCATGCGTCCACGAGCTAAAGCTGGGATCACGCCGCCTCAAAGCTGAATGTAGCCCTCCTCGAGTGTTCTTCACACTCTGGTGGATAAAACTTGATCAACACCATAACCTGGTCAGGCTGCTCGACCATGGTATATGGCAGCTGATGGAGATTCAGCTTGATCAAAAACTGCTCCGAGAAGTGGAATATAGGATAAGGGATCCTTAGGTTATCACTAAAACGTTGTACTAGCTCATTCAGAAGGATGTCTACCACGTCGCTGTCAGTGGCCATGTACTTCGCGATCATGGCATAGATTTGGGGTATATTAAGGCTAGAAGGGTCCAAAGTGGTCTTAGTGATGGCCATAAGTAAGGCGCTGGCGCTTAGGAGAGCAGTAAAGGTGGCGCTAGGTCACGAGGGAACCGCTGGGAAAAGGAGAGACAAGGTTTGGGGCGCTTGGGTCTGGCGGCTATGGCGGCGTCGAAGCGAGCAGGCGGCAGCGTATACAAGAAGGGAACTCCCGAAAAGAAACGGCCGTTTAACTTTTTAAATTTTAAATTTTAAACTTCTTTTTTTTTTCTTAAAAAAAATACGGCGGAAAAAAAAAAATATACGCGCGAAAATACGAAGCGGCGCTGACCCGGTTATACGTGTTTCTTTCCGCGTTCTAAGTCGTCCAAACCCAATCGGCGCCGCCCTTGGGTTTGACCTTACGCTGGTCCCCTTGGCGACGACGGCGACTCCTTTAGGGTAGATGCACGCCGACCCATTGGAGCAATAATCTGGTCGATCCAGAGCTACGAGAGGAGGGAGTTATGGCGAAAACAAAATCTAAGTTTCTAACCCTAATTTCCAACTTTAACCCCTTCGCTAAGAAACACTATCTCTACAACCCGGTCATTAGGTCCCATACTAAGCCAACTAACACACGGGTGTGAGTTGGAACTTTCTAGACAAGTTTTTTTTTTTTTTTTTTCATCCTCAACTAACGAGTTAGAGTATGGCCGGTAGCATTTTTTGGTTCACGGAACCATTGCTCACGATACTGCTTGTGACGCTCCCGAGTCCATACGATGCTCCGTCGTATAGATATCTGGGACTTCCCCTCCCATGGTGACTAAATCACCCGGCAAGGCCCTCCATCATGCTCGGACTACTTTCGGGATGGCCAAGTATCCGAGGCGAGGATCGCGGAGGTGTCATTAAGCCCCACGTCCTCTATGGGGAAATCCTATGGCGAAGGAAGCATACATATACGTTAGCATCCAATCATAATGCAAATAATATACCACCACGAAGGGTGGCCCATCCTCATCAACATGGCAAAGATAATCCATACGTAACAACATGAAACAACACAATAACGAGGCACTACCCGGGCTCGGACTCCAAGGGATCAAGCGGCGGAGGGGTCTCAAGATATCAACAGACGGAGATATAACATGGCGTTGGCTGGCATAAGACAATAGCTAGGGTTGTCCACTCCATCCGCCCCTCCTGTGCACACTTTGCAGATAGGCCGTATCATGCTATGACGTGCTTGTAGCCCTCCGGAGACGCAATCCCAAGGAATCACCCTTCAGGACTACTCCGGGTTACATCTCCCCGGTCCGATGAGGCAGGTCAGGGAGGCGTCCCCTCCCCGGGTATGACGGATCCCTGGGTGCGCTAGAGGATACGTGCCCCCTTAGTGACCCCCGCTGTTTGGGGTCTGGGTTCGGGAACTCCTGGAAGACATCCCTCTGTGAGGACCCGTGGATCTAACAGGAGAGTCCGGGGGACTATGTCACGCGGGATTTGCAAGAAGAGAACAAGAAGAAGAAAACAGAACAAGTATGAGGAAAACAATAAGCTTCCTTGATATCAATGATGAAAATACATGAGCTCTCGTAATAGAGAGAAAAACTGAAAGGAGACAAGACTCAAAACTCATCTAGAACTCATGTGCGAGCTCTAGTCATATATATAGTACAATGGCCTTTGGCCCAATATAGACACTCTGACTGATCTCGGTGCCGACTCCTGGAAGGAGGCCTGATTTGCAGGAATGCTGGCAGTGCCTCTTGAGGTGCCTGGAATCACGCTGACGCGGGCGGTGATGGCCCGTCACTTGTCTGAGCGTCGTCTCTTGAGTGGCTGCTGCTTGGTCTTCTGCGGGGCCCTTGATGACTGACCCGTGGCTGACTGTGGATCCTTTTGCTTGACCTGGTCCTTCGTATGCATGAATAGTCCTGTACCAGGAGGCACAGGACTAACACTCCCCCCTACCAAACGACACTCAGAGTGAAGAAAAGGAGGAAGTGTTTCCGAGGGCGGGAAGCCATCTGTCTGAACGTGATCCTCCCGGGAGTGAGGACGGGCACCATTATGGTACTGGCTAATGAGGTCTTGGCGTGTTTGAAGAGCATTAGGAGTGTTGAGGCCAAGAGCAGGATCTGCATCAATAAGAAATCGAGAGCGTACCATGTCTTCAAGGGCAGCATGGGCGTCTGAAGAAACGAACTGACATTCCATGAGGAGGCAGGTCTGGAGGCCGAAGGCACTGACACTGGCATTTGGATTGCAGTGAAAAATTGGGCGCTGCTGATGTAAGGAGCTGAGCAAGAGGCATTTGAGAGCAGCACAAAAACCTGCTTGAAGATGAACTGAAGGGTCTGGTGAGGTGGTGGCATTCTGCATAAAGGTGTCGAGACCATGAATTGCATCTGCCGGGCGTTGCCAACCACGCTCATTAGCAATATAGATCCAATTCGTGGTGGTATCAAGAGTGGCACCCTCCTCCCAATGTGAACGGCGTACAAAACGGGGATCCCACCGGAGATCCGTCGAGATCTGAGGTGGAGTCCATCCAGCATGGCCATCCATGACCTTTGTCCAAAATGGGAGGCGCCAATCAGAAGTCAGGAACCGGGGGCGTGGAGGTACTCCCAGAGAAGCATATGGAGAAGGAATCATGCCCGTGGGCGTGGGTTGCTGAGCAGTCTCCCTGAATTGACTGACAAGATCCGGATCAAGAGCTTGACACCAACGATCCCAAAGAGAATCAGAGAGTTGAGAGTTGACAGGAGGGCTATCCCATCCCGTGGGGACCGTCTTGCTATCCAACAGAGCCCGTAATTGATTATAACCGGCAAGGTGCTGCATATAAATTTGTGCATAGGGAAGATCCTCGGGATGTCCGAAACTTTCGACACATTGCGGCGCTTTCGCTTTGCGCGGAGAGGTAAATGATTGGCAAGCTTCGGGCATGTACTCTCGATGAAGCGTGTGGGTCTGAGCATGATCAGGAAGATATGGATTGTTATCCTGAAGCAACCATTGCACCGTGTCACCACCAAAGAGGCGGGCGTGGCCCATCTCTGAAGTTTTCCTGTGTATCACCTAAATAGAAATCATGAAATATGTAAGCCATGGGCTGAACAACTCTGAAGGTGATAAAGTCGGGATCGACACAGTGGATGAGATCAAAGACCAAAAGGGGCACAAAGATAACCCTTTGTCTTCAATGGTGAGTTCGGCCAAATCGAAGAAAATCTGCGGTGCTCAGGGGAATATCCACCGGTCCATCTGCGGCATGCCACTTTGAAAGGAAGAGGTGGCGGCGAGCAACCACATAATCGTGATAGCAGGAAGGAACTGGGAAGTCAACAGCCATTCTGTTAATAATGGCGGTATGGCCGTCAAGTTTTGCTTGAGCCTCATCAGCAGATTGAATAGCTTGCTGTAGCTGTTGTTCAAGGTCACGGATCCGGTTGTCCTTTTCTAGCAGCAGGCGTGATTGGTCACGGACCCGTTTCTGAGAAGTGTTGACCTGGGAGGAGGATTGCCCGTGTGTATTCAGACGAAGCACGGCAATCTCCGCGTCATCAAGAATCTTCTGTTTCTGCACCTCTGTAAGCTGATCTTGAAGAGAGGTGAGCTGAGAGGTCTGTGTAGAAAGTTGAGCCGTCAAGGAGGCAATTTGAGCGTCCCGCTCTGTAAGGTTTTGAACTTGAGTGCGGAAGTTTTCACAAAGTTCGGAGTACAAGGCGTTGAGCTTGGCAATATCTCAAGGTCCTTGGTACCAGGAGAGCTTCGTGGACTTGGTGTGTTCAATAAATTTTGAATTTCTGATTGGGTGAGCCCTGTTGATCCGCAAGTTGGCTGACTTGTTCTGTGCATTTTGAGATCGTATGAGCACGCAAGAGAGCTCGGGTGCTTGTCTTGAAGTTTGGCCTCCAAAGTGGCAACTTGGGCAGTGGCAGCTTGAAGGTCCCGGTGTACTGCATCAGAGGCCTCTAGTGTCGTTTGAACCCCATTCAGGAGAGCGTCGTGGGATTCTTGTAACTTTAGTCTGGCTGACTTGAGCATCCTGGCGACATCTTGATACACTTGGTGACGAGGGGTGTTCGTGGTGGAGTGGGGCTGTTGTCTGGTTTGGGAGGTTTGGGAGATATGGTGTGAACTGGATGGTGTGGCTGAGGAGGAGACAGTGACATGAGAGTGCCGATGTTGGTCATGACCAGGCGAAGAAGGGTGTGAAGGGCCAACTTGTTGAGGCTGGGGAAGGAACCGTTGAGTGGAATTTTGAGACTGTTGTGGTGTGGGAGGGAAGTAATGACGGATGAGGGCTTGAAGGTGACCTCCCACAGAAACTTCAGAAATGGAAGTGGCACCCCGAAGGCGGTCCACTTCTTGGAGAAGACGATAGAACATCAATTGGGGCCAATCTATGTGGTGGTTGGAGTGTGTAGCAGTGAGTACCATGTTATAGAAAGGCTTATTGATATGGGTGTTCTTGATAGAATACCCAAGGAACTTGCGCCACAGAAACTTAACAAAGGTTTCGTGAGGCTTGTCGATATTGGTCAGGCGATGCACATTGGCATGATAAGGAGGTGCACCAAACTCTGTGACATCTAGATCCTGGATGGCAGACCATGATAAACAAGGAGTTTGCAAGGGAATATGAAATACCTCAGAAATCAAATGTTGAGTCAGCAAAATGGTGGTGCCATCGACGACTGTGGTGTATCCATGCGGGCTGTTAACGATATTGGCGATGAACTGCTTCAGTTGGTCAGGATTTGGAGCCGGAAGTTCCATTTGAGAGAATTCGTAAAGCTTTTGGCGTTCAGCGACTTCTCGATTTGGGCCGACAAGGGCGTCACGGAAAGTGGGCGTCAAGAAAGATACCGACTCGAAAAGAGCCGGGTCCCTGGGAGCAGTAGCTTGAAGGGTAGAAAATTTTGGTGCAGCCATGGTAACGATTCGCAGAAACGAAGAGTGATGCAAGGGCGGAGGACGAAAGCCAAGAACGAAGGCGCAGAGGAATGACAAAGTTTAGGGCGCGCAACTGGAGGCGAAGAGGTATGATGAGGGCGAAACTGGAGCCGTTGATGATGCCAGGTGTCGAAAGATGCCCAGGAGGGTATTGAGAGGCAAAATTTTGGCTAAGTCCCCAAAAAACGTAAGGAAGAAGTAATGAACGGTGAGGATGAGACGTGAGAATAAGATCGGATGTGACAGATGGCCATAGGACACATATTAATTGTTGACGGGTATGAAAAGAAGCAAAGGCATTTAATGCAGGCAACTCGAAGTGGGATATCATGAAAACGAATGTGTCAGACAGTACCCTGGCTAGATTTGCGGCGGGAGAAAAGATTCTCAGTTTAGAAAGAGCCTTGCATTGCAAACACGTTGGCAAATTTCTGATTGGTCCACGTCAGCTAGCAGTTCCTCGGTTGGCTATATAAGACGAACCGGGAGGGAAGCGAAGACATCCGATGGCGCTGAGCATGGCTGCTGCTGGTTTGAATGAAAATTGCACGATGCCCCCCAATTGTCAGGAGTGGATCACCTGTAAAATGAACTGTCTGGATCTCTGGCGCTGCCACAACCGTGGCATTCGAATGGATGGCTGGTGCTCCGGGATGGCTGAACATCCCGACCCTATGACCAACAGGATGGAGGTGGTTCTGCACCTTCGCTGGGACCCTGAGCAGAACCTCTACCATCTCCTCCGCATCACCTCTGCTCCGAACCCGGAGTAGAGGGTTTTTCCTCTTAGGTTTTTAGGAGATAGGGCTCTGAGCCCGTTTTTGTATATAGGGCAGTGCCCATAGCGGAAATAGCTGGGCTGTGCCCACATTTTGTAAAAAATTATCCACTATAATATAATATGCCGCCTTTCTAGTCACTTTCTGTGGTGTTTGCTTCTTGAACTGTATTTGTTGGTGGATTGTCGCTTTCTGTGTGATGAAATGTTTTGAGTCGAAAACCATTAACCAATGTAGGTAATGGAGTGCCATCTAACTCTGCCAGTTGGAAAACGCTGGGTCTGACCACTTGAACAATTTGATAAGGGCCAAGCCAACGAAACTTGAGTTTGCCCGGAAAATTTTTGTACCTGGAATCATAAAGAAGAACCAAATCGCCTTCTTTGAATGTTTTTGTCTTCAGACGTTTGTCATGTAAAGATTTTTGAAACTGTTGTCCATGAAGAACACGAATATAAGCATCTCTTCGAAGTTCATCCAATTGTTCTAATTGATAGACCCTTTCTTTGAGTGCAGCAGGTGGATTATGAGCAGTAGCCAGTTGAAAATGGAGTGTTGGAAGGATGTATTCAAACGGCATGAGAGCTTCCTGTCCATAAACCAATTTAAAAGGAGTGTGACCGGTAGCAATCTTGAAACAAGTATTGTAGGCCCAAAGAACAGTAGGAAGTTTGGTTTGCCAGTCTGTGCGTGAAGCATCACAAATTTTCTTGAGAATGGTGACCAGAGTTTTGTTGGTGCTTTCTGCCAAACCATTACCTTGAGGATAGTAAGGTGTGCTCTTGTGATGATGTATCAGGAGATAATCCGTCAGCTCCTTGATGGTATGATTGATGAAATGGACACCACGATCACTGACCAGCTCCGTGGGGCAGCCGAATCGCGTGATGATTTGTTGATAAAGGACCCTGGCTGTGCTTGCTGCAGTGTTGTCTGGAAGTGCACAAGCTTCCGCCCATTTAGTAGCATAGTCAGTGAGAACCCGAGAATGTAGCAGACGCGGGTGTGCGCGGGAGGGTCAATGGGTCCCACAAAATCCATTCCCCATTTCTTTGAAGGGAAGTGGGCGTGGCTACCGGCGTCAAGGGAAGAGCGTCCGCGGGCGTGGGGCCCCCCACCCGGCAAAAGCGTCCGCGTCTTGGCGTGGGCGTGAGCATCTTTGAAAGCGTGGGCCAAAATACCCGGCTAGAAGGATTTTTGCGTGCGTGGTGTCACCATGAAAATGACCACCACCTAGCCCTTGATGAGCTTCTCTAACAATATCACGGAACTTCATGAGGTAGAACCGGCGTCGAAGGATGGTGTCCTTACCCTTTTGTAGAGATGTCCGCAACCATGGTGTAGTCACGGACCTCGCGGAGAAATTGATGGCGGCAGGATTGTTGCTTGGCGGGGAGAGGCGTCTCGTCTTACGGTGGAAGAGCACGTGAGGAGGTGCTGGCTGAAAATCATGGAACCAATGTGGTGTTGCCGTGACTAAGAAGAGTTGAGCGTCAGGAAAGGCGTCTGAGACTCCAGTTGAGGGATCATCTGTGTGGATGCGTGAAAGATAATCCGGGACGACATGAGATTTGCCGGCCTTATGAACAATTTCAAAAGGGGCAAATTCTTGGAGAAGAAGGACCCAACGAGCAATGCGGCCCGTGGGCGTGGACTTGTTGATCAAATAAAGGAGTGCTTGGTGGTCCACAAAGAACTTGATTTGACTGCCCAAAAGGTAGTGACGGAAGCGTTGAACACAGAAAATGAGACCCAAAGCTTCACGCTCTGTGGCAGAATAGTTGCGCTCAGCAGAATTGAGTTTTCGGCTGGCGTATCGATTTGGTTTGTCAGTGTGCGCATCATACTCTTGCGAAAGAACAGCTCCAATAGCAAACGCCAAGACATCGACATGAACATGAAAGGGCTTGTCCCATTGAGGAGGAACAAGAACCGGGGCCTGAGTAAGCAAAAGCTTCAAATGTTGGAAAGCAGCATCCGCCTGGGAATTCCAAGCCCAGGTGGATTCGTCACCCGTGAGTTTATGAATGGGATCTGCAATGGCGGCTAGTCCAGGTATGAAGGTGGAGTAATAATTGACCTTACCCAGGAAAGAGCGTGTCTCCTTGATATTGGCTGGTGCTTGAGCCTTGAGCACACAACTGATTTTGGCAGGATCTGTGGTGATACCTGCTTTGCTGACAACATGGCCTAACAGAACTCCTGAGGTGACACAAAAGGTGCATTTCTCTGGATTGAGACTAATGCTTGGGACTCATCACATTTACGGAAGACGAAGTTCCAATTTATCCAAATGGTCAGCCATGGGCTCAGAGGCGAGAAGTCATCTTGAAAGATTTGTAAGAAGGGATTTTCCTTCATGAAATCATGAAAAACTGAGAGCATGATGCGTTGAAACGTTGATGGAGAGTTTGATAAGCCAAAAGGAACCACCTTGTAGGCAAAAGTGCCCCACGGGGTGGTGAAAGTAGTCTTGAGCTGATCAGATTCTTTGATTGAGATCTGATTGTAGCGGAAAAAACCATCCATGAAGGAGTACATCTCATGTCCAAATGACCTCTTCGAACACAGTGCGTGAAGGGAAGTGGAAAATGATCACGCTCCGTGGCCTGATTGAGTTTTCGGTAGTCCACACAGACGCGGATCTTACCATTGTGTTTGAGGGCAATGACGATGGGGCTCACCCATTCAGAATGTTTGACCTCATAGATCAAACCCGCGCAAACAAGGAGTTTGTCAATTTCCGCTGACGCGATCCGCGTAATTAGGGTTGAGCCGATCGCTGTCGTTGCTAAACTGGTGCGTGCATCAGATTTGGTAGGAATGGTGAGTTCCCCAAGCTTTTGTTGATTCCCGAAGATCTCTGTAACTCCGTGCTTAAAATGTGTTTGAATTTTTGAACAATTTGGACAGCCCCTGTTACGATAAGGGGCCGGAAGATTTGCAGCAATGCGGACAAGTTGATTGTTGCCCACATCCACAATCTCGACTTCAGGAGTCTGAATATGAGGGATCACTTCGGTGTCTTGGACAATATGAGCAGGCGGTTGAAGCATAACAGGATGCGTGGCACGTTGCGTGGTGAAAAAGAGGGGTTGCTGAGTTTCATCCAGCAGAGGTTGCTTCATGACAGCGTGTACATCAGCAGGAGTTGCAGGAGGTTCAGCATCTGAAAAGTGATCAACACGTTGGATTCTATTACAAGGAGCCAGGTAAGGGTCAAGTAAAGCAGCCACAGCCTGGTCCTGATCTAGAGTCATTTCCCCCCAAGGATCAGCATATTCGGGGTAGGATGACAGAGGCAGACTCGCAGGTGGAGCCTGAACTTGATAAATATTCTGAGCTTCTTCAGAATCTGTGTCTGAGAGAGAGGGTTCCGCATGTTCAACAGAAATTGTTAGTCCTGTGCCTCCTGGTACAGGACTATTCATGCATACAACGGACAAGGTCAAGAACAAGGACCCGAAGTCAACCACGGGTCAGTCATCAAGGGCCCCGCAGAAGACCACCAAGCAGCAGCCAATCAAGAGACGACGCTTAGACAAGTGACGGGCCATCACCGCCCAGCGTCGGCGTGATTCCGAGCACCTCAAGAGGCACCGCCCGGCATTCCTACCAAATCAGGCCTCCTTCCAGGAGTCGGCACCGAGATCAGTCAGAGTGTCTATATTGGGCCAAAGGCCATTGTACTATATATATGACTAGAGCTCGCGCATGAGTTCTAGATGAGTTTTGAGTCTTGTCTCCTTCAGTTTTCCTCTCTATTTGTGAGAGTTCATGTATGTTCATCATCATTGATATCAAGGAAGCTTATCATTTTTCCTCTCATCATTACGTTTTCTTCTTCTTGTTCTCTTCTTGCAAATCCCAGCGTGACATAGTCCCCCGGACTCTCTGTTAGATCCACGGGTCCTCCAGAGGCATCTTCCAGGAGTTCCCGAACCCAGACCCCAAACACCGCCGCATTGCCGGGTCGATTCAATCCTACTTTTCTTCGCCGCCATATGCGTCCGGAAATTTCACGCCCGGAAGAACTCCTTTCTCGAGCGGCATCTCGCTTGGGCGTCATCGGCGTCGGGGAAACTGTTAGCGGCGTGTATGGATCTGCTTATGACATAGAGGGAGGCCATCGCCCGGTCCGAGGGGCTCAATCGGGCGCCACCCACCCCTCGTGTCTGTCTCGTCCCGGTTCCCGCCCCCAAGCGTGCAAACATTGCTCACAACCTCAGTCTCCTCATCACTATCGGGGAGCCTTCTCGGGCTCAACCTTCTCAACCGTACTTTCACACCCACGAACATGCCTACATCCATCATTCTTCGGGCCATCGCCTCTTCGCCGCCCAACCATCATCTCCCGGGGTGGGCATGGCTATCCACATGTCTCCTTGCGCCTACCGGGACTATCCTTACCCTCACGTTTCCCACTTGCTCTTCCTGTTTTACAACCTTCTGAGATCTCAAAACCAATGCTCCGGCTACTTCAGTTTCTCAACCACAGTCACCCCTTCATCAGGGTCCGTCAGGCACAATGCCACATCCATCTCAACCCCAATATCCTCACTATACTGTTCCTGTCCAGCCCAGCACTTTCACATCTACCTTTCAGACTCTGAAACTGACATATCCCACCTTTGGCAACACGAAAGGCAAACCGTTAGACCAAAGTGCTCAGGCCCACATGGAAGAATTTGAGGCTCTAGCTGTCCTCAATGGTCATGCGCAACCTCACCTGAAATTCCACATCTTTTCCACCACCCTGCGTGGCTCTCCTCATCAATGGCTCATGTCCAACAAAAGCCATTGGAAACAAGACTGGTCCGAAATGCGCACTGCTTTTCTGTCTCATTACGGGACCACGGATGATGATCAACTTCATCTCAAGCAACTCAATGAACTTCAACAAGAGCCCACGCGAGTGCAGGGATTTTTGCGGATCGCCTTCACATTCTGCTAAGTAAGCTCAAGGAATACCCTACACAGAGCCAGATTCTGGTCTGGTTTCTCCAAGGGCTTCCTCCCGCTATTCGACTCATGACTGAATACCTGCGTCCAAAGACTTTGGAGCAGGCTATTGACCTTGTCAATCACTCTGTCAATGTTTCCTCCCGAGGCTGGGCTCTTCAAGAGCTCGTTCATTCCACTGTCATGGTTCCACAAACGGTACATTTCAGCCTCAACACGCTAATCCCACAGTAGTGATCAAATCTGGTGCCATATTTGCAAATACCAAGGCCATTTGGCAAATGAGTGCAACTCCACCAATGGCCCGCCTCATTGCAAGAGATGCAACATGTGCAATCATGCCACGGAAGAGTGCACTCGCACTCATCCCACACCGTTCCGCAACAAAATGGTTTATCAAGTGCAAACCACACCTCAGCAACAATTGCCATATCGGTGACCACCTCTTGGTGCCCCCGCAATAACTCTATAGCAAAGAGCGGGACCAACCACGGGGGATCCAACCAACGTCCTCCTTTTGATCCTTCTAAAGCTCAGTGTTATCACTGTCAAGAATGAGGTCATACCACCACGGCGTGTCCTCAACTTCCACAAGTTCAGGTACAACTTCCTGGCACAAATCAGACCACATCGGTCCGCCTCACGGCTTACCAACTTTGGATTGCTAATGGCAAACAAGGCCCGAGACCAGTTCTTAAGAAGCCACCAAGAGCGCCTCAGCAATCACGCTATCAACCAGCTCCAGCAAATCAACCTCAGCTGGATCAACAAGCACAGGAGGAAATTTTTCAGGCACTTAATCCTCCAGTCCAGCCGTCAAATTGGGTTGGTTTAGTCTCACGCCAGAACAGGGCATCACGTCCCTTGACCATTATTCCGAATGGCACGCAACCTGCCTTTGCAGTTGACACCATTCCTCATGAGGATGAAAAAAAGGTTCACTTTGCACCTGACTTGGAGAAGCTCATGCCACATGTCATGCCAAAAGTTCGCCAAAGCATTTTGAACCTCATGCAAGCTGCTGAAGGCCGCACCTTAGCAAATGTTCATGCCACCACTAGAGCTCAACAAAGACAAGATCCTCCTTCAACATCTCAACCTCCACGCTCTCAGACATATCCCAATATTGCAGCCGAGGTTGAATTACTCAAAGAAGTTGCTGCTTCCCTGCCACGCACCCCTGCACCAGTGGAACCAGCAGATCCTTTTTCTCATGTACCTCTCGAACTCCAAGAGGAGATCGCCAAGATTAAAATTCCTTTAAGCTTGGCAACCATTTTGAAACTCTGTCCTGCTCTCAAGGACCAGTTGCCACTCCCGACTGTTCTGGTTGGGGCTGTTGCTACCTCTACACCCACGGTCCACGCCACGGTGGGAAATCAACAAGTCAATCATGTTCAAATTGACGGGGGTAGTGCAGTCAATCTCATCACGGATAAACTCCGCAAACAAATGGGCATCAAACAACTCTTTCGTGCCCCATATGACATCAAGTTGGCTAATGGCCATATCACCAGACCTCAAGGCGTCACGCCTCTTCTTCACATCAACATCGGTGATCTCCGCTTCCCCATGGAATTTGGAGTTTGGAAAGCTGGTGAAGATCCAGGTGACTATGAAATGTTGGTCGGTAGACCTTTTCTCCGCCAGGCCAAGAGTATCCATTACTGGGCCACGGATCAGTTAGTCATCACTGATGGTCACCTCAATGCCACCATGGACTTGCAAACAGGCAGGATCATTTCTGTTGAACATGCGGAACCCTCTCTCTCAGACACAGATTCTGAAGAAGCTCAGAATATTTATCAAGTTCAGGCTCCACCTGCGAGTCTGCCTCTGTCATCCTACCCCGAATATGCTGATCCTTGGGGAGAAATGACTCTTGATCGGGACCGGTGGCTGCCTTGCTAGACCCCCTACGGCTCCTTGCAATCGAATCCAACGTGTTGATCACTTTTTGGATCTTTGAACCTCCCCGCCGCTCTGTAGATGTACACTTATTTGTCATGAAGCAACCTCTCGCTAGATGCAACCGAGCAACCTCTCTTTTTCACCACGCAAAGTGCCACGCATCCGGTTATGCTCCAACCTCGCACACATTGTCCGGGATCTTGAAGTCATACCCCATATTCGGACTCGAAGTCGAGATTGTGGGCGTTGGCAACAATCAACCTGTTCGCAAGATTGTCGCAAATCTTAGGCTCCTTTATCGTAGCGGGGCCGTCAAGTTGTTCAAAAATTCAAACACATTTTCGCACGGAGTTACAAAGATCTTGGGGAATCAACAAAAGCTTGGGGAACTCACCATTCCTACCAAATCGATGCACGCCCAGTTTAGCAACGACAAGACCGGCTCAACCCTAATTACCGCGTGATCGCGTCAAGGCGGAAATTGACAAACTCCTTGCTGCAGGTTTGATCTATGAGGTCAAACATTCTGAATGGGTGAGCCCCATCGTCATTGCCCTCAAACACAATGGTAAGATCCGCGTCTGTGTGGACTACCGAAAACTCAATCGGGGCCCGAGGCGTGATCATTTTCCACTTCCCTTCACGGACCTGGGTTCGGAAGAGGTCATTTGGACATGAGATGTACTCCTTCATGGATGGTTTTTCGGCTACAATCAAATCTCAATCAAAGAATCGATCAACTCAAGACTACTTTCACCACCCCAGGTGAAGCACTTTTTGCCTACAAGGTGGTTCCTTTTGGATTATCAAACTCTCCGTCAACGTTTCAACGCATCATGCTCTCAGTTTTTCATGATTTCATGAAGGAAAATCCCTTCTTACAAATCTTTCAAGATGACTTCTCTGCCTACAGTTCCATGGCTGACCATTTGGATAAATTGGAACTCGTCTTCCAGAAATGTGATGAGTCCGGCATTAGTCTCAATCCAGAGAAATGCACCTTTTGTGTCACCTCAGGCGTTCTGTTAGGCCATGTTGTCAGCAAAGCAGGTATCACCACAGATCCTGCCAAAATCAGTTGTGTGCTCAAGGCTCAAGCACCAGCCAATATCAAGGAGACACGCTCTTTCCTGGGTAAGGTCAATTATTACTCCACCTTCATTCCTGGACTCGCAGCCATTGCCGATCCCATTCATAAACTCACGGGTGACGAATCCACCTGGGCTTGGAATTCCCAGGCAGATGCTGCTTTCCAACAGTTGAAGATTTTGCTTACTCAGGCCCCGGTTCTTGTTCCTCCTCAATGGGACAAGCCCTTTCATGTTCATGTCGATGTCTCGGCGTTTGCCATTGGAGCTGTTCTTTCACAAGAGTATGATGCGCACACTGACAAACCAAATCGATACGCCAGCCGAAAACTCAATTCTGCTGAGCGCAACTATTCTGCCACAGAGCGTGAAGCTTTGGGTCTCATTTTCTGTGTTCAACGCTTCCGTCACTACCTTTTAGGCAGTCAAATCCAGTTCTTTGTGGACCATCAAGCACTCCTTTATTTGATCAACAAGTCCACGCCCACGGGCCGCATTGCTCGTTGGGTCCTTCTTCTCCAAGAATTTGCCCCTTTTGAAATTGTTCATAAGGCCGGCAAATCTCATGTCGTCCCGGATTATCTTTCACGCATCCACACAGATGATCCCTCAACAGGAGTCTCAGACGCCTTTCCTGACGCTCAACTCTTCTTAGTCACGGCAACACCACATTGGTTCCATGATTTTCAGCAGTACCTCCTCACAGGTGCTCTTCCACCAGAAGACGAGACGCTCTCTCCTGCCAAGCGACAATCCCGTCGCCATCAATTTCTCCGTGAGGTCCCTGACTACACCATGGTTGCAGGCCATCTCTACAAAAAGGGTAAGGACACCATCCTTCGACGCTGTGTTCTACCTCATGAAGTTCCAGATATTGTTCGAGAAGCTCATCAAGGGCTAGGTGGTGGTCATTTTCATGGTGACACCACGGCACGCAAAATCCTTCTCGCTGGGTATTTTTGGCCCACGCTCTTCAAAGATGCTCACGCCCACGCCCGCACGTGTGACGCTTGCCAGCGGGTGGGACGCCCCACGGCCCGTGACGCTCTTCCCTTGACGCCGGTAGCCACGCCACTTCCCTTCAGTAAATGGGGAATGGATTTTGTGGGACCCATTGACCCTCCTGCGCGGCACACCCGTGCCCGTTAGATTCTGGTTCTCACTGACTATGCTACTAAATGGGCGGAAGCTTGCGCACTTCCAGACAACACTGCAGCAAGCACAGCCAGGGTCCTTTATCAACAAATCATCACGCGATTCGGCTGCCCCACGGAGCTGGTCAGTGATCGTGGTGTCCATTTCATCAATCACACCATCAAGGAACTGACGAATTATCTCCTGATACATCATCACAAGAGCACACCTTACTATCCTCAAGGTAATGGTTTGGCAGAAAGCACCAACAAAACTCTGGTCACCATTCTCAAGAAAATTTGTGATGCTTCACGCACAGACTGGCA
Source organism: Isoetes taiwanensis (assembly GCA_021234155.1). NCBI lineage: Eukaryota > Viridiplantae > Streptophyta > Lycopodiopsida > Isoetales > Isoetaceae > Isoetes > Isoetes taiwanensis. Next base: position 1,503,292 of record JAJEKV010000011.1, on the reverse strand, counting down.
AACCAAACTTCCTACTGTTCTTTGGGCCTACAATACTTATTTCAAGATTGCTACTGGTCACACTCCTTTTAAATTGGTTTATGGACAGGAAGCTCTCATGCCGTTTGAATACATTCTTCCAACACTCCGTTTTCAACTGGCTACTGCTCATAATCCACCTGCTGCACTCAAAGAAAGGGTCTATCAATTAGAACAATTGGATGAACTTCGAAGAGATGCTTATATTCGTGTTCTTCATGGACAACAGTTGCAAAAATCTTTACATGACAAACGTTTGAAGACAAAAACATTCAAAGAAGGCGATTTGGTTCTTCTTTATGATTCCAGGTACAAAAAGTTTCCTGGCAAACTCAAGTTTCGTTGGCTTGGCCCTTATCAAATTGTTCAAGTGGTCAGACCCAGCGTTTTCCAACTGGCAGAGTTAGATGGCACTCCATTACCTACCTTGGTTAATGGTTTTCGACTCAAAACATTTCGTCACACAGAAAGCGACAATCAATCAACAAATACAGTTCAAGACGCAAACACCACAGAAAGTGACTAGGAAGGCGGCATATTATATTATAGTGGAAAATTTTTTACAAAATGTGGGCACAGCCCAGCTATTTCCGCTATGGGCACTGCCCTATATACAAAAATGGGCTCAGAGCCCTATCTACTAAAAACCTAAGAGAAAAAACCCTCTACTCCGGGTTCGGAGCAGAGGTGATGCGGATGAGATGGTAGAGGTTCTGCTCAGGATCCCAGTTTAGGTGCAGAACCACATCCATCCCGTTGGTCTTTGGGTCGGGATGTTCAGCCATCCCGGAACACCAGCCGTCCATTCGAATACCCCGGTTCTGGCAGCGCCAGAGATCCAGACAATTCATCCTGCAAGTGATCCATTCATGACAATTCGTGGGCATAGTGCAGCCTTCGTTCAAGCCCGCAGCAGCCATACTGAGCGCCATCGGATGCCTTGGTACCTCTCGGTTCGTCTTATATAGCCCACTGAGGCACTCTTTGTCGACGTGGACCAATCACACAAATCGCCAACGTGTTTGCAATGCAAGGCTGTTTCTAAAATGAGAATCTTTTCTCCCGCCGCATATCTAGCCATGGTACCTTCTGACACCTCGTTTTCATGATATCCCACTTCGAGTTGCCTGCATTAAATGCCTTTGCTTCTTGTCATACCCGTCAACAATTAATATGTGTCCTTTGCCATCTGTCACATCCGATCTTTCTCTCACGTCTCATCCTCACCGTTCATTACTTCTTCCTTACGGCTCCAGTTTCGCCCTCATCATACCTCTTCGCCTCCAGTTGCGCGCCCTAAAACTTTGTCGTTCCTCTGCGCCTCCGTTCTTGGCTTTCGTCCTCCGCCCTTGCATCACTCTTCGTTTCTGCGAATCGTTACCATGGCTGCACCAAAATTTTCTACCCTTCAAGCTACTGCTCCCAGGGATCCGGCTCTTTTCGAGTCGGTATCTTTCTTGACGCCCACTTTCCGTGACGCCCTTGTCGGCCCAAATCGAGAAGTTGCTGAACGCCAAAAGCTTTACGAATTCTCTCAAATGGCACTTCCGGCTCCAAATCCTGACCAACTGAAGCAGTTCATCGCCAATATTGTTAACAGCCCGCAGGGATACACCACAGTCGTCGATGGCACCACCATTTCGCTGACTCAACATTTGATTTCTGAGGTATTTCATATTCCCTTGCAAACCCCTTGTTTATCATGGTCTGCCATCCAGGATCTAGATGTCACAGAGTTTGGTGCACCTCCTTATCATGCCAATGTGCATCGCCTGACCAATATCGACAAGCCTCACGAAACCTTTGTTAAGTTTCTGTGGCGCAAGTTCCTTGGGTATTCTATCAAGAACACCCATATCAATAAGCCTTTCTATAACATGGTACTCACTGCTACACACTCCAACAACCACATAGATTGGCCCCAATTGATGTTCTATCGTCTTCTCCAAGAAGTGGACCGCCTTCGGGGTGCCACTTCCATTTCTGAAGTTTCTGTGGGAGGTCACCTTCAAGCCCTCATCCGTCATTACTTCCCTCCGACACCACAAAATTCTCAAAATTCCACTCAGCGGTCCCTTCCCCAGACTCACAAAGTTGGCACTTCACACCCTTCTTCGCCTGGTCATGTCCAAATTCAGCACACTCATGTCACTGTCTCCTCCTCAGCCACACCATCCAGTTCACACCATATCTCCCAAACCTCCCAAACCAGACAACAGCCGGCTCCACCACCGCAACACCCTCGTCAGCTGTTGTATCAGTATCAGCAGGATGCTCAAGCTGCTGTACTAAAGTTACAAGAATCCCAAGACGCTCTCATGAATGGGGTTCAAAAGGCCCTAGAGGCCTCTGATGCAGTACACCGGGACCTTCAAGCTGCCACTGCCCAAGTTGCCACGTTGGAGGCCAAACTTCAAGACAAGCACGGAGCTCTCTTGCAGGCTCATACAGATCTCAAAAATGCACAGGAACAAGTCAGCCAACTTGCAGATCAACAGGCTCAGCTCCAATCAGAAATTCAAAATTTATTGGACCACACCAAGTCCACAGAAGCTCTCCTCGGTACCAAGGACGCAGATATTGCCAAGCTCAACGCCTTGTACTCCGAACTTTGTGAAAACTTCCGTACTCAAGTTCAAAACCTTACAGAGCGAGACGCTCAAGTTGCCTCCTTGACGGCTCAACTTTCTACACAGACCTCTCAGCTCACCTCTCTTCAAGATCAGCTTACAGAGGTGCAGAAACAGAAGATTCTTGATGACGCGGAGATTGCCGTGCTTCGTCTGAATACACACGGGCAATCCTCCTCCCAGGTCAACACTTCTCAGAAACGGGTCCGTGACCAATCACGCCTGCTGCTAGAAAAAGAAAACCGGATCCGTGACCTTGAACAACAGCTACAGCAAGCTATTCAATCTGCTGATGAGGCTCAAGCAAAACTTGACGGGCACACCGCCATTATCAACAGAATGGCTGTTGACTTCCCAGTTCCTTCCTGCTATCACGATTATGTGGTTGCTCGCCGCCACCTCTTCCTTTCAAAGTGGCATGCCGCAGATGGCCCGGTGGATATTCCCCTGAGCACTGCAGATTTTCTTCGGATTTGGCCAGAACTCACAATTGAAGACAAAGGGTTATGCTGTGCCCTTTTGGTCTTTGATCTCATCCACTGTGTCGATCCCGACTTTATCACCTTCAGAGTTGTTCAGCCCATGGCTTACATATTTCATGATTTCTATTTAGGTGATACACAGGAAAACTTCAGAGATGGGCCACGCCAACTCTTTGAGGGTGACCCCAAGGTGCAATGGTTGCTTCAGGATAACAATCCATATCTTGCAGATCATGCTCAGACCCACACGCTTCATCAGGAGTACATGCCTGAGCTTGCCAATCACTTACCTCTCCGGCGGTGAAGCTGGCAGCAACAGTCAAGAAGTTTACGGGACATCCCGAGGATCTTCCCTATGCACAAATTTATATGCGGCACTTTAGGTTATAATCAATTACGGGCTCGTTGGATAGCAAGGCGGTCCCCGCGGGATGGGATAGCCCTCTGTCAACTCTCAACTCTCGATTCTCTTTGGGATCGTTGGTGTCAAGCTCTTGATCCGGATCTTGTCGGGCCAATTCGGGGAGAGGCGCTTTCGGAACCCACGCATACGGGCATGATTCCTTCTCCATATCTTTGCTTTCGGGAGTACCTCCGGTTCACGACTTCTGATTGGCGCCTCCCATTTTGGACAACGGTCATGGATGGCCATGCTGGATGGACTCCACCTCAGATCTCGACAGATCTCCGGTGGGATCCCCGTTTTGTACGCCGTTCACATTGGGAGGAGGGTGCCACTCTTGATACCACCACGAATTGGATCTATATTGCTAATGAGCGTGGTTGGCAACGCCCGGCAGATGCAATTCATGGTCTCGACACCTTTATGCAGAATGCCACCACCTCACCAGACCCTTCAGTTCATCTTCAAGCAGGTTTTTGCGCTGCTCTCAAATGCATTTTGCTAAGCTCCTTACACAGGCAGCGCCCAATTTTTCACTGCAATCCAAATGCCAGTGTCAGTGCCTTCGGCCTCCAGACCTGCCTCCTCATGGAATGTCAGTTCGTTTCTTCAGACGCCCATGCCGCCCTTGAAGACATGGTACGCTCTCGATTTCTTATTGATGCAGATCCTGCTCTTGGCCTCAACACTCCTGATGCTCTTCAAACACGCCAAGACCTCATTGGCCAGTACCATAATGGTGCCCGTCCTCACTCCCGGGAGGATCACTTTCAGACAGATGGCTTCCCGCCCTCAGAGACACTTCCTCCTTTTCTTCACTCTGAGTGTCGTTTGGTGGGGGGGAGTGTTAGTCCTGTGCCTCCTGGTACAGGACTATTCATGCATACAACGGACAAGGTCAAGAACAAGGACCCGAAGTCAACCACGGGTCAGTCATCAAGGGCCCCGCAGAAGACCACCAAGCAGCAGCCAATCAAGAGACGACGCTTAGACAAGTGACGGGCCATCACCGCCTGCGTCAGCGTGATTCCAGGCACCTCAAGAGGCACCGCCAGCATTCCTGCAAATCAGGCCTCCTTCCAGGAGTCGGCACCGAGATCAGTCAGAGTGTCTATATTGGGCCAAAGGCCATTGTACTATATATATGACTAGAGCTCGCGCATGAGTTCTAGATGAGTTTTGAGTCTTGTCTCCTTCAGTTTTCCTCTCTATTTGTGAGAGTTCATGTATGTTCATCATCATTGATATCAAGGAAGCTTATCATTTTCCTCTCATCTGTTCTGTTTTCTTCTTCTTGTTCTCTTCTTGCAAATCCCGCATGACATAGTCCCCCGGACTCTCCTGTTAGATCCACGGGTCCTCACAGAGGGCTGTCTTCCAGGAGTTCCCGAACCCAGACCCCAAACAGAAATGATCCTGCCTGTTTGCAAGTCCATAGTGGCATTGAGGTGACCATCAGTGATGACTAACTGATCCGTGGCCCAGTAATGGATACTCTTGGCCTGGCGGAGAAAAGGTCGGCCAACCAACATTTCATAGTCACCTGGATCTTCACCAGCTTTCCAAACTCCAAATTCCATGGGGAAGCGGAGATCACCAATGTTGATGTGAAGAAGAGGCGTGACGCCTTGAGGTCTCGTGATATGGCCATTAGCCAACTTGATGTCATATGGGGCACGAAAGAGTTGTGTGATGCCCATTTGTTTGCGGAGTTTATCCGTGATGAGATTTACTGCGCTACCTCCATCGATTTGAACATGGTTGACTTGCTGATTACCCACCGTGGCATGGACCGTGGGTGTAGAGGTAGCCACAGCCCCAACTAAAACAGTTGGAAGTGGTAACTGGTCCTTGAGAGCAGGACAGAGTTGCAAAATGGTGGCCAAGCTTAAAGGAATTTTGATCTTGGCTAGCTCCTCTTGGAGTTCTAGAGGCACATGAGAAAAAGGATCTGCTGGTTCCACAGGTGCTGGAGTGCGTGGTAGTGAAGCAGCTACTTGTTTGAGTAAGTCAACCTCTGCAGCAATATTGGGATACGTCTGAGTGCGTGGAGGTTGAGATGTGGAAGGTGTATCTTGTCTTTGTTGAGCTCTGGTGGTGGCATGAACATTTGCCAACGTTCGGCCTTCAGCAGCTTGCATGAGGTTCAAAATACTTTGGCGAACCTTAGGCATGACATTTGGCATGAGTTTCTCCAAGTCAGGGGCAAAGTGAACCTTTTTTTCGTCCTCATGAGGAAGTGTGTCAACTGCAAAGGCAGGTTGCGTGCCATTTGGAATAATGGTCAAGGGACGTGATGCTCTGGTCTGGCGTGAAACCAAACCGACCCAATTGGATGGCTGGACTGGAGGATTAAGTGCCGAAAGATTTCCTCCGGTGCTTGTTGATCCGGTGAGGTTGATTTCTTTGGAGCTGGTTGATAGCGTGATTGCCGAGGCGCCGTGGTGGCTTCTTAAGAACTGGTCGCGGGCCTTGTTTGCCATTAGCAATCCGAGTTGGTAAGCCGTGAGGCGGACTGATGTGGTCCGATTGGTGCCGTGAAGTCGCACTGAACTTGTGGAAGTTGAGGGCACAGCGCGGTGGTGGTATGACCCCATTCTTGACAAATGATAACACTGGGCTTTAGAAGGATCAAAAGGAGGACGGGTTGGGTCCCCGTTGTTGCCCCCCCATTGGTCGATAGAGTTGAGGTGGTTGCACCCGATGTGGTGGCTGCCGATAGTGCATTGTTGCCGAGGTGTGGTTTGCACTTGATAAACCGGTTTTTGTTGTGGAACGGTGTGGGATGAGTGCGCGAGTGCACTCTTCCGTGGCATGATTGCACATGTTGCATCTCTTGCAATGAGGCGGGCCATTGGTGGAGTTGCACTCATTTGCCAAATGGCCTTGGTATTCTGAGATATGGCACCAGATCCGACCGCTACTGGGATTGGCGTGTTGAGGTGGACGTACCGCCCTGTGGAACCATAACAGGTGGAATGAAAGGGAGCTCCTCAAGAGCCACGCCGGGGAGGAAACATTGACCGAAAGTGATTGACAAGATCAATAGCCCGCTCCAAGGTCTTGGGACCTTGGTATTCCGTCATGAGTCGAATAGCCTGGAGGAAGTCCTTGGAGGAACTGCACTCCAAAAATCGGCTCGCGTGTTGGGTACTCCTTGAGTTTACCGAGAGAATGTGAAGTCGATCCGCAAAATCCCGAGGCGGCACTCGCGGGTACATTCTGAAGTTCATTGAGTTGCTTGAGATGAAGTTGATCATCATCCGTGGTCCCATAATGAGAAAGAAAAGCAGTTCGCATTTCTGACCAGTCTTGTTTCCAATGGCTTTTGTTGGACATGAGCCATTGATGAGGAGATCCACGCAGGGTGGTGGAAAAGATGTGGAATTTCAGTTGAGGTTGCGCATGACCATTTAGGACAGCTAGAGCCTCAAATTCTTCCATGTGGGCCTGAGCACTTTGGTCCAAGGGTTTGCCTTTCGTGTTGCCAAAGGTGGGATAAGTCAGTTTCAGAGTCTGAAAGGTAGATGTGAAAGTGCTTGGCTGGACAGGAACAGTATAGTGAGGATATTGAGGTTGAGTTGGCTGTGGCATGGTGCTTGAAGGACCCGGATGAAGGGGTGACTGCGGTTGAGGAACTGAAGCTGCTTGAGTATTGGTTTTGAGATCTGTAAGGTTGTAAACAGGAAGAGCAGTTGAAAATGTAGGGAAAGGATATTCCTGGGTAGGTGCAAAAGAGACTTGTGGATATCCTTGCACACCCGGGGGAGATGATGGTTGTGAAGGAAGAGGCGTATGGCCGGAAGAATGATGGATGTAGGCATGTTCAGGTGTATGAAAGTACGGTTGAGAAGGTTGAGCCTGATAGGGCTCCTGATAGTGATGAGGTGACTGAGGCTGTGAGCAATGTTTGCACGCTTGGGGCGGGGAACTGGGACGAGACAGGACACGAGGGGTGGGTGGCGCCGACTGAGCCCTAGACCGAAGATGGCCTCCCTCGATGTCATAAGCAGATCCATACATGTCGCGAACAGTTTCCCGATGCTGATGACGCTCCAAGCGAGATGCCGTCTGAGAAAGGAGTTCTTCTGGCGTGAAATTTGGACGAACATGGCGCATGTAAGAAAAGTAGGATTGAATCGCACTTAGCGGCGACGGAGTGTTTAGGGTGCAGGTTGGGGAACTCCTGAAAGACAGCCCTCTGTGAGGACCCGTGGATCTAACAGGAGAGTCCGGGGGACTATGTCACGCGGGATTTGCAAGAAGAGAACAAGAAGAAGAAAACAGAACAAGTATGAGGAAAACAATAAGCTTCCTTGATATCAATGATGAAAATACATGAGCTCTCGTAATAGAGAGAAAAACTGAAAGGAGACAAGACTCAAAACTCATCTAGAACTCATGTGCGAGCTCTAGTCATATATATAGTACAATGGCCTTTGGCCCAATATAGACACTCGGTGATCTGGGTTGCCGACTCACGGAAAGAGGCCTGATTTGCAGGAATGCTGGCGGTGCCTCTTGAGGTGCCTGGAATCACGCTGACGCGGGCGGTGATGGCCCGTCACTTGTCTGAGCGTCGTCTCTTGAGTGGCTGCTGCTTGGTCTTCTGCGGGGCCCTTGATGACTGACCCGTGGCTGACTGTGGATCCTTTTGCTTGACCTGGTCCTTCGTATGCATGAATAGTCCTGTACCAGGAGGCACAGGACTAACACCCGCATCCGTACCCGACTTACTCCCCTAAATCTAAAAGGTCAGCTCACCAACCCGATTCGAGCCCAGGCTGCCATAAAGGCTCCCACCCTCCGGCCCGAGGAGTGTCGGACCCATACCCGGCCCCACACGGTGGCTGGCTATAAGTCTAGCACTGCTTGTAGGAGTCCCGTAGCAGCGCTAAGCGGGACCCCACCCCGATTCACCTTCATACATTTATTTGGTGCTGAACCACATCATAGCATCCACGGCGGTATGCTCTTGTGCACTGCCGCCAAGTCACTGGGGTTTTAGGGGTTCTATCTAGGAGCATCTCTACTGCTAGATGGCCTTTAGGTCTCTACCCACCCCTTTAGCCCATACAACACCATAGGAACGGAAAGAACTAAGCTAATACATCCATCCATCCATAACTTGAATAGAACATAAAAATAGAGATTAACCTACTCAAACAAGGGTTAATCCTACGACTAACTAGGAAAACCAAGCTATCTACACACTAACCCGTGTCCTGGCTGGAGCCATGGTCTCGGTATGGGTCCATCACACTAGGCTGGCGGGTGGTTGATGATAACTCAAGCTTGGCTGATAACTGCTGCTCCTCCTTAGCTCCCAATTTGAATTTGGGAGTCAAAATGGGGCAGGACCCCTTTTCCTAGGCCCAAAATGGAAGGTCCCCCCTGGCCAATCGATTTGGGCCAGGTGGCGCCCCCTTGTTGTTGCTAATTAACTAATTTAGATTAATTAGAGTAATTAGGCCAAATACTTTATAATTATCCACAATGAATTTATTAACATAGCTAAATAAAACCATTGTGGTTGACCTCCACTTAGACAATTACCCCCTTATATCTCAGTGACGTGTCCCGACATGCATACGTATACCGTATAAATGCCTGGAACGTCACAATTCCAGTCTTGAACCGCGAAATGTGGGAGAAATTTTTTTCCCCATTAGTAGGGTCGTAATTAGATTAAGTATAGTCTAAGTGGTAGAAATAATATAGTCAAAAGAAACCTTCTAGTAAATTTGAGCTCAAGTTGTTCATGAACCGCACCATTCAAGTGAAAAATTGAATGAGAAATCGCTCAAAATAAAGCTTGAAAGAAATGGCGTGAAATGACCACTACTTGGCCCAAAAGGAATTAGGAAATTTTGAGAAATAGTTAAGTGATTAGGGAAAGTACCTTAATTAATAACCCATAGTTATAATAAAATTTACTCTTAAGAAAAAGTAGCTATTAAACCTATAGAAGCACCTCTACTCCCTAGAAGTTCCAAATGATAGCGTGAACCTCTCCTTTACCCTTGTAAGGCGAATTATAAGCTAATCTCCGAAGCTGGCATAAGAGTGTCCACCGAATGAACAACCGACAAGATCGACCCAAAGGAGCCACGAATAGACATAGTCGACCATTGATAGAGGCAAGATCGCTCGAAGATGCCACCATCAAGGAAGGCAAGCTGTCGGGAGGACCAAACAAGTAGCTAGGAAGGTTGGAAGCTCCAGCTTGCACCGGAACGTTTGAAGCACTCACGGTGGGCGGCAACAAGCAAATTCTTGAGGCCCTGCGACTTAGGCCAGACGACGAACTTAGCCACTCAAGCTCTTCAGACGAATCGTTTCACTCGTGGAGGAGTAATGACTTAGCAATGATCGCAAGGCTCAGGGGAAATTGAGATCGTAGTGTCTGCTTCTGCAGGTGAGGAGCAAGTAGCAAGAGCAACCTCGATAGTAGGAGAAACCCCAACACTAGGAAGAGCAAGTGAGGAGCAAGCAGTAAGAGCAACCTCGACAATAGGAGCAACCCCAACAACAGGAAGAGCACGTGATGAGCAAGCAGTAGGAGCAAGCTCGGCAATAGGAGCAACCCCAACACCAAGAAGAGTACGTGAGCAGCAAGTCGTAGGAGCAACCTCGGCAGCAGGAGCAACCCCGACAGTAGGAACAACAGCAAGGGGAGTCAGCAATGTGGGAAAAAAATGGAGGAAGTCGTAGGCAAGGAAGAGACGTATACAAGGCAGAGGCAAACAAAGATGTGTGAAGATAGGCATAGGGTGAGCGTGGTTGTCAGAGAACCACAACCGGATGAACCGGAGGAGGATGAGCCCGAGGAGGAAGGACCACACCAACAAGAGAGGGGAGCAAGAGGCTAAAGAAGAAGAGGAGGAGGAGGCCGAAGAACAGACGGAGTCTACGCTCGGCAACCATATCCAATGCAGTCCAAGGAGGGCAACATCAGCAAGAAGCTACTTAAAGCTGAAGCAAGATATGGAGTACGAGAAGAAGAAGGCAGCATGCAAGATTTATCTCCACCAACGGATCTGACAAGGTAGCCGATATGGATCGAAAAGCTAGCCTCCACCACCTCGACTCGATTCTCCGAAGAAGGTCCGCCAGGGGCCAAATCCCCAGCACAGTAGGCTGCTCAGCATATTCGGCATTGCCAACAGCGTACCAGTCTGATGATCCAGAAAATCTCTTTTCGAGTGCCTACATCAAAGGTCTATCCAGGAGTTCAAGATGGGCTACGACTACCGAACCACATCAACGACGGCGGGATCTCGCCACGAAGCGGCCAAAGCCGAGGAGGCCAAGATCTGCACCCTTGATGGTCCGAGCCCTGTAGGAGGCAGTGGAGGCGGAGCTGGTACAATCTTTTGAAGAAGGCAACCTCTGTGTGATCCATGCCAAGCGGGTGATAGTTACGCCCAAAGACCTCCACCTGGCGAGGAGGATTCGCAAGGAGAAGTCGTGAAGAGCTCCAGTTTAGTAAACTATATAAATATAAGTTTTTCCTGTATATTATTTTTACTCATCAAAAGTAAATTTACTATAAATTATTTGCTTGTAGGATATAAAAATATTCTTGTATAAATTAATTGTAGTAGAATCCTTTGCATCTTACTTAAAATACTCTTAATTGGCTAAGTAGCATAGTCACTTGATTTAGGGCAAAATTGATCCAAATTTCGTACTAAAAGATATTACAATGCTTAGAAATTGTCTAGAAATGCAGTGTAGCACTTTAAATTTGTTAAAAATATCCAAAAGTAGATAGAATTGGCCAACCGGGGTGAGACCGCGCCAAACGCGTCTGCGTTCGCGACGCAGAGGCCATCCACGTGGATTCACCCGGTTTCTTCATTTTTGCACTTTTAGATATCTTTTTGGTCGCGTTCGCGACGTAGAGGCCATCCACCTGGATTCACCCGGTTTCTTCATTTTTGCACTTTTAGATATCTTTTTGGTATGAAATAAGTTGCTAGTTAGTTTAGAATTGGCCCAAATAGGCATTCTAAGATCTTATAGTTTCTGAAATTGTTGAATCTTGACAGAAATCAAGGTACCAAGGTGAAACCGCGCCAAATAAGTGTGCGTTCTCAACGCAGGTGCAGGTACCAAGTTGAAACCGCGCCAAATAGGTGTGCGTTCTCAACGCAGGTGCCTTTGGCGCTGTCTCACCCGGGTGATATGATTCGAAGTCAAAATTGCATTGAAAAGGGTCTTAGTACATATGCTAGTCTTCTACCTTGCACTTTAATGTCTTGTAGTACCCCATTCTAGCTTTTAATCCATTTGAATCTCATCTTAAAAGAATTCACTCTAATATCTTGTAACTCTAAGCCTTATAACAGCAGCATGTGGCCGCCAAGATGAAGAATCAAATCGACAAGGTCAACACAACAATATCAATTCAGAAATTAGAAGAATCATCCTCGAATCTCATAACCTTCAAGGCAGATGGGTCAAACATGAAAGATTCTACGCAGTGGTGAACATTACCTCCAAGCCTTTGGGATGCGACACCGAGCCTTATACTGCCACTACACCAGCAAGTCCACTAAGAGGAATAATTTTAATGAAGGTAGTCAGCATCAACATTAAGGTCGATCAGAGTCAGAATATGTTCGACAAAAGAAGCAGGGCACACGAATGATTATACAACAACTCCAAGGATACCAGATTCTTTTCAACAAATTATGGATCATCGCCTTGCCACTCCAACGACTAATGACTACACCAGCTTTGAGCATGCTAGAGGACCTAGTCGAATATCTTAAAATTATGGGTGATAACATCCATGGTGGGATTGGGACAAAATTTCGAGTAGATTTTTGTCTTTTCTTTTAGAAGGGATGTACCCAAGAATGGAGCAAAGCTTCAAGGATTGGGAAGAAAATGTATGGAGTACAATAATTGTATACATTGCTGGCAGATATCCAACATATTGGAACCTCTTCGTGAGCTTGATCACCTCGCTAAGAAGGATTCAATAATAGGATAATCGTCGACCATGTATATGACGAGTACTCCACAGCAGAAGGAATAATCCGACCAAATGAAGGGAAGCAATCTAATAAGTCTGGCCAACTTCTTAGATAGCATCAACTCAAAGGTGGGACTATTTCAAGAGGGCAATAAGTAAGAAAGGGGAGATCCTAGAGTATAGATTAGATCTAAAACAAGAATAATTATCTAATCATATAGTTTTCTATGTGTGCCCAAAGTAATGTCATGCCGACTAAACTTGTGGCCATAGGATTTATGTAAGTAGTTCTTTAACTTGTAACCTTGCACCTTCTAGATGGCGGACATCTTTAAGAGCAAGACTCTTAAGTCTAAATCTAGGCCAATAGTTAAGGCAAGGCCGAGTAATTAGCAGCACCAACGGAACAAGAGTCAAAGTTTGACATCAACATTAAGCGGAGCAAAGTAGAGCATCGGCACCAACTTATGTGCATCGGCAACTATGACCTCATAATAGACATGCAATATTAAAGCCGGCTAAGGCAATAATTGATTATCGTAAGCAAGAGATATTATCCCAGCACCAAAGGGCAAGCACCTTATAGTTTAAGTTAAGTAATTCCAATCGTGCAACGCATGTCAGTAAGGCAATTACTTAAGTGCATCATGAGGAATGAGGTCGTACATAAGCTACAAGTTGTCGACCCCGACTATAAGAGTAAGAAAGAAGATGCTACTTCGAAACAGTTGCCTCGGCCAATTTCTAAGTTAATCAAGAAGTCCCATGATATACCTCCAGATGAAATTTGAGAGCTTTTGCTCTATAGAAGCATAGAGTCTGAAATCACTCTTGCACCGGAGGCAGAGCCGATCAGCAAGGCTCTTTATAGAATCAACACTTCCGAGCTAGCAGAGCTCAAGAAGCAGTTGTAGGAGTTGATCGACTTGGGGACCCTTTTGGCCAAGAACAAGGTTGCATATTAAACGGGAGCAAATCATTGAAACGAGAGCAAAAGGAATATTCCTCAAAGATTTCCCTTTTTTTTCAAAAAAAGAGCTAAAATGAGGCAAAAGAATTTATTTTGGTCATAAAATTGCATTTTGACCCCCCCAAAATCACTCATTTTTTTGTGCAAAGAGAAGATTGACTATGTCAAAGTGACACTTTTCCTAACAGTTAGAATTTACCTGGAGTGTGTTTTTTGGAAAAACCACTAATCTAAGTGTACGTCATACACAACATTTTGTTAGCTTGGATTGTATTTCAGAAAAGGTGCTTTTAGGTTATAATGAGTCATTTTTTAATGATGTAATTTTTTAAAGTACCAAAATTATATTCTGGAATACACTTTTGCTATTCGAGGATAACAGAAGTGTATTCCGGAATACACTTTTGCTTTTCTTAAAAGTCAAAGTGTATTCCAGAATACAATTTTGTTTTGGCTCGAATCCAAAGTGTATTCCGGAATACACATTTGCTATACAAGTTTTTGAGACTCAACAGTGATCTTGAAATTTTCCAGGTTTTTCGGGTTTTCGGCATTTTCAATAGAACCTTGCGATTTTTTTATGTGGAAAAACAAACCAACAACAACTAGATTTTTAGGCATTTTCAATTTATTTTGATGACCTTTCATTTTTTTTTTATTTATTTTGTGTGGATACAGGGTCATGGTTTTTTTAAATAATAAAGCGATTTTGATATTTTTGTTTTTAAGTTCAGGGGTACTGGATTTTGGTTCCAGATCATAAGAGGGAAATGTATTCCGGAATACACTTTGTATACCGGAATACGTTTTGGTATTTTTGTTTTCTGCTTTCGCTAAGGCGATCTTCCCTTGCAAACCTCGGGCTACCATTTCGAAGTGGCGATGGCTTTGGCATTGGTGTTGGCTATAGGCTGAGCCATGGCGCTGGCCTTCAAAGTTCGTTTGTGCAGTTTAGGGTTTTTGCCTAAAGTTCGCTGCCGAAAGTTCGATTTCGGCCTGTGTTGAAGCATCTGGCAACTTGCAAACCTATGTTGGAGCATCTGGCGACTTCGAAGCAGATAATTTGCTAGGTAATTTTCGCAGACCTTTGGTGATGCAACAAGAAGAATCGAGGATACTTGTTAATAAACATTATGAAGGATACAAGAAAAATAGAGGGATACTGGATCACGGTGCTAAAATAAAGTGGAAAATGTAATAAGCATTATGAAGGATACAAGAAAAACGCAGGGATACTGGATCAAGGTGCTAAAATAAAGTGGAAAATGTATTCTGGAATACATTTTGTATTCCAGAATAGGTTTTTAGTTCAGACGGGAGAGGGGGCGAATTTTTTTTCCGCCTCCTCTGGCGCAATCCAGCGATCTACTTAGGCTGGTGATGGCGGCCCTTAGATTAGGGTTTCTTAGATTAGGCTGGTGATGACGGACCTCTGGACGGATCTGTGGATGGATTTATTAAGGATTCAGTGGAAGGTTTTTGCAGTTAAGGATTTGTGATTCGACCTTCTCGTTCCTCCTCTTAGCAACTGCTTGGTAGCAGAAGAAGCTTGGAGTCGCAATTCAGTACTGATTTCTAGCTGGAGGCGTAGGGAGGAACTGCCAATCTTGACCAAAGCCTTTGTTCAATTCAAATGAGTAAGTCTATCTTCTCTTTTAGGACGAACATTAACTGTTATTTCTTAGTATGAGTTCCAAATGCTTTGATCTGTTACTTGACTGTTATCCATCTTCAGACCTGGTTGCTTTACATGTGATTCTCTGCATTGAAGAGGCAACCAGCCTTTTGACATCCATGTCTATGCATCTGTTTGTGTAACGCCAACAAGTTGTGGCTATTTCTGCTAAAGTATCATACGATTTTCTGAGTTCTTCAAGTTTTGTTTAGCATTGCCTCATCGTAGGCAATAAATGGGCATGTTTTTTCCACAAGAAGCACATGATAAAAATGCTTTTGTGGCTTAAATTTTTAGTCCAAACCCGGTGCCAATATCTGAAGGTTGAGCATAGCCTGTCTCTACATCATCAATTTGCTGCAGTAAATTTTGAATGACCATTAAGGTTTTATGTTGCAACATCATTCATCCAATTGTTCAAAATCGTTTGTCTGCCTATTTGAAGCTATTTATAACTCTCCATCATTTCTTATGTTTAGCACATTCACATGTTGAGGAGGATATGAATTTGCAGAAAGAAATACCTAACTTCTTTGAAAAAATGTTGAAGATGAAGTCGAAGACTTTGTCTAATAGAATAGAATAGAATAGAATAGAATAGAAAGAGTACAAGTTCTTACCTTCAATACATGTATCTTGTTTATGAATGATAATTTAATATATTGTACAAATATTTTTGCAGCACCTGCAGTGGCTTCCCATGGCCTACGGCAAGGATCATTCAAGAACAAGAGTTTTTCCAAGTTATGAGTTTTGATAAAAAGGAATTGGATGCATCTTTCAAGCAGGCTGCAGATGCGTTGCACAACCATCATTAGGATCTGAGCATATGGACAACCATCATTAGGATCTGAACATATGGACAACCATCATTAGGATCTGAAGTGTTACACGCAGAAACCAAGATAAGCACAAGCTTGAAGATGGCAAAATGCCAATTCCAATATGAAGGCATGCATGGCGTTTCCTTGGTTTTTGCCTCTAAATTGGGTTATCTTTGGGTTAATAAATGTAGGTGTTATGCGAACTACTCTTTCAATGCCTTAATAAAGATGTTTACGATAACTCATCTATTCTGCAGAGAAAAGAGTTAAAACTGAGGACTCGATTCATCCAGTCTCTGTAAAAGAGAGAGTGCATAAAATAGACCAAATCGAATGCAATGAAATATTTGTAAAAGAAAAAGTTTCAAAAGTGGACCAAAATGATTCTTGTTCTATGTCTAGTCAAACTGAAGAAGTTACACGCCAAGCACCCTAAGGGAGTGTTGCTAATAATGAATCTTATTTTGGCCAAGTACCTCTTACATTGTTATTTATTATTATTATCAATTTTAGTTGTAAATAAGATCCTCTTTAATGTGTTTGGTTATTATCACAAGCGTCTTCCAGCACCTTAACACAGGCAACATGTTGTTCTAGAATATATATTTGATTTCTTAGAAAGCAAAGGTGTATTCCAGAATACACATTTGCTTTCCTAGGAAATTAAAAGTGTATTCCGGAATACACTTTTGCTTTCTCTGAAAATCCAAAGTGTATTCTGGAATACATGTTTGTTTTTTAGAAAAGCATAAGTGTATTCCAGAATACGCTTTTCGTTTTACATGCCCTAGTGTTCATTTGTTTACTTGATTATTTTCTTGTTTTTCATTCAGCCGATAGATCGTCATAACATGTCAAAACTGTTTGATGGAACAACTAAACGTGGAGACTTGGGACAGATACCCAGTTGCAACGTCTGACAAGCATATTGTTCAATATGCACCAAATTTTGAGGATGCCAAATTAATGTATTGAAAATTTTTAAAGAAATAATAATTATTTTTTCTTCTCTATTTTGATGTTTTTGATATCTCACTTTTAGAGATTACGTATTCATGCCTACATTTTGCCATTTTCAAGGGTATTTCTTTGCAAAAAATAAACTTGTCACTTAATGAGGGGCCAAAATGAGGGGAAAAAAAACAATGAACCCTCTGAAATTTTTAAGTTTATCAAAAAAGGCCAATTTTTAGAGCATGATGTTTTTTAAAGGGAATCTTTGAAACGGGAGTGCTGCAACACTCCCGTTTAATTTGCAATCTTGTTCAAGATGGAAGTCTAAAGATGTATATCAACCATGGGCAGCTCAACAAGCAACGACATAATGGATCAGCCCCAAGAAGCAAGATTCTTCTACAAAATCGACTTAAGCTCGGGCAATCAGCAAATAAGAATGAAGGGGGAAGATAATTATAAGACTCCTTCAGAACACGGTATGGGCACTATGATTTCACAGTAATGCCCCTAAGTCTATGGAATGCTCCACCAACTTGTATGCATTGGAGGAATGACATCTTTGAAGATCCCTTGGATGATTTCTTCATCAATTCTCTTCGACGACATCGTGATCTACAGCAAATCAATGGAAGAGCATGCAGTCGTGGAGATGTTAAGACATTGCCACTCATTGGCAAGCTTTTGAAGCAACAATTTGCAATGCCATCTCCACTTCGGCAAGCGAATTCGGCAAGAAGATAGAAGAAGCCATCTCCCCCAACATGGAGTTCAAGCATGTTAAGGGAAAATCTCCCTTTCAAGACATAATTCAAGACCTTGGACTTGGCCCGAAGGCCTTCATCAGCACACAAACTAAGCACTTAACTCTGCCTCTCACTCAGAATTAAGATAATCAAAAGCACACTTACATCCACACTTACATTACAAGAACATCACAAAAGTTTACTCAAACTGCACTTCTTTATTGAAATTGACAAGATACAACAAGAACATCCACATGATCATGCTCTTCACTAATGATCTCTCTCTCACTCCATACATGATCCCTCTTTAGTCATGTAAAATGCCTATTTATAAACAAGAATGGCCTAGGTGGCAATGACATGGCAGTGATGTGGCACATGACATGGACCAAGGGTAGTTTTTGTGTTTCTTCTTTGTGCCTTTTCCCATGGATCGATGACATGGCAATGATGTGGGAGGATCACTGACATGGACCAATAGGAATATGAATAACATTTGATGATGTGGACCCATGCCAATAATGATAGTGTCTTCAAATTTAATAGCCATAGTGCTAATGCATTCAAAGGGTGGAAAATCCCTAACATATTCCCCCCAAACTTTTGATGAGAACCTAGGTTCTCATCACTCTTCCCAATGGAATGTTTGATTTTTACTTTGGATTTTGGTTCTTGTTGAAGCAAGGTGCCATAATTAATAAGCATATTTTTCTTTGTCAAGAAATCATCTATAAAGTTTCCTTGTTGGTCTATATGGCCCTGTTCATAACAATTTGTCCATATGAATGGATTTGCCTTGAACTTGGATTGCTCAAGATAAATCATATCTTTAGCATTCTTCATGCCATACTTGTTTGCATTCTTTATGATTTGGAGTTCTTTAATATGAGGTCCTGTAGCGGCATTAACTTTGGAGACCACTTTTTCACAAAATAATCTATTGATGATGGGCACGCTTCCCCATTTGTCCATAAGATTTTCTCTTTGGAATTCTTTAAGGATAGGCATATTCACCCCTTATTCCTTAATCTACACCGTATGTAAAGTTCCTCGTTTGTGGGGTATGCAAGTACAAAATTTGCTATACTGTATAACATGATTCGCAAAATACTATAAGATTTCAAGCGGAATACTATATGATGTTGATTTTGTACGTGCAAAATACAATTATGAGGGCTCTCGCTGCCCTACGTCACCCCCCGTGTGAATATGCACCCAAACCAAAGGGGGTTTAAGGGAGATTTTAATTTAAATATGTTGGACCCAATGGTTGTGTTAATTAATGTCAATGGTAGTTATGTGTTGGTTGTTAATGTCAATGGTTGTTATGTGTTGGGGGATTTAATTTTTATATGTTGAATGTTAATGGTTTGTGTTGCAAAAAAAAATTTTTGGCCTCTTCGAGGCCTTAGGGATGTCCCCTCCCCCACCGGGTGTGACAAAAATTTTAGAATTCAAACTAGAAAAAAACTAGAATTCATTTGAGGCTTTCATCACCTGTAGCTTTTGAATTTCATCACGATAAAACAAATAGAACATAAGTAAAAGTTACCAGAAAGATAGAGCGGATTGATCCCATTATTCTGAAAGTCATAAAGTTTGCAACACCCATACACAAACATTTTTCAACTGGAATTTAACAGCAGTCTTTGGCCTCCATGGATTCTTGTGGTGAGAAACTAAAGTGGGAAACTTTTCTGCTTGTTAGCACAAGGATCTAGAAGCCTTGGAATTTGCTTAATAACTGCCTCAAATTCTAAAAATGCATGGTAATTTTTTGCAAGCTTCATTCGGAATGAGCCATAAAACAATATCCAATAGCGCAATCCTATATTAATCAGCTGGTAGGATGTGAAAGCCTACCAAACCCGGCCGAGAAATTGCTGTTTTAACATAGATAACTTAACCAAACATATACATATCATACATCTTCAAAAAGATCTCGGAAAGAGCTTTCCAACGCAATAAAAATCATCTCAAACAGAGCTCTGGATCAAAAGTTATGATAAGAAATGTGTTGCCGGCGGGGAAACTGCACTACATGCGCCCTTCAAGCCCACAAAAAGAGGGCTTTTGTTGTGAGCCATTGGTTGTTGACCATTATGCACCACACGCACAAAAAAAGGTCTTTTGTTGTGAGCCATTGGTTGTTGACCATTATGCACCACACGCACAAAAAAGGGCTTTTGTTGTGAGCCATTGGTTGTTGACCATTATGCACCACACACACAAAAAAAGGGCTTTTGTTGTGAGCCATTGGTTGTTGACCATTGGGAAAAAAAATGTTAAAATCAATGGCTCAGAAATGGTGCACTCTAGATGTACGCATTAGTACATCCATTTGAATACATCACGAAATCATAGGAAAACCTTAGTGAAAAGCGTACAAAAACACAAAGAAAACCCCCTGTTATTATGCTACATATTCATAATATCATAGGTAGCACTATGTGTTGCCAAATTTTCATCACCTGTAACGTGCCTTTCAATTGCTTGAGTGCAAATTTCTTTGTCAATCCAAATTTCTACATGTGAATCGATATTGACATTTTCTTCCTCAATTTTATCATTCACCTTCTTGTTTTCATACAATGGGCGATCAAACATATATTTGATATTATAGCAATCAAATATCTCCTCATTTTCCACTTTGAAGAATTCTACTTCATTTATATTGCCATTTTGAAGCTCCTGGATTTTCATAAAATCATCAAGAATCATTTCAACATTTCCTATTTTGTATGAATGAACCTCATTGCTCATAGATTTGCCACTTCCACATGAATTTACATAGTCACATGTACTATGTTTCTTATCACAACTTTCCTCAAGTCTATATTCCTCCATTTCTTTCATCTCTTGTGCCTTACTATGCACAGAGCTCTCTAGTTCTAGTTCTTCATGCTTCCTAGCACCTAGAACTCTTTTAACGACAACAGCTCTCTGAACTGCTTGGTCTAATGTAGGAGGATTTTCTATTTGTAACCTTTGGCATACTTCAAATGGAAATCCATTAATATACCATTCAATTATATCTTCTTCATGCGGTCTGGGTTGCATTTCTGCAACTATATCTTGAATTCTCAAAGCAAACTCTCGAGGATGTTCTCCTTCCTCAATTTTCATGGTATCCAATATTTTTCTACATTCTCTATAAGACAATCCTTCTTGGAACATAGAAATAAAATAACTTTTCATTTCATTCCATGTAGACATGGAGTCAAAATTTGAGTATAGCAGGTTGGCTGCTACACCACTTAAAGTTATTGGAAAGACCAATACCCTTACAGCGTCTTCATCATGACCATTGATTTTGCTTAGAGCTTCAAATTGCTTTACATGAGTCTTTGCTCTGACCTTGTTAGGGTCATCATGATTGTAGATGGAATATTCCAAAGCCATAGATGCGATTTGCTTTTTTTTTGGAACTAGAATGTTTGGAGAAAAAAAAATTATTTGTAATGCTTGGGTTTTGAACCCTAACACTCAAGGTTATTCGACAGCAATTTTACCAACCCTGCTAGCTAAATGTCGTAAGTTTTTTTTCTGTCATATATTTTTATGAGAAATAATACTTTAATATCTTTTCAAACCCTAACAAATTTATTAGGTTTGAGGCTACGACGGAACCTTGTTCTTCCGGAATTGGCAACCGCTTGTGCTTTCCTTAGCCTCTCTTCAGTTAACCTAACGATTTTTTATGATGCTCTTGCTCTGCGGCACTAGCAGCTTCAGGAACGACCATGGCAGAGAAACATAGTATTTTGCAAACCCTACGATCATTCGATTTTAGAACTGACATGATATTTTCGAGTTTCAGAAGATTTGCCTTGAGATTTTATCTTGATTCTTTGTTAAAACAGTATTGCATCTACACGGGAAGTATTCTTTTCTTTTTTTTTCATATGCGGATTGTTTCTTGAATATGAGATCTGTACTTTCTAGCATTTTGTTGAAGAGCGGAATATCCGTCTTTGTTACTGAGCTCTTTGATAATCTATCACCAGTGGACGGGTAATTGTTTTCCCATATCTTTTATTTTCTATCTTCTGTTTGCCTTCCATCTTTAGCACGAGACTAACAAGTGATGGCCTCTGGAAGAACCTTGTTTCATTGTATTATGTTTTTCTCGAAAATGTACCAATCAACGCCAGAATGCAAACAGATTCAAGATATGTTTTTGCATTCTTTTATTGAACCTGTGCACAAGAATGTGCTCTAAACTTTTCTAGAATTTCTCAATGGTTTCGAAAGGCATCACAGGTTTCAAGGTTGAGTATTTATTTATTTAAATTGCTTCTTTCATCTGTTCGTTTTTATTTCTTATAATACGAGACTTAGCAGCAATGCTGGATGGCTAGTTCATTGTAATACTTGGTAATAATTTTTTTCCATGAATTGAAAACCAGAATTTTATTTTGCAGATCTGAGATCTTTTGTGCAATCTGTTAGTTATTTTTAACCTGTGCATATGAATATGCTTTGAACGTTTCAAATCTTGTAGTTCTTTTTTCCTGTCCATAAGATTATGATTTAAACTTTCTTCAAATCTCTCATGTTATTGTCTCTTATTCAGGCTTCTTAAAACAATACAGGCTTTGAATAAAGCTTAAATATAATTTCTCTGCGTGGTGCTAAATTTAATTGTCCCTGCAGTGCGCATTGCACTTTATGCTGAAACATCCAAGGTCCCGGCAACGGAACCAAAATGTTAAGGGAAAATCTCCCTTTCAAGACATAATTCAAGACCTTGGACTTGGCCCGAAGGCCTTCATCAGCACACAAACTAAGCACTTAACTCTGCCTCTCACTCAGAATTAAGATAATCAAAAGCACACTTACATCCACACTTACATTACAAGAACATCACAAAAGTTTACTCAAACTGCACTTCTTTATTGAAATTGACAAGATACAACAAGAACATCCACATGATCATGCTCTTCACTAATGATCTCTCTCTCACTCCATACATGATCCCTCTTTAGTCATGTAAAATGCCTATTTATAAACAAGAATGGCCTAGGTGGCAATGACATGGCAGTGATGTGGCACATGACATGGACCAAGGGTAGTTTTTGTGTTTCTTCTTTGTGCCTTTTCCCATGGATCGATGACATGGCAATGATGTGGGAGGATCACTGACATGGACCAATAGGAATATGAATAACATTTGATGATGTGGACCCATGTCAATAATGATAGTGTCTTCAAATTTAATAGCCATAGTGCTAATGCATTCAAAGGGTGGAAAATCCCTAACAAAGCACATATGGGCTAGTCCTTACAAGAGTGCAAGGACGGATTAAGAAAGAGAAACCTTCAAATATCTTACAAAGGAAGGTAATCTTTAATAGCAAAGAACAACTTGTTGAGGGTATTCCTGGCAATCCCTCAACTGGAATGGTATAGGACCTCCAGGTTGCTTTAGGCAACCACTCTATGCTCAAAATTTGCAGAAACAACCTTCAAGGAATCTGTTAGAACCAGTTTCCCAAATTGGAAGAAAATGCACAGTGCTAACTGAGCAATATAAATTGAATTTTCTTCTGAAATCAATGCAATAGTATACTAGACAATTGATGTGATATATGTGCAAAATATATTCTGAAGTCAGATATCATTTGGCACTTTAAAATCACACAACTGACTAGGTCAAATTTTGGTCAATGCCCTCGGCAGAGAGCTCCTTTTTGCAGAATTCTTTAGGAATATCTTTTTTGAATGAAACCACCTGGGGAGGTGTTAAAGGGTCTAAAGGGTCACGTGCAAACACTAATACAGTCTAGAGATAAAGATATTTTGGAACTATGGGATTTTATGAACTGACAGACTATGTCTTTTGCCACAGAGAATGCTTTTTTCAAATTTTATCGATATTTAAGTAGGAAAACTATGTAAAAGGAACAGTAGAGATATCTTAAATCAACCCTTGCTATTAAAACCACTAGAGCTTCAGGAGTTCAACTATAGAGTATGCAATGGTGCAGTTAAGGTGATGAGATACGGAATGGCATTATGGTGAGCAGAGTTTTTTTCTTTATTAACCATAGAACAGTGTTGATTGATATGCATACTAGTTGAAAGAAACGAAATAATCTATTTTTTGAATTTTCTTTAGTCTTTATGCAATATAGAAGCTATTTCAGAGCTATTTTTTGGAATTTCAAAAATTTCAAAAGGAAAGATATTACCAAATTGGATTTTCATTCACTTGATATATCAAATTTGAGGAATCACATCATTTTCGATGCCCACAGTTAATGAGCAAAGCATATTTCCGAAAAACGGACAGGTTTATGGTCAGCTTTACTGATCAACGATCAATTTGAACAGCAAGGAGGGTCGAATCCGCAGCAGGAGATCACTTTTGCATGTACTTCACACCAGCAATCTTCAATTTAGCGTAAAAGCCCCTAATTCCGCATAGAGATTTGCCCTCTTTAAAAAGGCCCTGTTCTGTTGAAATTCTTGAATCTACGGCCAGATCCTTTGTCTTTTAGCTTCGATTTGGTTTTCTTGATGTTGCAGAGGTGGATTCGGAAGGTAATGATGAGAATTTGTGGTCGGATACGGCCAAAAATTCCGTTTCTTGGTTGGCAAAAATTAAGGGTTCTTGGCTTCCTTCAGCAGATATATCCCACAGGCCAAGAGCAAAAAGTTAAACAAGGATATAAATAGACTTCTGAAGCCGTTTTAACTGATTGCGTGGTCTCCTCCCACGCCAGCGTCGGCTCGTGATTCGACCTGGCACGCCAGGGGGGACGCCACTTGGCGGAAAATGAGAGGGTAGATAGATGGGGGGGTAGATGTAGGTAGGTTTTGCCATTTTTCCAAAGAAGGCACGTTTCCCAAGAAGTAGCTTAAGGAGGTCCAAATAAACTCAATTTGAAAATTTTTTTTGTGCCAGGTGGCATATTTTCACAAGGGCTACCAGGTGGTTTTGTCAAAAGATGATTTGGAGCACTTTGATTTTTTGTCAAAAGAGTGAAGGGGTATTTGGACATAAATTTTGGTGAGGTGGCAAATGTACTACTGATGTGGTACCATTGGATGACAAAAACTTTTCCCTAGTCAAAATGTTTTTATGAGGTGGATATGGAATGAAAATGATGTGGATTGACACGTGTGTAATGAAGGGTGATGTGGACTTGTGAGTGATGATGCGGGCATAAAAAATTCCCTTTGCCAACTAGACATAGGTGACAACCTTTCCTCAACCTAGTGATCATTTTAACCTTAGGTTTTTTTTTGGAGTGAGAGAAAGTAGGGTAATGCCTCAACATTTTTTAGTTTCTTTTGGTAAACCTATGAATGTATGGATGGGTCATGAGTGTGTGGGTCATTTTGACTAGGGAAAAGTGAATTGAACAATCCCAAGGTATGGTATGATGAAATATAGATGTATGGGAAATGATAGTATGAAGTGTAGAGATGACAAGAAATAAGAAGGTGGAATATGAGTCAAATGGCAATTAAAATGGGAAATTGGCTAGGCAAAACTCTTACAACATCAAGAATCCAAACTTCAAATGCTCAAATCATGAAATAGACTTCATACCATGCTCATGTCTCGCAATTCTTCAACAAGTGACTTCAAATCTTGTAGGAGTGATCTCTAGTACCTTGGATGATAATCAAAAACCTTGTCCATCCTCCAATTTTGAGATAACCAAGTGAATGTCCTTCTTTGGTTCTTCTAAACATTTGTTCCTTTTGCTGTTTGACTGAGTCTTCAAGTGCTTTTGAAAGCCAGTGGTCTTCATATTTCCTCATGCATTCAATGAGCCAAATGTCAGATATGTCTAGGGCTCTTCTATGCTGCCATGAGTGGCAGCATCATGCTAAAAAAAAAGAGGGAGACTGGTTTGCCAGACCCCTGATGACTTCAAAGTGCAGAAGATTGCCATGATGGAAAAAATGAATGGCAATGTGGATGTGGTGCATATGTTTGAGAAACAGAGTTCTTCATGGAGATCAGGCCAGACATGGAGCAGATGATGATGAATGATATTGAGGGTGAACCTGCATACAGTATGTAAAAGCATGTTAGCTGAGTGTGTCTGCTGGGTGGTAAAGATGATGGCAGCACACATATGTGAGTTGAAGTGAATGAATGAGCAGATGGAGCGAATAAGTCAAGGATGAACCTGCACCTGCATACAGTATATAACAAACATGTTAGCTGAGTGTGCTTGCTGGATGGTGAGGATGATAGCAGCACACATATGTGAGGTGAAGATAATGGAGAGTGAAAAGATGAAATGAATGATGTATGGCCAGTAGGATGTTCCTGCATGGAAACTTAATTAATCATTAGCACCACATACCTGTTCTTCAAGAATCGTCTAGCTCATGGAATAGTTATCTCTGCAAAAGGTTATGACAACAAGGTGCAATCCTACAACTTACTTATCTAACTTGAAAATTTAACTTCTCATGACATACTTCACACATTCTTTTTTTTTTTTTTTTTAAGACTTATAAATAATTCAAGCTCTAACTTACTAATCTTCAGGACAATTTTTATCTAATGAAATGCAACTTATTTTTTTGTCTTTTGAAATATTTCATGACTCTGTTTCTACTCTAATAACTCATACTCTAAATATAGCTATTAATTCTTATTCAAACAAACTAAGGGCAACATGTTGTTGCCAGTACCTCTTCAAATGCAGAATATTGATAGGATTTGGTAAGACCCTCCCTTCTGATATGGACCTTAGCCAGTAAGAATCCTGGCCTGCTGTTCCTGCAACCTCAAAAGGACCTTCCCACAGCTCTTCAAATTTGCTGGCACAATCCTCCTTTGCTTTATTCCATTTTAAAACCAATTCTCCATCTCTCAATGTACCTTGTAATTTATGTGCAGCCTTGAATGCTGCCAGATCTTTGGCTTTTTTTAATAATATTGCATTCTCAGCTTCATGTCTGTGCTCTTCCAACTGCATAAGTCGTATACATCTTTCTTTGAGTGCTTCCTTCATTTCCAAATTTAGTTTCAAGGCCATTCTCAGGGAGGGAAGTTCTAATTCTATTGGGACAATAGATTCTACTCCATAAACCAGGCTAAAAGGTGTATGCTTGGTTGAGATTTTGGTGGTAACTCTATAAGCCCATAAGGCATCATGTAACTTCATGTGCCAATCTTTTTTTGAAACATTAATAGTCTTCTTGAGAATAGTCTTGAGCACTTTGTTTGTAGATTCTGCTTGGCCATTACCTTGAGGATAATAAGACGAGCTCTTGGAGTGTCTCACTTTGAGAGTTGCTAGCAATGTGGCTATGACATCGTTTAAAAACTGACTACCCCTATCAGATATGAGTTTGAAAGGTATGCCAAACCTGGCACATATATTCTCATGGATAAATCTGGCAGTAGTATATGCATTGGCTTGTCTCAGGGGAACAGCTTCAGCCCATTTTGTAAAGTAATCAGTGGCCACAAGGATGTACTGATGTTGTGCAGAAGAAGGAGGATCTACAGGTCCTATAAAATCAAGCCCCCAAGTCTGGAAGGGTCCTGGGGAAGTTATGGCAGTTAATGCAGCTGGCTGAAGAATCCTTCTGCCAAAAACCTGACATTTATGACAGTGCTTGATTGTCTCATAACAGTCCTTGAAAAGAGTTGGCCAATAATAACCAGACCTCAAAATCTTCTTTGCTGTGGTATCTGCTGCAAAGTGTCCACCACATACCCCTTCATGGCATGCTTCCACCACTAATCTAGCTTCTTCTTTGTCAACACACCTTAGAATGATGCCTTCCTTGTCATACCTGCATAACACATTTCCAATTAGTCTATATTTGTTGCATTTTTCTTTGAACCTTCTTTTTTGGCTAGAATTGAACCCTTCTGGTATTTCATTCAGCTCCAGAAACCTTCTTATCTCTTCTTGCCAATCTTCCTCCTGCACAAGATTTACATCTACATCTGCATCCTCTTGAACATCATTAGCCAAACCTTCTTCATCTTCCTGTTCGAACAAGATATTAGTCAAGTATGAACTAGGATCATTAACTAAAGTGATCACTTTGACAACAATATCATAAGCTGGAATTTTGCAAGCCCATCTACATATCTTAGCCTTAGGCTGCTTTTTTGAGAACATCAAGGATAAAGGATTTTGTTTCATGTACACTTGAGTATGGCTTTTTTGAATGAGATGTCCCTGTCTATCAATCAAGAACATAAGGGCTGCTGCACTTTTTTCTAGTCTTGGATATCTCATTTCAGTGTTAGACCAAATTTTGCTGGCAAAAGTTACCACCTCTTCTTCTTGCAGCAGAACTAATCCTACAGCCCTTTTGGTTATACTGATATAAGCCTCAAAGGGTTTGGATGTATCAGGAGGTTTAAGTAATGCAGAATTGGAGATGGCTTGTATAATATTATCAAAAGCAAGCTGGCATGTCTGAGTCCATTCAACCATAATTAACTTGCTCTCATGTTTGGTATACTTGCCAACCTTGGTGAGATCAGATATAGGAGCCACAGTATTAGAGAAATGTGGAACATACATCCTCAGAAAACTTACCATCCCCAAAAAACTTTTTACTTCCCTAACAGTTTTAGGTGGTGCTAGTTTTTTTAGAGCATCCACCTTACTTTCAGCTACTTGAATCCCTTTGGAAGATACTTCATGGCCTAGCAATCCTCCCTTAGAGCAGAGAAACACGCATTTTTTGGGATTTAAACTTACACCCCCTTTTCTGCACATAACACATATTTTAGTTAGATAATTAAAATGATCCTTTAAGGCTGATCCCAAGCAAAGATCATCAAGAAAAACCCTGAATGCAGTTGAAGGCATGTCCTTGAAGATAGCGTCCATTGTTCTTTAAAAAGTTGCTGGAGCATTCATCAAACCAAAAGGCATTCTTTTCATGGCAAAAGTTCCCCATGGTGTAATGAAAGTTGTCTTTGGCTGGTCTTCTAGCTTGACAGAGATCTGATTAAACCCTGAGAATCCATCTAAGAAAGAGTAGATCTCCTTCCCTGCAACTGCATGTAAAACTTCTTCCAAAAAAGGCAAAGGATAGCAATCTTTAACAGTGGCTTTATTCAGATCCCTATAGTCAATGCAGATTCTAATAGTTTTGTTTTTTTTTTCAACAGGCACAATGCATGACAACCATTCTGGATTTGATATTTCAGTGATCACACCTGCATCTTTCATTCTAAGTAATTCTTCTCTGATTAAGTCAAGCAAGGATACATTGATTCTTCTGAGTTTTTGCATCACAGGTTTGATACCCTCCTTAACCTTTATCTCAAACTCACAAATGTTCTTATCAACACCAACTAATTCATCATAGTCCCAAGCAAACACATCCTTCCATTCATTAAAAAATTTAGTTAATGTGCATTCATCTTCTTCTCTAAACATATCTCCAACATACAAGACTCTATTCTGACCATTTTTCTCTATTTGGATTTCTCTTACTTGTTTTTCAGTACTAGCATTGATTACCAGAATAGGATGAAGTTGTTTGAGTTCCTCTTCTTCAAGCTCTTCTTCTTTAATAGCACCTTCTGCTAGATGTTCAAGCAAGACACTCTTGCATAAGGCATCTGCCTCCTCATTGAACTCTCTGGTTATATGATGCAGCTCCCAAGTTGAAAATCCTGATAATTCTTCTAAAGCTTGATCTCTAAGTATGAGCATATCCTTGTTCTTGGTCTGATAATCTCCTAGGATCTGTCTACACACAAGTTGGGAGTCACCAAACACAATAATGTCAGTAATACCAAGGTGCTTAGCCTCCTGCAATCCTGCAATCAATGCTTTATACTCAGCCATGTTAGAAGTGGAATTCAAATGGATTCTGCCTACTTTTGCCATTAATTTACTGGACTTATCTTTGAGAATAGCAGCAGATGATGCTATGCTTAGTTTCTTAGAAACACCACCATCAAACCATAAGTAAGCACTATTACTTTCCTTGAGTGTCTCAAGACTTGTGGGATGGTCTCTTTGCTATATCAAGCTGAGCCATAATTACTTCATACTCACCAGGTTGGTTAGACATCAACAAATCTTCTTCAATATAGTTAAAAGATTCAAATTCCCCAAACTTGTTGTAAATAGTGACTGTCCTTTTGCCATCAGTAATGGTACACTCACCTCTTGACCATATAGGCCTAGCATCATCGTGGACAGCCATCTCCTTCCTAAAAGAAGGTCATAAATATCTGATTTCTCATTCATACCTTCAAAAGCAACCACTACAAAATTAGCAGCCACTACAATCCCTTCAATATCTATAGGTACCTTGCTTACAATCCCTATGGGGTTTATTTTCGAATTGGAGAAGGATTTAAGTACCATTGGGGCTTTTTTGTCAATCTCTAAGCCACATTGTCTCATCACATGATGTGGCATGACATTTAAAGGTGAACCACCATCTAGTAATACCTTGGACAAGGCTCTTTTACCAATGTTGGCAGCACAAGTGAAGGCACGGATCATGCTCATCTTGTATCAAAGATTTGTTCTTCAATGTGGTTTGTAAAAGCAATCGCTCCTCTTGTGTGAGGTTAACTTGTTCCTCCCGAGTCAAACTAAGCATCTTTTTTTACGTAAGTAGGAGCAATTCTCAACAATGTGAGTAGGTCTACACCGATTTTTGAACTTTTCATAAGAGTCTCAAATTCATCATTGTCTTTATCTTTTCGGGAACTTTTGACAAAGCCAGAGGGGTATCGGTTGTTTACCTTCTTCTTGCAGGTTTGTTTTATTCCCTCTACCTTCTAGAGCAACTGTTTGCGTTTCTTCTCGAATTGCCTCCTTGTCTTCTTTCATCATAGCTCGGTGTGCACGACCATAATTTCTTCCCGCTCTTGATTCCTGCACAAACCTTATAGGATAAGAAGTTTTGGACAAATATTTAATCAAGCGGTGGTTTCAAAGTAGATCTTTGCTTTTTCTTGTCTAGCAAAAATCTTTTAACACTACATCTATCTTCATAGTGTCCTATGGCTTTTGCAAAAATACGCACGAGGGCATTCTTTACCATAATGGCCTCTCTTATTGCATTTAAGACAAAGCCCTGTACCAACAAATCTCGGAAGAATGAGTGTCTCTCATGCAATGTGCACATGGAGGATAAGTTCTTCTTTCTGGTCTTGAAGCCTTCAATTCACGGAGTTGTTTGGTCACTTCAAGTAGGGCCTCAAAGAACCTTGTCAACATCTGTTTTGGTATTAGCGGTAGCCGCTTATCGATTCTTCGGTTGTCTTGAATTTCTTCTTGTCTTTCTGAATAGCATAAACCGGTATGGCATCCGGACCCATATGCTCTTGTTCAAAATCCGGGAAGAAAGGATCATTAGTGGCATAAACATCATCGGCAAGGAAGAAA
The DNA here is from genome assembly GCA_021234155.1 of Isoetes taiwanensis. Classification (NCBI taxonomy): domain Eukaryota; kingdom Viridiplantae; phylum Streptophyta; class Lycopodiopsida; order Isoetales; family Isoetaceae; genus Isoetes; species Isoetes taiwanensis. Next base: position 1,472,240 of record JAJEKV010000011.1, on the reverse strand, counting down.
GCACATCAGCAATTTCAATAGCCTTGTTAAAAGCCTTGTGAATGGTAGCAAATCCCTCCCCGCTTGTAAATCTTAAGCATTTTCCCTGTAATACTCTGGCCCCGCCGGTCAAACCTCTTATAAAAGATGCAACAAGATGCAAGGTATGGTGAGGCACTTGATTAGTTTGACATTTGGTGAGATACACATGAAATCTTTCTACATATTGATGAATAGTCTCACCATTTCTAATATGGAAAGTTTGTAATTCAAAAACAAGATCTTGAGGATCATAAACCTTTCCAAACCTTGCTAGGAATCTTTTGATAATCTCATCCCATGTGTTAGTTCCATCACTTATCACATATTCCAACCAAGCTCTTACTTCATCATTTTTGAAGCACTTCTTGAATTCAGTGAACTTGGTACCTTTCTTGTGGCCATATTCTTGATAATACTCATCAAAAACCTTGAGAAAATTATTAGCACTCATAGTAGAGTCAAATGTAGGAACAGGAATGGGAACATTCAGTTCAAAGTATTGAACAGGCACAGTGGTGTTTAGATTCACAGATTTGTTGAGATGTACAGATATACCTTGGGGTGTAGCTTGTACCTCTGCATTATCTTGTACCTCAGCATGTTCAGATGTCTCAGCATTTCGTCTAGGAGCCATAGTTCCCAAGAACCAGGGTGGATCTCGGTAGGAGCCTCCAAGATGTTGAGGGTATTCCTGGCAATCCCTCAACTGGAATGGTATAGGACCTCCAGGTTGCTTTAGGCAACCACTCTATGCTCAAAATTTGCAGAAACAACCTTCAAGGAATCTGTTAGAACCAGTTTCCCAAATTGGAAGAAAATGCACAGTGCTAACCTTTAGATTCTGAGCAATATAAATTGAATTTTCTTCTGAAATCAATGCAATAGTATACTAGACAATTGATGTGATATATGTGCAAAATATATTCTGAAGTCAGATATCATTTGGCACTTTAAAATCACACAACTGACTAGGTCAAATTTTGGTCAATGCCCTCGGCAGAGAGCTCCTTTTTGCAGAATTCTTTAGGAATATCTTTTTTGAATGAAACCACTTGGGGAGGTGTTAAAGGGTCTAAAGGGTCACGTGCAAACACTAATACAGTCTAGAGATAAAGATATTTTGGAACTATGGGATTTTATGAACTGACAGACTATGTCTTTTGCCACAGAGAATGCTTTTTTCAAATTTTATCGATATTTAAGTAGGAAAACTATGTAAAAGGAACAGTAGAGATATCTTAAATCAACCCTTGCTATTAAAACCACTAGAGCTTCAGGAGTTCAACTATAGAGTATGCAATGGTGCGCTTTAAGGTGATGAGATACTGGAATGGCATTATGGTGAGCGTAGTTTTTTCTTTATTAACCATAGAAACAGTGTTGATTGATATGCATACTAGTTGAAAGAAACTAAATAATCTATTTTTGAATTTTCTTTAGTCTTTATGCAATATAGAAGCTATTTGAGCTATTTTTGGAATTTCAAAAATTTCAAAAGGAAAGATATTACCAAATTTGATTTTCATTCACTTGATATATCAAATTTGAGGAATCACATCATTTTCGATGCCCCACAGTTAATGAGCAAAGCATATTTCTAAAAACGGACAGGTTTATGGTCACTTTTATCGATCAACGATCAATTTGAACAAAGAAGGAGGGTCGAATCAGCAGCCAGAGATCACTTTTGCATGTACTTCACACCAGCAATCTTCAATTTAGCGTAAAAGCCCCTAATTCCGCATAGAGATTTGCCCTCTTTAAAAAGGCCCCTGTTCGTTGAAATTCTTGAATCTACGGCCAGATCCTTTGTCTTTTAGCTTCGATTTGGTTTTCTTGATGTTGCAGAGGTGGATTCGGAAGGTAATGATGAGAATTTGTGGTCGGATACGGCCAAAAATTCCGTTTCTTGGTTGGCAAAAATTAAGGGTTCTTGGCTTCCTTCAGCAGATATATCCCACAGGCCAAGAGCAAAAAGTTAAACAAGGATATAAATAGACTTCTGAAGCCGTTTTAACTGATTGCGTGGTCTCCTCCCACGCTAGCGTCGGCTCGTGATTCGACCTGGCACGCCGGGGGGACGCCACTTGGCGGAAAATGAGAGGGTAGATAGATGGGGGGGTAGATGTAGGTAGGTTTTGCCATTTTTCCAAAGAAGGCACGTTTCCCAAGAAGTAGCTTAAGGAGGTCCAAATAAACTCAATTTGAAAATTTTTTTGTGCCAGGTGGCATATTTTCACAAGGGCTACCAGGTGGTTTTGTCAAAAGATGATTTGGAGCACTTTGATTTTTTTGTCAAAAGAGTGAAGGGGGGTGACTGGACATAAATTTTGGTGAGGTGGCAAATGTACTGCTGATGTGGTACCATTGGATGACAAAAACTTTTCCCTAGTCAAAATGTTTTTATGAGGTGGATATGGAATGAAAATGATGTGGATTGACACGTGTGTAATGAAGGGTGATGTGGACTTGTGAGTGATGATGTGGGCATAAAAAATTCCCTTTGCCAACTAGACATAGGTGACAACCTTTCCTCAACCTAGTGATCATTTTAACCTTAGGTTTTTTTTTGGAGTGAGAGAAAGTAGGGTAATGCCTCAACATTTTTTTAGTTTCTTTTGGTAAACCTATGAATGTATGGATGGGTCATGAGTGTGTCGGTCATTTTGACTAGGGAAAAGTGAATTGAACAATCCCAAGGTATGGTATGATGAAATATAGATGTATGGGAAATGATAGTATGAAGTGTAGAGATGACAAGAAATAGGAAGGTGGAATATAAGTCAAATGGCAATTAAAATGGGAAATTGGCTAGGCAAAACTCTTACAACATCAAGAATCCAAACTTCAAATGCTAAAATCATGAAATAGACTTCATACCATGCTCATGTCTCGCAATTCTTCAACAAGTGACTTCAAATCTTGTAGGAGTGATCTCTAGTACCTTGGATGATAATCAAAAACCTTGTCCATCCTCCAATTTTGAGATAACCAAGTGAATGTCCTTCTTTGGTTCTTCTAAACATTTGTTCCTTTTGCTGTTTGACTGAGTCTTCAAGTGCTTCTGAAAGCCAATGGTCTTCATATTTCCTCATGCATTCAATGAGCCAAATGTCAGATATGTCTAGGGCTCTTCTATGCTGCCATGAGTGGCAGCACAACTATGCGTACCCAAAGTATAAGAAGTAAGAAAAATCTTCCATGACACGCATAATAGCTCTAATTCCAGCCATATAAAATTATAAAGGCCTACTTCAACATTAGAAGTAGCTACGTCTGGCTGGGTATGAAGAAGCAGATAATCAGACATATCCAAGAATGTCAGCAGAGCCAGCAGACAAGGGCGGAACAATTTCGAATTCCACAAGTTTTGGAACCTTGGGCGGTGCCAGACGCCAAGTGGGAAGTCTTCAGCATGGTTTTCATAGCGGGCCTTCCAAGGACAACAAGAAGCTTTGAAACCTTGATGGTTGTGGTATATAGCTTATCAAAAGGGCACATACTTGCCATGCCACACCATAGACACCGCCTTGGATCTAGCCGTGTGGTCTACATAAGAGTTCTTTTAGGCTGCATGGAATGCACAGGTCGATCATCACCAATAGAGATCCGAAGTTCTATAGCGACGTTTAGCAAGACTTCTTCAACACGAGCTGCACCAACTTGTTGATGAGTTTTGCTTATCTTTTGCAGTCAAATCGGCAAAGGGACCGCACCAACACAATTTTGGAGAGCACTTTGAGAAACTATGATTGGAGCAAGTAATCCAAATGGGCCGAGTACATCTACTTGGTCAATTACGTACAATAATATGAAGCAAGAGTCATCGAAGATGTCTCCCCCATGATCAGTTACAGTTATCAATGCTTGACCCTAGTTATGTGGCATAATCTAGTGCCCAAGGTGGAAGTTTCTTAGCAACGACAGCATATATGCGGTAGCTTTTGGAAGAAGTGTGAGAGTATCTTCAAACAGCATGGGCATATCTGAAGAGTCTAGCAGATAGACATAAAACTCCTCGAGAGTTGTTTTGTTGTGAGAGATAAAATTTGGCTCAAGTAAAGGTTAAGTAAGGGAAGCTTCGCATCAGCAATTGTAAGAAGCTTGCCCCTAGGTGGGTCGGTCCGTTCAAGATCTTGGAGAAGAGTGGGCTCTCAGGCCTACAAGTTGGATCTCTCGGCCACCTTAAGGTCTTCCATGTGAGTTTATTCAAAAGGCACGATCCTAACCTTGATGAGGTTTTGGATACTCCAACTTTGTTGGAAATGACGGAGGAACAAGTTGGAATTGTGCCTGCCTTACTTCTTGATAAGTCATTCAAGAAGACTAGGTGATCTCAATTCCTCCAGTATTTGGTCAAGTGGAAGCACTTGCCCGTGGAAGACATGACCTGAGTATTGAAGCAGGATTTGGAGAAGCAATACCCAGAGTTATGAAGGAGTTTGATGGGCGAGTCGTCTCCAAATTGATCGACGCCGACTTGCCAGGAGGTTAGCTTAGTATGTTTCTTAGTTAGCCTTAAGTTTTGGCTCATGTATTCTAGTTAGTAGAGTGCATGTGCCAGAATCTTGGAACGTGTGGGCGATGATGGGATACGCCTTTAAGGCATTCTCTAGGCCAACACGCACCAAGAGGTGCGCATGACCATTAGGGTCATGTGAGTGAGGAATGCGGCATGGTGGGTGATGATGGGACATCGATCGGATGCTCTCTATGCCGCGATGCAGGGTACGCACACCTGGCCATAGAGGGGTCATGGTGAAGGTTAAAGTGATCATGCGCGATGATGGGATCGTGAGACGTTCCCTAGCTTAAAACCCTTGGGGCAGGATGCACTAGGGAGTACTCGGCACCGGGTAACCGAGTACAAGGTAGCACTTGATCATAGGCGATGATAGGAGCATCTTAAATGATCCTTAAGCTCAAATCCGAAAGGGCCATGATCAAGTGCAAGGTAGTAGGGTAACCTTGAGCTGGTAGTTCGGCTCAAGGAGGAAGGTAAGGGGGGTGGTCCCCTAAAACCACAATTATTAACTAAACTAACATAATGTGCTACTTGTGCAGGACGAGCATAAGGGAGTACCTGCAAGGGCACATTACGTGGAGGAGGGGAAGCATAATTTAGGCTTAGAATTATGAACCCTAATATAAAATATGATAATGTTTTAACTTATTATGACATTACTATTGTTAAGGCTATATAAATTTTGTATAGACATAAACATAGCCTATGCGATATATATTAATGAAATAATAAGTTTTCCTATGCATTTATCTTGTTGTTTTGCAGGAGTAGGGTAGGTTCGTCACCTTAGCGCAATGTCGAGGACAAGATTATCCCGTGGGAGGGGGAGAATGTGACGTTCCAGGGGAATATACACTATAAATACGTATATTCCTGGACTTGTCACCATACAAGTCTACCTATGTAGACTTGTATACCTTAGAAAGTGGCGTGGGGTGCACATCTAAGTTAATTGTTTAACTTAGATAACCTTAGGATAAGGCCCATTTCCACATGGCCTTATCCCATTGGGCAACCGCCACACGGCCTCATCCTAGTGGTGCCACGTGGCATCCTATGTGGACCCTAACCTATATTAGCAGAAACCCTAACCCTAGGCCTCTTTTCCGGCCCTAGCACCCAGAGACTCATCTACGCACTCGAAACCTCGTTTTGAGTATCGTTTGCGGTGGCATAGATTGGGACAGCAACCCCCTTGAGGGTAGATTCGACCTTGGAGCAAGCGTAGCTTCATCTGATTCGAAGACCATGGAGACGCCCGGGTTTGGAGGGAGTGCTTCAGGAGCAGGTATGTAGGGTAGTAGTCATAGTAGTTCATCTGGAATTAGCATTCCAGATGAGTTAGTATCTTGTATCTAGGGTAGAGCCATCCTAGAACCCTCATTCATCATCTTGAACCCTAATCAAGGAACCCTAACTGTAAGTTAGATTTGTATGATTAGGTTAAGATGTTCTTATTATGATTATCATGATATGATGTTATGTATGTTGGTTGATCATGTTTGCTCCTCTTGTATTGGGAAGAGGGGTAGAGACCTAGAGCCATATGTAGTATGCTCCTAGTTTAGATCCCTTAGTTCCTATTAGATGCGGCCTGTGCATAGGAGCCCACCAGGCTATGGAGGCTATGATGTGACTCAGCACTACACAATGGGGCTAGAGGCAATGCGGAGGGAGGATCCCTGCCGAGTGGGGGCTACGGGGGATCCCATAGTGGGCTAGGCTTATGGCCGGTCACTTAGTGTGGGCCGGGCATGGGTCTGACACCTCCTGGGGCAACGGTGTCGCCCTGCCTCTCGAGAGTTGCAAGTGTCGGCTTGGCTCTCGTTTTGGGGGGTTCAGTCGGGTACGAATCGTGTGTCGCCACGATTCTCTAGCCGCCCGCAGAACCTCTAGACCCCGGGAAGGGGAGATGCAAGAGTTAGCACTGACCATATCCCTGACTAGGTAGACTAACTGGCCTAGCTAATGAATGGAATGAGAATTCCAGTCTTGAACCGCGAAATGTGGGAGAATTTTTTTTTCCCATTAGTAGGGTCGTAATTAGATTAAGTATAGTCAAGTTGTTCATGAACCGCACCTTTCAAGTGAAAAATTGAATGAGAAATCGCTCAAAATAAAGCTTGAAAGAAATGGCGTGAAATGACCACTACTTGGCCCAAAAGGAATTAGGAAATTTTGAGAAATAGTTAAGTGATTAAAGGGAAAGTACCTTAATTAATAACCCATAGTTATAATAAAATTTACTCTTAAGAAAAAGTAACTATTAAACCTATAGAAGCACCTCTACTCCCTAGAAGTTCCAAATGGTAGCTTGAACCTCTCCTTTACCCTTGTAAGGCGAATTATAAGCTAATCTCCGAAGCTGCCATAAGAGTGTCCACCGAGCGAACAGCCGACGAGATCGACCCAAAGGAGCCGCGAATAGAAATAGTCGACCATTGATAGAGGTAACACTGAGGGAGCTTCTGTTTGTATATTTTCGATGGAAAATCCAATGCAAGAGGTGATCGATTCAAAATTATTATTGAATGCTGGCAACCAGCGTCCCACAGGCAAGAACGCAAACTAAAGGGAACGCCGCATGCGGTGTAACATGCGGCGTTCGCTTCACATCCCAACACCCTCACAAAATAAAAAAGAAGATTTTATAATCTAAGACTAAAGTATGAGACACATACATGAAATGATGCTACACTATGACCAAAAGGCCAATGGGATCCATACATGAAATAATAGAATAGAATAGAATAGAATAGAATAGAATAGAAAATTGATCCTAAACTTTAGTGTCCAGCATTTTTCAAACAGATCTGTATATTTTGCAACTAGAGAGATACAAAAAACAATTATATTAATTACAAATGAAGGACCATGTTAACAATTATATTAGCCATCAAAACTTGGTTTAGCTGAATGTCATCATCCTCTTGCAGGGCAACATTTGCCCCCTAGGGGCATATCACAAGGCTGCACAAGAGGTCCAGTTTGTGCCATAACTTTTGTAGAAGGAAAATAAGCCATAGTGAGCAGATTCAGAGTTTAGATTGTCATTGATGCTGGCATTGGGCTTCTAGGGGAGCAAGATACGGCCACGAACCCTTTTTTTTAAGGTAAGAAATTTTTATATTATATCAAAATAAGTGCAATGTTTAAAAAATATAAAGGACTACTACAGGAGTAGTCTTGACATTTTCGTCCTCTATGAGCTGGAACTTATTGCCTGCTCTATAAGCTGATAAACATGAAGCACGAAGAAGTCTCCCATATGGTAATCAGAGTAGACAAGAAGATGCTAGGATGAAAAGCTCCCAAAATATTTTTTTTCAAATTTGATGAACTAAAGCAAAGAATCCAGAAATAATGAGATGTGATAGAAGTTACATGGTCTTGCTCGATGCTGAGCTCCAAAATTCTGTACAACTGTGTCAGAAAGGCATAAAAATCTAAGCAACCCTAGCAGTATTCGAGTGAACATATTCTAAGCTTATTAGTACTTATAACAGCTACCTAGATTTTGGCTTATCAGTACCAAAATCTACCCAAGCGTCAATACTGGAGTGGCTATTCAAGCACAAAATGCTTGAGATAGCACTAGGATGCTTAGGGATTTTGATTCAAGCATTCAGATCTTACTCCTTACTCTTCACAATGGACCTTCTGATTTAAAAAGAAAATTTCGGATCAATTCTTGAAAAATCTGTACCTTTGTCTATGCTAGAAAGAAAGAAAATGAGAAGGAAATGACTGCCTGACAGAATAAACCCAGGTGAAATAAAAGTGTGATGTCAAATTAGAAGCTGCTTCTCTCTTACCAAGCCTGCCCTTAATCTACTCCACCTTATAGGTGCCATTTTGCCTTTTGGATATGCCTCTGCAATAAAAGATTGGACTGCTGAAATGTCCTCTTAACAAGAAGCAGAGCACATTATGCTTTTATAAGAAGCAAGAATGCTTTCATAAGAAGCAAAGAGCAACAGAGCCACGTTAGTGGCACAAAGAAAACCTGGAAAGAACCACATCAAAGCTGCTTCCAAGAAGAAAATTTACAAGAAACCTGGAAAATTTCTTCAAGAAAGGGGCGGTCTCTCTCTCCTGTCCGCCCTAGCCACAGACGTCAGCGCCAAGAAGCATCGCCCTCTAGATCATATTTTCTCACTGCACCGCAATACATATCGCCACGAACTTTTGCTTCCGCGCAAGGAGCAGAAAAAAAAGTCACTACGAGGGGCAAAGGGAGATGCATGAAAAAGCGAATAGAGCGCAAGGAGCTATCTGCCATAGCCATTAGTGTCAAAACTTGGAAATTGCAATCCAGTTATGAGCAGATGTGAACCAAGTTTGCTTTTAATTGTTTTTTTTTTTGAAGTTTGCTTTTAATTGTTCATATAACATCCATCTATTCTATGACATGGCATGTCTAAGAGTAAAGAACAAAAAAAAATATATATATATACAAGTTTTTGTACTATGAGTAGTTGCATTATGAGCGGTTGTACCATGAATGATATTAGGCAGGACCCAACAGTCACACAACAAAGCAATGTTAGGGTGGTGAGTACGTTATTTGTCCTAAACCATCATCCCTGACTTAGCTTACTAAGACCAAATAGAATTAGACAACCTCTTTACACAAATTAAGACCAAATAGTATCGAGCTACAATAATCAGTAAATGAACTACTGCACTATTCATAAGGTTCAGTTAAAGAGGCCCTTTAAACAAATTTAGTGGTGAGGACGTCATTTTTCCCTCAGATTCTCTAAGATTCCATCTAAATTGCCATAGATTCATAGAGATTTTATGACGATTCTCTTAGATTTTCCAAGAATTTATGAAGATTCTCTTAGATTCTCTTAGATTCTCTAAGATTCCATCAAGATTCTCAAAGATTTTAGAAAGATTTCCTTAGACTCCCCTAGATTCCTTGAGATTCCCCTAGATTCCCCTAGATTCCCTTGGATTCCTTGAGATTCCCTTAGATTCCCCTAGATTTTACTACGATTTCCCTAGTGACCCAAGATTTCTTCTAGATTAGCATAGATTCTTAAAGGTTTTATGAAGATTCATGTAGATATTCCTAGATTCCCAAAGATTCTTTTGAGATTCTCGAAGATTCTCCAAAGAGTTAACTAGATTCCAAAAGAACACCCCAGGATTCCTCTAGATTCTCCAAGATTCTATGAAGTTTCTCCTAGATTCTTCGAGATTCTTCAAGATTCCATCAAGATTGTTCTTAATTCTCAAAGATTTTAGGAAGATTCCTGTAGATTTTCAAAGAAATACTTGAGATTACTATAGATTCTCTTGAGATTCCCTTAGACTAACCCTAGATTTTATTAAGATTCCCTTAGATTCTCCATGATTCTATCTAAATTCCCTTAGATTCTCCTATATTTCCATAGATTCTCTTAAGATTCTTTAAGATTCCCAAAGATTATCGCATGATTCCTCTAGGTTCCCCAAGATTCTATGAAGATTCTTCTACATTCCCTAAGATTCTATGAAGATTCTCTTAGATTCTCTAAGATTCCATTAGATTCTTAGAAATATTAGGAAGATCCCCTAGATTCCATTACATTCTCAAAGATTCTCTATTGGACCATGTAGATTCTCTTAGATTTCCCAAGATTCTATAAAGACTTCGATAGAATCCCTAAGATTCTCTTGAGATCCATGTAGATTCTCTAAGATCCTATGAAGAATCCCCTACATTTTCCAAAATTGCACCAAGATTCTTGTAGATACCCTTAGATTTCCCCTTAGATTCCTTAAGATTCTACAAAGATTCCCCTAGATTCTTAAGATTATATGGAGATTCCCCTAGATTTTATTAAGATTCCCTTAGATTCTCCAAGATTCTATCTAAATTCCCATAGATTCTTAAAGAGTTTATGACAATTTCCATAGATTCTCTTAAGACTCCCTAAGATTCCCCTAGATTCCCAAAGATTATCCCATGATTCCTCTAGGTTCTCTAAGAGAATCTATGAAGATTCTTTTACATTCTCTAAGATTCCATCAAGATTCCCCTAGATTCTCTCAAGATTCTCTTAATTTCTCCTAGATTCTCTCAAGATTCGCTTAATTTCTCCTAGATTCCTAAAGATTCTCTAAAATTCTTAAAGTTCTACAAAGATTCCCTAGTTTCTTAAGATTCTACATCCCCTAGATTTTATTAAGATACCCCAAGATTCCTCTAGATTCTCCAACATATCCTATGAAGATTCTCCTAGATTCTTCTAGATTCTCCAAGATTCCATCAAGATTACTTTAAATTCTCAAAGATTTTAGGAATATATTCCCCTAGATTCCTCTAGTTCCCATAGATTCTATGAAGATTCCCCTAGACCCCAAGATTCCTTCAAGTTTCCTCCAGGATCTTATAGATTTTATCAAGATTCCCTTACATTCCCTTAACATTCTCAAAGATGCTCTCTTGAGATTCCCATAGATTCTCATGAGATTCCTCTGGATTCTCTAAGATCCTATAAAGATTCTCCTAGATTCTCTCAACTTATCATTGATTGCTTAGAACTCAAAGATTTCCAAAAGATTCTTAGTATTCGATCATGTTGGCCCCAACTGCGAGCAAATAGTGCCAAAGCACCACTCATTGGAAAGCTCTCATCGAGAGCAATCCAACGGCGTGGGCCCCACCTTCATCCGACCCCTCTACTGCAAGCTACGTGCCTTTGAAGGCGATTAAGCAAAGGGAAGCTTCCTAGAATGTCCACTCATAAATGCCTTGACACCTCACTACCTTTTTTTATTAATGAGGGTGCCACCTCACCTCCTTTAAAAAAAAAATTAATATTAAAAAGTTAATGGCTAGGATTTATGCTCACCTTTTGATCTAACGGTTAAGATCTGTTACACCAAATATTGCTGCCACCTCATCATGTTCCAATACTTTGAGGTGTCGTCGCCTGGACCGTCTATCTCAGATCTGGACGGCTCACACGGCGACACCTCAAAGTACTGGAACATGGGGGGTGCTTATATAATTGTATATATATAAGAGATATAGAAATAGCAACTTTGCATTATTATACGGTAGTTCAAGAAAATGAATTTCAGCAATTGAGAACATGCTTTATTGAGAAAGAACTGGAGCATCGAACTTGTTATGTTATGACATAATTATCACTACTTATTCATCTTTATGCATCTTGAGCGTTTAATAATAAAGGCTATTTGAACCCCCCAATATTCTTATAGGACCATTGATCCTAAAATAGTGGACCAATTCTGGAAATCTGAATGAATTTATGCAACTAAACTCTTCATACGGTAAAATATGGCAGAAACAATTGCTCAATAAATGACATTCTTTTAAAACCATGTTGATAGCCTCTAGATCTATTATGCACCATAAAGCAAAGACATGAAGAGATATTCCAAGCAAAGAACACAAAGTTATTGAACACTATCTGCTTCTACATGCATCAGTTTACAATTTAAAACAATGAGTATAAGGATTGCATTTGTTAAATTTCTTCTAGATAGACAACCAGGTTTATATTGGAGATGAGACACGTCGTAATTACTATGGGCTATCAGATACACCCAGCACATGGGCTTAAACATATGAGTGTGCATCCCATGGGTTCTTATATGTGTTAAGTATATGAGTGTGCATCCCATGGGTTTTTATGCTCGTGTGTTAAGTTACGAGTTGCAGCGTGGGATACAGTCAGACATCTATTTTGGCCATGTCCTCGTATCCATGCTCTACTAGATATTCGTTGGCGGTGGCACCATTGCTGCCAAACTTCTTAGTACCACCACTTGCTACATCAATGCATCCTCCTTACACAGAGACATGGATCTTAGCTAGTATCACCTTTATTCAAGCATAGTGTGAAAGTGGTTGCTTCTTATCATGTCCTAAGTTTCAAGCAAAATTCCTACTCTCACGTTGGGATGTGACTATATAATAGAAGGTAGCGGAGGATTTGCCTCTTATAATGGAGCTTGGTGTCATGGAAAGTGTGCCTTGGGGTTGTCATGAGAATTTTCATACATAAAGGCAAGCACTTTGTCAGCTCCATATATTGCCTTCTCTTAGCTCCACAACCTTTCCCACGATCAAATGAGTGGCAATTGCAGATCCGAAAAGCCATGTGTGTTCGTACATGGCGATGTCGTTGGGATGAGTTGTTCATCTACCGTTTCTATCATTTGATGGCAAGTTATACATAGGTATTTGCGTATAAGTGCATTGTGGCAAATGTTGAAACACTTGAGTGTTGCCTAGTTCAACCAACATAGTCCTAGCTATAAGGTTTATATAACAATACACTAGATAGCCAATGTGTTCTCTTGGCGTCCTACCCAGGGACATGGTCTCCAACTAGGCAAAAGGCCTTTCATCTAGGTTATGTTTGCCTATTATGCTCAATCGAGGAGCCTTGCAGGCTCCGCATTTTTCAAGACATTTATCCATCTTCTCGTGGTGTTATTGTTGTATCCCATACTAAGATACTGATGGCGTATAAGTCTTCCTCTTCCATTTCAAAAAAAAAAAAAAAAAAAAGAATTCTCTTGCTAATTTCGCTGCATTGTTTCATACCATAACAAATTTGTTAAAACATTTTGTACTGCCATCTTTGATACTAAAACATATAACAAACTGAGTACACCTCAATTTGATAAATGTGAAGATCAATTCGAGATCCTGGGGTTGGAAAGAATAATATCATGTCTAACCAGGAATGCAACTTACCAATCAAGACTCAAGTTGGTCGCATGAGCAATAGAGGAATCAAAAGAGATAGCAAGAAATAATGAAGGTGGATGGATGTCAGAAACACAGAAATGGGGGTTAGGCATGGGATGTGACCTATGGAACGAAGTGGACAATAACAAACTACAAGGAACACAGACTAAATTTAGGGTGAGATTGTTGAGACAATGCATAAAGAGACAGCCAGACATCAGAGTGGGACTATATCGAGCAGACATGAACCCGAAACGAAGTTTTATACAACAAATCTATTGTTTAAATTTGGTTTTTCCAATCTAGAGGAAAACTTTTTGGATTTTTTTTTTAAGTTAGTTTGCTAAGGTTGTGGGGGGATTTTGCCAGCGGAAAATTTTCTCGGTGTTCCAAAAATTGGCCCTTGGCCCTTACCACAAAATTCAATTAGGGGGCTATCAAATTATCCATCTCCAATTTTTGGCATCATGGGCGCAGCATGAGAGCCACATTTTGTGGTGCTCTAAGCCTACTGCTGATGCCGATTCTTTCCGGCATGTGATCCCATCGATCCGAGACATCGGATCGTCATTCTAGAATGGGACGAGCATGCATGTTTTGCATGCATGCGGGCAGCGCATGTCCATTCTGGTTGGGAGTTCGCTATTTTAGGCGCGTTTCTGCATCAACTCCTCATCGGCGCTTCCTCTTCTCTCTCAGCAGTACCTCTTTCTCTTTGAACCCACCCCCCCCTTCTTTGTTTATTATATTTGTCGCGTGGCACGCGCGTAATCAGCCCCTCCACTTTGGGAGGTTTGTTTTTGTCTTGTTGTTTTTGTTGGTGATGTGCAGGTACAGGTTCGCGAGCGGCATCTGTTTCATTCGTGGGTTTTGGGAGCGATTTCTCTGCCTTGCGTTTGTCTAAGCCCCTTGCCGAAGGTTTATCACTAGGGTTTTTCCCCGAAAACCCGAAAGGGCGGGGTTTTTTAATCCCGGTGATAAGCTTTTGACAGGTACACCAGCCGAACATCTGTTAGCGGTCCAAATGTTATAATTGGATTTTCCCTTTATTTTTCGTGGGTAGTTCGCATGTGCGCGGCTACCCACTATCCACCATTGTAGAAAATCTGCTAAGATGAATGAGAACCGATTCTTTCCGGCATGTGATTGCATAAACAAAGTCTTCGTTCCAAAGTCAACTTTGTTTGGGGGGGGGAAGAAGGTCAGGCTTAATTTTCGCTTTCTGCAAAGTCGGTGAGGCGATGAAGACGAGGAGTTTTTGTTGCAGACGGTGAGGCGGTGAAGAAGGGGAGTTTTTGAAGTTAGTTTATGGTGATTGCAGCCGATATTAGGCAAGAGATCAAGCTCTTCTGGTCAATTACAAGTACTGTCATCATTCATGTCAGGTATATCTATTGTTTTGTTCTTCTTTAAGTCAAAAATCAAGAAAGAATTTTCAATGTGGTTCCTGACCTGGGGTTTTCGGCATGAATCTTTGGGCATATGGAAAATACAAATATTTTTTTTTTGCTCACCTCTGTGGATCCTGTCACTCGCTTGAGCCTTATTCAGTATTTGTTACAGCATGCCAGCCTCTTCACTTTGGCTTATCCTTCGTCACTGCCACGTCATGTGGAGCTGTTTAATCAGGGTTGCCCTTAAGGGGCTATTTATAGCCAAATGGCTATATTTTGAATATTTTCAAAAATGAGATACTAAATCTGAATAGGTTACTATTGAAAATAAATTATATTCTTTCGCCAAAGTTTTACCATTTCGTCCGCCCGCCTTTCTTAAATTAGCCATGCATTTTTAAGCTCAGATCTAGAGTTTCGCCTCCAGTTCCATGGATCTAAGTGTTTAGGATCATAGATTATCCCCTTAACAACATTGTAGAGCAAGTAATTGTTTGCTAGCTCTAGTGAACCATAGTAGAATACTCAAAAAATCAACAACTACTCAAATTTTGCTAAACATAATAGGTTTCTTTAATCCTGTAAGTTGTATGTGAATTGACATCTAATTTATTTATTTCAATTACCACATTAACATTGGCAAGGTTCGCTAGAGTTTCTATGAAACAGCTCAAGTCGCAAAAAGTAATCGCCTACAAAATTAATATAGAAAGCTTATGATTCGCCTCACCTTCTAAATCACGCCTATGCAGATATGGCCTTAAGGGCAACCCTGTGTTTAATGCTTCTGTTCAAAGGCTCCGTGGAGGTCTTGCATATGGCAAGAGACCCGGTATGGGTTGTTTACTGTGATTTTGGCAAGGCGTTTACAGCATCCCCGCCAGTGCCATTGATTTCTTGCTACGAGGTTCATCATATTGAGGATCGGTTCTTCCATCATACTAAAGGAGTGTTCTTTTAAAACCTTTATGCTCTGCACCACTAGAGGCTTCTTATTGAGTGTATAGGGGTCCATGATATTTTGCAACAGACCATTTTCAAAATGCAATATGATATATACATTTATCAATTTTGATGCTATAAATTAGATCCTAACTGCAGTATCCATCTTCTTCAATCTAGGGGGCTATTTGTTTGCTGCAGGCCTTTCCTTTCGCTTTTCGCTTCACACATACATGCCACTGAAACATACTGGACTAGAGGCTTGAGTGCCCAATTCGATGGAGCTTTAATATTTTGGTATGTATGCATGAAACCATGACATGGTGGTATGCTTATATGCCAATCTGAGTAACTTATTTCAGTGTCTGTTTCTACCAAAAGAATTTTGTTCTTCACTTTATAGGATTATATGCCTATCAGTTGTACCAATCCTGATGATAGACTGTTTTAACTGAGCAGATAGATGAACCAAATGCATCAAAAGTCCGCAGATAGATATGTTCATTCAGGCATGCAGTTATACAAAGTTATCATAGATAGATATAGTTGAATGCATGAGCTCATAAAGGCCATTAGACCCTATTGTTGTGAAGTCTAGAACATAGCAATACTGAGAGCAGAGCTAGGATCTAGAACTGGAGTCCTGTATTTCATTTGCTTCACCATACTTTGTGATGGAAATGAGTTTCAGAGGTCATTTTACAAATAAGTCTCAGTCTGGACAATTTCGCAGGGTATTTCCTTCCATCTTTGAGCTTTCTGAACATATCAATTCTTATAGCTTTGTTTTCGCATGGAATTTGTTTCCATCTTTGAGCTTTTTTAAGATATCATTTCTTATAGCTTTGTGAAAATGTCGCTCCTTTTGACATTCCAAAAGCTCACAGCAAACTATACCAAGGCTTAAACTTGATTTAGCATCATGTTGAAGATATCTCAAATTTAGTGCAGTTGGTAGGTTTTCTAAGGTCAAGATTGAAAGTCTGCGTAAAACAAGGTTTAAATGAAACGCACTTATTTAAGAAGTGTGTTTGAAAGATTCCTTTACAAAAATTGGAAACTTGAAAAAAAACAGACAAAATAGGGAGAAAATAGATTGTTGAGCATTTAGCGTTTGGAATACTCCCAAAAGAGTAACATTTTTGAAGCTTTTTCATTTTAAAAAGAGGGCAAAAAAAAATGCTTGTTTTAAGGAGAGAAACATTAGTTTCGAAAACTCAATAAGTTCGTACTGTTGAAAATAGAAGGAAATATAGTTTGTCTTTTTGCACGCTTAATGTAAGCACTACTAAAATCAAACATATAAAAGACAAAGAGTGTGAAATCATGGAGCAAGAAAGAGTTGTTCTAATTAAGCATTGTTGAAGACACAAAGCTTTCAGTTTAAAAATTTTCATAAATATATATTACAATTTTTAGTACATAGTTTACAATGAAACTAGAGGCACTTATACGATAAAAAAATGATAACAAGACATTTCAATCTCTCTGTATAATATCATACGGGAGGTGGTGGATCTTCCCAGTCCACAGGACTCTCGTCCCCCTTAGGATCTGTCTCTTGCGAGGCCACAACAGCAGAGACGCCTGCTTCTAATTCCAATGCTACTGGTACAGGCGGTTTCTCGGGCACAGGCTCCACAGGCTCGAGGCCCACAAACTCCACCTCCTCATCTTTTCTCCCTGTAATTGGAGGCTGGATTTCTGTGTAAGTGACTTTAACATCGCCAGCACCATTCTTTGCTCCCAGTTCCTCATTTTCATCAGGAAAGGATTCACAGAAGCTTATCCTGATCCTGATGAAACTTATTTTCTCTGGATCTATATCAACGGAGACAACATTGCGCCCCTGCTTAAGAGCGCAAATTGATGTGGTGCATGTTCCAGAAAATGCATCTAAAATCCAGTCGCCTGGGCGAGAAAACCACTGTATTAAATTATTAATAAGCCGTTGTGGCTTCTGATAATGGGACACCACGGCGCCTTGTCTCTATGGGTCTTTTAACTTTGGCAAAGTAGCCGGGATCTGAAAAGCATTGCAGGGAGGAGTTTTCTCATTCTGGGTATTGAAATGAGCCATGGTTTTTTTGGTGTCTGTGCTGTAATAACCTATATGGAAATGCTCAAAACAGCTGACTAAGCGCGGACCACCACCATGTCCCTTGAGGTTCGTCTTTAGCCTGGCAATTAAAAATTAGTAGAAAGAAAACAATGAAAATAAGTTAGCCCAGTGGTATGGCGGTATAAATTTATACCACGGTTGCCTTGTTGTATAAATTTATACCAGGTGCCATGCCGTATAAATTTATACGAAGGTTGCCATGCGGTATAAATTTATATCACGCTTGCTCCAGCCGTATAAATTTAAACCTTAAGGCAACTGTGGTATAAATTTATACCATGGAGTTACAGTAAAAAGAAAAGCAACAAATGTAAAGCTTACCAAATATAGTTTTCAAAGCCGACGTTACAGACCGCTCCCATAGGTTTAAGCACGAACATCGTCTGCAGGTCAGAATGAAAATACCCTCCAGTTTGCAGATAGCGTGAATTCCTTTAGGCCGTCCAAAAAAGCACGGACTTGCACGTGCGTGAAAGCCTCATCGTCGAAGGCGCTATCTTTAATTTTGAAGCCATAAGGAATATCTGCTATGCACAATGTAAAATTTTGCTTGTCCAAAAGAGTCTCCAGCCTGGTGCAATCACCCTGAACAACCCTGTACAAGCAGTCCTGGCCAAAAGTTGTAAATCTCTCATAGCTAGTGTCAAAACTGCTGGAGCCGACTGATTTTTCCTGTTCAATGGCCTTTAGTCTCTGCCTTTTCTCTTTGGCCCTACGAACCAGGTTCAAAAAGCTTGCTGGTAGCCCTTTCTTCTTGTTCTGTAAGAGAACAGTGAGACAAAGGCACGAAGACAAAATATATTTTCTGCAAAACTTACCCATCCACTGAAGTTAACTGCGTGCTCTCTGATTATACTATCTGTGGTACAAATTGGGTAAAGAACTTGCACTCCTCCCAGTCTTCTAGGTTTAGTTGCTTCATTAAATCGGATTGGCAGGTGACAATGTCTTTCTGACTGCACGAGGAAAAAGGTTGTAAGACAAAGTAAGGGAAAGAAGAACACGACATACAAAATAAGTCTTATGTCTTAGCTTCCTTATCCATTTCATCTAGAGTACATTCCTTGGCCACAACTTTCTCTAAGAGTCGCACAAAAATTTCTTTGCTTTTTAGACCCTGTAGCTGCGTCCAGGGTACAATGC
This sequence comes from Isoetes taiwanensis, assembly GCA_021234155.1. NCBI lineage: Eukaryota > Viridiplantae > Streptophyta > Lycopodiopsida > Isoetales > Isoetaceae > Isoetes > Isoetes taiwanensis. The sequence goes on along the minus strand of JAJEKV010000011.1, from coordinate 1,453,371 downwards.
TCATATGTTTTTGTTTTGCTTCAATTTTTTGGTTTTTTTCCTGCGGAGCTAGCTTGTTCTTTAAGCTCACCATCCTCGAACATGCAGAAAATTCTTTCTTGAAGATCCCACACCTGTTAATGGTCGAAGTCAAGGAGTTTAGTGTTGAATAGCGTACCAGAGTTTATTACACAGTAAAAAATTAAACCAACCATGGAAGGGTTCCACTGTCTAAATGCGCACCGTGCCAAGGCACGATATAAATTTATACCGTGCCCTGGACCTGTTTCAATTTTAACATGGTGCGGGCTTCCATGGTTGGTATAAAGTTATACAGCTCAAGGCTAATACACACTTCAAACCACACTAAACATACTACTAAAAGACTAAATTAAAAGTTTTACTTACTTGACCATCTTTGAAAGCAAGTTGGAAGTAGTTGTCGTACTGCTTCACAGCCATTATGGGCTTCTTATCCGAATCATAACTAAGGCAGCACTCTATCACACAGGCTTCTCGAAGTTCTTGGAGCTTGTTCTTTTGTTTTTTGAAGTCTTTTCCATGCACTTGTTTGAACTCTACATATTCTCAGTGCATGAAACGGATTTTGTCTATGAGGCTCATTTTTAATCTGAAGTCATTGTCGAGATTATGTCTCAGCTCACAGCAATGACTTTTGCCTCTTCGTCTATTACCCCCACATAGATATACGCTTCTACGCTCTTCCAGTGACTTCGTTTCGGCTTTCTTCTTTTGATAGTTCTTTCCTTGCTTTGTAACTATGTGTGCTGCCAAGAACATAATAGGTATAATCTTCGAAGTCGGCCTTTCTGTAATCTTTTAGTTGGTTGACCTGACTTCTGTCAACCATCAGAACCAGTGGCGACACATGTGCATGTGGATTCCTTCTCATTCTTTGCTTGAGGATAGCCACATGTGCCGCGTACAACTTTCTTACCCGAAGCACTCTGACCCCATCTTCATTTTTTGGTGGCCTCTTAATCGTGCTCAGCATCAAAGAAATAGTTTGCTTAAGGAGTTTGGTCTCATTAACCCTCTTTAAAATAGCACTTGACTTGTCTGAGGGCTGCAAAACAATATCTGCTCCAGGAGCCTTTTGAAGCGCTTCTGTTGGCTCCTCTATGGTCAAGGCCTTTGTGGTTTTTGACTTTTTTGTTTTTGGCTGTGTGTCTACCAGTGCTTGCCTCTTGCCCTTCCCTCTTGTCACCACCTCTTCCTCTTCTTGTTCCTCCTCTTCCTCTTCCTTCTCCACATCTTCCTTAAGACGCGGGTACCAAAGGCCTTTGGTCATAACTTTTTCATCACATAGTGTTACTGAGGACAGAATGTCAACTATGTCCTGTAATGCAGGGTAAATTAGAAAGCTGACGGTATAAATATATAAGGTAAAGTAACGAAGACCAACTTACATAGCCATTCTTGTAATTTTTGGCAATATAATCGTGGACGTCTTTTGGTTTGCACATGCTTATACAAAGCATTCTAGTGTTCAGAATGTAAACAACGTCCCATTTGTCATTTATGCAGTTCATAAGTAGCTCATCTTTGTTTTCTGTGGTCGTAAGGCTTGTCATTTCGCCGAAATAGAGGTACGCCTCAGTGGGGTAGCGCTCTCTCGCTCCCCTGTGTACGTACCATGTTTGATCTTTCAGTTCATACGTTTGTATCTTTGGCGCTGGTGGCTGTGATGGTTGTCCTTTATGTTTGATAATAATCTTGTGGCTGAAACGGCGCAAAAAAAAAACCATTTTCACATTAGAAAAACAGTTTTTTAAACTATTTTAAACACTTTAGCTATTAAAAAAGTGGCTTAAAGATCCTCAAATTCGTGCTGTTTTACCTCTTTTTCTGTGTCAATTGACCTTAAAACACAACACTATTATTTAACTAGTATGGTTTTGGACCTTTCTTAGCCACTCCACACCCTATTTAAATATAAACCTTGGAGGTTATCCCCTCGTATAAATTTATACCAAAAGTGTTTACGAACTGTTTGTTTTAACGACTTTGGTCTTCTTCTGTATAAATTTATACCGAGAGGATCTATCGGTATAAATTTATCTGTCGTGCTTTCGACGCGGATAAATTTATATCGTTGCGTATTTACTCGGTGATAAATTTATACGCATCGGCTCGACGGTATAAATTTATATCGCTGCGTAACCCTTTGGTATAAATTTATACCACAAGTGTTCTGCAGACGGTATCTAACACTTGTGGTATAAATTTATACCAAAAGGGTTCTGCAACGGCGGAGCATATAAATTTATACCGCAAGTGTTCTTCAACGGTATAAATTTACACTGTCTGAGCATGAGCGGTATAAATTTATACCATTGCAGAACCCTCTCAGTATAAATTTATACAGAAGGACCTTAGACTCAACCAGTGTAGTAACAGATTTACCGCATTCGACGCGTGTATGGAACGCGACGTTAACGTCTGACAAAGACGGGACGTAGCGTAACGACGTCACCGATTTAACGCACGAAAGCACGTTAAAATGTTGTTGTTCAAAATACGCCGCAGTGCGACGTGACGATACCATAAAATACGCACGATACGCACTTTAACCTTTTTGTGAAAAATCATAAAATCGGGGTATCGACCTATAAAGTACGCATCGCACCAAAAAGTATGTATCGTACGCGTACGTTAAACAACAGATAAAAAAAAAATTTTAATCATTGTTTGCACAAAATGCTTAAGTACGTATTGTACGTCCCGGCACGGTACGTAAGTACTTTAACTCATACCATACGCGTACGTAAACAACACTGGACTCAACAGATTAAAAGAGATGCGGAACTAGAATAGTACTGATTAGAGACTTACGTGGCCATGACCGTATGGAATCGCTTATAGCTGTTCAGGAGAGCAAATTTAGGGAGGGGGGGGGTATATAAGGCGCAACGCGAGCGGCTTCGACTCCGAACAACATATATAGAAAATAGATCGACCGGCGCCGGGCTTAAGTACCTCTGCTCAGTGCCTTTCCGTATAGCGGTTCTCCATAAAGTCTCCTATACGAATATCTGCGAGTTTTTGTATAAATTTATACCATTTGCGTTCAACGTTGCCCTTCTCTGTATAAATTTATACCGTCTACCGTTCCTGCTTCTGTGTCGTATAAATTTATACCGTCTAACGCTACTTGTTGAGTATGGCTGGAGAGAAAAGAGCTGCAGCGCCTCCATCTCTTGCTCGCAGGCTTCCTCCTCCGATGGTTTTCACACCTCCTTAAATGTCCCCAGGTAGTAGCCACGAAACTTCTGCCTCCAATATTCAAAGCCCCAGCCCAGTTCAGTTTACTCCACCACCCCCACCACCACATTAGAGGTAATTTGAGATCTCCTTTTGTCCCCATAAGAATCCTCCAATAGAATGAGTACTCTACATCAAACTGCAATTAATGCAGCATTAACAACTTCATTGCTGTCGTTTTTTCCCTATAACTTTTGATCTACTCATGAAAATGCTGCGGCGTTTGTTGCATTAGATGCAGAATGAAAAGATCTTTCAAGTGATATATGGTTATGATGTATTTCAATACAAGCCATATGTGTTAACCTTAAAAAATATGGTTTTTTGCTCTTTTCTTATATATTTACATCCCAAAAGATATAACAATGGGTTGTCATTAGAAAGATCTTGAGGAGACGAATCCATTGCCACAAATAGTGTTCGAATCAGAGTTTTTGATCAAAAGTTATAGTAGAAAAATGACACTGCAAAAGTTAGTTAGAACTGCATTAATTACTGCTGCCACATAATACTGGAATAAAATACACTGGAGCTCTTCTCTTATTGGACAGTTTAAAAAGCTGATGTGGCTTTTTAAGCATCCCTTAATGGGACAAAATGAGATCTCAAATTACCTCTACACCACGATGTCGGCTTCCACCACCAATTCAGTTTACTCCACCACAGCCTGCTCCTGAACGTCGTTTGCCCCCACCAATGCGTTTTACTCCACCACAGCCTATAGAGCTCAAACTCCCTCGTCCAGTTCATTTTAGTCCGTCTCCCATAGTCCAGCGTAGACCGCCTCCCCGAAGGCAAATCACACCAACTCCATCATTTTCACTAGTTGATACTACAATAAGTGGAAGCAGTCAGCGCCACGCAACTTCTGTATTCTATGACACTTCAGGAGCTGGTCAACTACGTCACCAACCTCGACTACTTTTTTCCAGAGAGAGGGAAAGCAGCTCCCCCCAAGACTTGCCCACACCAAACCTCTCAGCATCTACTAGTACACCATCTGTTGCTCTCGTGTCAGACGAAGAAACACCTCATGTTGATCTCTGAGACGAGGACCTAGCAAAGCCACAAGACTCTATGTTTGAATTCAAAGCTTCTGCAAGTGAAAACCTTAAGAGAAACTTACAAGAAAGCTTGTACATCGCAAAGAAGAAAGAAACTTATGGACGAGGCTCACTTGAGGGCAACACATACAAAGCACTATTGTTTTCAATGCTGCTTGTTTGGGGTCCGGGCTCAAACCATAATCAAATATCCATTCGAGAAGAAGATCAACTAAAGACTACCTTCACTACTCCATGGGGTACCTTTGCTTACAAAGTCGTTCCTTTTGGATTGTCAAACTCACCATCCACATTTCAACGCATTATGCTTGCTGTTTTTCAAGAGTACATGCAAGTTCATCCCTTTCTGCAAGTCTTTCAGGATGACTTCTCCACTTACACCCACGTTATGGACCATTTGGTAAAACTTGAACTAGTTTTTCAACGCTGTGATGAATCTGGAATTAGCCTCAATCCGGAAAAGTGCACCTTCTGTGTCACCTCGGGTGTACTTCTAGGACATGTCGTTTTATTTGCTGTTTTTCAATAAGTTGATATTCTTCTCGAATGGATATTTGTCCGGGCTAACACTGCTTGCTTAAGATTGGACTAAAGGAATTGAGGTTGATTCGTGATAATTATAGTTCAATGACTCTGCTAGACCAAAGGGGCTACCTAGCCTTCAATATTAGGCCAGATTATGGTGACAAGTTTACTTACAAAGCTGGTGGTCACAACGTCTGTCAAACGACCTTTAAATTGATTCATGCTTTAGGCAGCAAACGATTTCACCGCCTAAGGATAGATAAGAATCCTGACATTAATGATTACTGCCATTCAGGAAGTATATCCAGATTTCATGCCCTTGAATGTGTTTCTTGGATGGAAGGTTTCTTTAGGGAGTCATGCGGGAAACTATCTAACAGCCCTATGTACCACTTGAGTGAAAATTTCACGAGTTCATTGAATCTCCAGAGTAATGGAGATGAATCGGCAGCAATAGGAGGGACATCCTTAGTTAGGAGCTCTCCACATCCGGCAACTTCTGATGGATCTGGTGTAGCTGAATCTATCATTTGAATCTAGCCACAACCGATTATTTGAGCCCCAAGCTCCACGGTTAATGCCCAATGCAATTGGAGCTGCCATAGAAGGCAAACCCCCCTTCCCAAAGCAGCATCCTGCCTCCATTGCTTCAAAGAGGCTGAAATCTTAGCATAAATCTTAGCATCCAACTCGTCCAACTTATCATCCCTATGAGCAGCAAGCCTCTATTCCATTCCCTTTTCCCAAGCCGGGGCGCGTGTCTGGTCCTGTCAACGCTCCTGTCCTTCCAGAGCATCTAAGATGCTATCTTCCAGCCCAGAACACTCACCCACTGGGCGCTTTCCTAATCTGATAGCTGCAGCCTTGGTAGACGCAGTCTTGACTGCCGCAGTCCTAGCAGCCTAGCCTCTAGGCATGATGCAAACAAATAGAGAACTAAGAACAAATGCTGCTGCCAAGCAAATGGCCACAATAAAAACCCTTCTGTAGCTTTAACCTGATTGCAACTTGGTATGCTGCTGCCAAGCAAATGGCCATAATAAAAACTTTCTGTAGCTTTAACCTAATTGCAACCTGATGAGATCAAATGAAGCTGACAGATCGAGCAAACGACCACTGAAAAATCATTGCAGCTCCGCTCTGAAACGATTAACGTTGACCCCTGAAGATAATATCTGCAGAAATCTACTCCATTTGCAATTTGGGCAGTACAAAATGGAGCGGCCAAACTACGCAGGTACAATCTTGAAAGCAAATCGATGCTGACCCATGAAGAAAAACTCTGCAGAAAATATACCTCTTTGGACCTTTGTTGATTATCCAGCAATGAATAATCTGATCGAATCTGCAATTGGGAAGACGAAAATATGGGGTCGGAGAACGCCGCCATGTCCATCGATTAAAGATAACAGCAAAAAAGGATGTGGATATTGCCTTGCCATATACACAAATACAGCGCTGCCATACACATCAAAATAGAAGATGTTCAGACAGAGGAAAGGCAAGCAACAAAGCTGTAAAAGCTTCTACAAACACAGTGGTAAAACCTCCATCCAAGCCACAAGCATTCAGGGATCAAAATTTATGCCGTAACACAATCCAGAAATTTCACCAATACAAGATCAAAACCACTGCATCACACAAGAAGGCAAAGACTGTAATCTACAAAAACAAAAACTAAGTAGGAAGTAGGTAGATAGGATGGGACACTAGAAGGCAAGAGAAGATGGAGCAACCAAGGTAGAAGCTCAAGAGAATGCCGATAACCTACCATAGCATGATGAGGCTATAAATAGGGCCAACATGAATAGGCGTCCCCATCCAAAGAATGTTGGTTCTATTGCTATCGCAATAGAACCATGGTTCATTAGCTCTTGATTAAAGGGGCCTTTTAATGGGCGTGTCCTATTTCTTTGCACCTAAGCAACCTTTAGCCATGAAGGTAGTCTATTCTTTGTTGATTAAGAAACCTATAGCAATAAAAAGTAGTCGTTTTTCTTGATCAAATTCATTAGAAGATTTTATAATTAACCATTGTGATCCAATATGCATAAGCTAAGAGATAATTGTATCTAAAGGTTCAACATTTCGAAGCATACGGCATTTAAGCTACACCATGTAACTTTTTTCATAATAGCCACATAACATGGAGCTTCCAACAACGCATACACATAGCTAATCTTATTTTTTAATCTAAATATTTAGTAATTACAACACTTTCTATCCTACCCTCCTTTAAAAAATCCTAAAAAAACCTAGCATGTGGATATCATATATAAAAGGCATGAAATGAAACGTTCTACAAAGAAAAGTTTTTTTGGTGGCATATAGTGACATTACTTGCTTAGTAGGCAATTTCAGCTAAATACTGATCATCAAAGCCCCCTCCCCCAATACATTTTCATGCAATCACCCGTCAACCTGAGGCAAATGCGTTGAATGGAATTCCTCGCAGAATAGGATGTCAAGATAATCTACAAAGGCAAGCTAGATGGTAGTGGACTCACTCTCTTGATACATTTTTTGTAAGGAAAATTCATTGTAATGCGATCTCAACCTTATCTAACGAGTTCGACAATAAGATTGAAGAAGCACTAGCCGCAAGTAAGGAATACCAGGACGCATGGGCTAGTGTTTGCAAAGAGGCCAGGATTGATAAGTAAAGGGAAACTTATAAATAGTATAAAAAGATAGGAAAACTTTTATATTTTAAAGATAAGCTTTGCATGCAGAAGTATCTGAAATATAGCCAGTCACGTGGGTTTCGTGAAAACTTAGTTCAAAATAGGAAGTAATTAAATTTGGTCTGGCATGAGGAAGGGCATCACCAACTACATTCGGCAATATCAGTTGTGCCAGCAGACGGAGATAGAACAACTTCAAATCCCGAGCCTGCTAGAGCCCCCGGCGCTAAGCAGAAGATCACCCCCATGGATTAATGCCTCAGGCTAGACACATGCACAATCGCCTGTCAAAAGTAGAAGTCTACTGTGACGCTCCCTGCTAAACATACGGCGCCCGCCGTACACTCGGCAGGAAATCCCCCGTCCGACTCAACAACCGCACGGGCCCTTCGTCTACCCCGCACTTCGAGGTGATCCCTAGTTCGGGGAGGGAACACGAAGGTGTCTTGCGCGCCCTTCCCCTATGGGCTCCTATAACAGCGGAAGCGATAACACGTCAGAACTAGCATCAAACATATACAAATACTACCTCGAAGGGTAGTGCATCACACATATACCGATACAAAGATGATAAGCACAAACCGTGAAACATGAGAGCTCCTACCCGGCTGCACTCGTAAGGAGGATGACCGGACCCGCTAGGCCTCAAGATAGAGCGCACCGAAGTCATGGCAATGGCGAGGGCTGGGCATAGAACAATGGCTAGGGTTGACCACTCCATCCGCCCCTCAGTGCATACTTTGCGGATGGGCTAAATCAGGGCTCGACGGGACTCTAGCCTTCCTGACACGCAATCCCATGGCATCACCCATCGGGACTACTCCAGTTGCATCTCCCCGGTCCGGACGAGGCGGGGAAGGGTTGCATCTCCCCTTCCTGTGGTCTAGAGGTTCGTGGGGCGACTAGAGAATCGTGGCGACACACCATTCGTGCACCTACTTAACCCCCAAAACGAGAGCCAAGCCAACACTTGCAGCTCGAGAGGAGGTGGCGACACCATTGCCCCGGAGGTGCCGGACCCATGCCGGCCCACACACGAAGTGACCGACCATAAGCCTAGCCCACTATGGGATCCCCCGAAGCCCCCACTCGGCAGGGATCCTCCCTCCACTTTCCCTCTAGCCCCGTTGTATGGTGCTGAGTCGTATCATAGCCTCAATAGCCTGGTGGGCTCCTATGCACAGGCCGCAACTAATAGGAACTAAGGGATCTACTCTAGGAGCATACTACATATGGCTCTAGGTCTCTACCCCCCTTCCCAATACAAGAGGAGAAAACATGATCAACCATCATCACATAATCATCACATCATGAGAATAATCATAAGAAGAACATCTTAACCTAATCATACAAATCTAACTAATGGTTAGGGTTCCTTGATTAGGGTTCAAGATGTTGAATACGGGTTCTAGGATGGCTCTACTCTAGATACAAGGTACTAGCATATCTGGAATGCTAATTCCAGATAAGCTATCATAACTACTATCCTAGATACCTGCTCCTGATGCTCTCCCTCCAGATCCGTGTGCCTCCATGGTCTTCGACTCACAAGATGCTGCTCCTACTCCAAGAACGAGTCTACCCTGCTGGGGCTGCTGCACCAGCCTATGCCACAACAAACGATGTTCGAAACGGGGTTTCGAACGAGTAGGTGAGTCTCTGGGTGCTAGGGCTGGAAAGAGGCCTAGGGTTAGGGTTTAGGCCTATATAAGTTAGGTCCACTTAGGATGCCACGTGGCACCAATCGGGTGAGTCCTGTGTGGCGGGTGCCCCCAATAGGTTAAGGCCACATGGATAATGGTCTAACCTATGATTGGCTAAGTTATGAGAATAACTTGGCCATGCCCCCTAGTGCCACACTCTATGGTATACAAGGCTATGAAGATAGACTTGTATAGTGACGGATCCAGGAATATACGTATTTATGGCGTATATTCCCCTGGACCGTCACATCTACAAGCAGCTTCATACGGATATCCAAGAGTTAGTAGAAGATGTTAGGAATTACCTCCTAGCAGCTAGGAGTCGGCAAAAGAGTCCTTCAAATAAGCATAGATCAGCAAGAGAATTCCAAATAGAAGATAATATCTGGCTAGAAATTAAAGTGAAGCAAGCCAAGCTACGAAATGGGAAGTGTAAGAAACTTGCTCCAAGGTGGGCGGTTCCTTTTGCAATAACCGAGAGGATAGAAAACTAGTCCTATCAATTGTATTTTTCGGCCACTTTAAGATACACAATGTATTCCATGTAACTCTCCCAAAGAAGCAACCCCATATGAGATATTAGAATTTCCAACTTTGTTAGAGATGATTAAGGAGTAGATTGAAATCACTCCAAAGGTACTTCTTGAGGATGCTACATAGGTGTTGGAGTCCGGCCTAAAGAAGGAATACTTATGGAGCAATGCAAAGGTCGGCTCGTGGGTGTAAGCACAGAGTTGGGGGGCAAATTCGCGCACGGGAAGCACCCCATCAGCACCCGATCTAAGAATAATATTTTACTTGTTATGGTGCCCAGCGTTGCTGGGCTAACATTGGGTACCTGTAAATGATTAAGCCGCAATATAACTTGTATTTATTGGGGGTTACAAAGATCTTTGATTTGAATAAACTGATATATACAACATGATAGGTCATAGTTGTTTAACATGGTTTTGATATTCTATTACTTTTTTTGTACTTGGATTTGGTTTCGAATCAAAATGTCATATGCTCTTGAACTTGAAGACCTGTTTAAATATATGCTTCGCATTGGGTTGCCGTATTTTTGTTGTAATAGTTTAGGGATTTTGCATGAATATAACAGTTACTAAGCTTTCAAGGTACACAAATATACATTCATTCTTATAAAGAAACACTGAAAGCATCACCATTCCCAAAGTTAGGAGTAACATGTCATGGCCAAGGGGGTGTTGTATAGCAACTTAGGCTAATTGTTGGAGATTATCATCTAACATGAAACTAAAACATTGTACAATTAATACATTCATTAGCTCTTGATTAAAGGGGCCTTTTAATGGGCGTGTCCTATTTCTTTGCACCTAAGCAACCTTTAGCCATGAAGGTAGTCTATTCTTTGTTGATTAAGAAACCTATAGCAATAAAAAGTAGTCTTTTTTCTTGATCAAATTCATTAGAAGATTTTATAATTAACCATTGTGATCCAATTTGCATAAGCTAAGAGATAACTGTATCTAAAGGTTCAACATTTCGAAGCATACGGCATTTAAGCTACACCATGTAACTTTTTTAATAATAGCCACATAACATGGAGCTTCCAACAACGCATACACATAGCTAATCTTATATTTTAATCTAAATATTTAGTAATTACAACACTTTCTATCCTACCCTCCTTTAAAAAATTCTAAAAAAACCTAGCATGTGGATATCATATATAAAAGGCATGAAATGAAACGTTCTACAAAGAAAAGGTTTTTTGGTGGCCTGTTCTACAAATAGAAATTTCTTTGGTGGCCTTGTTTGAGACATAAAACTGCTTAAGATCATCACCATGCACTATAAGATGATTGATTCTCTCTGTGTCAATAGGTTAAGCACTACTAACTTGTATATCTTATCGTAAATCAACAAAGATTAAGTGCTACTAACTTGTAGTGAGACAGTAAATTATGAATCTAAGAAGGAAGCCAGTAACTCAAATAATCTCCTATCTTTACGGCTTGATAGCCAAGGGGTTTAAACACAATATCAGAAAGCCTACATGATGTTAATCTTGACTAAACATTTTTTATTGAGAGAAATTATCTGCTCTGCTATCTACTCCCTAAATGTGTAAAAACTATTTGTTCCACCAACATGTCAAATAAAGGGGACATTTCTGAATATCATCTGTGAGATAAAGCCATCCATTTATTCACTCTCATATTCATAAGCTAATCCTTCCAGATCCCATTCCATCAAGAATCAATATTCTCACTTCTACCATAAAAAACTACTCAGTAACATATTCTTACCCCCTGCTGGCATAAGATCCATAATTTGTTTTGTCAAAACGCTTGCCACAAGAAAGCACCAATAACTGTAAGTCAAATTGGAGGGGTATCTCTACCAAATCAGTTCAATTCCTATATCTGAGTTCCTCTTAGTCATTATTAGCATTCCAAAATGCTGAACCCGTGTTTCAATCCTGTGGGGAGCCAAAAAAAGACATCAAACATATGAAAGAACCATTCTGCCATATAACTTACTGAGAAGAGAATGGTCTCATTAGTTTGCCCTGGCTTATTACATATCCTATGTGCAAAACAACTGCTAAGCAGCCTCCATCTAGTGTCATAAATAAGGCAATAGACTGTCATCAAAGCAAGTCATAAATCAATGTCAAATTAAAAACTAAGCATCGATAGATTGCCAATGAAAATAAGCCATGTGCAAGTTTCTTTGCTTGATGAACCCATGGCAAGATGCCTCTAGCTTATAACTATACCATTTATTTCTTTCTAATGTACATAATGCTTATCGTCTTTCCTCCTAGCCAGGTATCTGCATTCTAAAGGAATGTTGCTGAGGACTCTGACAGGAACGAACAATACAGAAAATACTCTGTTGCAGAAAACAATCTGTTGCAGATGAAAATACTGGATGAGAAATGGGAAAAAGTAGAGGATATGGGACCTCTGCATGCCATTATTTCCCCAGCTATTTCACCAAGAATAGTAAAGAAAATACATTGGACGATAAGAAGCCGGCTTTCCAAATTAAAAACTCACAGAATGGGAATCGAAAGAAGTTTCTATGAGGCCTTAGCATCATACATGATAAGAGCTAAGCCTGATGCCTGACTCCAATAAACAACATTGGGAATTAAAGATGATTGACATGAAGCTTTTGTCTACATGGTTCTGCCCTTTCGGAATGCAGGTCCTGGCTTCTGAGGCAAAGAACATCCACGATGATTTTATTGAGCAAGAGAGCTATACCACAGATAAAAGCTTCAATCCAATCCAGATAAAAGTGCCATTCGGGTGTAAATTTGATAGTGGTACCCCAAAAGCACTGTCCGGACACTTGCTTTAAGTGCTTTAGTTGCTTATTCCTCGATCAAAATTTAGAGTAACGAATTATGAGGTTGTTATTCTAGAAATAGCAATCCTCTTCCGAGGAGGAAGGGATCGATGACATGGATTGATTCTTTGGACGCAAGATTGATTTCTTAGTTGATTCTACCGGATGGCGGGATTTCTTGGATGGCGGAAATTTGTATCAGTTCTTGCTATCATTCTTCAATTCTGGAATAAACTAGTTCATTTCAATTGCAATTCTGACAAATTAGAATTGCAATTCCTTGATCATATCAATTTCATGGCAAGTTCTCCTGAAGAAAAAAGAACATTCTCTAAGTCAAAGAAGACAACAAAAACTTTCAAAAGAGTTAGAGGACTCTTTTTTTCACATTGTAAGGAATTGTGCTGATGATGATTCAAAAGGAAGAGTAGCACACCGTTTTTTAAAAAAGATCAAACATTTACCACATGTTACTATAGCAGATCCCAAGGAATTTCATGTGATGAAAGATATGATTTCCAATGTGAGAGAAACCATGCAGGCACAAAAATTTCAAAGAAGTACTGATGTACTCCAAGCAAGGAAGACCACCCTCCAAATGGCAGCTTCCACACTTAAAGGGATTAATCAGAGAGCAATTTCAAGGCTTCTTTCAATTCCCAAGAAAATTGTAGCCCAGGTATTTAGAAGACGAATATGTGCAGAGTTTGATCCATGGTCAATGCATGCAAGGAAGAAGAGATTTGATGCACTTTCCCTAGAAGAGATAAGTGTTGTGAGAAGGTTTTGGCATGAGAATACCCGAGTTTCACCTTATAAAAAACATGTTAGAAAGCATGTAACTGAGAGTGGTGAGAAAATTCATCATCCAATACATTTGCTAGAAGTGACACAGGTATTCTTTGAACCATTTATTTGTTATTCTCATGCTTTTTTAGTTTCTATATTTCTTACATGGTTATGAAATCTAAATTTGTTTTTTTTTTTGGTTCAGTTGCAACTATACCTTGCTTTTGAAAAGGAACATCCTGATATGAAGATATCCCAGCAGACTTTTGAAAGATTGAAACCAAGCTATATTAGGAGGCTTCAAGAAAGAGAAACATGTTGTTGCCAATACCATCTGCATCTTGAGTTTGCCATGCAAGCCATAAATAACATGAGGACTGATCCTTATGGTGTACACAAAGATTGCAAGTGTAAGTGCAGAATTTGTGGTTCGGGTCCAACATGTATTGCTAAAGAACACATAATCAAATCAACTAGTGATTATTGGAGACAAATTGTGTGCGCTAAGGATGAGAATGATGAATGGCACAAGCATGCATGTCTAATGCAGACATGTACAAAGTGTGGTTTGAAGAGGCAAATGTGGTTTCCTTGCAATTTCCAGTTTTGATTGCCTGTGATTTTAACATATTTGATTGCTTTAATATAGGCTGCCAACATGCCCTAGAGAGAAGGTTAAGAATAATAAGCAGGATGTTAATTGGAAAGTGTTTGAACAGGTAAAAGTAGTTTACTTTTTACTGAGTTTTATGTGTGTTACTGTAGAGGTAAATTAAAGCTTTATCCTCTTCTGCAACAAGAAGTACAGAACAAGAAAACTAGGGCTGGCAAGAAACCTTCAAAGGTTACAAGATTGGCATACAAATCAGGTTCTCCTTTTGAATTCCATCAGCATGCAACTAAAACTCTGAAGACATTTGTTCCATATAATTACAGAGCTCATTGGCAAGCAAAACAATTCAGGCAATGTTTGACAGCATTTGCAGATGATACTATTGTCTCTGTGATAGATTTTGCAGAGAATTATGGATTTAAAATTCAACAAGAAGCTCAATCCTGCCATTGACATACCGATCAGGTCTCCATTCTTGTACACATCACTTATAGAAGAATGAGAAAATCAGAGGCAGAAGCAAGACAAAAGAAGGAAGAAGATGACAAAGAGATTAAAAAGAAAAATGCTGCAAAAGAGAAAAGAAAAAACTCATTGAAAGGAATTGTGAAGGAGACTCACTTCTATATCAGTGATGACAAAACTCATGTTACTGAGTTTGTCCAGCATTGTCTCCAAAATCATGCAGATTGGCTAAAGTCTATGGGAATTAACTATAACAAACATGTTTTCTGGAGCGATGGCTGTTCTTCACAGTTTAAATCTTCAAGACCATTTTACTTCCTTGGTAGGTTTCACAAACATCTTCAATAGGATATTCTCTGGAATTTTTTTGCTAGCTCACATGGAAAAGGTGAGCATGATGGTGCTGGAGCTGTCATCAAAAGGATTCTAACAAAGGAACAGATGAAATATGATGGAAAGAAATTGCAATGTGCAAAGGAGGTGGTTGCATTTCTTAGGTGGTACTTCAACAACAATCCCACTGATAATGACATAACAAGGTAAACTTTACTGGTTTTCCTCTGCATACTTAAAGCACTTAAGCACTTAAAGCACTTAAGTCCTTAGAAATTACGGGCATGAATCTATAAATTGTTTGTGTATGTGGTTGTTAATGGGCTACTCCATTATGTAAAACGTGATATTTTCCAGTCCTAAATTTTGATTGTCTTCTTTTTTTATTTTTTGATATCAATATTCTTCAACTGTTTCAGCACTGAAAGCACTTACAGCACTATGTGCAGGTACTTCTGGGAAATTGATCCCTCAAAAATAGATAGATCTGAGAGATTTGACTGTCATACTTTGAAAGGAACTACACAACTCCATTGCATAAGACCATGTGACAAGGACAACACTTTAAAGGTAGCTTATAGACCTCTCTCATGCTTCTGTGAGAATTATGTTCAATTCCAATGGGACTCCTGCACCATCAAGTCACACATTGGTGGTTGGGAAACTACTGAACTAAAACTGAAGAAGATTAAAGCAACTAATGATGCTAATAAAGCATCAGATGAAGACTTGCAGATAGAAGATGAACATGAAGAAGAGGATGATGAGGAAGACTATGACATAGCTAGTTCTATGGTAGAGATTGAAGATAATTTTGTTGTCAATGCAGAGGAAGATAATGAAGAGGGGGTTGATTTTTATGTATTGAAGTGCACAGAAGCAAAGAACACTTTGCTTGAGGATTATGTGGATGGATGGGGAAATGTATTTGGAGTTGAATCTGTTATTGTCTCAGGATATTACTATAAACAGGTGGGTGGTTTCAAATTTGAGCTACTGGATGACCAGCCTGTGGCTAGTGTGTATAGCCACCTTGTAAGAGTAGCTAACTTTGAAATGATTGCAAATGAAGAGGATGGTATGTTGTATACTATGGCTGAAGACACTTGCCAACAGATTATATGTAGCCTCCCAAGCTCAGCTTAAATTCATTATTCATTTGGTATTCAGTCAAAATACTGTTCATATGGTATTGACTCAATTACTATTCATAGTTTGACTATTAAAGCAAAAGCACTCACACAAAAACATCAATGCAATTGTAACCTGAAGATCATGTATTTATGTTCCTGAATTACATCAAAATTGTGGCATATCTGCCTGTATAACATGTACAAAATTGTGGCATGTCTGCCCGAGTTATATATAAGTCTCCACTATTTCAATACATGTAACCTGCATGAATCTGGTCTATATCAACTTAACCTGAATCAACTTAACATATTAATCCTGAATCATTTCATTCTATCTCTGTGTCCTGAAGTATGAAAAGTCTCCCTTAACCATTGTAGCTGACCTTAGCAATATTTTTTTTACCATTTCAGTGGTTTCCTTTCCCAATTCACACCCTGACATTGTTTCTAGAATCTTGAGAGCATCCTCTGTGTACTGATCTGGCCTACAATGTTCCTTTAGAATGTTAGAGAAATCATCAACCATTGCCACATCCCTTACTTGAGTAAAAAGGTAAAAGGCAAAAGTGAAGAAAGGGCATAGCAGAGGATGCTTATGGCGGCACATCATCCGCAGCGAGAAGAGAACCGTTCGAAGGAAAAAAAGGGAATTCTTACATGGCATCATCGTCACCGCTTGATGCGATAAAATCCTGGCCATAGAATTTAGGGCTGGGTTCAACACTTACACTAAAAATTTATAATATAGAATTTTTATCTTTTTTTTCTACAACTCCATTGAAGCTGAAATTTTGTTTTCTTAGGCAAAATATAAATGCGTTTCAGGAAGGAAGGAAGGTTCTTTTATCGTCCGCGGAGGCCAATCGGCCTATGGGACCCAAATTACATGGGTGCAGCAAGCCCGTTGCTACCCGGATTAAAAAACCCCCCCTTAGGAGGGAAAAACGCTGGCAGCTGTACAAATATACATATATACACATGAATTCCTGGCACCTCAAGTAGGCGTCCGGGGGCAGAGGTGAGTCCGCAGATCCAAAACCTCCTGGAGGTAGGAGCCAAGGGATCGAACTGACTGCGTACTGAGTAGCTCGTGCAGGGGCAGACCAGGTCGCACCAAGAGAATGTAGCGAGCCCGAATCTGACTATAGGCTGGACAGCTCTGGAAGGCATGGCTTTCATCCCCAACAACCCCCAGCGGGCAACACTAACAAAGCTTGTCCTGGCGCGGCTCTCCAACCCATCGACCCGTCTCAAGCCGAAGATGGTGGGCCCCTGTTCGAATGGACGTGATAATCCTGCGCTTCTTCATGGGCAAATGAGAACGTAGGTAGAGCTGTGGGCCTCGAACCAGGGTGGGGTTTATGTGATGTTTGTAGTGTGCCACTATTATCTGTTCCAGAGCATGGTGGTCCCAGAGCTTCCCCAGGAAACAAGATTCCAAGTACCCCCTCAGCCTATCCCCGCCGGCGTCTATGTGCACCTGGACGCACCTATGTGCGTTTACGTTCCAGCACGCTAGCCACTGGACAAGGACATAAAGAAGTGGAAAGAATACATTGCCAATGCGTTTCTTTTACGGCAACTGTGGGCCAATTAACTATTGATATTCTCGGCCTATTAAGCTTTCAACCTGTCACAACCATTTGCTTTGTGCTAATGAACTTGAATCTCCATGAGATATTACAGATCTCAATTTACTACATAAGGAGGTCTTCTTCTGTAGTATTATTATAGAGCATCCTTGAGGATTTAACGTGCTAGCAATAATGAGCACCGAAGCACGAGCAATTGTTGTCTCTCAACTCAATATTTTAATTGTGACATCTCAATCACAACCTAATGAAATGGTGACAATTCATTTGCAAGCTAATGAGTCAACTCTTTATTTATTAGGCGAGATTCAAAAATGAAGGTTGGAAGAGGTTCTAGATTTGGACTTGGCCTTGAGACGAAGAAACCATGACCAACTCGATTGTAAGTTAATAGCATCAATGCATCCTACGGGCTCCGATGCACAAAAAACTTTGTCACTTAAAATTCATGCGAAAGTCCTTCTCCACATCACTTTGAACTGGCAAAATAAAATTGTTAAGCAAGCATTGCATAGCGGTTAGATATTAATAGTAGGTACAACCCCACATGGGAGGAAATAAGAGAAATGTTCGAGGCGGCCAAGGTCGCCTCAATAAATTTCTTGTATAAATAACGAAGTTGAGTCATATTTTACTAGCCTAAAAAGAGGATAAATAATCACAAAAGTATACCAAATATCGGCAATTCCTTAGTCGCATCCATGAAGTAGTATATCAGATGGATTTTTGGTCATAAGAGCTTATCCCAGTGATATGATCGGAACCAATGTGTAGCTTTCAGAAGGCATCTGTGATTTGATTAAAGAAGAGGCACTAATTTTATAAGAACATCCACAGGTTTGTGCCGTGATTTATTGGACTCCTCTAATTTCTTCGGATTCCTCTAATTTCTTCAATGAACCCTTTTCTCCATTCTGGACGTTGTAAATTATGCTTTTAGTTTTAGTATTGTTCTTTGATAGGCGCTTTTTGTTTTCCTAGCTGGGGTTGACTGGTAATTGATCCAAAAAAGAAACTGTAAAAAAGAAATATGATTGCAGAAGTTTAGAGGTAAACCATCATTCTTGTCATCTTTCTATTTGACCAGTATTTTTTACGTATAATTGTAGCATCTATTTTAAAAGAAAATATGGGCATTCGAATTTAGAACATAGATCATCATGTTTTTAGGATGAAAGAATGGGCTAAAGTTACTACTGGATAATGCAGGTACTCAAATACAATTACGTCAAGGCAAGTGGGTCTGCCTTCCGGCAGTTTCTGCATCCTTTCTAATCAAGAATGACAAATCACTACCACAAAACCTATAGAATCCGGTTAACTTTTGCCTTGACGTCGTGGAACAGGAAGGGGTCGGGGCATTCGACTGGTCATGCCTCAATCTGGTCATGCCCCGGATTCTCGCATGTCGGGGTCGGCAAGAATGCCCTCCCCCTTCCCATTCCACATTACATAATGAGAACTAATGGTTATTCCTATAGGCATTTAATAAAGATTGTGCAGTTCAAGATACAATTTGTTGAAAGTGATCAGTCAATGTATATTTGTACTTAACTTTATTCAGATTCTTTTTCTAGTGTGTATGGAATTATGAAAATTCCCTTGAAAAAATATGCGGCAAAGGGAAGAAGGGAATCGTTTCTGAAAGAATGTTTGATTTTGACATCACGACGCCACAATAAGTTATTGGAGGTATTCCTTGTGTAAGTAGTGCTTACTGTCTCATGAATTTGTCCTAGAAGGTGTAATCAACATCTATATGCCATATTTCACTACTACCTTGGCATCTGCATAAGATGCTTTGTAGCAGTGCAAGTTTGGAGGTAATAATTCTTAATGAAATTTCTAGAACCAAAAAGCAAATATTATTTATGATAGAGGGTTTAAATTATGAATTCCTCTATGGCATGCATCTTATATTACCTGATGAAACTCTTATTTGGTATTTGGTAGGCAGCAAAATGGATATGCATTTGTCACCAAAATGGCAAACAAAATGCCTCATGAATGCATGGTAATGATCTTCACATACTCAGATGTGTGATTTTCTAATAAGTGCAACAGGGGATGGGCTTATTGAAAGATTTGCATACAGTAGCTGCCTGATTTTGTCTAGCAGGTCAAATTTTTTATCTCCATTCAAAATGTGAACTCACTGTAAGTAATGCTAGCCATGGAAAGAATTGGAACTACTAGGGTTTAAATCCCTGGACCTCAGCTGGGTATTTTTTAAGCGCTCTATATTTTTATAGGGCCAGAAACAACTGGCTACTGCCCATGTAGGATAAATAACTTGGCGTAGTTTGGCATGGCGATATTTTGCACCTTCTTGCTAAGATGGCATAACTAAACTGGCGCAACCATGAAATTTTTATTTTTCTACATTAACAAATTGGCTACGAGCAAATTTGTGCTAGTAAATATAGGAACATGCTTTGGTAGTTAAAATACGACGTCTAGTCGCAACCACCTAGGCATCTTCCCCAATGCCTATTTAACATCACCCAATTAAGTGTCACCTATTTAACCTATTTAGATCGCATAACCTATTTAATAACACCTAGTTAGATTGCATCTAAACATATTTAACTAAATGAATATATCCAACCAATTTAACCTATTTAACATCACCTAGTTAGATTGCATGTAAACATATCTAACAAGATGAATATATCCAACCAATATCTCTTATCTCAACTAGATCGTGAACACAAATCCGGACTGCTCTGCAAATGACAATAAAATATAATATTCAAATTATCATCCCATTCATATTCATTGAATATTTATATTCATATTCACATGGATAACGAAACAATTGCATACGAGAAGAACAAGAAAAACACAGGCTCCACAGGTAGAATAAACTAAACCTGTGTGAAAGGGCGGTTTTTTATGCTACCTCGGTCAAATTCAAAAATATAAAAATATATATGCAACCCTAATCCTAGAGGACTACAAGTGGCGATTCTTAGATGGACATGTGGCCAAGATGTAATATGGCCACCCCCTTGCCCATTAAAATTTACCTAAGGTTCTAATTGGCTACCTCAACAAGTTTTTTCCCACGCACAAAAAATCAAATTGGCCACACCCTACACCTAGCTGGATTTAGTAAATATCGAATTGGCTACTAAACAAATAAACTCTACAAATTCGTGTTTTGAACTGGCCACTACCCTTCGGTCAGGACATGAACGTATCCTACTCTGGTGTAGCCAACCATTTCTGAAAAAATATGAATGTGTGGCCAACTGGCCCGCCGGGGCCACTAAAAAATAAAATGGACCTCAGAACTACATTTGTAGATTGTATGGTTCGTTAAATACTGCACATTGCTTTTTGTTAGATATTCCACATTATTTTATGTACATATCTTGACGTTTTAATGTAAAAACTTGCATGATTTTTTAAGAATGGTTTTGTATACACAATCAAGAGTCTATCTTGATAAGTTCTATAAACCAATACAAGTTCCAATACCAATTAATCTAACAAAGCATCAATAATTATCAAGTTGAGTATGTCCTACAATATTTATTAAACCAATACCAATTGCATCGTCCAAAACACCATTGCTTTTTTCTCCATACAGAATAAGTTAAAGGCATAAGCCTTTATTATCTTGATGGTAAAACCACTAGCAGTTAGCTAATATTTCGTAATAAGACGTTCAAACATTTTCTTATATGGTTCATATGAAAAAGAGTAGACAACTTCATAAGGAAACCACTCTAAGTTGCATAAAAAACTCAATGCCAGAATCATTAATGGTCTATAGCCTTCCCTAACTAAAGCATAACAATAAACCAAATAAACAAACTACCATAAAGAAACATGATGGTGAACTATGATAATAAACTAGCAAAATAAAATATATATAAGAACCACATTGTGTATCTAGTAATGATTTATTCAACACATTAACTCACATAGTGTTATTAATTTATTATAGTGGTTTTATAAAAAAAAAATTGTGAAAAACAGACAACGATTAATTTTTGGGGGCTTTGGATTGCTGAACAAAGAAGTGGAGGAGAAATCCAAGTCATCCGAATATTTGGCTAGACATTGAAAGATATTGGACTCGTGGACTCCAAACAAGACTCGAGGTAGAAATGTGAGAGCCACAATACCTCAAGCCATAAGAAAGAACTCTATGATATCTATGGAGGTCGCAAGGGATAAGTAAATTACTATGTAAAATTTCTTCTATAGAGGCGTGGGGATGTTTGGTCAAGTGCTTGTGGTACAATAGTCATGGAACAGTTATGTCCCGCGTTTGAGGCCGCCCAAAGTCGCATTCAATGTGGCAGGGCCCTATAGGCAATGTTGATGTGGTGCATGCATCATATATCCAATCGGATGCTGCCAAATGAGCATGACATAGAAACTTGCAATATAATGTTTTCCCCAAAATTATACATAATCCTAGTTTAATTGATGGTTAATTATCCTTTCTAGAATGTTTGCTAGTACTCATTTCTTAACAATTTAACGAAGCACGTAGAGAAATCATGATTTGTTTGGGCAAATACTCCCCCTTATTACTATCACTATTAGGAACAACGCTAAAACAAGGGTTTTTTT
Source organism: Isoetes taiwanensis (assembly GCA_021234155.1). Lineage (NCBI taxonomy): Eukaryota > Viridiplantae > Streptophyta > Lycopodiopsida > Isoetales > Isoetaceae > Isoetes > Isoetes taiwanensis. The sequence continues at coordinate 1,431,292 of JAJEKV010000011.1, read as the reverse complement.
ATCAAAATCATTGTCTTTAGAAGTCAACAGTGATGTCTCTGCCAGGAACACATCCGCTAGTACTAGTCTTCTTGAGCCCTGAACCATAGGCAAAAAGGGTGGAGTTAATTGCCATAACATTGCTCAATGTTTGGTTGAGGGAGGTTACACTTGCTCTTGCGGGAATCTTGAATAGAGCTCCTCCTAAGTCTGCAGATATCCGGACAAGCACCAAGTATTAAATTAGTACCATTTTCTTTTGGTGTAAGCATGAAATGATAATGAATACCGTGAGTGCCGTGGTTTTGGCTATTGAGTGCAGAGATGTATTGTGCTGTCTTCTTCCCCACATTAAGTTCAAAGTGCATCATTCCCCTTGGAAAAATTGTCACATCACCAGGATATAGAATGTTTAAATGAGCCATCCCTATAAGAAGAATCAAATCAGAAATTGTCTACTATTTTTACGCTTAACGATATAGAAGCCGACCGAGGTATCTACAAAACCCACTTGGGGTCCTCCAGAGATGAGCGTAAGTAACTCACTGGCTCGTGGGTGTGTGTGGGGCAAGTTAACTCCACATGGCACCATCTTGAATCTTACATAAGTAATACCTTGGGACCTAGAAACATTACTCACATTATCATTTTTTTTTCCAAAACATGCATGGAAATTCGAGAGCATCTAAAACAGAATTTACGTGTATCCTGGAAAAATATTAGTATTCATTCTTTGCCGGACACCTCCTTTGTCATGGCTTACATCCCCATTAGTGAAAAGGTCTCGAAGCACAAAGTTGGTAACGTTAGCAGGGGTGTCTCTCAATGGATCGGGATCTGCAAAGCATTGGCAAGGTAGGCAGCTAGTAAGACCAAGAGGCTTATGAGATTCAAAAGCGCCATTTGGTTTGATGTTGTAGCTCTTTCTAGTTGTGTTTATATCTTTGCAAGAACACTTCGCCACCGCACGAAAGTTGTGGGGTTTTTCCTTAAATTATTTAAAGGCTGACGTGAAATAGGAGACTTTTGCGACACCAACTCGTTGTCAAGTCCATAGTTTTTCAACACCATCTTGTTGTGCAAAAGCAGCCCAAACTTCTTAAATAGAAAACTGTAATGCAACATCGTGCAATTGCGACAAAATTGCGAGAATAAAGAAATAGAAGTCTTCACATGGCTTGAGTTAAAAATTTGAACGATGATTTAAAAACTAAAGGACTTCACATCTTACGGCCATACAAAGCATCGTGGCCATACAAAGCATCGTGGCTATAACTTACAAGCATCGTGGCTCGTGGCATCGTGGCTCGATAGGATGCTTCAGCAAATCGACAGAATAAAGAAACATGATGAGCACTGGAGAAATGCAATCCTGAGCTTTTGTCAACGGAAAATGCGACAAAATTACAGAAAGGATGCTTTCGTCCGTCAACATATGAATAGTTCTCTTGCACATGCGCTGAATATAACCCTGGTATATCCCGGTCTTGACGTGTTATAGCCACGCCACAAGACAAAATACAACCCGTTTGTGTGGACTTAGTGTATCTTTTGCAATTCAGTCCTAGCTTAAACATGCCCACGTATGACATTTAAGAGGAGGTTAACCTCCCCTTCAAGGGGGTTATGCAAAATAACCCTCGAGGCCGTTCGGCCGAGAGGGTTATTTGCATAACTCTCGTGAAGGGGAGGTTGACCTCCCTTAAACCATAGGGCGAGAAGAGGAGGTTAACCTCCCCTTCAAGAAGGTTATGCAAAATAACCCTCTCGGCCGAGAGGCTTATTTGCATAAATCCCGTGAAGAGGAGGATAACCCCTGTCTTGAGTGGGTTATGCAAAATAACCCACTCGGCCTATAACCCATGAGGCCTCCCTTAACCACATGCCCAAGTAGATTAACTGGAAAAAATTTCAAAGAAAAATTGCCCAAAAATCACCAAATCGCAGTGCAGAGACTGGAATTAGTGATTCCCCAAAAGGAAATTTGGATTGCAGAAGTGGATATGGAAGAATTTGGATCTAGGAATGTTATTTCTGCATGGATTCTGGCCTTCAAATAAGAAGACAACGAATTACACATGGATTTTTCTGCTGTGAATTTCTGGCCATGCCGGAGCTAGAAGTTAAAAACCAATTTGTTTGGTCTCCACGCCAAATGGGTGCCCACAGAATAGAAATTATCCCTTGCTGGAGCAATCTGGGGCTTCATTGCATGCATGTCAATTTTGAAGCTGCTTGATGCAAAAACGAGTAGATAGGATTGGAGCTCCCTTTGTAGATTTTGTAGCATTGTTGTGGCTTGATTGTGGATGGATTGGCAATGGCCATTTGCTCTGGTCTGTAATTGGGAATGGAAGGGGGGACTCCCTTTCCGGTTTGGAAGGGGGGCCCGACCGGTGGGCCCCCCCACCTTCCAAACCGGAAAGGCCCCCCTTCCAAACTGGAAAGGGAGTCCCCCTTCCATTCCCCAACAAAATGGAAGTTTGGATCCATTTCCCCTTTTGTGCTCATTTTACTGTCCTGTTGTGGAGGTTGGCTATGGCGCGGACGGATTTTTTAGCTTCTTTGAAGCTTAAGGCCATTGAAGGCCGAACTTTTTGAAGCTTAAGGTCGGATTGTTGCATCAGGGATTGTTTTCAAGTATGTAAAGTTGAATCTTTGAAGCTTAAGGCATCCGTTGCTTAAGATCTACTATAGATTTGAAGCTTAAGGATCTGCCGGATCTGTTGCTTAGGGAACGCAGTTAGCAGGGGAAAACAGGAAAACAGGGGAACGCAGTTAGCAGGGAAACACAGTTACCTGTGAACATAAAGCCTAAGGCCGCGATCTTTGAAGCCTAAGGCCTCAAAGAGTTTTTAGGATTTTTTCGCGAATCAGGGATTTTTTGAAGCCTAAGGCCGGATCTTTGAAGCTTTCGAACGGATTTTTTTCGAAGATTAACGCTCCTTGTTGTTTAAGGCTTCTGTTGCGGCTTCTATTGCATAAGCATTCGGCATTTTTCTCAGCATCTGAATATCTGCAAGAGCCATAGCCATAGCCATTCGAGCATCTACAAGAGCCATGCAGAAGAAAGGAAAACAGGGGACATTCAGCAAACAAGAAAAGGCAACCTGCAAGAACCGGTCAAAAATGATGTATGCGGAATGTTGAATCCCAACTTCCATTCCGGATGGGAGGCATCACCATATTAAACTTCAATAAAAAATGGAGACCCAACTTCCATTTTGTGCCATGAATGGTTTTAAATGAATCGGCAACTGCTATGGTGCAATGCTAGCAATCTCCTCGGCAGCCTGTGCAGATGATCCCTTAACGGCAGCCCCAATTCCAATTCTGGCAATCAGTCCTTTGAAGACCTCATTTTGTTCAGTTGATACAGCAAAATGTTAAACAAAACCCATTATTGCCGGAAGTATCAGATCTGACGGTTGCTAACGATTAGATCGAAATAACCTTCGAGCTATGGTTTAAGGCACAGCTATATGGTAGAATTGTGGAAATAAACCAAGCACCCATGAAACTATTAGAAGCTCCATGAAACCTTGTGGAATTGTCCTTCGTAATAGAAGAGGGCTTGCCTTGAATTGATGTCTTATGATGAACTGCTCCTTGAGGTCTTGTAAAATTAGCTTGAGATGATGCTTAAGTTGGGGCTGACTGTGCCTTAAGGCGTCAGTACTAGTTATGGCTCCTGCTAAGGAATTGGTAGGAAAGCCTAGCTGCTTTAAGGTCATGGCCTCCTTAATAACTCATTCCATCTGTGAATTCCTTCTGTGAAGATAAATCATATTGAGATCTTATGAGTGCTAGTGAGGTAGTGTGTGATGTTGGTATGGGACAATACCGTATGCTACCAACAGTCTAGTGGAGATCTCTATTATTGAGGGAGGCTCAGTTACTATCCTGTGGATACTGAGGTAGGCACATTAAGCGCTTACCCAAGGGAGATTATGCAAATAGGCATAGACAAGTATGGCTTGTTGAAATAGGACTATAGGCACTGATGAGGTTGTGCGTACCACTGGTATGGGATGGTGGTAGGCACGTACTAACAGTTCAGTAGCTTAATGTTTCTTGGTGCTTGTAGTCTCTCCCTTACCGTGGATCCACCAGCGCGGTTGTTCTAGACGACGTACTGTCCAGATATGGCGGGGTGTGTCTACTGGGCAGATGCTATGGTGCGTGTGGTGGATACCATATGTGTGTTCTTGCAGTTCGTAAGTCATTGCTTCATGTTGACTCTACTAGATAGATAACTGATATGCATGTTACTAACACGTGGAAGCTTGTGCAGGTTGTTTGATAGCTGACGGAGCTACGTGTGTGTATAGTTATCTTGTGTTGTAATCTGTTATCTGTATATGTGGCTTTCATGTATACGATCTCGTGGGAGGCAGTACTTATTTTGTGTACTCTCATGGTTTGATGTGAATAAAAATCGTAATTTTTGGTACTAAAATTTTGGGTTCGTAACGTCGGTATGACCATTATGTTGGCTTATGTAATGTGTTCGTGACATTTATACGCTTAACGAACAAAATGTTCAAAGAGTTCTTGGATGAACTCGATCATCTTATATTATAATGTTATACCGTAAGTAGTGCAATTGGATGGTTGATTAATCCTCGCCACATGGCATCATCTATGGCGTCGATAGGGTTGGGAGGTGCGCGGGTTCGAGCGGAGAGGTCCGCGGCTATGGCGCTTACGTGCGAATTTTTGGGCCTCAAGCGTGCGGTCCGGTGCGGGTGTATGGTTCCTCAAGCGGGAGGAAGTTCTATTACCATAGCAGGTGGCATTTGCCATGTTCATGCCGAATGCGACTCTGTTATTTAATAGGCCCTAGAACCCAAACGGATTCCCCGGCCGCCCGATTCAGGAGGACTACCGCTTCAACACTAATTTCGTAAGCCCACAAATATGGCTATGGCGACCGTAGTACGTGAGGCATCGAGGTCGGAGGAGGCGCCACAAAAATCCCCGGCAAGCACTTCGTGAACGTGGTTTTTTTTATTCTACAAACATTTCTTGCCCTCCCCCAAGTATTACATAGTGATCAGTGAAGTCGTAAGGGAATTTTTCAGCCGGGATCCAAGCATTCGGCCGGACTTCTCAAGATGCTCTTTCACGCGCTTTGTGCGGTATTCTTTTCCAAATCTTTTTTTCTTTGCCAATCTTTCTTTTATCAAGATTCATGCTCAAAAGAAGCATAATCCATGGATTTCTGAGGGGATGCGATCGCGTCTGTTTCTTCTTCAATCAACGGAACATCTTCTTTGAAAGGGACCTTATGAGGCCAATGTACATTCTTTAAGGGGTTTGAATTCATTCATGAAATAAAGAGGCCATTATGACCATCGGTATGACCATTATGAGTTACACTTATGTCTTTGGCTTATGTAATGTGTTAGTGACATTTATACAAAATGTTCAAAGAGTTCTTGGATGAACTCGATCATACTTTTTGATGACATTCTACTGCAACTGTATAGCAAGTTGGGCAATTCCAAAGGAACTTGTAGAAGTTGAGACAACATCGACTCGCCAAATTCTTCAAATGCCATTTTTAAAACAAGTAGAATAGAATACTTGGGCATAGTGATGTGAGAACAAATCAAGACCGATCCCGCCTAAGATCAAAGTTATAATAGATTGGCCAACACCAAAGAACGTCCATGTGGTAAGGAGCTTCCTCCGTCTAGCCGATTATTTTAAGAAGTTCGTAAGTGACTTTGCTAAGTGGGCATCCCCGCTCGGACCTTAATCTCACAAAGCATGACAAGGTAAATGATTGGATCAAACATTGGCAAGAGAAAGTCCACGCCTCCTTTGAGAAGCGCAAGGAAGTCGTAATTACAGTGCCAGTTGCTTACACTACCAGAGCCAAATAAGGATAAGCTAGTGGTAATGGATGCAAGTAAGTTAGCAACTGGAGGAGTCCTTATGCAAGAGGGAAGATTATGGCATATGTGGCAATAGATATAAGTAAGTTGGCAACCAGAGGATTTCTTATGCAAGAGGGAAGAGTAATGGCATATAACTGCAAGAAGATGAATGGCACCGCACAACACGATGCAGCCCATGGTCAAGAGCTTTTAGTGGTCGTAAGAGCCTCATGCATATAGTGACATTACTTGCTTAGTAGGCAATTTCAGCTATATACTGATCATCAAAGCCCCCCCAGTACATTTTCATGCAATCACCCGTCAACCTGAGGCAAATGCGTTGAATGGAATTCCTCGCATAATAGGATGTCAAGATAATCTACAAAAGCAAGCTAAATGGTAGTGGACTCACTCTCTCGATACATTTTTTGTAAGGAAAATTCATTGTAATGCGATCTCAACCTTATCTAATGAGTTCGACAAGAAGATTGAAGAAGCACTAGCCGCAAGTAAGGAATACCAGGACGCATGGGCTAGTGTTTGCAAAGAGGCCAGGATTGATAAGTAAAGGGAAACTTATAAATAGTATAAAAAGATAGGAAAACTTTTATATTTTAAAGATAAGCTTTGCATGCAGAAGTATCTGAAATATAGCCAGTCACGTGGGTTGAAAACTTAGTTCAAAATAGGAAGTAATGCCACGGTTCTATTGCGATAGCAATAGAACCGACATTCCTTGGATGGGGACGCCCCTTTTTTGCACTCCCTATTTATTCAGCATCTTTTCATTTTTTCGTCATCGGCGTTCTCTTGAGCTAGTTTTCTGCTTCTCTATCCTACCAGTTTGATAATCTACCGTTCAAAGACTATTCCTATGTTTGATCTTTATTGCACAATCTGCTAAAATTTCTGGTCTGGTGATCATATTCTTTTTCGTTTCTCTGCTTTTGAGATTGGATGTAGCATCCTTTTCCTTTCTCTGCGAGTTTTTCTTTGGCTTTTCCAGGAAGCTCGGTAGTAGGGCTCTTCCTTCGGCTTGGATTCGGCCACTGCTGCCAGCTACTGGTTCCCGCTAAGCCTTCTTAGATGTGGTTCAAGTAATACTTTTTTGACTAGAGTTTTGTGCAGTCCAGATCTGGGTTTTCTTGGTTTTTTATTTTGAATGGGTTCTTAGCGGTGAGGGTTTTGCAGGAATCCAGTTCTTTGGTTTATTGTATGATCTTGGTAGACCACTCGATATATTCATCTGGACAGTTTTTAATCAATTTTCTTCCTGATCTTGCTAGAGCACAAAGCATGAATCGATGGTTGCAAGGAATCTTTCTGGAGCACAGGGCATGCCGGATAATATTGATACCTTTTTTATTCCACTTTTGCAGATGCGATCTGTGGTTTAGCAGAAATCGATGGTTGCAAGCCCTAACCTGGTTCTGTTCATACTGATTTTTGTGCTTGATGTTCAGCATGAGGGCCCGTGCCGTTTTCCTGGTTGTCGGTGCTTATGGAGACCCAGCTTTGATGTGTTTGTCAAGGCCAGTTTTGAGCCGAATCTGACTCCAGATCGTGTTAGCAAGGACCTTGAGTCTCTGGCAGAATAACTCAGATCGATTCCTTGCATGGAGTCGGTTCGTTGCCGCGACCCTCCAGTTCTTCACCGCAGACCTTCCATATTATCTGTAAATCAGTTTCTGTAAGTCGTTTTTGCCTTCTTCAGATATATATAACAATAATAATTGGTAAAGTATTAACAGAATTTGAGAGGGTGCATTGGATAGCCAGATGGTTTTTGTTTCTGTGGTCATAGGTTCAAGTTGTGAATGAAGCAATTTTTTTCGGATCCAATATTACTTCTGTGGTCATAGGTTCAAGTTTCGAATGAAACAATTTTTTGGGTCCAATGTTTTGGGGTCATATTTATCCTTTATTTGTGTCACTTTTTCGGATCCAATATTATTTCTGTGGTCATAGGTTCAAGTTCCTAATGAAACAATTTTTCGGGTCCAATGTTTTGGGGTCGTATTTATCTTTATTTGTGATTGGAAGGTTTTCGAATTCTATTGTCTTGGGGATGTTTTTTATCTTTCATTGTAGCGTGCGAAGTTGCTAGTCACATATGAGCTGTTACATGGATTTTATCCTTCTTTTTAAATTGTTTAGAGAGACCCATGTGAGTAAAGTCCTACTTTAAGAACATTTCTTTTGTAAAGATCTAGGCTTTAGTCCTCATTTTAACGGCAAAAGTACATTTCCTATCCTTATTCGTTGTCTGTAGATGTTTTGTCCTTTTTATAGAATGCCTTCGTCAGTTTTTAGCAATATTTGTTGTATCCGCGTTCCATTCAAATGCCTTGATATGTGATACTTCGTCTTTCTAATGTTCGCTCGTCATTTTTCTTCTTGTGGATTTTTTGAGCACAACCTAGGTATGGTTTTGTTTTCTCATTTCATTCATCTGCCACGTGAGTCCGGTCTAGGTATAGTTTAATCATATTTTCCTAATGTTGGCCCCCCGAATTTTTTGTGGTTTCTTCAAGCGCAACCTAGTGGATTAATGTGTTGTCGGATTCTCGTTTCATTTAATTGCTCAAGATAGGTTATACTTTGCTCTCCTAATATTGGCCGCCGATTTTTCTTTTGTGGACCTTTCTCAAGCGCAACCTAGGTATGTTTTTATTTTCTCATTTCTTTCAGTTGCGCCGAAACTTGCATTGGATTTTATTGTGCTATGGGCTCAATATGGTTTTACTCTCCATCTAGAAGGCCCATATAAGGGTTTAGGGTCTGACCCCCTTTTGTCATATTTTATACCTGGTTTTATAGGTTGCATGTCCAACTGTTGTGTACCAGACTCACAACTATTGTTTGTCAAGCATTTTTTGCACTTTTATCTTTCTCATTGTCATTAGTTTAACACGCTGTGTTGTATAATACTCCATGGTTAGGTGGTTGGTTGCATCACTTGTGTACGTGTCTTTTATAGTTTGCAGCACTTGTGTATGTGTCTTTTATGGATGTCCCTGAGGTAGTATTGTGTTTTAACTGATATTGCGTTTTTTCTGGAGATTCTTCTATAAGATTCGTACTTGCCAATAGTGATAACTCATCATGTTGTTGCCCTTTGCTCTTAGTTTATTTCACATAGCGTGTTAGTCAGTGCTGGACCGCTTTCAATTGATTAGTCTTTTCAGTTTTCCAATTTTATGACTACATTCTTGTCTGGGACTATCACAGACTTATGGTCTTTTGGATGTTTTCCATTTGGTGGGCACGTTTTTTCAGTTTTTAGGTTGTATGTCATTTTGCTCAAGGTGCTCATTCTTCTATTGGATGCTATTCGTATTTGTGCCCCGTTCTTCTTGACTCTGCATTAAGCATAGCGTCCTTATTTCACTCATGGTAGCCTTTTAGAGGCAGTTTGTAGTTCTTCTATCGCAATTTTTCATTGGAGACTGCTTGTGGCGGCATTATGGTGATGTGCACATTTTCATGGCATATATTACATAGTTCTCCCCATCGTTGTTTTTCCAGATTTCTTAGTTGTTTTGATTATCTATCTTGTGTTCTGGCATTGGAGTTGCTCTGGGCGTTGTTTGCAAGTTATGGATCTCACTGAGCTATTCATTTATAGGGTCTCCTATAAATTTTCTAGTTGTTTATCATGTTGTTCCTTGTTCTCCCTTCTTCGCTTGAGTCATCCTATTTGCAGTTACATCCGTTCCTTTGCCCCCTTTTGTTGCTCCGTTATTCTTGCCTTCGTGCAACTCTTGCTCACTTTCTTATTTTTCGTCCTCCCATAATTTGGGTCCTGTGGGTTGCTTTTCCATTATCGTTGGTCCCTCTGGGTTCACGTCATTACCCTTGTTTCGACATCTTTGAACTTTTTCTGTTGATCTTGCTCCCTATATATGTAGTTCGGTTAATACTAATTTTTCGCATATTGGTGGTTTGGCATCATGTTTTACGCATGTTTCCTTTGTCAACTAGTCTTTCACTCGTTTTTGGTTCATTCTGTATTTAGCCATTTGCTCCATGTATTCTCGTTGACTTCTTTTCGCTATTTTAGTTCCTTTTTTAGTTCGCATTTCTATTTGTTTTTTGATCCACATTTCATTAGTTTCATATGTGTTTTCTTTCGTTTGTTTATTGACTGTGTGGATCCTTCATTCGCTTCTTTTTCGCTCAAGTTCCTTTTTATCTTTTATTCAATTACCCTTTTGAATTGTCTTTACTCTATTAGCCTTGCGTAGCCCTTTCTTCTTGATTTGTAACCCTCATCTGATCTATTCTAGTCATCCTTTTTTGCCAACTGTGTTCTGTCTTTTATTGCTCTTTTGTTACTTGTTTCTCTGCTTTCGATATGTTATGTTCAATCCCGTTGTACCAAGTTGGTTTGGCTGTTTCAATCCACTGCTGTGTTTCACAACATCAGTAAAGCGGTGAATCGATATCTTAGCCTTTGCTAATGGTTTTTATCTGTTGTCTATTTTCTTAATGGTCAGTTATATAGTGGTTGTTTATATTCGGTGAGATTTAGTAGTACACTGGTTTGCTTTCTTTGCATGGCTCTGGACCACTTGGGTCATGTTTTTATCAGGTTTTGATGCTTTTTCCATTGAGTTATCATTGTTCTTTGCTACATTGCTCCATGGTTTCCACATTCTATGCTTTAGAGTGCGAGTGGTTGGTCTCAGTAATTCCATTATTTCCTATTAGCTTCGTTTGCTCTTTTTATTTTTTGTCGTTTCATTTGCTCCATTTGCACTTTCATCTTGCCTTCTTTGTACCATTGCCTTAAGCTACTCTTTCAAACTACATTGCCTTCATTTGACTCATTATCATGTTTTATATACTCTCTTTAGATTTTTGGTACCATGGGTTTCAATTTTCCATTTTCCTGCCTAGTTCTCTTCTTGCATTTGCTAATCCTATGTTTTTTGTTACGTTTCCAACCCATTGCCCCTGTGGCTTGGTTTTAGCCTGGTTGCTCACTTTTTTCTAGGATTTCCAAATTTTCAAGTACTTTATGCCTTTATTTCTGGTTGTTCAAGTTTGTCAATAGGTTTCTTTGTTTTTAGGCGTTTTTACTTTTGTCATTTAGGTATTCTTTTGGCTCCTTTTTACTCCCATTTCTATGCTTTTATGTTTTCCGCTTTGACCCTTTGTTATCTTCGTTTTTAGATTTGTTACGCTTGCTCCATATGTCCTATTAGCTTCCTGTTTCATTTGTTTCAATGATCCTTGTGGACTCATTTCTCCCTTTCTTTATTCCACATTTTCAATCTGTTCTATTAGATTCGACTTGCTCCATTATGGGTTATTGTGCTCCTTTTTGTTATACGCTCCTCATTATCTCAGCAGCTCCATTTGATAACATTTCTCTATTCGATTGTGTATGCCATGTTCCCTTCATTGATTTCCTTTGGCTTGTTGTTTTGTTTCACATTACTCCTTTAGTTGTGTCAGTTCTTTCTTTGTCTTCTTGCTCCTTGTCTTTTGCTAGTTAGGATACTTCGGATTTTTGTATCTTTGTTAGTGTAGTATGTATTGGTGCATTGGCCATTTGCCATCGTCACTCTATTGATGTCGTCAGGTTCATGGCTCTGGTTGCTGTTGTTCCATAAGTTCCTTTCAACATCTCTTGCTGCACTTTTCCATCTTCTCCTTCATTTTATGCTTCTCTTCCATCTTCCACGACAGTGTTCCATTGTGTCCTCCTTCTTTCTCCTTTGTCTGGGTTCATCCTCTCTGTACCTTCAGGCTTTGTGGTCGTTCCTCTTTTACCATATTTTCTATCAGACTTATATGTGCATTCTGTTTTGTTTTTATTTCAGTGACCCTTATAGTCTCATTTCTCCCTTGCTTCCGAACAGTTTTCATTTTGGCTTCCTTTCTTTCTTTGTCCATGTTGAGATTTGTTCCTCTTCTATCGGCCGATATATATGTTGTCATAGGACCCATCCTAGGAATGCCACGGTTCTATTGCGATAGCAATAGAACCGACATTCCTTGGATGGGGACGCCCCTTTTTTGCACTCCCTATTTATTCAGCATCTTTTCATTTTTTCGTCATCGGCGTTCTCTTGAGCTAGTTTTCTGCTTCTCTATCCTACCAGTTTCCCTCACCCTCCCTCCCTTGATGGTTTGTCTGCATCTGTTCTTATCCTGTTTTGTTTTCTCATTCCCCCTTTTCATTCCATTTCCTTTTTGTCCGTTGACCATCTTTGTCTATGTTTCCATATTTTTCGGGTCCCTTTGCAGCCTCTAGATCTTCTATGGTTTCCTTTCGATGTTTTTGATAGTACCTATGTTCTTATTCATCAGTTTTCTCGATGTGGCACTTTAGCCTCTGAGGCCTACTCATTATCTCGTTCTTCTCAGAGTCTATCAAATCTTCTGTACTTTTCAAGTCGCCTTGCAGCCCTCGATATCCTCTGTGCTTTCTTTTTTCTTTGTAGATATATATTTTCTTATTTCTATTTTTTCTCGGTGTGGCTCTGTAGCCTCCGCGACTTCTTATCATTTCATTCTTTCTCGGCATGGCTCGTGACTTATTTTCTTGTTCATTTTCTCTTGGACAATGTTTATTATTCATTTTCACAGGCGTGTGGATCTGTCTATCTTGTGGTCTAGTGTTGTCAGCTTTGTTTGCATTGTTTCTTTTTCTCGGCGTGGCACTGTAGCCTCCGAGTAAGTATTTGCTATGCATTTTCTCTTCGGCGTGGCGATGTAGTTCTGAGGCATAACTCTTTTTCATTTTCTCTCGGCGTGGCAACGTAGCCTCCGAGGCAGCACTAATCGGTTGCTTTTCCCGCGAGGGTCATTTTCCGCGGACGGTTCCCGATTGGTTAATTGGTGTTGTTTCTTTCTCGGCGTGGCCCTGGAGCCTCCGAGTCTTCTTGCCTATGGCATCTAACTCATTGACGGGTTATTTTTCTTTCAGCCTTGACTCTGCAGGATTTTTTAAGGTCTTGTGGTTGCCAGAGTGCGTGGGGTCGTGCTTCAACCATTTGCTTGGGTTTTCCTCAAAAACCTGAGAAGGTGTGGTTCTTCTTCCCGATAAGAAGCAGTCACCAGGTCTTCTCACCTTTGCATCGACCAAGTGGCGGATAAAACCATCTTTTATGTTGTATTCTTTAGTATCATCATGCTCTCGATGATTGTCTAGTTTCGGAGCATTTAAAGTTCATATTTCCAAATTTACCTACCCCTAGTGAGGGATCCATTTGTACTCAATGTTTTACAAAGCTCAATGAGAACACCACTTCCAGCCGATATATATGTTGTCATAGGACCCATCCTAGGAATTAAATTTGGTCTGGCATGAGGAAGGGCATCACCAACTACATTCGGAAATATCAGTTGTGCCAGCAGACGAAGATAGAACAACCTCAAATCCCGAGCCTGTTAGAGCCCCCGGCGCTAAGCAGAAGATCATCCCCATGGATTAATGCCTCAGGCTAGACATATGCACAATCGCCTGTCAAAAGTAGAAGTCTACAAGCAGCTTCATACGGATATCCAAGAGTTAGTAGAAGATGTTAGGAATTACCTCCTAGCAGCTAGGAGTCGGCAAAAGAGTCCTTCAAATAAGCATAGATCAGCAAGAGAATTCCAAATAGAAGATAAGATCTGGCTAGAAATTAAAGTGAAGCAAGCCAAGCTACGAATTGGGAAGTGTAAGAGAGAGGATAGAAAACTAGTCCTATCAATTGGATTTTTCGGCCGCTTTAAGATACACAATGTATTCCATGTAACTCTCCCAAAGAAGCAACTCCATATGAGATATTAGCATTTCCAACTTTGTTAGAGATGATTAAGGAGTAGATTGAAATCACTCCAAAGGTACTTCTTGAGGATGCTACATAGGTGTTGGAGTCCGGCCTAAAGAAGGAATACTTATGGAGCAATGCAAGGGTCGGCTCGTGGGTGTAAGCACAGAGTTGGGGGGCAAATTCGCGCACGGGAAGCACCCCAACAGCACCCGATCTAAGAATAATATTTTACTAGTTATGGTGCCCAGCGTTGCTGGGCTAACATTGGGTACCTGTAAATGATTAAGCCGCAATATAACTTGTATTTATTGGGGGTTACAAAGATCTCTTTGGGGCAGTTCTCCTTCCTCCTCACTTGCTTTGTAACATTACCATTCTTTTAATATATTGATGACACAGTTCTTCAAAAAAAAAAACAAGGTACTGCGCACGAAGGGTTGCCCTCTAGTGGCCCTGAGAATTATGCATATTCTTTGTTTTGTGGTTTCGGGCTGATTGAGGTGGGCGGTTGTTGCGGATTGGTTGTTAATGGTTGTTTTTTGTTGCCCAAAGGGGTAAATTCTTGTTTGATGGTTGGTTGGGAATATTATTTGGCATGTCATATTGAAGAATATCTTTTAGATTCTTGCATCATTTAGAGCACATAATATTTTTGAACTTTTATTTTTCTTTTTTGCTGTTTTTTCTTTTAATGTATTCTTTGCTTGTGAGATATATAGTTTTTTTCTACATGTTTGCCAAATGTTAACCATTTTCAGATGTTTAGAATTCAGACATCAACCATTTTCATATGTTTAGAATTTTAGCAATTTGAAATAAAGGGAACAACCACCTTTTTGGTCCCCCTTTCTCCTTATAGATTATTTTTGTAACGCCAGTGTTGATGTTAAATGGGAAGCATCACTTACGTTATTTAAAGTGGTTGTTTTGTTTGTTGTATCTCTCCCCTTTTTGACTAAATTCTAGCCCTTATTTTATATTTAGGCAGCACCATCTGCCGTTGAGTCCACTCAGAAGATAAATCCCTTTGTGTAGAAGACCTCACGTGAAGAGGTAGCTTGTTGTTAGATGTGAAAAGAGGGGTAACAGCGTACCGAGAGGGTCCATGTTTTTTTGGATGTGGCACCTGTTTCAGTACTTCTAGGAGAGAGGGTTTCACAATTGTAACCTCTTCCCAAGTTCACACTTATTGTTAATGCGCCATTTATTGCCATGAGTTTCCATATTCCACAGTTCTAGATTAAGCTCTTTGGCTTTTCAATTGACTGGCGCCATTTTCAAACTGGGAAGCATTTTGATTAGCCTTAGTGGAAATTTAAAGCCATACTTTCTACTCTTTATTGTTATTCCCTTAGGTATGCCCATGTTGGTTGAGATGGCGACACGGATTCTAGGATCTTGGCAATAGAATGTGGAACCTTAGCAATAGTGCCCAAAGTTGAGATGGTTTTGGAAATTCTGGCACTAACATGTTTGTTGGCATGTGTTCAATCTCAAACCAATAAGATAATTTGATGGCTGACATTGGTTAGAAGAGAAGCAACCAAGGGTAGAACTGATATATGATGAAGTCCTCTACAAACGAATCCACTATCAAACATGGTCAGGAAGAAATTGCCCCCTAATGCATTTAAAAGATTGATGTTCAGGCAATTTAGCTTCTCTAGATGTGTTAATAGCCATATGTCTAGCCTGCGAAAATCTAAGAAGTCCTTGTGAGGAAGCCTACAACTAAGCGTGACACCAGACCAATTAAGGAAAAGCTTAAGAGAAACTTAAAAACTTAGGACCAAGAACTGGTCATATGGTACACAATCACAAAAATGGTATTCATTCAAAACACTTCGCCTACTCCTTAACAACCACCACATAAATCCCATTAACATTAATGAGCACAAACCATTACATTTAAGATGTTAAAATTAAAATCCCCCTTAGACCCCCTTTGGTTTGGGTGCATATTCACACGGGGGGTCACTCCGGGCAACGAGAGCCTTCGGATGGGCATATATGCCTTATATTCCTTGATGTGGACCGTAGATAGCGTTCCTCGTTTGTGGGGTATCCTTGTATGAATTTTTGTATATTGTATGCTTAGGTGTGCAAAATACTATAAGATTTCAGTTAATATACTATAAGGTGTGAATTTGATACGTGTATAATATAATTTAAGGGCTCTCACCGCTGCCCCTGACGTGACCCCGTGTGAATATGCACCCAAACCAAAGGGGGTCTAAGGGGATTTTAATTTTAACATCTTAAATGTAATGGTTTGTGCTCATTAATGTTAATGGGATTTATGTGGTGGTTGTTATATATATATAAAAAAATTTTGGGCCCTTGGGCCCTAAGAGAAAAAACATAATTAATATTTGAGTTGAACAAATCATGAATGTATAAATTATAGAAATGAAGTCATTGCATGGAACTCGAAACCCAATTTATGCAACATCAATATGAAATATGAGCTACAATGTAACAAAATGTTTAAGGAGGAAAACATTGGGAAGTATTTAACCATGAAGAAATACCACAAGTTTGATCCTAAGCATATGTTGCAGCGATCCATAGTTGTGATTCTTTAGAGCATGCACTCCCAAATCATGTCTTAATTTACGCCTTCTCATCTTTAGAGCATGCACTCCCAAATCATGTCTTAATTTACGCCTTCTCACTTTCTGCATTATTTCTTGGATCCATAGAAATTCTAGCGGCTATATTATGACTATTACACATTATCCACAAAATCCAGCGGCCTATGGCAAGATGGTGTCAACCTACAAAAGCAGAGGCAAAGACCTTGTGGCAAACCAACAACCACGTACCTGCGGAAATGGCCATGTGTAATTTTGGTTCCCAAGGAAGCGTTGTGAATGGTCCAACGATATTTGGTATTACAAAGAATTGCACCACGGTTTGCGGTGAAACCTCCACGGAAAAACAAAGCCCAAATGGATGTATGCCCTAGAACCCGGAAGCAAAATCCGTCATTGAAGATCACGGAATCAATTACGGCCGACTCGTTCGACACGCCTTCAAGACAATGCAATCGGACACGCATAAACACCGCTCTACATCAACGAATTCATCTGTCCAAGCTGGTTTGATTTGTATCCAAGCACGATTCACACACTCTTTCGCCTGAGACTCTTTCCCGGAGGTGCATCACGATCCTAACTTAAACACGCATCACGATTCTTGAAGAGCACAAAGGCAGAGAACTAACACGCATCCACGATTCTTGAAGGGCACAAGGCAGAGAACTAACCTGCATCACGATTCTTGAAGGGCACAAGGCAGAGACTAAAATGACGTTTTGGCATGTTTTGGAGCAGCCGAAGTGTGCCCTAACTTAACCTGCATCACGATTCTTGAAGCAGCAAAGAAAAGCACAGAAACCCTAAATACAAGGGTTCGATGCGTGCATGCCCAATTCGACTCTTTTTAAAAAAACCTAATAAAAAAAACATTATAACTTTAATCGTGACCATACGATGCTGCTTCTCAAAAAAAATGAATGGCCAAGATAAGCGGCACTCTAGAAATACTGTTCAGTACACCTGGATGAATACGGCCATGAAATCATAGGAAAACCTTTGTGAATATCGTACAAAAACACAAAAAAGACCCCCTGTGATTATGCTAGATATTTGAGTTGTGTGCCAGTGCCAATGGCCACTCGACCTTTAGGTAACGTACGTAAGCCAACTCTCATCTAACAGATAAGACGAGACGCAGGCAAGGATATATTGCTGCATTATGTAAATGATTATGAAATTGATATAGACCAGCAATTGGCAGGTAATAAAGAACATATATTGCTGCATTGTGTATACAATTATGGAATTGATATCACTTCCCATTTTATCTTCGTGCATTTGGCTTCAATTAAAACAGCATAACTAGCAGTTGAAGGGAACTGTAACTCTTGTATTTTCAGCATAACCAGTTTATTGTATAGTTCACCTTTCATACATTTGTTTTGTAAAATGATAGATTCTTATCAGGGTATACATTTCGCTTGCAAAAAAAGGAATTTCTATATTTAAGAAAGGCGTCATTAAGAATTTCTATGTAGAAGAAGATTTGCTCGGCATCATCAAGAAAGATGTCATTCAAATCTAGGTTAAATTGCATACTGCACAACGGGGCAGTTTAGCCTTCTCATATCAACTGAAAATTGAGATAGAACCAACAGCCATGCTGCTCAGAAAGGCTTTATGGCATAGCAATGTGGGAGGTTAAGCCTGTATAATGCTTGATTTTTAATATGTCCCGTGCCCTATGAAATCTTGCCTCTTCTAAGATGCCATGTCTCTATGAACCGCCTCAGACTCTTGCTTCCAAGACAAGCATTCTGTCAGCAGGCCACCGACCCTCCATATACTTTCCAACGAAAGTGCCTGCTTCTAAGTTATTGCTCTCGTGGTTCATAAATTTTCTATGGACTTATAGAATATCTTTTACAAAAGATGTGACATCTCTTTGATTTGCCACAGATGCTCATAGTCTTAACTGCTGGCTTCAAGTCACTGTTTATGAAATACAGAATTTCCTCACTTTACGAGAAAAAGCTGATGCTTAGCAAGGTAGCTGAAATTTTATGACGACATTCCCCAGCATTGAGCATTAACATTTTTCAGCAAAGCATGCAATTGTTGCCCCGTGACTTGACCTATACTAGGCGAGATCTTTATGCATGTTAAATCATATCCTAACACAAAAGATGTTGACCATAATGATGTAGCATTGTACAATAAATATGCTTACTTCCGACATTTGGGATTTAAAACTAAATAGCGGAGGAAGAGCAGACCTTTTCAAGTATTGTATCCAAAAGTGTCACTCCAATTGGTCGGAAACTCTCCATGGTACCGGTTGCAACCTGGAGTAGAAGTTTCTTAATAAAAGAATGCAGATGCATGTTCCCAATAAAAATTCAGCTAATGTACCTGATATGCTAAAGTAATGAGGTCAGCCAAATGAAGCACAAGCCAATCAGAGACATTTTGTTGTTCTTTTGCACGAGCAAGGTCAAAATGCGTGTGATCCAGGCCTACAACAGTTGGTATTCGACTCAAGCATTTGAACATGTGATCACGCACATCTTCTCAGGATTTGAATCAAAACTAGGTTCATTTCAGTTTGATGTATTTAATGCAACAATGCAGGCTAAAACTTAACATACAACTGAGTAAGAAGACGAAAAAGTTTTAGCATGCATGTATGGCAAGTGAGATAGATCACAGATATTTTGCATGTGATATTTCTTCATTCGGCCACTTTTGGTTCCTGTAAATGTAAAGAAATAGGAAATAGAGATGAGTACACACTCTGCTGCAAATACACGTGTCCGGTATCTGGGATACTGGTATGCCAAGTGAACTGTCTTTTCATCTTTGATCATCATGCCCTCATCTTCACCAAGTTTGTCAGTTACAGCACTGGAATTAATTTTGTTCTCAGCTTTAGAATATGCTAGCACCTGCAAGAAATTTTTAACTGAAAATGTTAATAAAGATAGCACACTCTTCATAGTTGACATCATCTATTATTTATAATTAACTGATGATACTAATGTTTTCTGATCCAATGCACCGGAATAGAAGAAAGAAAGAATAAGGTTCGATAAATGCAGCACCCTTTGTCGGAGATTATTAGACTCCAAAAAGATGAGAGTAGATTCCAGGTTCTTTATAAGAAAACAATTGTACCACATCATGGCAAAGACGAAGCCAACGGGAGGGCAATACGAGGACATCTTTGCTTCCAACAACTGGTCGAGAGTCAAACGGTCGTAGAGTCATCATTATTCAAATTTCAAAGCTACATAGATTATAGATATTCAAACATAGTACAAGGCATACCTCACATGGGTTCGAGTCCCACATTGCAAATAGGTCTTTCTCTATGTTTTCATTTATCATGGCGTACTGCATTACAAGGCATATAATAATGAAGAATAGACCTGCTTAAACAAGTCTGATACTCTCAACATCACAGGTCCAATAGTTGGTGCATCTACAAACGACTGATGCAGCCCTTACTTTTCTCGTGTTTATATCAAGCAACAAATATGCAAAAAATCAGCATCTAAAATTATTTGGTTCATATAGTTACGGGTCTCTTTTTAGAAGGATGGGCTTTAGTTGTTGACACTACTGACTGGCGTAATGAAGGCTGTAGAAACAAGAGTTTGTTAACTTGTTAGCAAACATTTAACATTTTGGTTTGAAGGCGGTGAATTGACCGCTTAGAAGACGGCGTCGGCCAAAGGGTTTCTAAAATGAGATAATCAAAACCGCTTTGAGGAGCAAAGAGGACAAGCCGCTTTGCATAAATAACGCGCACCTAATCTAGAGCAGAATGAAATTAAATGAAATGAATTGATTTATTCATGTTTCCTTGACACCTAGAATCGTGAATGAAATTCTCTTATATAACCATTTAGAATAGAATAGAATACATTTATGTCCCTTGTGCCGTAAGGCCTCTGGACTTGTGTAGCATGGGCGAGCTCCCTAAAAAGGGTGCTACTAGCACATCACGCTGTTGTAATGTAGCCTTTTCTGAAGGCTGATTT
The DNA here is from genome assembly GCA_021234155.1 of Isoetes taiwanensis. Classification (NCBI taxonomy): domain Eukaryota; kingdom Viridiplantae; phylum Streptophyta; class Lycopodiopsida; order Isoetales; family Isoetaceae; genus Isoetes; species Isoetes taiwanensis. The sequence goes on along the minus strand of JAJEKV010000011.1, from coordinate 1,411,073 downwards.
TTTTCTTTTAATACCGGCATCCCGCTTTTACCTCGGCTTCTTGGCCGTGCAGTGATGCGTCGTTATCAATCAGCTTTTAGCTGAGCAATTTGTGTGGGGCTATATGACTCGTTTTGTATGGATCATATTACAAGCCCTCTTTCACTGTGTACTTCTCTGTGTCTTGTCGTCATTCTGTGGATCGCGTCTGCTAGATCCCGTAATGATTCTGTTGTCTTCATCAGCTTGTGGACTGGTTTTCCCCACCTTATATTTTTATATCTGTTCCTGATGTCTCCGTATGTCGGGCAGTCACTAATCATATGGTTCTCATCCTCTATTCTCCCCCCGTCACAGATTCTGCATATCCTGTCATCCTTATCTACCCCTCTCCACCTGTCTTTTTCGATTCTTAGATCATGGCTTCCCATCCTAAATCTGGCCAGCGTGTCCCTTCTGTTTTTCCCCAGTATGTTATCCTGGTATATCTGGTGTCCTATTTGTTGGTCTGGATTAAATACTTGTATGAGCCATTCTGTCTTGGGTCCTGTATGCTTTTGCAGCCATGCTCTTGTCGCTATGTCTGCCCACTCCTCATTCCACTGCCCCTCTTAGGTCACTCAGGTTTAATCCCATCTGTCTGGTCCATGTTGCCACCTCTTTAAACCATCCAGTGTTTTCGAGGATATGTGATTTTGCTGATTCTGTGATTGCAATGCTGGACAGTTTACCTTGTATGTCTCCCGCGTTATCTCTGAGCAGGTACCTTATGGTTCTCTCCCATGCTCTCATTTCCATTGGTTTTACGCTACGTTTGAGGGACCATGATTGTCGATTGGTGTATTTGTCCTTACCACAATTCATGCATTGCCATTGCCTAAGAATTCCTTCTGCTTTTCCCGGTTTCTTTTCTGTTAAACTGGCCCCATGCTTCTACGCTCCGCATAACCGAGTGGTGGCTATTCTTTGCTTATTTGAATAGGTAACATTTGATATCCCAATCCGTTATTCTGCTTCTGTTACAAAAGTTTTTCATGTTAAAGTAACTTCCTATAGCCGATTGGAATCTAGCGTTAGCTCCTTTGGCCCATTTCCCTGTGCCGTGCACATCATAACCTAGATATCGTGATTACATTTGGTTCCTCTATCTCTTTATCTTTATATCGAAGGGTTTATGCGTTCTTGTGCCCAAAGATGACTATTTTAGTTTTTGCTAGATTCCTTTGTCGACCATGTATCCTCCGCGAGAATTGTTCTAGAATTTTGAGCAGTCTGTTCATTCCTTTATTCTTTGTTGCCATCATACTAAGGTCATCCGCATATAGCATTATCGGTACCTTCGTGTCTCCTAGAGTGGGGGCATACTCGTCTCCATGCTGCTCTGCTATGTACCCCTGTAGTGCGTCTATGTATATTCCAAGCGAGTTGGGGATAGCGGGCAGCCACGCTTTACACGGTGTCACAGTTATCGGCTGTCCTTCTGTTCCATCTTAGCATACACCACGTGGTATAGTCTTGATATCGATCCTACCATGTTTTCGGGGCTTGCATGTCCATCAATCTCTTTAGCAACTTCTCTCGGGATCAGTATCAAGCGCTTTTACGAAGTCTACAAAGCAAACATATTATTTTCCTTCCCCGCACTTTGTTACGCTCTATTAATATCCGAAGGGTCACGAGGTGATCGTGGTTGAGTGCTCGGTCTGAACCACGCTTGCCTGTGCTCTCATATTTCCTTCTTACGCCCATTTCTTTAGTTTGTTATCCAATACCTTTCCAAACCATTTTCTTGTAAAAATCGAGCTTACCATTATCGATCACTGTAGTTCCCCCGGATCTTTTCTATTTCACGCCTTATGTAAAGGTATGACTCTATTGTATGTCCATCAATGCGGAAGTCCTGTATTTATGATGCCATTAAAAATGTCGTAACACAATGCGCCTATTTACGTTTTAAGACACTTGGCCAGTTCCACAGTTAGTCCATATAGATTGATTGCTTTATGATTGGCCATCTGTTAAGGGCTAGCATTACTTCTAACATGTTGAAGCATGGTTTGTCCCGATCATCTTTGTATTGGTATCGGTCTTTGGAGGTGCCCCGTCTTGTATAATTTGTCCAAGTAACTCTCCCATCCCTCTGTTCCAATGTCATCTTGTTCGTTCTTTGTTTTCATATTGCTACCCCCTCCTTTGTTTTTGAGTCCTCTCCAAAATCTTCTGGGCTGTTTTTTCAGCATTTTCCCCAAGTACCATTGGTGCTGTAACAGGTTATTGTATCTCTTCTTCTTCAGTAATCTTATGTATGCTGCCCTTTCTTCCCGGTATGTCTTCTTTCCCCTGTGTTTTCTTACCTTCCTCTTGTATTCTCTACACTCTACAAGGTGAAAAAGCATAATATGTCAAGGCATGGCATGTAGCCATATGATTTGTGATGCTTCAACGCTACATTATACCTGCTGGATCTTTTGGCACAAGCATTAAAACAGTACAAGATTTGTTGCAGATTTAATCAATGATGATGCCATTGTGATGATTTGTTGCAGATTCTTACAAATCTAAGGCGAGGGAGGGACTTCTATGATAAAATTCACTCATCCTTATGGCCCACGTCATCCTCGTCCTACCTCAATGAATTAATTTACCTCCTAAACAGGAACCCATAATTCCATATTTACACATGATGTTACTTCCATGCACTATATATCCAGAAAATAACGCAGCGTGAGGGAGAAAGCAAACCATGGTGCATTTCCAAATTGAGCTCCATCCAAAGGCAGATAACTTCTCCATCCATTGCAAATTTTTTAGAGACCAAAAGCACATCAAAGCATATTTACAAGTGGTTCAGTGCAACCAATTTGTAAATAGGAACTTGCAACACATATTCTGAGGCCTTGAATTGGATCCAGTGTGATGGCGAGACCTGCTAACACGAAAACATAAGCATTTTCTCACAAATAAAATTTAGAGTCTCGTTTGTTATGAAAGTAGCAGAAACGGCAGCATACGACCAAAAAAGGCTCTAAAACAGGCAACCCGAAAAGATTTGCACCATGGTGGTGCCGGTTAGCCCGGTTTGCACAGTGCCAAATGGCGACAAAGACGACCGCCAATTTACAGTTAATAGCAAGTTTTTAGCAGTTTCTAGCATATTCTAAGCATATTCGAGCATATACTTAGAATATGCCAAAAACCCACATAAACAAGGGTTTGCCCCCCTAGGGGCAACCCAAAAACATGATAGGTCATAGTTGTTTAACATGGTTTTGATATTCTATTACTTTTCTTGTACTTGGATTTGGTTTCGAATCAAAATGTCATATGCTCTCGAACTTGAAGACTTGTTTAAATATATGCTTCGCATTGGGTTGCCGTATTTTTGTTGTAATAGTTTAGGGATTTTGCCTGAATGTAACAGTTACTAAACTTCCAAGGTACACAAATATACATTCATTCTTATAAAGAAACACTGAAAGCATCACCATTTCCAAAGTTAGGAGTAACATGTCATGGCCAAGGGAGTGTTGTATAGCAACTTAGGCTAATTGTTGGCAAGGGTTAGATTATCATCTAACATGAAACTAAAACATTGTACAATTAATACATTCTTAGGATGGGTCCTAGATCAACACATATCACCTATCTCAACATCATCAATATCAATGTGAAAGGAAATAAAACATGTCAATTTGAGGGTCAGACTAATGGAATAAATGAAACGTGATAACTATGAACTCAATGGGGTAAAAACAAACAAAGAATCTAATGGGACAAAAGAATGTAAACCCATAAGTATCAAAGGAAAGAATGAAACAAGTTGAGATCACTTTATTAGAGAAAGGAGTAAATGAATAATAAGATGAGTGGGCCGAACAGGAAAAATGGGTAAGGACATGTGAAGATGCTCGGTCACAATGGCCAACACCTAACAAAAGCTTTCAAATCAAAGGATCAAGTGTACCTCAAATTTGGGCAATATGAAGTAGCTGGAGTACTTATGATTAGAGAAACAAAGGGCATACAAAGAAAAAATATAGCAGGATGAAACTAGTGGAATTTGTAGAGCAAAAGGACTAAACCAATAAAAGGGACTATGAGAACAAATGGAAAGACAATTTTAAAAGGAATGGGAGAAATGGAACAAATAAGAATAACAGCACGGGTGGAAATGGAAGTAAACAAGATAAATGAATCTACATAACATCGAGCCGTGAAGCAGAAATGGAGTTGGGCCATGCTAGGATGCAAACTGAACCAATAGGCGTCTTTGGGCGGTCTAGAGGGAGTGGAAAAAAGGAGAACACTAGACGGATAAAATGGAATAAATCGACTCATAAAAAGTATAATTATAATGAAACAGATGAAACTTCTATCATGAATATCTAGCAATGTGTAAGACCATAATACATAAAATATTAGGATCACAAAGATCATGCGACAACAAATCCATATTGGAAGAACGAAATAATGAGAACGAAATGACTACCTATTTGCCTGAGATAGAACATTTGTTACTCCCTAGCCGAGCAAATTAGAGCCCCACAAAATTCAAGAAACAAGTACAATCAATTGAAACTAAAAAAGGAACACGAAATGTGAAGATGCCAAGCGAAGTAAATAGAGTCAATACAACAAATGGAGAATTAACAAAAGGATGAAATGGAACAACAGGGTTGGTAAAGACAAGACCACCTTAACACAAAATGAATATTAAAGTGGCAAATAAGACTACCTGACTGGAACCCAAACTAGCAAGCAGAATCAATAGTAAACACTAATAGCAAGGTAATACCTTGAGTCGAAATATTGCAAAAAATAAAGCAAAGGCACTAAGGGGATCAAATAAAACGTAAAAGCGAAATTAAAGATGCAATGAAAGAAGTTTCAATCATACAAAGCGGATAAACAAGTGACAACTAGAACAAATGACTATGGAGTTAATGGAAGAAAATAGAACAAAAAGAACAAATGGGACTAAAGAGACTCATAAAATAATATAAATAACAAGAATGAAGCAAGAGGAACGAAGATTAAATGAAAAGGAGGAGAATGGATCCAACAAGATTAAAGGAGCAAGATGGACAATTAAGACTAATATTAACACTAGAGCCAGCTAGAGTATATGCCCTCATGGAATACCCACACAAATCAAACTATGAAACAGAAGTAACAATGATAAACAACATGATAATGAAACCCAATTGAACCAATGAAAAATAACCTCAATGGGGCTAATAAAGTTGAGGAAGACAAGACCACCTTAACACAAAGAAAAAGTGAATGAAACAGGTGCTAAAAACAACAGGATTACAAATAAAGGATACAAGGGAACCAACAAGTAAGAATAAAAAGAGCAAAATAAGAGAAATGAAATTGAAGCAATTGCGAGGGAATACATCAAGTAAATAGCAGACAAAAGGATTAATGAGATAGATAGGATATATAGACAATATTGAGGTTAAAATTAGAAAGCAGAAGGAAACGGAACCAAAATAACAAAGGTAGTAGTACCTTGAACTGAAATGCTGCAAAAATGAAGCAAAAGGAACTAAGGGGTTTAAATACTAATAAGTAACCCTAGAACAAGGGATGCAACTAGAGCAAGTAGAACAATGAATGAAACGAATCAAAAGTGGGACCAACAAATCTATTTGTATGCCTGAATCTACATCTAATGCTAAAAAAAAAGGAACGCCACAGAGACGTTCCAACAATAAAACCATTGAATTAATGACAACTAGAAACAATATTGAAATAGGGTCGACTTTTTGATATTCGCGCATTCTTAAGGTGCCACGTGTCATCCCCAATAACCGGAATGTCAGTCGGGTACCCCACGATTCGGGTGACAGGCTGAACAGCTCACCTTAACAATTTTTAGTTGATAATTTTTTTTGGTTCATAGTTTTGGTTTTCAAAGATCAAAGCATTTGAAGCCACTCATCTTACGCAAAAGCAACATTCTTAAAGGCAAGCGGGAAGGAAACTTACCTTTGTGGAAGTGGCGCAACAAAGCGCTTGAACTGGTGCGCAACACAATGGCGACCCGGGAAGTGGTGCGTAAGAAATATGCAAAAAAGGGGAAAGCCGGAATCATAGTTGCCATAGCATTCTTGTTATTCTGTCCGAAAAAATGGTATAACTATGACTATGTAACCAAGAATGTCGCAAAAAACACACCTGGTTCTTGCAACAATCTCGCGGTGTCGGATCAAAAGGTTTGAAGAGGAAAAATGGCCATATCAAAACCCCTTCCGCGGTTTAAGAAACACCAACCGGATGCTGAAGAGCTTGAAGATGGCGAAGGTAAACCAAGCTACATAAACTTATGATGCACGAGTGGCAGCCGGACTTCAGAGAACGCCATAGCCAAAAAGAAAACAGGAGGCGAAAAACGCAGAAGCAGAGCATGAAAGAACCTAAGCAGCCGCCTCCATCGCCAAAAAAAAAACATAGAACAAAAAATCACAGCGAAGCAGAGCAAGCATCGGTGAAAGAACCTAAGCGGCCGCTTCCATCGCCGAGCAAAAATGCCTTCAAAACGCTTCCCGTAAAGCAAGCCTTCATCTTAGTAGCTTGGCTCGATGGCGCTCGCGGAGATCTGCCCTGGCGCCTCGCCGGAATCATGGCGCATAGAGGAGCAAGCCAAGAAAAAAAAAGGGCAAAAGGGGGAGAAAAAAAAAGTCTCCCCTATTTCAATATTGTGGGGGAAGGGGAGTTGGTCCCACTTTCCAGGTGCCGATGACCCGCTCACGGCTACCGCCGGTCGCGGGACCCCACCGGACACCCGGAAAGTGGTCCCAACTACCCTTCCCCCATACAAAAGACTATGGAGTTAATGGCACGAATAGAACAAACATGACTAAATGGGCTAGCATAATGCAACAAAGTAAATAATGAAAGAAGTGGGAGAAGACCAAAGAGAATAATAGAATAGAATGGATCCCAAGATTAAAGGAGCAAGAGAGACTACTAGGTTGACTCGATTAGGTAAAATAGTAGAGCCTAAAATGATTAAAGGCACTAGTAGAATACCTAGACAAATGGAACTATTGAAGCAACTGAACAATGATCCAAAAAGAGCAAATTGCCAAGGAAAGTTTTTAATCTAAGATGAAATGAGACAAATATGATGGTCTAAAAGGGGCAAAAACAAGAATAAAGGGAAACAAATAAAAGCAAAACGATAGAACTAGAGACGCTCATATGATGAATGGAGCTACTTCAACTAATATATATAGTGCAATGGAACTACTCAAGAGAACAAAACAACATGGAACCAACAAAGCAAATGGGGCAAGTATACCCAAAGGATCTAAACATATAATGGCGAACAAAAACGGATGGCGGTGGTAAAACAAAAAGTATATTACATGCCTGGAGCAAGGACCTTGGAAAAATCCAGGGACAAATAGGATAGGGAAGCAGCAAAAGCTGTGGAGAGAGAGAGAACGAGAACAGAACTAGAAGAACAAAATTTGTGCATTATAACACATGGGACTAAAAGAATTAATGAAGAAAACAAAGTACAAATGGCTACAGGGAATGGATTAAAACGGAGCAAAATAGAACAAAAGGGGACAAATGGGATACACATTGAGATGATTAAAGCAATGAAAACTAGTAGAACAAATGCAACACATGGGATAACTAGAAAAGAAACAAAAAGGAGACTAACATGAATAATGGACCTAAGGGAGCCAACTAGATCAAAGGAACTCATAAATTAAAGAAATTAAATGAAATGTAGAAATAATAAACCAAATGGAGCAAAAGCAGAGCAAAATATAGACTTCAAATGGAACTAAGATCCAAGTGAAAAATAGAAGCGTAGATACCAACTTGATGCAAAACCAAAGCCAACTAGCCAACCTTTGATAACAACCCTAACCAACAGACAGAACTGAAAGAACTTAAACCGGACATGTACACATGAAGACCCTCAATTTCATGTGAAAAATAAGCTAAAGAAATAAAACAATGCACCGAATGTAATAAAAAACAATATTATAATCCCAAGTATAGACAGACTGTCAAATCTAGACGGTATCGATACTTGGTATCGATAGCTATGTACGAGGAAACAAACATACAACGAAAGTACTGGAGATCAAGAAACGAACCTGGATAAGTACTTTATGTAACATTAACTTCTCACTGAACGATTATCCAAAGCATTTGAAAATAGAATCTGGAATCTGCAACCTTGTAGAAATAACAAGCAAGGATGATGACAATAACAATGCATGAACCTCAACCAAATGGTGTAGTCCAAAGGCTTAATACCTTTGCACAAATGAAAGCCAAAAAAGCATTACGTCAATCCACGCTTAACCCAAAAGGAGGCTAAAGCATGTGACTCTTACTCCAAAAGTGTGAACCCTATAGAGTCTCTAAGTCAATAAAGGATAGGACTCACCAACGTTTAAATGATCAGGATATATTATGGAGAAGCATCTCTAGGTTGAAAGCACTTAAACGAAATATAAATGGTCATATCAATTATGTAGCACGAACTAACAAACATGAAAACTCAAACAAAGGGGATTTGTTATGTAAAACTAACATAGGGACTTGTGGCACATTGGTAAAGTGGCAACAAAGGGGAGCCCCTAGGAGAATAGCAATCAATCTGACTCAATGGCCATAATAGATGAAAACGATGGATAAAAAGGCAATGAATATTAGGAAAAGCAACAAAGGCATGCAAAAGAAATCCTAGAACAAAGTAGGTCTGCCATTTGAGTGATGATTGCAAATATTTAAAAATTGGCTAAGATGTGAACGCTGGAGGCCTTTTAAGCCTGTAGCTTAAAAGGTGTTTGGTTAGACATATTATGTTACTTGAGAAATATACAGCAGTACTTCATTTATCTTATCCTAATGTATGCTTAGCAGTGCAATCAGAAACCAAATACACTTAAAATCTCATAATATGTGATTGGTAAACTAAGCATAAATAAATGGTGCATTTTCTGTTATCAAGATCGCTGCATGTAAGATGCAGGAAACTAAGCGTGATGGTGTGATACGCTTAAAAAGGCTTGTGGTCATTATTTGTAGATGCTATAAAGTGAGATTCAAACGGGTAGCGAGAAAAGCATTAAAAAGCAAAGGTGTGGTTTAACGGTTCTTCTAAAGGTGGCAAATGATCCCTTTTGTCGCGGATTTGAATGAGCTCTTAGTGTCCAAAGTATGAACGAAAGTTTGAGGAGGAATGGCAATAGAACTGCGTTACTGCGTTGGTCAGCATTCAAATTGCAGACTAATGGTGGACAGAGAGGAGACCATGATTGCAGTACGCTTGATTGGCAGAGGATACCATGATTGCAGCAAGCTTCAAAATTGGTTTGTCGGATTGCTACCTGAATCGCAGCGAGAACCAGAATGGCAGCCTGGCCACTCTAATTTGCAGCACAGTTATGGATTAAGACAACTCAACTTAGTGATTGAATAAGAAATAAAATGGAATACCAACGATCCGGTATCATTTCTCAACAAATACACAGTGATGCACAGGGATACGCATGAATGCCACAAAATGAAAAAGAAAAGAGAGAAAACGGACCGCTTTGTAGACTCGTTTATTTTGGAAATCCATAGTTAATCTGCAGCAAAGGATTTGATGTCGACCATAGCCAGAGCTTACATCCACAGTCGTGGAGATGAATCGACAGCAACAAAAGGCGGTTCATTGAGTCTCCAGAGTAATGGAGATGAATCGGCAGCAATAGGAGGGACATCCTTAGTTAGGAGCTCTCCACATCTGGCAACTTCTGATGGATCTGGTGTAGCTGAATCTATCATTTGAATCCAGCCACAACCGATTATTTGAGCCCCAAGCTCCACGGTTAATGCCTAGCTGCCATAGAAGGCAAACCTCCCTTCCCAAAGCAGCATCCTGCCTCCATTGCTGTGGATATTCAAAGAGGCTGAAATCTTAGCATAAATCTTAGCATCCAACTCGCCCAACTTATCATCCCTATGAGCAGCAAGCCTCTATTCCATTCCCTTTTTCCAAGCCGGGGCGCGTGTCTGGTCCTGACAACGCTCCTGTCCTTCCAGAGCATCCAAGATGCTATCTTCCAGCCCAGAACACTCACCCACTGGGCGCTTTCCTAATCTGATAGCCGCAGCCTTGGTAGACGCAGTCTTGACTGCCGCAGTTCTAGCAGCCTAGCCTCTAGGCATGATGCAAACAAATAGAGAGACCAGAAAGCAAACTGAAAACAAGGGTTGGGAAGCAAGGCTTAATCTCACTGTCAATGAGGAAGATGCAATCAAAATGGAGAGAACCAAAAGCAAAACCTTGAAAACAAGGTTTTGGGAAGCAAGGGCTTGCTCACACTGCCAAGGACGAAGATGCCTTCCTGCTGCAACTAAGAACAAATGCTGTTGCCAAGCAAATGGCCACAATAAAAACCCTTCTGTAGCTTTAACCTGATTGCAACTTGGTAAATGCTGCTGCCAAGCAAATGGCCACAATAAAAACTTTCTGTAGCTTTAACCTAATTGCAACCTGATGAGATCAAATGAAGGCGGCCGGATCGAGCAAATGACCACTGAAAAATCATTGCAGCTCCGCTCTGAAACGATTAACGCTGACCCCTGAAGACAATATCTGCAGAAATCTACTCCATTTGCAATTTGGGCAGAACAATCGGCCAAACTACGCAGGTACAATCTTGAAAGCAAATCGATGCTGACCCATGAAGAAAAACTCTGCAGAAAATATACCTCTTTGGACCTTTGTTGATTATCCAGCAATGGATAATCTGATCGAATCTGCAATTGGGAAGGCGAAAAAATATAAATTGGGAGAACGCCGCCATGTCCATCGATTAAAGATAACAAGACAAAAAGGATGTGGATATTGCCTTGCCATATACACAAATACAGCGCTGCCATACACATCAAAATAGAAGATGTTCAGACAGAGGAAAGGCAAGCAGCAAAGCTGTAAAAGCTTCTACAAACACAGTGGTAAAACCTCCATCCAAGCCACAAGCATTCAGGGATCAAAATTTCTGCCGTAACACAACCCAGAAATTTCACCAATACAAGATCAAAACCACTGCATCACACAAGAAGGCAAAGACTGTCATCTACAAAAACAAAAACTAAGTAGGAAGTAGGTAGATAGGATGGGACACTAGAAGGCAAGAGAAGATGGAGCAACCAAGGTAGGAGCTCAAGAGAATGCCGATAACCTACCATAGCATAATGAGGCTATAAATAGAGCCAACATGAATAGGCGTCCCCATCCAAAGAATGTTGGTTCTATTGCTATCGCAATAGAACCATGGCATTCATTAGCTCTTGATTAAAGGGGCCTTTTAATGGGCGTGTCCTATTTCTTTGCACCTAAGCAACCTTTAGCCATGAAGGTAGTCCATTCTTTGTTGATTAAGAAACCTATAGCAATAAAAAATAGTCTTTTTTCTTGATCAAATTCATTAGAAGATTTTATAATTAACCATTGTGATCCAATTTGCATAAGCTAAGAGATAACTGTATCTAAAGGTTCAACATTTCGAAGCATACGACATTTAAGCTTTTTTCATAATAGCCACATAACATGGAGCTTCCAACAACGCATACACATAGCTAATCTTATTTTTTAATCTAAATATTTAGTAATTACAACACTTTCTATCCTACCCTCCTTTAAAAAATCCTAAAAAAACCTAGCATGTGGATATCATATATAAAAGGCATGAAATGATACGTTCTACAAAGAAAAGTTTTTTTGGTGGCACATAGTGACATTACTTGCTTAGTAGGCAATTTCAGCTAGATACTGATCATCAAAGCCCCCCCAGTATATTTTCATGCAATCACCCGTCAACCTGAGGCAAATGCGTTGAATGGAATTCCTCACAGAATAGGACGTCAAGATAATCTACAAAGGCAAGCTAGATGGTAGTGGACTCACTCTATCGATACATTTTTTGTAAGGAAAATTCATTGTAATGCGATCTCAACCTTATCTAACGAGTTCGACAATAAGATTGAAGAAGCACTAGCCGCAAGTAAGGAATACCAGGACGCATGGGCTAGTATTTGCAAAGAGGCCAGGATTGATAAGTAAAGTGAAACTTATAAATAGTATAAAAAGATAGGAAAACTTTTATATTTTAAAGATAAGCTTTGCATGCAGAAGTATCTGAAATATAGCCAGTCACGTGGGTTTCGTGAAAACTTAGTTGAAAATAGGAAGTAATTAAATTTGGTCTGGCATGAGGAAGGGCATCACCAACTACATTCGGCAATATCAGTTGTGCCAGCAGACGAAGATAGAACAACTTCAAATCCCGAGCCTGCTAGAGCCCCCAGCGCTAAGCAGAAGATCATCCCCATGGATTAATGCCTCAGGCTAGACACATGCACAATCGCCTGTCAAAAGTAGAAGTCTACAAGCAGCTTCATATATCCAAGAGTTAGTAGAAGATGTTAGGAATTACCTCCTAGCAGCTAGGAGTCGGCAAAAGAGTCCTTCAAATAAGCATAGATCAGCAAGAGAATTCCAAATAGAAGATAAGATCTGGCTAAAAATTAAAGTGAAGCAAGCCAAGCTACGAATTGGGAAGTGTAACAAACTTGCTCCAAGGTGGGCGGTTCCTTTTGCAATAACCGAGAGGATAGAAAACTAGTCCTATCAATTGGAGTTTTCGGCCGCTTTAAGATACACAATGTATTCCATGTAACTCTCCCAAAGAAGCAACCCCAGAATTTCCAACCTTTGAAGATGACCAATCTTCAAAAGTACGGGAGATGATTAAGGAGTAGATTGAAATCACTCCAAAGGTACTTCTTGAGGATGCTACATAGGTGATGGAGTCCGTCCTAAAGAAGGAATACTTATGGAGAAATGCAAGGGTCGGCTCGTGGGTGTAAGCACAGAGTTGGGGGGCAAATTCGCGCACGGTAAGCACCCCATCAGCACCCGATCTAAGAATAATATTTTACTTGTTATGGTGCCCAGCGTTGCTGGGCTAACATTGGGTACCTGTAAATGATTAAGCCGCAATATAACTTGTATTTATTGGGGGTTACAAAGATCTTTGATTTGAATAAACTGATATATACAACATGATAGGTCATAGTTGTTTAACATGGTTTTGATATTCTATTACTTTTCTTGTACTTGGATTTGGTTTCGAATCAAAATGTCATATGCTCTTAAACTTGAAGACCTGTTTAAATATATGCTTCGCATTGGGTTGCCGTATTTTTGTTGTAATAGTTTAGGGATTTTGCATGAATGTAACAGTTACTAAGCTTCCAAGGTACACAAATATACATTCATTCTTATAAAGAAACACTGAAAGCATCACCATTCCCAAAGTTAGGAATAACATGTCATGGCCAAGGGGGTGTTGTATAGCAACTTAGGCTAATTGTTGGCAAGGGTTAAATTATCATCTAACATGAAACTAAAACATTGTACAATTAATACATTCATTAGCTCTTGATTAAAGGGGCCTTTTAATGGGCGTGTCCTATTTCTTTGCACCTAAGCAATCTTTAGCCATGAAGGTAGTCTATTCTTTGTTGATTAAGAAACCTATAGCAATAAAAAGTAGTCTTTTTTCTTGATCAAATTCGTTAGAAGATTTTATAATTAACCATTGTGATCCAATTTGCATAAGCTAACTGTATCTAAAGGTTCAACATTTCAAAGCATACGACATTTAAGCTTCACCATGTAACTTTTTTCATAATAGCCACATAACATGGACCTTCCAACAACGCATACACATAGCTAATCTTATATTTTAATCTAAATATTTAGTAATTACAACACTTTCTATCCTACCCTGGATATCATATATAAAAGGCATGAAATGAAACGTTCTACAAAGAAAAGGTTTTTTTGGTGGCCTGTTCTACAAATAGAAATTTCTTTGGTGGCCTTGTTTGAGACATAAAACTGCTTAAGATCATCACCATGCACTATAAGATGATTGATTCTCTCTGTGTCAATAGGTTAAGCACTACTAACTTGTATATGTTATCGTAAATCAACAAAGATTAAGTGCTACTAACTTGTAGTGTGACAGTAAATTATGAATCTAAGAAGGAAGCCAGTAACTCAAATAATCTCCTATCTTTACGGCTTGATAGCCAAGGGGTTTAAACACAATATCAGAAAGCCTACATGATGTTAATCTTGGCTAAACATTTTTTTTATTGAGAGAAATTATCTGCTCTGCTATCCACTCCCTAAATGTGTAAAAACTATTTGTTCCACCAACATGTCAAATAAAGGGGGCATTTCTGAATATCATCTGTGAGATAAAGCCATCCATTTATTCACTCTCATATTCATAAGCTAATCCTTCCAGATCCCATTCCATCAAGAATCAATATTCTCATTTCTACCATAAAAAACTACTCAGTAACATATTCTTGCCTTCTGCTGGCATAAGATCCATAATTTGTTTTGTCAAAACGCTTGCCACAAGAAAACACCAACAACTGTAAGTCAAATTGGAGGGGTATCTCTACCAAATCAGTTCAATTCCTATATCTGAGTTCCTCTTAGTCATTATTAGCATTCCAAAATGTAGAACCCGTGTTTCAATCCTGTGGGGAGCCATAAAAAGACATCAAACATATGAAAAAACCATTCTGCCATATAACTTACTGAGAAGAGAATGGTCTCATTAGTTTGCACTGGCTTATTACACATCCTGTGTGCAAAACAACTGCTAAGCAGCCTCCATCTAGTGTCATAAATAAGGCAATAGACTGTCATCAAAGCAAGTCATAAATTAATGTCAAATTAAAAACTAAGCATCGATAGATTGCCAATGAAAATAAGCCATGTGCAAGTTTCTTTGTTTGATGAACCCATGGCAAGATGCCTCTAGCTTATAACTATACCATTTATTTCTTTCTAATGTACATAATGCTTATCGTCTTTCCTCCTAGCCAGGTATCCGCATTCTAAAGGAATGTTGCTGAGGACTCTGACAGGAACGAACAATACAGAAAATACTCTGTTGCAGAAAACAATCTGTTGCAGATGAAAATACTGGATGAGAAATGGGAAAAAGTAGAGGATATGGGACCTCTGCATGCCATTATTTCCCCAGCTATTTCACCAAGAGTAGTAAAGAAAATACATTGGACGATAAGAAGTCGGCTTTCCAAATTAAAAACTCACAGAATGGGAATCGAAAGAAGTTTCTATGAGGCCTTAGCATCATACATGATAAGAGCTAAGCCTGATGCCTGACTCCAATAAACAACATTGGGAATTAGAGATGATTGACATGAAGCTTTTGTCTACATGGTTCTGCCCTTTCGGAATGCAGGTCCTGGCTTCTGAGGCAAAGAACATCCACGATGATTTTATTGAGCAAGAGAGCTATACCACAGATAAAAGCTTCAATCCAATCCGGATAAAAGTGCCATTCGGGTGTAAATTTGATAGTGGTACCCCAAAAGCACTGTCCGGACACTTGCTTTAAGTGCTTTAGGTGCTTATTCCTCGATCAAAATTTAGAGTAACAAATTATGAGGTTGTTATTCTAGAAATTATTTCTAGAAAGCGGCCAGCACCTCAGTGGTTAGTCACCGAGGCCTCCACCCAGTCGGAGCCAGTCCTCTTCGCAATATTCGATGAGCATGGTTCGAAGGAGAGTGGCTCAGACTGGGTGGAGGCACCTGCGACTGCACAAAGGGCCATTGGCAGGTATCACATTCTCGACTCACGAGTCGAGAAGCCTGCAGCAGGGTTCTAAAGAATGTGAAGACATTGGGTAGCTGTGCAATCCCGAATCGCGAGTCGAGAATCCCTCAACCTGCCAACAGTCCAGAGTGTACACTCCCTCTTCTCGCCTCGCGAGTCGAGAAGAAGGCCTGTACTTCCTGGATTGTTGGCAAGCTGAAGTATTCTCAACTCGCCACTCCCTTCTGCATGTCTCCTGCAGTGGATTTGCTGTGAGTTAGAAATGGAGATTCTGTAAAGCAATTCCTATTCTTAGTTCTTGCTGGGAGAAAGATATTCCTAGTTATCTGTTAATGCTCTGCAATATCTTACTTCCTAACACCAGTCTCTGATGATTTCTATCTCGGTTGCTTGCTACTACTCTAACCACTATTCTCACTTGTGCCTGTACAATGTATTCAACTCAACCACAAGCAAGAAAAAGATAACAAAAAAAAGAAAACAATACAAAGATTAATGAGATTAATGAGAAAACAGAGAACAGTGGAGAACAGTACAGAGAACAGTGGAGAACAGTACAGAGAAATGAGATTAAAAAAGGGTATGATATTACAAAAACATACCTGGAAGATTTGCTGGATGAGGAGGAGGCTTCCGAGTTCGCTTCCATGTTGGCAAAGCGTGAATAAGGATTTGTCGGGCTGTAAATTGTATCAGGGATTAATAAGAGCCTCTAACAACAGAATAAAAGTAAAAATGCACTAAAGGACTTACAGAAAACTAAAAAGCAGCACTAAAAGGGGCCTCACTTTCTTCTCAGGCGGTAACGCCCGCTCGAACAATGAATCTGCGCGAGAACTTCGGCGCTGGAAGCGTCCTGATCCGTCGACCAAGCTGCTGTCATAAGATGGCCTTGGAATCGCAAGAATCGGTAAAGCGGGCGCCTGATCGGTAAAGCGGGCGCCTAAGGAAACAGATGAGGAAGAGTGATCAGAGAAAACAGGGGAGGAAGAATGGTCGGGGGGGAGAGGAAGAGGGTGCAGTTAATTCTGGCTGCACCCTCGAACCTCGTAAAAGTGCAATAATAAAAACCATTGTCACGTGTGGGCCATGCCCTCCATGACGTGGCAGTGCGGATTGCTGACATGGCCACGATTTCAGCCTCTGAAGAGGCGCCACGTGGCCATGACAAGATATGAAAGGGTGGGCTATATGTTTTAATGGTTATGGTTATATGTTTCAATGGTTATGGTTATATGTTTATATGGTTATATGTTTATATGGTTATATGTTTATAACCATATGTTTATATGTTTATATGTTTATATGTTCATATGTTTATATGTTTATATGGTTGTATGTTTATAACCATATGTTTATAACCATATGTTTACAATGTTTACATATGGTTTAGAATGTGGTTGTATGCTTTAATATGGTTATATGATTTTAGTTAATATGGTTGTATGATTTTAGTTAATATGGTTGTATGATTTAATATGATTATATTTAATATGTTTGTATGGTTTTATATGGTTCATATGGTCATATTTGTGGTGTTTGGGGCTATATGGTTTTAATGTGAGCTTTTTCATTCAGGGAACATGTGAGATGAGTAAAATGGAGCCAGGGAAGTCCAAAGGAGGCCATTGCCCTAGGCTCCAATGGAGGAAGATGGGTTGCCTTTTGTTGCACCCTTGCAATCAGACGGTATTTGCAGAGGGCATAATAACTGCAGTTGATCCATTTGATAGTGTGAATGATGAGAGGCTGGGAGATGAACATCTTGGAGTTGGCATTGTGAAGCTTCTTATCGAAGTTGATACAATCATGTCAGGGGAAGCTCTAGTGATTGCATTGTGTGCTCGAGGGCTCTTTGGAGTCCCAAGCTCAGTTGAGATGGCCAATTAGGTATATTACACACAAGAATGGTGATACTATAGATTTCCTAACTGAACTACACACCCCAAGGCCCACCCAAGGCCATGTGGAAGATTTGGTGGTTGATGAGCATCCTTTGATCACAAGGAAGAGACGCTATGTCTTTCATAAAAGGCAGCCAAAGGTGCCCAAGAGGCCTCGAAGTGACAAATATTTAGAAAGGATGGAAAGTATGGCACCAACCAAAGAAAACTGGAGGCAATTAGGGGACAAGAGTGTTGCAACCTAGATTGCACAAAGGGTACAATGTGGATGACCCGATGCGAGATAAGGTCCCAATACATTGGACAGCTTCAAAAAGATAGGATTAATTTCATTTACTCCTTGTGTAGGAATTCCAGCTATGATGAAAACACGGGGCCGGCTACTATATCAATTGAGGGGCATGAAGGTATGTATGAGAGCATTGAGATGGATTCTTGGGGTGAGCAAGTCTTCATTTTCTGACATCTTTGGAGCAAGGTTAGAAAAGGGCACACTTTGTTCCAACATGGTAATGCACTCACTTTGAAACCTAGAGCAAATACTCTAAAGGCCATTTGCGGTCTTGAGAGCTTTGTGAGATACATGTCTCAATCTATGCCTCACAAGTCGAAGGTGAACGAGCACGGTGTGCGAGTGGTGCAAAGAGTGTTGCCACAACACTATATCCAGAAGGAGTGCCTTAAGGAGGTCAACTCCATCCTAGAAACCTCTTGGAGGTAGGCCTCTTTCTCAATCACATTTCAGTAAGTTATGGAGCACTCACTTCTCGGACGTGAGTGTCCTACAACACATGCCATTCTCAAAGTGCAACACTTGCATTCAACTCAAGGATACACTTGCATCAACTGCAATAGAGAAAGAAAGAATGGCAATTAGGGAGCAATTTTTGCAGATCACCAAAGGGACCAAATATCATGTAGGCAGGTTGTATTGGCAAGTGGAGAACATTTTCCGAGATCTGGTAGGACAAATTTTTGTGTATAATTCATGATAAGATGGACCAACACAAGACTTTCTTGCCAAAGCTAGATCCTTTACCCAAGCGTTGTCAAAACGGCTTTTAGGATGAAAGTAAGTCGGCGGGTGTATTAACACATGGTCATGGAACTGGAACATATGGTCATTTTGTGCTTGATCTATGGAGAGATGATCCAAACTTCCATGTGAGCTCTATTTTCAAGTGCACGAGAACACTAGAGAAAGGATCGATAGAAGGGAGGAGGTATTCCCCTTCAAAGCACCCATTTTGAGGCTTTGATGGATGATCAACCGCTTTGTTACCAAAGGCAGATAAAAAAGCTCACATCCAAGGTGTCTAGTGAATCAAGGAGGACTTGGGATGATTTTCCCTTACTTGAGAAATCACTGCCTGAGGAGCTATGTGTTCAGTTGGACAACTGTTGGAAAGAAAACAAGAATAGATGGATGTTTGGGGCAATGTCATACTTGACAAAAAGTGGGAGTATTCAAAGTTGTGAAAGTGGGATTCATGATGGTTGGGCATACGCATGATGATATAGATGGATTCTTTGGAACTTTCTCCACCAAGCTCAAGAGAGAAAACGTGACCACTCTCCCTGAACTAATGGATGTGTTTGAGAGCTGCATTGACCCCAACCCAATGGCTTTCTTGATGGATGAGGTTGCAGATTGGAAATCATTTGTAGAAGGATACTTGCTAGATGGTAAGGACCCGGTTGATGAGGACACACAAAGCCACTTCAGTTCAAGTTTTGGGTTAGGGATGGAATACCAATCATGCAATATAAGTGGAGACCAGGTGACAAGTTGTGGATGCCTGTACAAGGTATCGAAGTTGTGGCAAAGGGGTGTCTTGCTGGTGAAGTTCTCATTCCTAAAGGGCAGCCAAAACCACTACCTCCCTTCAAGACAGTCCAAAGACTCTAGCCAACTGGTGAAGGGCATCAAGGATTACATAACTTTGGGATGATGTTGAAATGGAAAGCACACCTCCACTCTTAAGAAAAATCAAATGGACTCCCTAATCAAATCTTGGGAGAAAGTTGTGACATGCTTGGAAACCGAAGCGACCATGTGGGAGGGAGCTAAGAGGCGGGTTCTGCCGAGTCAAGATGGGAGGGTTCTCAAGGTGCAAGCACGTCTAAGAATGCTCACTTGGGTCCCAACAAGGGTTCCAAGTGGTTTGTGGGAAGTAAGGCCTCAAAGCCGAAGTGGTTTGATCTTCCTGAGTGGGATCCCTTTGAGGACATCAAGGAAGGATACTTTGTGCTAGTAAGGCGATGATGAGGACTGTCCAATATGGTTAGGGGTGGCACTCTCTCGATGTGACCACCACTATGCTCGATGGAGAGGAGTTGCGGCCTGGATTCCAAATTCAATATTGGGAGCCCATTGGGAGACACAAGAAGGGCAACTTGAAGGAGCAATACACTGACTGCTGGGAGAAGAAGTGGAGGGCAAATTATGCTGACCCTCAAAGGAGGGAATTGGTGGAGTGTGTGGTATGGTCATATCCAAGTTCTCACATTGCAAAAGACAACACACACAAGATCCCAAGAAAGGAGATGGACAAGGCCATGAGCAACCTCCATGCTATATCATTGTATGAGGGTACATAATATTGAGAAGTTTGAAAACTTTCTCAACTAGTGGTTTGTAAAATTTATGAGGAAAACAAGTAACCCAATTCTATGTGTGTCATGTGTAATTCTATTCAAGCAATCAATTCAGAAATTTCTTTTATGGTGTGTGAGTCCCATTTTCAGTCCGAGTCCCAAAATTCAAGATTTGTCCCACTTTAATTAAATACGACTTAATAGCAATCCTCTTCCGAGGAGGAAGGGATCGATGACATGGATTGATTCTTTGGGCGCAAGGTTGATTTCTTAGTTGATTCTACCGGATGGCGGGATTTCTTGGATGGCGGAAATTTGTATCAGTTCTTGCTATCATTCTTCAATTCTGGAATAAACTAGTTCATTTCAATTGCAATTCTGACAAATTAGAATTGCAATTCCTTGATCATATCAATTTCATGGCAAGTTCTCCTGAAAGCATTGATTCTGCTAAACGAAGAATTTACTTGGAGCTAGAATCTAGAAGAAAACGAGAATCCAGAAAGAGGATTAGAGAATTGGAGAAGGAGAACATTGCACCTTTAGTACAGAAGAAAAAAGAACATTTTCTGAGTCAAAGAACACAACAGAAACTTTCAAAAGAGTTAGAGGACTCTTTTTTTCACATTGTAAGGAATTGTGCTGATGATGATTCAAAAGGAAGAGTAGCACACCTGATTTCCAATGTGAGAGAAACCATGCAGGCACAAAAATTTCAAAGAAGTACTGATGTACTCCAAGCAAGGAAGACCACCATCCAAATGGCAGCTTCCACAGTTAAAGGGATTAATCAGAGAGCAATTTCAAGGCTTCTTTCAATTCCCAAGAAAATTGTAGCCCAGGTATTTAGAAGACGAATATGTGCAGAGTTTGATCCATGGTCAATGCATGCAAGGAAGAAGAGATTTGATGCACTTTCCCCAGAAGAGATAAGTGTTGTGAGAAGGTTTTGGCATGAGAATACCCGAGTGACACAGGTATTCTTTGAACCATTTATTTGTTATTCTCATGCTTTTTTAGTTTCTATATTTCTTACATGGTTATAAAATCTAAATTTGTTTTTTTTTTTTTGTTCAGTTGCAACTATACCTTGCTTTTGAAAAGGAACATCCTGATATGAAGATATATCCCATCAGACTTTTGAAAGATTGAAACCAAGCTATATTAGGAGGCTTCAAGAAAGAGAAACATGTTGTTGCCAATACCATCTGCATCTTGAGTTTGCCATGCAAGCCATAAATAACATGAGGACTGTGTAAGTGCAGAATTTGTGGTTCGGGTCCAACATGTATTGCTAAAGAACACATAATCAAATCAACTAGTGATTATTGGAGACAAATTGTGTGCGATAAGGATGAGAATGATGAATGGCACAAGCATGCATGTCTAATGCAGACATGTACAAAGTGTGGTTTGAAGAGGCAAGTGTGGTTTGCAGATGATACTATTGTCTCTGTGATAGATTTTGCAGAGAATTAAGGATTTAAAATTCAACAAGAAGCTCAATCCTGCCATTGACATACCGATCAGGTCTCCATTCTTGTACACATCACTTACAGAAGAATGAGAAAATCAGAGGCAGAAGCAAGACAAAAGAAGAAAGAAGATGACAAAGAGATTAAAAAGAAAAATGCTGCAAAAGAGAAAAGAAAAAACTCATTGAAAGGAATTGTGAAGGAGACTCACTTCTATATCAGTGATGACAAAACTCATGATACTGAGTTTGTCCAGCATTGTCTCCAAAATCATGCAGATTGGCTAAAGTCTATGGGAATTAACTATAACAAACATGTTTTCTGGAGGATGGCTGTTCTTCATAGTTTAAATCTTCAAGACCATTTTATTTCCTTGGTAGGTTTCACAAACATCTTCAATAGGATATTCTCTGGAATTTTTTTGCTAGCTCACATGGAAAAGGTGAGCATGATGGTGCTGGAGCTGTCATCAAAAGGATTCTAACAAAGGAACAGATGAAATATGATGGAAAGAAATTGCAATGTGCAAAGGTGGTTGCATTTCTTAGGTGGTACTTCAACAACAATCCCACTGATAATGACATAACAAGGTAAACTTTACTGGTTTTCCTCTGCATACTTAAAGCACTGAAGCACTTAAAGCACTTAAGCACTTAAGTACTTAGAAATTACGAGCATGAATCTATAAATTGTTTGTGTATGTGGTTGTTAATGGGCTACTCCATTATGTAAAACATGATATTTCCCAGTCCTAAATTTTGATTGTCTTCTTTTTTTATTTTTTGATATCAATATTCTTCAACTGTTTCAGCACTGAAAGCACTTACATCACTATGTGCAGGTACTTCTGGGAAATTGATCCCTCAAAAATAGATAGATCTGAGAGATTTGACTGTCATATTTTGAAAGGAACGACACAAATCCATTGCATAAGACCATGTGACAAGGACAGCACTTTAAAAATAGCTTATAGACCTCTCTCATGCTTCTGTGAGAATTGTGTTCAATTCCAATGGGACTCCTGCTCCACCAAGTCACGCATTGGTGGTTGGGAAACTACTGAACTAAAACTGAAGAAGATTAAAGCAACTAATGATGCTAATAAAGCATCAGATGAAGACTTGCAGATAGAAGATGAACATGAAGAAGAGGATGATGAGGAAGACTATGACATAGCTAGTTCTATGGTAGAGGTTGAAGATAATTTTGTTGTCAATGCAGAGGAAGATAATGAAGAGGGGGTTGATTTTTATGTATTGAAGTGCACAGAAGCAAAGAACACTTTGCTTGAGGATTATGTGGATGGATGGGGAAATGTATTTGGAGTTGAATCTGTTATTGTCTCAGGATATTACTATAAACAGGTGGGTGGTTTCAAATTTGAGCTACTAGATGACCAGCCTGTGGCTAGTGTGTATAGCCACCTTGTAAGAGTAGCTAACTTTGAAATGATTGCAGATGAAGAGGATGGTATGTTGTATACTATGGCTGAAGACACTTGCCAACAGATTATATGTAGCCTCCCAAGCTCAGCTTAAATTCATTATTCATTTGGTATTTAGTCAAAATAATGTTCATATGGTATTGACTCAATTACTATTCATAGTTTGACTATTAAAGCAAAAGCACTCACACAAAAACATCAATGCAATTGTAACTGAAGATCATGTATTTATGTTCCTGGATTACATCAAAATTGTGGCATATCTGCCTGTATAACATGTACAAAATTGTGGCATGTCTGCCCGAGTTATATATAAGTCTTCACTATTTCAATATATAACCTGTAAACTGCATGAATCTGGTCTGTATCAACTTAACCTGAATCAACTTAACATATGTTAATCCTGAATCAACTTCTGCATTCTATCTCTGTGTCCTGAAGTATGAAAAGTCTCCCTTAACCATTGTAGCTGACCTTTGCAATATTTTTTTACCATTTCAGTGGTTTCCTTTCCCAATTCACACTCTGACATTGTTTCTAGAATCCTGAGAGCATCCTCTGTGTACTGATCTGGCCTACAATGTTCCTTTAGAATGTTAGAGAAATCATCAACCATTGCCACATCCCTTACTTGTGTAAAACAGGGTATTTTTTAAGCGCTCTATATTTTTATAGGGCCAGAAACAACTGGCTACTGCCCATGTAGGATAAATAACTTGGCGTAGTTTGGCATGGCGATATTTTGCACCTTCTTGCTAAGATGGCATAACTAAACTGGCGCAACCATGAAATTTTTATTTTTCTACATTAACAAATTGGCTACGAGCAAATTTGTGCTAGTAAATATAGGAACATGCTTTGGTAGTTAAAATACGACGTCTAGTCGCAACCACCTAGGCATCTTCCCCAATGCCTATTTAACATCACCCAATTAAGTGTCACCTATTTAACCTATTTAGATCGCATAACCTATTTAATAACACCTAGTTAGATTGCATCTAAACATATTTAACTAAATGAATATATCCAACCAATTTAACCTATTTAACATCATCTAGTTAGATTGCATGTAAACATATCTAACAAGATGAATATATCCAACCAATATCTCTTATCTCAACCAGTGTTGTTTACGTACGCGTACGGTACGAGTTAAAGTACTTACGTACCGTGCCGGGACGTACAATACGTACTTAAGCATTTTGTGCAAACAATGATTAAAATTTTTTTTTATCTGTTGTTTAACGTACGCGTACGGTACATACTTTACAGGTACGGTACGTACTTTATAGGTACGGTACCCGTATTTTATGATTTTTTTTCACAAAAAAAAAGGTTAAAGTACGTACCGTACGTATTTTATGGTATCGTACGTACCGTATGCGTATTTTGAACAACAACATTTTAACGTACTTTCGTACGTTAAATCGGCCGACGCGACGCGTTACCCGTCATCATGCGTTGCGCACGCATACCCATACACGCATGCGGCACGGTACGGTACGGTACTACACTGATCTCAACTAGATCGTGAACACAAATCCGGACTGCTCTGCAAATGACAATAAAATATAATATTCAAATTATCATCCCATTCATATTCATTGAATATTTATATTCATATTCACATGGATAACGAAACAATTGCATACGAGAAGAACAAGAAAAACACAGGCTCCACAGGTAGAATAAACTAAACCTGTGTGAAAGGGCGGTTTTTTATGCTACCTCGGTCAAATTCAAAAATATAAAAATATATATGCAACCCTAATCCTAGAGGACTACAAGTGGCGATTCTTAGATGGACATGTGGCCAAGATGTAATATGGCCACCCCCTTGCCCATTAAAATTTACCTAAGGTTCTAATTGGCTACCTCAACAAGTTTTTTCCCACGCACAAAAAATCAAATTGGCCACACCCTACACCTAGCTGGATTTAGTAAATATCGAATTGGCTACTAAACAAATAAACTCTACAAATTCGTGTTTTGAACTGGCCACTACCCTTCGGTCAGGACATGAACGTATCCTACTCTGGTGTAGCCAACCATTTCTGAAAAAATATGAATGTGTGGCCAACTGGCCCGCCGGGGCCACTAAAAAATACCATGGTGTAAAAGGCAAAGGCAAAAGTGAAGAAAGGGCATAGCAGAGGATGCTTATGGCGGCGCATCATCCGCAGCGAGAAGAGAACCGTTCGAAGGAAAAAAGGGAATTCTTACATGGCATCATCGTCACCGCTTGATGCGATAAAATCCTGGCCATAGAATTTAGGGCTGGGTCCAACGCTTACACTAAAAATTTATAATATAGGATTTTTATCTTTTTTTTTCTACAACTCCATTGAAGCTGAAATTTTGTTTTCTTAGGCGAAATATAAATGCATTTCAGGAAGGAAGGAAGGAAGGAAGGAAGGAAGGAAGGAAGGAAGGTTCTTTTATTGTCCGCGGAGGCCAATCGGCCTATGGGACCCAAATTACACGGGGTGCAGCCAGCCCGTTGCTACCCAGATTAACCCCCCCTCCCTAGGAGGGAAAAACCGTCGCAGCAACAAAACTGTTGGCAGCTGTACAAATATACATATATATACACATGAATTCCTGGCACCTCAGGTAGGCACCCGGGGGCAGAGGTGAGTCCGCAGATCCAAAACCTTCTGGAGGTAGGAGCCAAGGGATCGGCCCCGTATCTTGAGTAGCTCGCGGGCGAGGCGCACCGGTCGCACCAAGAGAATGTAGCGAGCCCGAATCGACTATAGGGCGGACTCACGGAAGGCATGGCTTTCATCCCCAACAACCCCCAGCGGGCAACACTAACAAAGTCCGCCCCGGCGCGACTCTCCAACCCACCAAACCCGTCTCAAGCCGAAGATGGTGGGCCCCTCGTTCGAATGGGCCGATAATCCCGCGCTTCTTCATGGGGCGAGAACGAGGTAGAGTAATGGGCCTCAAACCAGGGTGGGGTTTATGTGATGTTTGTAGTGTGCCACTATTATCTGTTCCAGAGCATAGTGGTCCCAGAGCTTCCCCAGGAAACAAGAGTCCAAGTACCCCCTAAATCCCTATCCCTACGGGCTGCGTGCATTGTGCTGGGACGCACCTATGTCGTCTACGTTCGAGCGCCGGACCACTAGGCAAGAACATAAAGAAGTGGAAAGAATACATTGCCAATAAACGCGTTTCTTTCCGCGGCAACGGTATAAATCGGGGCCAATTAACTATTGATATTCTCGGCCTATTAAGCTTTCATTTAATCCGTCACGACCATTTGCTCTACGATGAACTTGAATCTCCATGAGATATTACAGATCTCAATTTACTACATAAGGAGGTCTTCTTACGTAGTATTATTATAGAGCATCCTTGAGGATTTAACGTGCTAGCAATAATGAGCACCGAAGCACGAGCAATTGTCGTCTCTCAACTCAATGTTTTAATTGTGACATCTCAATCACAACCTAATGAAATGGTGACAATTCATTTGCAAGCTAATGAGTCAACTCTTTATTTATTAGGCGAGATTAAAAAATGACGGTTGGAAGAGGTTCTAGATTTGGACTTGGCCTTGAGACGAAGAAACCATGACCAGCTCGATTGTAAGTTAATAGCATCAATGCATCCTACGGGCTCCGATGCACAAAAAACTTTGTCACTTAAAATTCATGCTAAAGTCCTTCTCCACATCACTTTGAACTGGCAAAATAAAATTGTTAAGCAAGCATTGCATAGCGGTTAGACATTAATAGTAGGTACAACCCCACATGGGAGGCGTAAGAGAAATGTTCGAGGCGGCCAAGGTCGCCTCAATAAATTTCTTGTATAAATAACGAAGTTGAGTCATATTTTACTAGCCTAAAAAGAGGATAAATAATCACAAAAGTATACCAAATATCGGCAATTCCTTAGTCGCATCCATGAAGTAGTATAGCAGATGGATTTTCGGTCATAAGAGCTTATCCCAGTGATATGATCGGAACCAATGTGTAGCTTTCAGAAGGCATCTGTGATTTGATTAAAGAAGAGGCACTAATTTTATAAGAACATCCACAGGTTTGTGCCGTGATTTATTGGACTCCTCTAATTTCTTCGGATTCGTCTAATTTCTTCAATGAACCCTTTTCTCCATTCTGGACGTTGTAAATTATGCTTTTAGTTTTAGTATTGTTCTTTGATAGGCGCTTTTCGTTTTCCTAGCTGGGGTTGACTGGTAATTGATCCAAAAAAGAAACTGTAAAAAAGAAATATGATTGCAGAAGTTTAGAGGTAAACCATCATTCTTGTCATCTTTCTGTTTGACCAGTATTTTTTACGTATAATTGTAGCATCTATTTTAAAAGAAAATATGGGCATTCGAATTTAGAACATAGATCATCATGTTTTTAGGATGAAAGAATGGGCTAAAGTTACTACTGGATAATGCAGGTACTCAAATACAATTACGTCAAGGCAAGTGGGTCTGCCTTCCGGCAGTTTCTGCATCCTTTCTAATCAAGAATGACAAATCACTACCACAAAACCTATAGAATCCGGTTAACTTTTGCCTTGACGTCGTGGAACAGGAAGGGGTCGGGCATTCTTGCTAGACCCACGACTGGGTCGAATCCAACGGCGCCTCAGCGGCTCGCAGGTCGGGCGGCAAGAATGCCCTCCCCCTTCCCATTCCACATTACATAATGAGAACTAATGGTTATTCCTATAGGCATTTAATAAAGATTGTGCAGTTCAAGATACAATTTGTTGAAAGTGATCAGTCAATGTATATTTGTACTTAACTTTATTCAGATTCTTTTTCTATTGTGTATGGAATTATGAAAATTCCCTTGAAAAAATATGCGGCAAAGGGAAGAAGGGAATCGTTTCTGAAAGAATGTTTGATTTTGACATCACGACGCCACAAGAAGTTATAGCATCGATCCTCTTCTCTCAGCAGTACCTTATTCTCTTTGATTTGTTTCCAGGCAGGGGAGGGGCTTCTTCCTGCCTGGTTTGGCCAATTTGGCGTTGCTTTCCTGCTGTCCTTTCCGGCCTTTAGCCTTCATCCTGTGACCTTCGTCCTCGATCCTAGTTTGTTAAGGAAGTCCTTTGGTATTCGGGCGCTTTGTTGATTTCATGCGAGTCGCAGTGCAAGAATGTCGTCGATTCGCGTAGCGAATCGGCATTCTTGCTTAAGACGAGCATGCATGCATTGCATGCGTCGCATGCATGCATCGCATGCATGCATCGCATGCGTTTTGGGCCGTTCATCAGGTTGGGCGTTTGCTACTTATTGCAGAGTTCTTCATCGACGTTTCATCGGCGCTTCCTCTTCTCTCAGCAGTACCTTATTCTCTTTGAACCCACCCTCCCCCCCTTCTTTGTTTATTATATTTTGTACAAGTTCTATTTATCATGTTTTTCCACCCGGTGGGTGATGCTTTTTTTCCACCCACTGGGTGATGCTATTCTTTGGTATGTTTCTCGTTTGTTGTTGGTGATGTGCAGGTACAGGTTGGCGAGTGCCATCCGTTTTGACTTCTCCATGCGCGGGTTTTTGGGAGCGATTCTATGCCTTACGTTTGTCTAAGCCCCTTGTCGAGGGCTTATCACTAGTGTTTTTCCTCGAAAACCTGAAAGGGCGGGGTTTTTTAATCCCGGTGATAAGCTTTCAGCAGGTACATCAGTCACTCATCTATTATCATTGTATTTGTTTTGGGGTCCAAATGATATAATTGGATTTTCCCTTTATTTTTCGTGGGTAGTTCGCATCTGTGCGGCTATCCACTGTCCACCATTGTAGAAAATCTGCTGAGATGACTGATAGATAGGCTTCTCATTTATCTCAGCAGATTTTCTGCAATGGTGGACAGTGGATAGCCGCACACATGCGAACTACCCACGAAAAATAAAGGGAAAATCCAATTATATCACTTGGACCCCAAAACAAATACAATGCTAATAGATGAGTGGCTGATGTACCTGCCGAAAGCTTATCACCGGGATTAAAAAACCCCGCCCTTTCGGGTTTTCGAGGAAAAACCCTAGTGATAAGCCTTCGACAAGGGGCTTAGACAAACGTAAGGCATAGAATCGCTCCCAAAAACCCGCGCATGGAGAAGTCAAAACGGATGGCGCTCGCCAACCTGTACCTGCACATCACCAACAACAAACGAGAAACATACCAAAGAATAGCATCACCCAGTGGGTGGAAAAAAAGCATCACCCAACCGGGTGGAAAAACATGATAAATAGAACTTGTACAAAATATAATAAACAAAGAAGGGGGGGAGGGTGGGTTCAAAGAGAATAAGGTACTGCTGAGAGAAGAGGAAGCGCCGATGAAACGTCGATGAAGAACTCTGCAATAAGTAGCAAACGCCCAACCTGATGAACGGCCCAAAACGCATGCGATGCATGCATGCGATGCATGCATGCGACGCATGCAATGCATGCATGCTCGTCTTAAGCAAGAATGCCGATTCGCTACGCGAATCGACGACATTCTTGCACTGCGACTCGCATGAAACCAACAAAGCGCCCGAAAACCAAAGGACTTCCTTAACACACTAGGATCGAGGACGAAGGTCACAAGATGAAGGCTAAAGGCCGGAAAGGACAGCAGGAAAGCAACGCCAAATTGGTCAAACCAGGCAGGAAGAAGCCCCTCCCCTGCCTGGAAACAAATCAAAGAGAATAAGGTACTGCTGAGAAGAAGAGGAAGAGTACCTTATTCGCTTTGATTTGTTTCCAAGCAGGGGAGGGGCTTCTTCCTGCCTGGTTTGGCCAAGTTGGCGTTGCTTTCCTGCTGTCCTTTCCGGCCTTTAGCCTTCATCCTGTGACCTTCGTCCTCGATCCTAGTTTGTTAAGGAAGTCCTTTGGTATTCGGGCGCTTTGTTGGTTTCATGCGAGTCGCAGTGCAAGAATGTCGTCGATTCGCGTAGCGAATCGCCATTCTTGCTCAAGACGAGCATGCATGCATTGCATGCGTCGCATGCATGCATCGCATGCGTTTTGGACCGTTCTTCAGGTTGGGCGTTTGGTACTTATTGCGGAGTTCTTCATCGACGTTTCATCGGCGCTTCCTCTTCTCTCAGCAGTACCTTATTCTCTTTGAACCCACCCTCCCCCCCTTCTTTGTTTATTATATTTTGTACAAGTTCTATTTATCATGTTTTTCCACCCGGTTGGGTGATGCTTTTTTTCCACCCACTGGGTGATGCTATTCTTTGGTATGTTTCTCGTTTGTTGTTGGTGATGTGCGCAGTGCTGGTTGGCGGCGCCATCCGTTTTGACTTCTCCATCTTGCGGGTTTTGGGGCGATTCTATGCCTTCACGTTTGTCTAAGCCCCTTGTCGAAGGCTTATCACTAGGGTTTTCCTCGAAAACCGAAAGCGGGTTTTTTAATCCGGTGATAAGCTTTTCGGCGGTACATCAACCACTCATCTATTAGCATTGTATTTGTTTTGGGGTCCAAGTGATATAATTGGATTTTCCCTTTATTTTTCGTGGTAGGTTAGGTATGTGTATTCTATCGCATCCCTCATTGTAGAAAATCTGCTTGAGATGAATGAGAAGCCTATCTATCGGTCATCTCAAGCCAGATTTTCTACAATGGTGGACGGTGGATAGCGCACATATCACGAACTACCCACTTTAAAAATAAAGGAAAATCCAATTATATCATTTGGACCCCAAAACAAATACAATGATAATAGATGAGTGGCTGATGTACCTGCTGAAAGCTTATCGGGGATTAAAAACCAGCCCTTCGGGTTTTCGAGGAAAAGCCCTAGTGATAAGCCCTCGACAAGGGGCTTAGACAAACGTAAAGGCACTCGCCAACCCAGACTTGTACACATCACCAACAACAAGCGAGAAACATACCAAATAATAGCATCACCCGATTGGGTGGAAAAAGCATCACCCACCGGGTGGAAAACATGATAAAGCGGAACTTGTACAAAAAATATAATAAACAAAGAAGGGGAGGTGGGTTCAAAGAGAATAAGGTATGCCGAGAGAAGAAGCGCCGATGAAACATCGATGAAGAACTTCACGCAATAAGTATGGCGTAACCGATGAGCGACCCAAAATCGCGATGCATGCATGCTGATCTTGAGCAGAATGCCGATTCGCTCGCCAAATCGGCGACATTCTTTGCGACTCGCATGAAACCAACAAAGCGAAAACCAAAGGACTTTCTTAACACATTAGGATGGGGGGCGAAGGTCACAAGATGAAGGATAAAGGCGGAAAGGAACGGCGGAGCAACGCCACATTGGTCAAAAATTTCCCCTCCTGCGGAAACAAATCAAAGAGAATAAGGTATGCTTGAGAAGAAGAGGAAGAGTACCTTATTCGCTTCTCGATTTGTTTCCAAGCGGGGAGGGGCTTCTTTTTGGTTTGGCCAAGTTGGCGTTGCTTTCTCGCTGTCCTTTCCGCCTTTAGCCTTCATCCCGTGACCTTCGTCCTCGATCCTAGTTTGTTAAGGAAGTCCTTTGGTATTCGGGCTTTGTTGGTTTCATGCGGTCGCGGTGAAAGAATGTCGCCGATTCGTGAGCTTAATCGCCATTCTTGCTCAAGACGAGCATGCATGCATTGCATGCGTCGCATGCATGCATCGCATGCGTTTTGGACCGTTCTTCAGGTTGGGCGTTTGCTACTTATTGCGGAGTTCTTCATCGACGTTTCATCGGATATTCTCCTCCGCTATAAACTTTTGCGACCCAACTCCACACCTGGCGGTTCTAGCTGTCTATTGAGGGTTTTTGCGCTTGTAGCGGATCTTTTTCTATTTGGTATGCTCATTACATATCTTTCGCATATTTGCTATTTGGCTTTATCTCGATAGGATGCATATTGCATTTGGCACTGCATTGAGATTTTCCGACATGGGTTTATATTGGATTATTTTTCATTTTTATGCTTCTCTTTATTTAGATATGGGGTGTCCTACGTTGTTGTCCACAAGGTATTGTATTGGGCACATTCTAATTTGTGCATGGTGTCGCTATTTAACTTTATCTGGATATGATGCATATTGCGTTTGGCACCACATTGTCTATTTATCATCTTTAGTGATGTTGTAGATAACATTGTCTAGCATTATTTTGCAATGCATATTTCTTTTTACATGATTGTTATCCACCCGTTGGGTGACGCTTTTTTCCACCATGGTGGTGATGCTATTTCCACCTGCGGCTTGATGCTGTCTACCTCCAGGGTAACGCATATTTCTTTTTACGTAATTGTTTTCCACCCGTTGGGTGACGCATAATTGTTTTCCACCCGTTGGGTGATGTTATCTCCCCTGCGGGTGATGCTGTTTATTTCCACCTCGGGGGTGACGCATATTTCTTTCTACGTAATTGTTTTTCCGTTTCGAGGCAACATTCATTGTTTTTGGCGCTTGGGTCTTTGTTCTCCACCCTATTGGGGTGATGCTCTCTTTTTCTGCTTCATGTTGAATTTTCTCTAACCATTCACGGGTGTTTTTTCGAGTTCTTTGTGTTGCTTGCAGGTTTTACGCCCTCGGCTTATAGTTAAGGAAGTTCTTTGGTAGTCGGCCGGTTTTGTGTCTCTTGCGAGTCCTTTCCCAGAATAGCATCGATCCGAGCCATCGGATCGCCATTCTGGGAAAGGACGAGCTGCTATATAAGGCTCTTTCCTCTTTCGCACCAGTTATCGGCGTCTTCTCACAGCAGCTCTTCTTCTATTCTCGTTGCTTCCCTCCATTCCCGCCCTGCTGCGTGAGGGCATGAGTTTGCTTTTCTCTAACCATTCACGGGTTTTTTTAGGGGTTTTTGTGTTGCTTGCAGGCTTCCGCCCTCTTCTGGGGTCCTGCTATATTTTGTGTTCGCCATCAAATCATCTCTTTCGGTTTTCCAGGCAACACATTCAAGGTTGTTGGCGACCATTTCTCATCTGGGGTCCTGCTATATTTTGTGTTCGCCATCAACTCATCTCTTTCGGTTTTCCAGGCAACACATTCAAGGTTGTTGGTGACATTTCTCATTAGGGTTTTCCTCGAAAACCCGAAAGGGCGGGGTTTTTTATCCCGATGAGAAGTTGTCGCCATTACCCTTTTATATTGCCTGTGCACATTTCTTTTTACGGGGTAGTCCGATATTGTTCCTATGGTCGGCTACCCCTCTCTATTCTTCCAAACATTGTATATTGCTGCTGTGATGAATGACAAGCCTATCTATCCGGTTTTGTGTCTCTTGCGAGTCCTTTCCCAGAATTGGAGGTATTCCTTGTGTAAGTAGTGCTTACTGTCTCATGAATTTGTCCTAGAAGGTGTAATCAACATCTATATGCCATATTTCACTACTACCTTGGCATCTGCATCAGGAATAGGTTCTATACGTATAAAATTAAAATTCCTGACGTATAAAGTCAAAAAATACGTATTTAACGTATAAAAACCTCGCCGGCCGGAAAAAAAAAATTTCGCGTTGTTTGGGGTCCGGGCTCGGGATCGCCTGAGGGACAGATCTCTGTGAGATCCGTGAAGTCCGGCAGGGCAAATCCTGAGACACTCTTGTCACGCGGGATTTTTGCTAACAGAGGAAAGAACAAGAAAAACTCAGATAAAACAGCAATGGCAATACACAATGAAACACACAAGACACTTGTGGAGAACACGGCAATCCATTGATCAAAACAAGTGTACAATGAAGGCTCAAAAAGAGCTGTGAGGCGACCAAAGATGTCGCTCTGTAGTGACACAAAAGAACACTCACGAACCCTCTTTTTGAAGGAGCAAAATGCTACAATATATAGGAACACGAGTGGCCCTACGGGCCTGAATCTGATCCTCATCATGACAACGCTGCGTGCTCCACTACTTGGGCACTCGAGCAGGGAATCTGAATTTGGTCCGGCCGTGCTAATGAGACAAGTAGTGGCCCGGCCGTGGGTCCTACCTTTGGGTCTTACGCTTCTTGGAGGAGCTTTGACCCGCCGTGTGCTTTGTGGATCCCTCTTCTTGGACACCGTGGCGGTGGGGCCTCGCCCTCATGCGGCAAGTATAGACACATTAATGCGCGGGCCAGCAGGGGCTAACACTCCCCTACCAAACTACACTTATTGGCTAGAAAGGGGCATGAATTCGTGGGGTGGGAATCCTCGTTCCTCTTTCGATCTTGAACATAGAGATGAGGGAGGCTCACCATCTGTATTCATTCGAGTGTTGTTCGTCTCTTTTCAGTTGCTTGAGTCTGGATGCCAAACATTGTTTGCTCCTATGAGAAAGCGGAAATCATGTTCTCAGTGGCGTGGATCTCGGATGGAAGATTTGTGATCTCCATGTATAAGACAAGGTCCAACCCGAACTTTCCGGCATTTGCATTGGGGTTGCAAAAATGGATCGGCACTTGCGTTTACGCATACTACGGAGTATGGTCATGAGTCTTTGCCGCAATTACGCTTGCGAAATCTGGATGGATCAGCTGAAGTTTTGGCCTTGGCAAGGAAGGTTACAAGACCAGAAATTGCATGCAGGCGGTCTTCCACGAACACGCATTGGGCATGTATATCCGGTTGTTGGTGTTGTCCAAAGTTTCATCCTCCGCCATTTTCGTCTGCGGATGAAGCGTGGGTCCCAACGTTTGTCTGCTGCAATTGCCGTGGGTGTCAATGCATGTTCTTTGACTTGATTAGTCGAATTCTTGTCTCCATCTTTGGGGAATTGACCTTGATCGAGGTGGGCATCCAAAGCTTGCTAGTGTACTTTCGGTTGTTTGGGGGTTGGTGCGGTCATCCCGCATCTGTTCTTGGAATTCCAATAATATCTTCTCGGTAGCTGTTTGGTAATTGTCTCCCATGCTGCTCGGAATGTACATAATGTCATCCGCAGTCTGAGGGTCCCACTCATCGGGGAGGGCGTTACATTTTCAGCTCCGTGTGCGGTCGTGCAAGGAAGCATAATGTTGTAAGAACAAGCGTGCAAGGTCAAGTTCTTGTTGAGTTGTATAGTGTCTGAAGGGCGTGCCAAGTTCAAAGCTAGCCATAGCTCCACTTCTTTACGTAGAAGAGGCATGTATTACGAGGTAACGGTTTGCGTAAAATTTTGTGTCTTGGAGGTACTTGTTCTTCTTGGTCAAAAGAACACGCATTTGTGTATCTCCTTTAAAGTTCTCGGTCGTTTATCGGATGAGCGAGTAACATGTGCCGGTAGAAGTCGTGCATGACATAAGCCGGGGGGGGCTATGGTTTGAGAGCCGAAATGGTCGAGATCACGCAAACTTTGTAGGATATCAAAATTGACGAGAGCACAAAGTGTGCCTCGTTCATGGACGAACATGAAGGGCCATTGTCGTTCGATATCAGCTTCTGTCGGGGGACTTGTGGTATCACCCTTGTTTTCGCCCGAATAAAAGAAAAGTGTTTTTCCTTGCTTGCACATAGTCATGGTAGCGGGCGGGTTTCGGATAGTCGAGGGGAATAGCGTAGCAAGTCGATAGGTTTGTTCCGCTTTTCTTACGCATCATCTGCCGCTTTCGGCTATCGGAAAAGCGTATCTTGTGTCTGCAATGATATCTTGTTGCTCGGAGAGACCGGTCTGCAGATTCCGTGACTTTGCGTGTGAGGTGTCGGACTTGTCGGAGAAGTTGGGAATCGAGGAGCTTGAAGTCGGAGTGGCTTGCAAGTCTGTTTTGAGTGCAACTATTTCAAGAGCATCTGCGGCGTGTGTTCTTAGTGAGCTGGTCTAACTTGCCTTGGAGAGATGCGATGTGAGCATCCTTATGATACGCAAGGTGGTTTTGAAAGTCGTGACCTTGGACTCAAGTATCAAGTTGGCTATCACGAAGTGTTGTTTTGTTCTCGGAGTAGCATTATTCGTGGACGACCCAGTTGTTGTAGCGTGTCTCAAGATCGGTGTACTTGGTGTCGTTTTGTTTGAGGGACTCCTTGAGTTCCTTGACAATTTCTTTGGGATTGATGAAGGGTTTCTCGATGGATCATGAATTGATTGTGCAAGGCTTCTTCTCGGCCTCTGATCGACCAAATCGGTCTTGGTGTGATGACTTGGCTTGGAGTTGGTCCACGGACTCGTGTCGTGCCCGGTGGCTGCTATGAAGTTACGGTGATGATCACGGAGGGCATCAAAGGCGGTGAGGACAGCTTTCCTTGTAGGTATCCACGGTGTGAGGAGGTGGATGGGATGGCTTTGATCTGTCACCCTTGTTTATAGATCCTTGGTCATTCTTTGTGAGTGTCCTTGTGAGTACTCGTGAGATCAATGGGAGTTTTGTTGTCTTTCTTCTTTGTTGTTTTTTTTGGTCTTTGTTGAGTCCGAAAGTGGAATTGTTGCACAAGGGTTAAGCTGGTGGTTGTTCCGGTGGTTGGTTATCAACGAAGGAATAGGTTTTAGAGAATTGGAATTTGAGGAGGTGGAGGCGGTGGTTGTGAAATATTTAAATGAGGTGGGTGGTGAGATTGATGGTCTTTGAGAAGGAGGAGAGTTTGGTTGAAGACCTTTCAAAGCATCAATAAGGTCGGGATGTTGGCTTGGTGGAGAAGGGGCATGATGGCGTGGGGTCGATGATTAATGAAAGCACGGAAGTGGGCTCCCATGGGGCGGTCCAGGAAGAGTTAGGATTTTTTAAAGTGCGTCAAGTTCTGTTGAAATCTACGATACGAGGAGTTGAGTCAATTGATTGTTTCAAAGTGGTGTTGGTGAGGATATAGTACGGATGGTAGAAAACATCGTTAATAGAGGTATTCTTCATGGAGTAACCAAAAATTTCCTCCAAAGAAACTTGGTAAAGGCATCATGTTGCTTTGGAAAGGTGGATGACTTGGTTTGTGCGACATTATAAGGAATAGAGCAGAATTTGGAAATATCATATTTACCAATGTCAAGGTAAGACAAGGCATTGGGCGGATTGGGTAGAGAAAAAGGCAGAGGCTATGGTTTGAGGGTTTAGGAGTATAGGGTTTCCATCGACTTGGGAGGCATATCCATCTTACGCCTTCACCGGGTTAGCCACAAATTCTTTGTAATTTGTTCTTGTTGGGAGCCGGGAGTTCACATTTGAGAAAATGAAACAATCCGGAACTCACGGGGAGGTTATAGGTGATGCCGGATGTGGGAGCTGGTGCGGATGAAGAAAGCGAACTTGATATTTTCAAGTGCGGCTGGATCCATTGGTGCGTCGCGTTGAGTGTTGAGTTCTTGGAGGTAGAAGCCATCTTGAAGGTCGAGGTGGCGAGTAATGAGAAGTCGGAAGGACGGAGTGGAGTATGAGTGAAAAGTGAGGAGTGGAAGTGGCCGGTTGGGAAGGTTTTTTTTTTTTTTTTTTTTTTTGA
Organism: Isoetes taiwanensis; assembly: GCA_021234155.1. NCBI lineage: Eukaryota > Viridiplantae > Streptophyta > Lycopodiopsida > Isoetales > Isoetaceae > Isoetes > Isoetes taiwanensis. The sequence goes on along the minus strand of JAJEKV010000011.1, from coordinate 1,373,678 downwards.
GTCGTGGGAGACACGCGGTCGAAAAGATCGTGGACGATTGAGAATCTCAAGAGACAGCCTTCTTCGCACCAAGATCGTGAGAGTTCTGGCGGAGAATAAAACTTTAATGGCGGGGACGGTATTAGCTGGCGGCGATTGTCGAATATTAAAAAGAGGAGTCGAAAAGTTTGCGGGTACAAAATATCGGTGGGGAATGATTACGGAATATCCGGTGGAGGTGACCTTTCGTGAACAAATTTGCTAGGGTTGGTATTCGCCTATAAATTGGAAGTTGGGTTCGTCGAGAAGAACCAAAATTCGTGAAGATGGAGAACTCGATACTTGGTCCGGTCCGGTGAGCTTCCAGCGATTGGATTACATGCAAGATGGACGACGTCGACGCGTGGCGTCTGGTGGAATCGTGGGATCCCTATGGATCCTTGGTTGGAGGCACCGGCCGTCAACCCGGAGATAAACTTCGATCGCCCGGGAGGTGATCGTTCAAAGGGAGTGGTCGCATTTGTGGGGCTTCCGTGATCCTCCGAGTGGAGTGCCCCCGGAGTAAAAAGGCGAGTAGCTTGACATGATAGGGGTTTTCCCAATTTTTGTTTAGTTTAGGACTTTTCGGGTGAAAAATCCCACGGTAATTGTAGCCTTTGGGCAATTTTGTACATAATAGAAAAGTGTTTCTCATAAATTTGTACAAGTGGTATCTTGTTGTAAATTTTGTTCTTGAGCTAAGGATCTTTGCGGCGGGGGTTTGAAATTTCTTGAGTCGAAATCCATTGACTAATGTAGGAAATGGAGTGCCATTCAATTCTTGTAATTGTAAAACTCGAGGATGTGGTATCTCGGAAATTTTGTATGGTCCCGACCATCGAGCTTGAGTTTGCGGGATGTTGTTGATATCTCGAGTCGTAAAGAAGAACTAAAGTCGCCAATTTGAAAAGTTTTGTTTTGATGTGTTTGTCATGCCATTGTTTTTGTAGTTGTTTGCCTTGTTGAAGTCTAAGAAAAGCATCTCTTGAAGTTCATCCGGTTGTTCGGTTGATAAACTTCGTTCTTGCAAAGGCTGGCGATGGATTATGTTACATTTGCTAACTTGAAATTTGAGTGAGGGTAAAATGAACTCAAAAGGCATAAAGCCTCTTGGCCATACACAAGTCGAAAAGGTGTTTGACCGGTTGCTACTTTGTATGTTGTATTGTAAGCCCATAAAAGCTGTAGGTAACTTATCTTGCCAATCTTTTCTTGTAGGATCACAAATCTTCTTGAGAATGTGGATAAGCACCTTGTTTGTGCTTTCAGCCAAGCCATTACCACGGGGATAGTAAGGCGTGCTTTTACGTGATGAATGTGCGAGATAGTTAGTGAGTTCAGCAATAGTGTGATTGATGAAATGAACTCCACGATCACTAACTAATTCTAAGGGACATCAAATCGCGTGATGATGTTCTTGTAGAGAACCTTAGCTGTACTAGCGGCCGTGTTGTCGGGTAGAGCACTGCGCTTCAGCCCATTTGGTTGCATAGTCCGTGAAGACTAGAATGTAGCGTGCCCTAGTGTTGATTGCAGGTGGGTCCATGGGACCAACAAAATCCATACCCCATTTGGCAAAGGGGAGGCGTGGCTATTGGCGTGGCGGCAGAGGCGTCACGGGCGTGGGTCTACCAAGCCCTCGACAAACATCACACGTCGCGTGTGTATTTGTGAGCATCTTTGAAAAGCGTGGGCGATAATACCCGGCAAGGAGGAGTTTCCTTCTTTGTGTTGTCTCCATTGAAATGACCACCGCCAAGTCCTTCGTGGGCTTGTTTGACTAGATCGGGGACTTCGTGAGGAAGAACACATCGTCGAGCACATTGTCTTTGCCACATTTATAGAGATGGCCGGCAACCATCGTTATAATCTCGTGCCAGCGAAGGAATTGTTGTTTATCGGAAGTTGTCTTTACGAGAAGGCGTGGGGTCACTTGGCGGAGTGCGCCCGTGAGGAGAAAGCGTTGATAGTCGTGGTACCAATGAGGCGTGGCGTTGACCAGGAACAGTTGAGCATCGGAAGGGCATCGTGAACTCCTTCCAGAGGGATCATCCGTGTGTATCGTGAAAGATAGTCGAGGGGACCGTGTGGCCGTCCGGCTTGTGAATAATGTCAAAGGGGCAAACTCTTGCAATATCAATATCCATCGAGCAATTCGCCCGTGGGGTTTGGCTTATTGATTAAATATAGAAGAGCTTGATGATCCACATAAAAGCGAATTTGACTACCAAGAAGATAGTGTCGAAAAGCGTTGTACACAAAAGATAAGGCCAAGGGCTTCCCTTCCGTGGCGAATAGTTGCTTCAGCGGGATTGAGTTTTCTGGCGGGCGTATCGATGGGCTTGTCCCGATTTGGTGCATACTCTTGAGCTAGAACGGCTCAATCGCAAAGCACGAAACATCAACATGGACATGAAATGGTTTGTCCCATTGAGGTGGTACTAGCACGGGGGCTTACGTGAGCTTGACTTTGAGTTCTTTAAAAGCTTGATTTGCATCGGATGTCCAAGTCCATGTGTATGGATTTCCGGTCGGTTTGTGAATTGGATCGTGATCGGTGCCAATTGCGGAATAAAGGTGGCATAGAAGTTGACTTTGCCAAGAAAGGAACGTGTGTCCTTGATATTCGCAGTGGATATGCTCGATGACACGGCTGATTTTATTTGGGTCCGTTGTAATGCCGCGTGTCGACTCACGACATGTCCTAGAAGTACACAGAGGTGACACGGAAGGTGCACTTTTCGGATTGAGGCTAATTCAGATTCATCACGGCGTTGAAAAACTAGTTCAAGTTTTACCAAATGGTCCATAACGTGGGTGTAAGTGGAGAAGTCATCACGAAAGACTTGCGAGAAAGGGATGAACTTGCATGTACTCTTGAAAACAAAGCAAGCATAATGCGTTGAAATGTGGATGGTGAGTTTGACAATCCAAAAGGAGCGACTTTGTAAGCAAAGGTACCCCATGGAGTAGTGAAGGTAGTCTTTAGTTGATCTTCTTCTCGAATGGATATTTGATTATAACCGGAAGCCGTCCATGAAGGAGTACATCTCGTGGCCTGCTACATCTTCCAACACTTGATCCGTGAAGGGGAGAGGGAAATGATCCCGGTCCGTGGCTTGATTGAGTTTTCTATAATCCACACAAACGCGAATTTTTCCATTATGTTTGAGGGCAATAACAATAGGACTTACCCATTCTGAATGTTTGACCTCGTAGATAAGTCCAGTCAAAAGCTTGTCAATTTAAACTTTAACCTTTTCCGCGGTAGTTTGGGTTAAGCCGGTACTGTCGTTGCTAGATGGGTCTAGCATCTGGCTTGGTGGGAATCGAGAGTTGTCCCAATTCTTTCTTGATACCTCGGAGGTCTTTGTAGCTCCAAGCAAAGATGTGCTTGAAACGTTTGAATAGCACAATGGCTTGCTCCCGAATCTTTGGCGTGAGGTCGGCGTGCCAATCGGATTGGTTGATTTGTTCCAATATCAATTATGTCTACTGCGGGGAGTTTGAATGTGTGGAATGACTTGATCATCACGAGCGATTGTGGGCTGGCTCCGCAGTAGGACGAGGATGTTCATGTTGACCAATTTTGAAAAATAGTGGCGTGCCACTAGGAGTTGGTGTGGTGTCTTCTTGAGCGGGGAGGAGGAGCTGGGGTACCGCAGTCTCCTCATGTGGAACCAATGTGACGTTGTTACAAGGTGTCAAATAGGGGTCAACCAGCGTTGCTATGCCTTTATCAATATCCATGTCTTCCCATGGTTGATTGTATACGGGTAAGCCGTGAGTGGCAAACCCTTGGCTTGTAACCGATAGGTGTTGCAAACTTGTTTGAGTCACCATGCGATTGGGTGATCTCTGAAATGATCCGCCCGTGGTCGGATCCATCGTGGTGATGAGCTTGCCATCCGTGATAACAAGTTGATCTCGTGGCCCAATGAGTGAATGCTTTTAGCTTGTCTCAAAAAGGGTAGATCCTACTAACATTTCATAATCTCCCGGATCTTCTCTCGCTCTCCAAACACCGAATTCCATGGTAAATTGTAGATCTCCAATATTGACCTGGTATTGGTTGTGTAACTCCTTGTGGTCGCGTGATATGGCCATTCATAAGCTTGATGTCATAAGAGGCGATGGAGCTCCTTTATGCCCAATTGTCGCCCGAGATTATCGTAATAAGATTGATTGCGCCGCCACCATCGACGAACATGGTGAACGACCTTTTTGGCCCACGTGTGCATGCACCGTGGGTGTTGATGTATGGACCGTGACAATGCCAAAATATCTGAGGTTTTGTAAAATGTGCTCGTAGTCTTTGGACATAGTTGTAGGATAGTCGTAAGGCCGAGAGGAATTTTGATTTTAGCAAGTTCTTGTTGAAGTTCGGGAGGGATTGCGGTAGTTGTGGTGGATCCGTGGGTTGTTGTTGCTCAGCAATAGATGTCGCTACCTTGTTGAGGAGGTCGACTTCAGCGAGCAATGTTGAGTGGTGGTGTTGCAGATGTCGTGGCATTCGTGGTCGTGGCTCCCGATCGTGTGGTAGCATTGGCGGATTTGAGTGCCTTACCACGCGACGTTCGATGAGTTGAAGCGGACTTTTGCGAAGTTTAGGTTGAACATGAGGAAGTAGTTGATCCGATTGGGTGCAAAATGAACAGATTTGGTTGATGGCTCACCGGGTACGTAATCGTTTGCAAAAACTTGGTGCCGGGGTGCTTATGGCGTGGGGAATGAGGGAGAACCTCAATCGGTTGGAGGATTCAAGGCTGGTGTTGATTGCATGGTAAATTTCTTCTTGGAGTTGATCATCCAATTGTTTTTGAGTTGTTTCTTTGTTGGCGTGGTTGTTGTTGTGGTGGCCGTGGTGGCCGTTTGAGAGACCGGGCGTGGGCCTTGCCTTCCCTTGGCTTCCCATACTTGAAAAGGTGTAAAGACGACCGCCGTCGTGGTTTGATTGGTGCCGTGAATTTGTATTTGAACTTGAGGAAGTTGAGGACAACCGGCAGACCGATGACCCCATTGGTCACAGTTGAAACATTGGGACTTGCTTGGATCAAAAGTGGAACGAGGAGGTCCACGCGTTGTGGTTGCCGTTGTTCTTTGGGGTTGTTGTTGTTGTCGTGGGCCGTGCTCGTGTTCGTGGTTGAGTTTGCGTGGGTACCTTCTCGCACTTGGTGAACAAGACGTTGTCGATAATGGATTTGGTCGTGGATTTGTACATTCTTGATGGTGTGGTTCTCGCATGTTGCGGCGTTTGCAATGGATCATGCTATCCACAGAGTTACACTCATTCGCCGGATGTCCCGAGAAGTAATCGCAAATAGTACACCAAATGTTATTTCTTGGGGGCGCGTGGAGGCGGTCGAGGTGCTTGGCGATGGGTGTAGCCGAGGGAAATGGGAGTATCGTGGCTTGATCACCGCGTGAGGAAACATGAACAGCAGTGATTGACTAATTCAATGGCTTCTTGTAATGTCTTGGGCGCAAATACTCACCATAAATCGGATGTGAGAGGGTAAGCCTTGAAGAAACCACACTAGAATTTGGCTTTGGGTTGGAAATTCCTTCAACTTGTTGACTAAGATGCGATCGGTCTCGCAAAGTCTCGAGGTGATTCTCCCGGTTCTCGCTTGAGTGTGTTGAGGTCGTTCGGCCAGGTTGTTGATCATCCATAAAGGTGCCGTAGTAATGGGAAAGAAAAGAGGTCTTCATGTGTATCCAATCTTGTTTCAAGTGGCTTTTGTTTGCCATCACCATTAGGTAGGGTGCTCCACGCAGGTCGTCGAAAAGATGTGGAATTTTAGTTTTGGATCGGGTGACCATTGAGATCTGCAAGTGACTCAAATTCATCCATGTGAGCCCCGAGCACTCTGGTCTATGTGTTTACCTTTATCATTTCCAAAGAGTGGATATGGGAGTTTTAAAGCATGTGTAGGAGTCTACATGCATGAATGGGTGTTTGCATTTGTGGAAAAGAAAAGAGCGATGGGTGTTGGTTCTTTGATAGGTACCAAAACGGCATAGGTTGTGTGAGATTAGTAAAAAGAGGTAATCAAGCGCTTGTAGTGGGAACAAAGGTTGTGACAGAGCATGAACAAAGCGTGGTGGGGAACGCTTAAGGGAATGACGGTAGGGGAATTGACAAAGGTGGAAGCGGTGGTCAAGTTCCTAAAGAAAGATTACCAATAGAGAAAACATTTTGCGATGTTCGCAGAGAAAATTGCGGTGGTTCCATGATCTTGAGTTGGGGATTCGGTGGAGTAAATTCAAAGGGTCGTGGTTGCGGCCCGCATGATGTGGCTTAACAGGAACGGAACAATGGCGACCTTCCACGGGGAGGCCTGGGCTGGAAAGTTGTCGTGGTGTAGGTGGAACAGATTGGCGCCTCGCATTACCGGAGAAGAGACAATCGAACCAGAGTGTATGTGGACATATTCAGGGAGGCGCCAAGCAAGTAGTTCATGGCGACGGCCTTGACTCCATCCGTGTTGAATATCGCGGGAGTAAAGAAGGGATTGAACATGGTATCAATACAGCTTTCAGGAAGTGAGCCCCGCAACAGCGCCCGGTGTTTGGGGTCCGGCTCGGGATCGCTGAGGGACGGATCTCTGCGGAGATCCCGGAAGTCCGGCAGGGCAAATCCCGGAGACACTCTTGTCACGCGGATTTTGCTAACAGAGGAAAGAACAAGAAAAACTCGGATAAAACAAAGAATGGCAATACACAATGAAACACACAAGACACTTGTGGAGAACACGGCAATCCATTGATCAAAACAAGTGTACAATGAAGGCTCAAAAGAGCGCAACAAAGCGACCAAAGATGTCCGCTCTTCCAGAGTGACACAAAAGAACACTCAACCCTCTTTTTGAAGGAGCAAAAATGCTACAATATATAGGAACACGGAGTGGCCTACGGGCCCGACCGATCCTCATCATGACAACGCTGTGCTCCACTACTTGGGCACTCGAACAGAATTGAGTCGTCCCGGCCGCGTTAACAGACAAGTAGTGGCCCGCCGTGGGTCCCTACCTTTGGGTCTTCTCGCTTCTTGGAGGGCTTTGACCCGCCGCGGGCCTTTGTGGATCCCTCTTCTTGGACACCGTATTGGCCGGTGGGGGGCCTCATGCAAGCAAGTATAGACCCGTGGGTTCGCCGCCAGTACGGCTAACACGCTGCGACGCAGCGTCTGCTCGTGAAAGCCGCGACGCCGAAAAATTTTCGCGTACGCCAAATACAAAGGATCGCGACGCCAAAAGTACAAATCACTTTTCGCGACGCGCGAAGTTAGCGCAAGTCGACGCAGCGAAAATTTTTCACAGTCGCTATTTAGTATATTTCGCTGCGATGCTTAAACGGGCGCAGTTGAATGCAAGATGTTTTAGCGTCAGCATCCGTTTGCACGCCAAAACTGGGGTTTTCGCAGACGTGAAATTTTTTATATATATGCGCTGCGAGGATTCAGCTTTTGGCGCCGCAAAAGAAGGTATCTTCTCATACCAACCTTGCAATTTGCCACCCAAAACCAATTTTTTTTTTTTCTTAGTTTTTAGGTTTTTTTTTGTTGTTTTTTTGATAGGTAGGCTAGGCTAGGTCTGCAGTTAGGCCCTCGCCTGTTGCCCCCCTGCGTAAGGGGCTTAACGATGGTGAGTGCCTTGTTCTGTGGGCTGAGCTTGGCCTATTTTAGAAAAATAATAATAATAATAATAATTTAAAAGAAATAATAATTTAAGACTAAAATAAAAATAAAAGAAAAAGAAATCAAAAAAAGAAAAGAAATTGGTTGCCTTCCCTTCAACGACAACCTTAGTTAAGTTTAGAGCTTTTTTAGGGTTGCGTGTTGTCAAGAGCATAGGCATGCCCCTTGCCTGGTATTGCCGCATTTATTTGCGCCATGCCGAGGGTGGGTGGCACTGCTGAAGCTTAAGGCAACTAGGGTCACCCTTTATTAAGAGTATAACCCTCGCCTGACGCCGTTGTTGGCCTTGGTCACGCGGTGTCGAAAGGTGTGCGTTGTACTCTTATTAAGGGTTAGAAGAATGTTTTATTAACTCATACCCTCGATCCTGATGGTGTCGTTGATGAAAGTCCCGTTGATGAAAGAGAGCCTCTGTCTTCTTCCTATGCTCTGCCCTGTGACCCGGATGGCTCTGACATTCCTCATTCTGTTGGGGAAGGTGAACAACAGGCTGGACAAAGTATACTAGCTGTCCCCTCTCAATCTAACAGTCATGTTGCAGGACAAGATAAACCAGTCGTCCCCCCTCAGTCTAACACTGATGTCTTATGCTCTGATTCTGCTCAGCCGGCTAACCTTTCTACTGAGTCTCTGCTGAAGGTGGAACCACCGAATCAGACCCGAGTAGATATTACTCCTGTCTCCCATGAGGTATACCAGCCCCAAGTGGCTCTGCTTACACAGATCCGAGATGGGGCCACACTTGTAGCCGGTCAGATTGCCGATGACCCTCTGGTTGTTCAAGTTGAGGCCACTCCTGTAGCCGGTCAGATTGTCGATGACCCTGTGGTGGAGGATATTCAATACCTCTTCTCACCTGCAGAACCAGTTGTGCCTACTGATGTTGCTCTAAAGGAGCTGCCCCTCCAAAGTTCTGAGTATCCGATTGATGAAGTAAGAATAGCAGATGACGTTACAAAGAAAAAGAAAAAGGCCCATGGAAAGAAAGCAAGTAAGCATGAGTTTGATTCGGTTGTTGCCAAGCTTCTTTTAGAACACTCTAGAGATGATACAGCTAAAAAGAAATGATATGGTGGAGAGTTGTTGGTCTGTGCATCAGGCAGTGGATATCAGTTTTTTGGAGTTACTTACTCGGGTTCGTATCTCCCTTAATCAGCAGTGGTTTACATTTGGATGGTTTGGCTTCGGGTCTCGAATGCTCCCCTTCCAATGGCTGGAATCTTCAAGGATACAAGCTGAATGGAAAGTACGGTTTTGTGGTAATTTGCGGGATATAGCTCTTCTTGCTCCAGTGCAGGGGCTGGTTTGGGGAAGTTTATGTTATCTGTTTCTGTGTTAACAGACTTCTATTAATGGATGCCTTTTTTGTGTTCTTGTCTATTACTCTTGTTTTGATGAACAACAGAATGTGCACTACCTTTGGATGGGATTTTAACAATAAAAATACCCTTCTCACCTTTCAACAACGGTTCATAACCACATGGTACAGCTTTGGACGAACCATCTGGGACTGTATTGGGGCCGGCAGAGGCTTGAATGGGGAGGCATTCTGCCACAACATTCAGATACGGTTTTTAAGCCCAATCCTTAGGTTTGTTGAATCCAGTGGTCCTTTGCTCGTGGAAGGGGGTGGGTCTCCCTTAGAGAAATATGTCCCTGTTAGAGAGGGGGGGAAATGGTGGCTGGGGTTGAGCAAGGCCCCTCGGCCTAGGGTGATGCTTGGTCTATCAACATGTGTTCTATGGCAAATTGGTGACTTTTCTCCCTGTTATGGGCTAGATCCTAGTGCGGGGGGTAAGGGGTCTGCTCTTCCTGTTACATGGTTCTCAAACAGACTGAGAATGATATGGAGGAGTCGTAAGTGTAGGGGGCATAAGGTGATAAAGGTCCCTCGATTTCTCATGGTGGGGGCAAGGAGTAAAAGGAATATGTGCTTCCCTATGAGGGTTAAGTTATGCTCTTCACGTGGTTTTCTAATAGGAACATTTTGTCAGAAGGGTTCCTGGGGGTCTAAGGTCCCTGGGGTGACCTGTGGTGTGATGGAGGGTCTCAATAAGGGTATGCACCTTCCTTTGCTACTAGAGCCTTTTTGGGGGGGTCCTCCCTTATCACACCCCCCCTATAAATTGTGCAAGAAATGGGGGCCAAGGGGCAACAATATGATTAACTTGTATCCTGGCACCTCTTGGCACCCGAGGTCTATGTTGGCTTCTAATGATAATGATTCTTGTATGCGGGGCTCACTTGGTCAAGGGGGGTCCTGGTGGTCTAAGGTCCCTAGGGTGGTGCGGGGCTCACTTTGTCAAGGGGGGTCCTGGTGGTCTAAGGTCCCTAGGGTGATTCCTGATGGGGTGGGGGGTCTCAAAAATATTATCATATACCTTCCTTTGCTACTAGAGGTAATCTTTCTTGTTGATTCACCTTCAAGAATACTATGTTACATTGTTGTCATCTCTCTCTCGTGTGGATGGGGAGAGAAATGGGGGCCAGTGGGCAACTGTAAGAATAACTATTTCTGTCTTGGTACCCCTTGGCACCTGTGGCCCATGGGGGATTCTATCAATAAATGTCATTTCTTCATCAGGGTCCTGGGGCACCAATTTGACAGTCCATCGTGGATAACAATATGAAGATTGTCTCTTGGAACCTGAGGGGTATAAAAGGTGTTCTCAAACGAGGCAGAGTACTTGCCGCAATTCGCTCCTTGATGGCAGATGTTATCATTATTCAGGAACACAGGCTCCCTGACCTCCAGGCAAGCTCTCTGGGCAAATGGGTAGGCAACAATTACTCCTCTCTTAGCTGTGCAGCCAGTGGAACTAAAGGGGGTACATGTATACTCTGGAAAGGTCTAGTGCAAAAAGCTTATCATACGGCGGGTGATGGGCGATGGCAGGTGGTTACTTTTGAAACAAATAATTGTCACTGGGGAATCATCAATGTATATGCATCTAATAAGCCGGGGGAAAGGGCAGTCATGTGGAAAGAGATTGAGTCCTGGGTCTCTCTCCAGGCCAACATAACAGAGAATTGGATCTTAGGCGGAGATTTTAATATGACTGACACTTGGGATCAGAAAATAGGGCTACATAGAAATCTATCAGCAGAGGAGTATTCCTCCTGGAACTCATTACTTGATAATAGTGGATTTTCTTTGGTCCCGCCTTCCAATGCCACCTTCTCCTGGTCAAATAAGCAAAAGGGTCAGGATAGAGTATATTGCCTGCTGGATAGGTTCTATATGGCCAACAAGACGGCTAGTTTTATGGACAGGTGCTATGTTGAGGGGGAGTTAGCATTCTCTCACTCTGATCACGTCCCCCAAAGTCTAATCTTGGAAGATATTTCTACTGCTCGGATGAATGGGAACATTCCCTTCAAGTTTAATTCGTCCTGGCTGGGGAAGGAGGCTTTCTGCAAGCCCTTTAGGGACTTTGTTTCCTCACTGGCTGGTATTGACAATCCGTACAGTATGAAGGGTTGGGTTAAGAAAATGGGACTCATAAAGCGGTGGGTAAAAGGGTGGGGCAGGAAAAGAGCTATAGAGTTTAAAAAGGAAAAGGAGGAAGTCTATAATCTTCTGAGACAGGTCAAACAGGAGCTGATATTGGATCCGTACAATTTGGTTAAACATAATACTGAGGAGATGCTAGAAGGAAGAGCCAAGGCAATAGAGGAGGTAGAGGCCAGAGGTGCGGCAGTTCGCTCCAAAACCAAATGGTATGCTGAACTAGACCATGAAAATTCCAAATGTTTCTTTAGGATGGCTGGGGCTAGATTAGCGGAAAATAGTATTATAGCGGTTAAGGATGATAATCTCAACACACTTGAAGACCCACAGGAAATCAGGTCCTTTATTCGAGGAAGTTTTGAAAAACAATTTGAGGAAGACCCCTTACCCCCCTCGTTCCATCTTCGTCTAAACTCCTGGTTGAACAGTATTGACTGGGGGGAGAGGGTTAATGCTGCTGAAAACAGACAATTACTACATAATTTAGAGAAGGATGAGATCTATAAGACTCTATGCTCCCTTGCCGCTGGCAAATCTCCTGGGCCAGATGGGTTCCCCCCTGAATTCTTTGTCGAATTTTGGGATGTTCTTGGGGATGACTTTACTAAGGCAGTTTGTGGTGCTTGGGCCTCTTGTTCTCTACACCCTACTCTTGCAGCAGGTTTTATCACGCTTGTCCCCAAGGTTCCCAGGCCTCTAACATTAAGTGAATGGAGGCCTATTGCCCTTACCAATGCCATCTACAAAGTGATTATGAAGGTTATTGCCAATCGCTTGAAACCTATACTCAATAGGGTCATTGGGAAGGAGCAATCAGCCTTCTTGCCTGGCAGATATATCCTGGATAACTATCTTGCAGCCAGGGAAGGGTTGCATTGGTGTCAGGCCTCAAAGCAAAAATGTGTATTGATTAAGATGGATTTCAGGAAGGCATATGATTCCCTCAGATGGGCAGGTTTACGTGCAGTTATGGGGTACATGGGATTTGACGCTCATTTCATTCGACTAACTCTAGGGATGAACAGCCTAGCCTCAGCTTCGGTGCTGGTTAATGGACAACCCTCTGGTCTATTTAATCTCAAAAAAGGTATAAGGCAAGGTTGCCCCCTTGCTCCCTATCTGTTTCTCATCATGGCAAACCTTTTAACAAGAATGGTGCACCTCAAAGTGGCAGAGGGGAACTTAGAAGGTCTATCTTTCCCAGAAGGTGTGGATAAGCTGACAATCATGCAGTATGCTGATGATACTTTTATGTTCCTCAGATATGATGACAACAGCTTTCTCTCATTCCGAGAGATCTTGTTGGCCTTTGAGGTGATTTCTGGTATTGGTCTCAATGCCAATAAATGCTCTGTGCTATGGTCTTCTGAAAGCGACATTGATCCTCGTGCCAGGGGTTTGGGTTTCTCAGTCGTCACTGTCAGAGAATCAGTTAAACTTCTTGGTCTTCCCTTGGTGTTGTCTGACAGCCTTAAAGGACTCTGGGCCCCTATCCTCGATAAACTAAGAAAGAAGGTTGGTCTGTGGTCTACAAAGTCCCTTTCTACAGCTGGACGGGTGACAGTTGCAAATGCCGTTCTTGCTGCCTCTCATATTTATTACTCTTCAGTTATGGTTGCTCAGAAAGGGGTGTATAACCAAATACAAGTTATCATCCGGAAATTTATCTGGGGGGGTATGGCGAAGGTGGCCTGGGGTGAACTCTGTCGTGACAAAAAAGATGGTGGACTGGGCTGTAAAGATCCCTTTTTACAAGCTCAGGCTCTGGCAGCCAAATTTTTCTGGCGTACTCTACAAGGTGAGTCATCCCCTGCTCTTAGATTTGTTTCTTACTGGTTGAAGCAAGGCAAGCTCCTTGGTAAGCCATCTCTCCCTAGGGATGAGCTGGGTGCTCTGTTCTACAACTTCAAGGTGGCTCCTGGAACATCTCCAGTTATGCGGAAAATTCTTCACGCTTGGATACAGGTGCAGCATCTCTTCTCTCCTACGGATCCCCCGAGGGATGCGGGGGGACTTAGTTTATTTTGGAACACCGGAATCTGGGAACGGGAAGGGCTTCCCTTGGCCCTCTCACACCCTCGTATCTTTGTCAAATGGAAGGATTGTGGAATAACTCAGTTGCAACACCTTTGGGGTAATGGTAGGTGGATTTGCTGGACTGCATTCAAAGCGACAATCCCGAATCCAGGGGAAGGAGACCGTAAAGTCTTTAAGGAAATCCTAAGGAATGCCGCTAATCTGACAGGTATTGTGGGGACACAGGAGTGTTGGCTACATGGTGGGCAAAATCAGTATAGTGTGAGGAGGATCTATAGGGATTTGTGCCAGGATACCCCCTTGATAGCTGAGGTTAGGCTTGGGGTTAGTTTGGCAGACACCAAAACCTTACTGTCAAACTCTTGGAAGTCTATCTGTTCTAGAAAGATTCAGTTCTTTAGGTGGTTAGCTCTTCAAGGAGGATTAAGTACCAAGGAAAGGTTATTTAATAAGGGTATTACGGTTGACGACAGATGTCCATTGGGCTGTCGAGTTACTGAATCCATAGTGCATCTCTTTTTCTGTCCCCGGATTGCTGAATTTTGGCAGTGGGTTTGTCCTATTATTGGTATCATGTTAAACCAGCTAGTCTGGCCAGATCTGATCAGCATCACGGATCGCTGCTGTATAGATGCCTCCCTGGTGAATCTGACACTTTGGGTTATCTGGAAGCATCGTTGTGATGTGGCCCTAGGTGGTCAAGGGATTTCCATAGAGAAGTTAAAAAACTCTTTCAATATGGAGGTTGCTCTAATGGCCCTATCTCATCATAAGAAGAAAGGCGAGAAATACAACAAAGGACTTGATAAGGTTGGATCCCTGGTAGGCTTCTATTCATACTTCAAGTGCCATTGGGTTGATAACGAGATAGCTTGAACTACTGGTAATGAAGCAGGTAGCTTTTAAATCTGGAGTAGGAAACTGGTGGACCCTGTACTGGAATGGAGCTGGCTCTCTCTATAGTACCCACTCTCTGGTGAAGAAAGAAGATTTTTTCTTATAGTACCCTTTTAGTGGGGAAGACGAGTTGATGCCCTCTTGTTCTCGTACTAGGACTCCCACATCCTCTGTATTTCCCTTAGTGGGGCTCTACTGTACATATTTTATAACTTTTAAATATAAATATATATCTTACCATCAAAAAAAAAAAAAAAAAAAAAAAAAGTCTGACACTAATATAGAAACTGGCGTATGTTTTAATAAGCATTCGATTGGTCTCGTCTTTTGAAAAAAGCGTGACCTGGGACAAGTGCAATGCATTTAAAACTTGCTAGCCTTGCATTTTGGCAGTAGCTGGGCTATAGATCATAAATCGTATTTTGGTCCTTTTATTTGTTACCCTATCCTTGGCCTTGCATATACTTACTTATGAACTGATTAAAAAGTTAGGGTCTTAGCGTAGGAAGCGTAAAATTAGCGTTTTTTTTTTGTTAAAGTCAGTTGATTTACCCTCATGTGCTAAGCACTAAATTGAAAGTTTTATCTTTGCTTGACTTGTAGGTGTTGCTGTTGTCAGTTGCGTATTGTCGCGGAGTCGCATTTTGCTAGCCTGCTAGGCAATCCTTTAAAACAAGCAGTATGACTTCAGAAGAGAGAGCGGAAGTTAACTTGCAACCAAATGTGGCATTAGTGCCTCAGATAGAGCCGCAACCAGTAGATGCATTGGCATCTCAAACACAGGCTACAGAACCTGAGTCATCTTCTGCACCACTGCCGCGTAGAAAAAGAACCAGACCACAACAAGCATGGTCTACTTTGAGACCAGATTTCATGAACTAGTTGTGTAATCGGTTGTGCAATGCCTCAGCTCAGGATTTGGAATTGATTATCAACAGCGAGGAAGGATGGCTAGACTACCATGCAGGGCTGGTAAAAGATGCCGAGAGGGCTTTTAAGCTTCGAATGATGGAGCTAGAGCCTGAAAAAAGTGAGCAAGAGAGGTATACATGGATAGTGGGTAATATTAGCCGCACTACCGGCAATATGATCACAGAAGTTGCAAATTTGAGTAGTCATCGCTTGAGGCTAGAGCTGAAAGAAAAAGCCAGCACATGGAATGCGGCGTGGACCAATAGAAAATTGAAAAAAGAAGCCCATCAACCCCCCCATCTTGTTAAGAAAGTGTTGGCGCAAACCATAAAAGCCAAACGTCCTGGTGAGACAGATAGGGAGTGGGAAGCTCAGAGAAGAGCGGATGCCAAGACTACTTGGTTTGCCATGGTAGATTCATCACAAATAATAAAACGCATAAACTAATTGGTTCTCGGGTCATATGGCTAAAGTTGTATAAGTGCAATATTTTAGGGTCTAGTTTTATTAAGGATGAACCTTATTGTGTAAAACTTCAACATAATAATTTTTAGCCTAGTACGGAACCCAATAAGTTAGTGGAAGCTATGCTGAAGAACATGAGGGAGTCTGGAATGCAAGTTAGGCACGGGTGTATAATACGCTGCATTGGTAGCACAACCGGCCTAGAAAGACAAGGCTTAATTTTCCCTTTTTGGAATGGAGGTTCGTTGGCAACCTTCTTTACAAGTCATGGGTCTAATGCCTTTGCAGAGCTTGCATTTAAGAAGTTGGGAGTTGTCCCCGTGAGTTGAGACGGACTTGAGGCTGCTTGAAGAGCGCAGAAAGAAAGAATTATTTGTTGCCTCTAGGGTTGGGGACTTAGCAATGTCATTCTGTAGCGGCCTACGAAAGCTTCATCAAGAAAGATATCTGCATATGGACTTGCATCCGGGCAATATATTGCTCCATTTTGATTATGGAAAGAAGAAGGGATGTATTGATCCTCAGGCTGTATACATTGGCATTTGTGATTGGGGTGAATCCAGGTTGATCCACGAGACAGTGGAGGTAAAACGATGGCATTACAAGGGTATGGATGGCGAAGGTAAGAAAAGAATTGAGATGGAAAGGGCCAGGCATCCATATATGCATGATGATCTTTTTTTTGGTAGTGGCTCGAAGACAGTGCCTGCAAGGGTTGACTTTGATTTACACGGGGCAGCGTACATTGTCTACTACTTAGCTGACTTTGCTAGTAAGCACTCCTATATGGAGTCAATAGGAAACTTGGAGCAGCAAGGCAAGCATCGGAGAATGTGCGACTATTTGAAACATTGCGTTGAGTCGCCAATGAGGGGCAAAACACGAAAATTTGATATGGCCCAGCTACTTGACACAATGCGAGCGATTTTCATTGCTCTCAATTCCATGCACGAGGCCACAATTGGAATCAGATTGATTCTTCAACTTGGCCTGTGGTGGCGACGATGCATTAGATCAAGCTGGTCCTAGTCACGCCTAGCGTGCATATCCTGTTATTCAGAAGACCATAAACTAACATTCAAACATTATTGTATTACATAATATTCCAATTAAATTCATTAAACACTTGTTTGATGCTATTTGAAAAAAATTATTGTCCATGTGTGTTTCTTTTCTTTTCATGTGTTTTTTTGTGTTATTTATTCTGTGCTTTTTTATATGTCGCAGCTAACGAAAATTATAAAGACAAGAAGTCAAAGCAGACCTATACAAGCCCAAGACCTATAGATATACGCCAAGACTATAATTATGTCTCACGAACAGGACGAAGAATTGAATCCAATTCCACGGAATGTGGGTGCGTCAGAGCAACCCACAGAGCATGATTTTTCGGTCCCCTCTAATTTGAGGACCCCCTCTCCGTGGCAGGAAGGCATGGAGAACGAGCTTGAAATGTCAGCTGCTCGGCAAATGGAGAGAGCAGCAGCACATGCAAGGGCAAATGAGTATCGCACGGCTGAGTTAAGAAGGTTGCATGCGATGGATGAAGTTTCAAAGAGGGATAATTGCACCATCACAGAGGTGCATAATGTAGTCGGCGCAGGCGGGGCCCGCTATTGTCCACATGGAGCGCATACTTAACGATGTAATCACAAATTTGGACAAGAATGAGTTTGAAAGAGAGTGGTCTAGTAGGCGGGGTAAGTATAAGGCTCACGAGTGCAAGATTGCTGTGGTTCGAGCAAAAGCAGTCGAGCGTCATGTCCAAGTGAAGGGACATTTACCCCAGCGGTGTGAGTTTAGTAAGAGTTTTTGCAGAAGAAGTATACTACGAAGCCTCAAGGAAGTGCCCGTGAAATTATGGGAGTAGAAAATGGAGGCAAGGAAGTGGTAGTGGCAAAGACTAAGAGGGTCAAGCTATCGGAAGATAGCGAGAGTGGGTCACATGGTGAGCCTGTCACCATTACATACCTTGTTGCTGATGCTATCCAACTTTTGGAGGTGGCAGGGGTAGCCGCGGCTGGAGCCGTGAATCAATTGGAGAATGAGAGAAGTCGTAACCTAACACTTTCGGAAGAGAATATTTGCTTGAAGGACCGTGCCGATGGGTTTGACAAGATGGCCGCTGAATTAGAGGATGCTAAGCGGCAACTAGCGGCATTAAACAGAGAGGCAACGATCCTTAGGGAAAAGAACGATCACCTGCGCCATTTGACCAGATCGTTAGACTCTGACCCTTTTAGGGTGACTTCGGAGCAGTCGATATCCTATCTCCCTCGCGAGTATTTGTACGAGAGTCAGTGGGAAGAGCTAAAGGTTGTTGATTATAGACATTGCCAATTGTGTGGTGACAACCTGACACAGGTGGGCTGGTACACTCTAGGGTGTGGGCATTGTATGCACATGCGATGTCTTCTTGATTGGATGTTGCAAAGCCGCTTTTGTCCAACAATGCAAGACGGATGGATGTTTCCTGAGTTACAATATGCCATATTTAATATGCAAGGTCGCATGCCAGCGTTGCCACATTTGACCGCTCGCAGGAGGGATGGGCAGATGCACACTTTTCAATCCTTTCGTGAGCAGGGTTTGTGGAGGGGGGTGGAGGAGCCGCGTGAAGGAGAGACAGTGCCAGACATTAACCAGTTCTTACCACCACCTCCAGGGCCGCAGGGTGATTATATTGACCCAAATGACCAATGAAAATAAGACATTACATTTTTAGACAAAGAACATTTTGACCTGTATCATTTTGTGAATGGATAATAAGGTATAATGACGGGTATAATGACGTAATTTCAAACAAGGTATAATGACGTTATTGGAGCATTGAGTTAGATACGTTAAGCAGGAAACTCGAAAATAGAGTAAGCCTGAATTAGATCGCGTTATATTACACAAAGACGAGTAAAGGCATCGAGACTTCCGAAAAGGGAGTAAGCCAAGAACGCGACCCTCTTGAATGGTTGTCAGGCCACCAGGCTTTATATTCTCCATGGCAAACAATATAGACTTCTTGAAATTCTTGTTACCTCCTTTAGAAGGAGCGAGCTTTGCTCTGACTCTCTTTTCGTGTCTCTGTGTCAATGTATCTTAGATACTTTGCTAGGTTATATTACACAAAGACGCGCAAAATGGGGGTCGGAGCAGAAATCGTTCGTTCTAGAGCAGGGATAGGTTCTATACGTACAAAATTAAAATTCCTGACGTATAAAGTCAAAAAATACGTATTTTTTAATAAAATACGTATTTAACGTATAAAAAACTCGCCGGGCGGAAAAAAAAATTTCACAGACGCTGAAAACTTTTTCAGCAGACGTGAAACTTGAAAACCGCGCGTCTGTGAAAAAAAAAAAAAAAAAAAACCCAGCCTGAACTAGCATTCGCTAGACCAGACATCTGCCTCGGTCAATCCCTTGGCAGTATTATCAATCCAAACTACAACCCAAGTTGTAGTCTGGTACTTGTGATCCTTTAGTCTCAAACCCCAAATTTTTCATGGTCAATTGCAAACACCGGCATCCTCAGACCTTACTTATCTTTGCACAAGTTTCATATAAAAGAAACAATAGTCACAATAGTCTTAAAGCCTATTTTATTTAGAACAATTGTAAACCTATGCCAACCTGTGTGACCTTTTCACAACCGAAACATGTCTTACCAGCTCTATGCCTAGATCTTTAGAGTCAAGTATGTTTTGTGATCCTTACTTTCTTTCAATGATTCCATTATGGTCCTTCATAATGCCTATCAGATTTTTCTTAAAAAAGGCATATACACCTATCAGACTAGGCAAGGAAAAAACGAATGTCACATCCTGCCTTAGTTGAAAAATGAGTCTTTTATTATGCATTTATCAACCAGAAGTGCAGCAGGGCTAATGCCAAAGAATGCACGACAAGGAGGGACAAGTGGTCTTGCAGGCACATAGATGACAATTTGGCAGAAATATGCATGAAATATTATGTAAGCCTATTTATTACTTCAGAGACAAAGCGTCTATGCAATATTCGTATTCGAATTGGACTTTGTACCATAAAGATCATAAATTATAGGCAACATTGTTTTCACAGTCTGGTATGACTTCTGGTGCAACAGATAAATTTTGATAGTAACGTGCAAAAGTAAACCTGACTGTATACCATGCCATCCATGACAAACGAAGCCACTTGATAGAGCACTATTGAAAGAAAATCTGTGTTCCTCTATATTTCTTGCCATATATGGCATCTTGTTTTTAACACTATTGTGCAATTTAAACTGCAAGTAGACATATAGCATAATCTGCTTCAGAAATCAGCCCTATTAACTTGTGTCAGCCAGTAGGCTATTCTACGTTAATAACCAATCTTAAACCTTGCTAGTTATCTTAAAAAATAGAGTAGATACAACTTGTGATTTCCCTTTTAAATTGAGTCATAAAGAACCTTGTCAGAACATGGCCGTGTCTTGAAGTCTAGAACTTGTGTTTGGATTTGTAGCTCCACTCCATATCCTAGCAGATCCACCAAACTAAAAGCAAAAAAATGACAAGGGCAGGAGAGGTCCGGTGCCTGCAACCAATCAACACAACATTAGCAATAAATTGGTAATGCATGAAGGGCCAAAAGGTACAATGGAGCCTCTCGGTTTATAGCCGATCAGCCCTTGTAATCTTTTGCCCAGTTAGTAAAGTCTGCTAAACATATGAACTGGAAATCAATATAGATTAAATAAAGAGGATAGAACAAAGCAAACCTTAGGCTGCTTATTCATCACCTGATTTGTAGTAGAAGGAAATATTTTCATCTGAATATTGCACTCTTTGCTATCTAAAATTATGAATATAAATCATTGTCAGGTTACCTGAATGTGTTCGAGATCTCTTTTGACCGACAGTCCTGAGCACGTTGAGTATCAAGAGCTTGATGTATCCAATCTCTATAGTTGCTACCAGCTTGTATGCAATTTTGCCCATTTTCTCTAAAGCCAGATTTGCATCAACAACAACAAGTACGAATGTACCACAGCGTTTCTAAGCAAAAATGCTTGCCAAAGTAGAAAGAGAAGCTATTAAGGGCTTATCCATTCAAAGCCATTCAATGCTGCTCTGCAATATCTAATAGGAGAGCTCAGACATGCCGAAGTGGTGTTCCATGTAATGCTTTTCGAGAGAATCAACAGTCCCCTGCATCTTGCATCTGTGGGTCTATGGCAATGGAAAAAAAATTGACAGATATGGCGGCTCTGTATTGGGAGGCCGCGTTGCAGACGACCAAGAACCCTAACTATTAGGGCTACGTTACTTTTACATGTGATATAATCACCTGTGATCAGCCATGAAGATAAAAGAAAGCAAAACAATTAAGAAACAATTTCTATACTTGCCCAAAGATAGAAAGATAGTAGACAATTTACGAGAAGCCTAGATGTAGTAAAACATTTTCCATACCTTCTCAAAGGAATGGTAGACGTGTAATTTTTCTTCCATATTTGGAATGCTTGGAAGCAACATCCATTGGTGCAGTTCCCCACAAACATAGAAATGCATGCAAATGATATGGTCAATGCGCAACAAGTGGCAAAATGCATGTAGCATGCAATTTTAATAAGGAAAAAGTGGAAAGCTCTTTTATGTTATAGATACATAGAACGTTAGTTATACAAAAAGTGCCCTTAAGATGACAAATCCATAATAAGTATGGACCATGTATATTTTAAGTCACTTGAATTCTTACAAGCAACAATAAACATGTGTAGCAATCTGTTGTGTAGTGTAGCATATGCATGGGAGATAAACTTGAGTTTACCTAATATATAGCATCGAAGATAGTCAAAAAAAAAAAAAAAAAAAAAAAAAAAAAAAGCGTCGTGAAACCTTTCAGATCGCAGACGTCTTGGCGAAAAAATTTTCACAGACGCTTTGACGTTATTTTCGACGCGAAATTCAAAAAAAAAATCCGTTAATTTTTATTTTATTTTTTGAATCACAGACGTCTGTAATTCTTTTCAGATCGCGACGCGAAAATACGTTCAGCGTCGCAGCGATCTGAAGGTTTCAGCGCGACGCTGAAAAAAAAAAAAAAAAAAAATTTGCGTTTTCAGACGCAGCGGTTTTCAATGCATTTTGGCGTCGACGGCGAAAAAATTTTCGCGTACGCTTTTACGTTGTTTTCGCGTACGCGAAAATCTTCCGACGCCGGAATTTTTTTTTGCCATATTTTTTACGTTTTATACGGCAAATATGTGCCGTATCATACAATTCATACGTATTCCGTATAAAACGTACAGCGTATTGAACCTATCCCTGTTCTAGAGGAGGTTACAAGGTTTTTGAGTACTCTATTTTTATTGTGGCCACGGAGGATATAAGGCCTAGTGGTTGCTTGCGATTCTGTGGGTTCATTAGATGTTAGTGATTGATGAGTTCAAGCTTCGAGACTTCCCCGTTTTTCTTTCCCCCCGCCTCTTTGGGCAATATAGCTTAGTTTACACGCTAAGTTCCATTGTCCATAGAGGCGGGTGAAAGCAAAGACCGGGACGTCTCGATGCTTGGACCCAGGTCTTCGGGTTAATTGGATGTTAGTGATTGATGAGTTCAAGCATCGAGACTTCCCACTCTTTCTTTCCCCTCCTCTTTGGGCAATGCAACCTAGTTTACATACTAAGTTCCATTGTTCAAAGAGGGGTGAAAGCAAGGTTTGGGAAGTCTCAATGCTTGTACTCGGATCTCTTTCATCCTGGCCTGGAGCGTGACTTTCTTGAATGGTTGTCAACTCACCAGGCTTGATATTGTCCGTTGCAAACAATATAGACTTCTCAAAATTCTTGTTACCTCCTCTAGAAAGAGCGGGTTTTGCTCTGACTCTCTTGTGTAGTCTCTCTGTGTCAATGTAGCTTAGTCACTTTGCTAGGTTATATTACACAAAGAGGCTCACAATGGGGGTTGGAGCAAAAATCGTTCGTTCTAGAGGTTGAACTTGCTATGACGTCAGAGGTGAGAGCGCACTCTAATTTCAAGTCAAAGTGGTGCCTGGGTGTTGTCCATCTATATAGCGGTTGTTAGGCACCAAATCATGGAACATCCTAACTCCTGCTATTGATGGAGAACCTTGAGCATCACTATGACTTCAAATTAGAGTACGCGTCCCCTTTGGCAAGGTGGTGGATTGTAGGTAACAAGGTTTTTGAGTACTCTATTTTTATTGTGGCAGCGGATGATATCAGCCTAGTGGTTGCTTTGCGATTTCGCGGGTTTGACGCCGATGGCACGCCAAATCGGCATTTGGATGCCATCAGGACCTATAATTTGTACCTCCATTCCTTTGGGTGGCACATGCCATGCAAACCCATTTGGGTATTCAGAGCATGTGCCACCCAGAGGAATAGAGTACAGATTATAGGTCCTGATAGCATTCAAAGCCCAATTTGGCATACCGAAGTTATTCCCGACTTGGGTACCGAAGTACCTTGTGAACCTTCTGATGGATCATATTCATCTGGGCTGGTCCGAGGCTGTTTGGCCCCTTCGCATGCGTAGATTACTTCTCATCAGCAAGATTCTGGCGCATGCGAAGAGGCAAGCAACAACGGAAGTCGAGACGGGTCTGATCCGAGGAAGGTTTTCAGGGCACTGCGGTTACACATGAATGAAACATAGAAAGAACTATCATACATGAACGAAACATTTGTGACAAAAAATTATAACCAAAAACTTCTTTTTTATTAATAGTGCCAGGGACGGTTACAATAGTATGAAAATCCTCAAGACCAATTACAACAGACTGAAGATACTCATCACATCATTTTTCTAGGCAGCGCCTTCTTCATCAGTTTCATCATTCGCAGTTCCATCCTCTTCTGCCTGGGGACCTAGGTTCAACCTCCGGTGACCCTTTCCCTTAGTGAAACATCCTCAGACTCCTCGGTATCCTCGCTGTCGGCTGATCCGTCTGAGAATATGGCTCGGGTCTATATCATCTTCGTCATCAACGAAGTGGGTACGTTGAATGTCTTCATCAACATGGCTTGCAGCATTTATTGCAAGCATCTCGCCCTCACCGTCTTCAAGCCGTCCTCTTCCGCCGAATGTGATCCATGAAAGGAAACCAGAGGTTATCGATTGTGGATGTACCAATTATTACGATTCAATAGCCGCCAGTTTGAGAAGTTGTATACAAGTTTGTCCGCCTTCTTATGTAGCAAGCGATGCGGTGGTGGTGTGTATGTACTTATAGGCACTCCAATTCCTCTCACTTGCACTATTGGAAGATACCAAAGAGAGGATAGTCATTGCAATTGCCTGCAAGGTATCAAAAACTTGCCCATGGGCTTGCCACCATGCATAGGATTCCATATTTGGTTCCTTCTTATGACTCTCCAGTGCGTCGTGAAGCTCTTCATCTGCCCACCTTCTACTCAGGTTCTGGTATTCAGTTAACTCGGCAATGAAAACCTTGTAGTCCGAGCTGTTGGGATAGAACATTTTTGCAACCTTCTTCAACGAGCCCATCACTTCTTTATCTGTATGCTGGTCCATATCGTGGTTGTGTGGGTCTAAGGCATGCGCGGCGCCATGAATATCATTGTATGACTTCTTCCATCGTTCATTGAAGTTTCTAAGTAGTGCTGCGCGCTTAGCATTGTCAAATGGCGCATTGGGGCCATCACATTCTAGGAAGGATTGAATGGAGTGCCAACACCTCCAGACCTTTCCAGTGCTTGCCTTCGAAGAATCAAGGGTTTTGATGGCATGATAAACAGGTTGCATGCACCTCACAACGTCTCCCGCCCAAGCATTTCTCGAAGGGCAGCAGCTTGTTGTCGGTGTTTGGCAGCATTTTTCCCTTTCTGCCTCCTTTCCCAATCAAAAACTCAGTATGATTAAAGGTTGAGATAATCCAATCCGACACTTCAAGCACTCTTTCAAGGCGGATGTAATTGGAACCAAACCGAAGTTTGCCGGGATTCATGAGTGCTAGGCTCTTCCGACGCAATGACTTGTAAATGGCATAAATTGCGGCTTCTTTGTGATGAATTTTACAAGCCGTGGCGCTTCGAATGGGATCTTTGAACCCGCGTGTCTTTGGAGAACCGGTCCTTCAAAGAATAGGTTCAGGCAATGGCATTGGCAACTAGTAGCATGCTACCCTGGAAATTCAGACTCCAATAATTCACCCACTAGCTTGCAATTAGACGCGTTATCCATTACAACTTGAAATATTCTCTTCGGTCCAAAACTTTCTATCACGGCCTTTGTTTTTTACGAAAAATCCAATCTCCGGGTCACTTGGTCAGTTTTGGTTTCTACGGTTTTCAAAAATACTTCACCACGGATACACGATCATGAAATTTATAAGATGGTCCTTGTTTACATTGCTCCAACCATCGATCACTAATGAAGCTGGCCAGCGCTTGAGTCCACACACGACACAACTTCATCTCCACCCTCTCAACCATTTTTCCATGTATTTCATCAACCATTTTATTGTTGGCATGCTTGTATGAAGGCAGTCTAAAAGCCGGTCCTGCTTTGGCAACTTCCGGAAGGCTTCTTTCATTGCTTTGTGCTCCAAAATATGTGGAGACAACCAAAGATATAAAATGCCTCTACAACCTTTCGTCTTCTTCAATTGCTCGATGTTAAGCAATGATCAACCCTCTGTTGCTTCGTCTGTCTTTCCACTATTTCAATTGTCTCTATCATTCTCTGTTCTCCGTGCTTATACCTATTGACCCTAGTCCACCCCCTCGATTGGTATCTTTGTCCCAACAGGGGGTGGTATAGTTATCTTAAATGCTCCCTCTGCCCCCCTACTGCTCTAGTATTCGTAACTTGTCTTTTTCTCATATTATTCTTCGCTTTTTGCGTATCCCATCGGTCGAGACAATCTCGATGGCATCCTTTCGCAAGTCGGCAGATGCGGTACAGTTTCGACACCGACGCCTCGTTCACATAAGATGTGAGCTCAATTCTTGTTGCGAGAACCATTTACCGATGTGTATCCACAAAACACACATTCCCACTCATTTTGCGCCAAACTCTTTCACAAACTCCCATTCGGGCCTCTTTTCCGACCATAACTCCGATCATCAGCGACCATGTGCACGAAGTTGCGGTCTCGCGGGTTCAGCCCATACGCGCACACGCAGATCCTCGCAACTCTAGAGGTAGATGCATGACCACGCCCGCACCTCCGGAGGTAGATGCATGACCGGTAGCACCACCACTTTCGGACGGTACCGACAATGTCTCTTAATCGACTCCTTGATTACACGAACTAAAGGAAGACGATATATGCAAAGGAGCAAGCTCACAATGCATATGTTACGTCGACGTTCCGTGCGAGAATCAAGGGGGGTTGGACGGGACCCTATAGGATATTCTATGGAAGCAGATGCGAACCCAAGGCTGGAAACCACTGGGACGGAGTAAACTCACGTTCCAGTATCCAACGTCAGGTTCGTGACACGAAAAGGGACACCTCAAAGGCAAACCGTTTCCCAAGGAGTATTTTGACTCAACCTGGCGATCAACGTTCAAGGTGAATTCTAGGGCTAATCACGTTTTTCTTATATATACTATTATTAATTGCCACAAAAGCAGCCAAACAGTGGCGCAAAGATTTTTTTTGCTTAGTAAATAGGGCAAAAAAGCTCGAAACTTTTCGCGTACGCGAAAACAACTACATTGGCGTGACGCTGAAAAACCCTTTCACAGACGCTGAAACCTTAAAAACGCGTCTGCGCTGAAAGTTCAAATTTTTTCGCGTACGCGAAAACAACTAAATCGCGTACGCGAAAAAATGTTCGCGTATGCAATAACGTTGTTTTCGCGTACGCGAAAAAAATTTAATTTCGCGTACGCGTTTCTGAAGGTTTCGCGTACGCGAAAAAATTTTCGCGTACGCGGTTTAGTTCTTTTCGCGTACGCGAAAATCTTCCGACGCCGGAATCGTTTTTTGCCGTATTTTTTGCGTTTTATACGGCAAATTTGTGCCGTATCATACAATTCATACGTATTCCGTATAAAACGTACAACGTATTGAACCTATCCCTGATCTGCATAAGATGCTTTGTAGCAGTGCAAGTTTGGAGGTAATAATTCTTAATGAAATTTCTAGAACCAAAAAGCAAATATTATTTATGATAGAGGGTTTAAATTATGAATTCCTCTATGGCATGCATCTTATATTACCTGATGAAACTCTTATTTGGTATTTGGTAGGCAGCAAAATGGATATGCATTTGTCACCAAAATGGCAAACAAAATGCCTCATGAATGCATGGTAATGATCTTCACATACTCAGATGTGTGATTTTCTAATAAGTGCAACAGAGGATGGGCTTATTGAAAGATTTGCATACAGTAGCTGCCTGATTTTGTCTAGCAGGTCAAATTTTTTATCTGCATTCAAAATGTGAACTCACTGTAAGTAATGCTAGCCATGGAAAGAATTGGAACTACTAGGGTTCAAATCCCTGGACCTCAGAACTACATTTGTAGATTGTATGGTTCGTTAAATACTGCACATTGCTTTTTGTTAGATATTCCACATTATTTTATGTAGATATCTTGACGTTTTAATGTAAAAACTTGCATGATTTTTTAAGAATGGTTTTGTATACACAATCAAGAGTCTATCTTACCAATACAAGTTCCAATACCAATTAATCTAACAAAGCATCAATAATTATCAAGTTGAGTATGTCCTACAATATTTATTAAACCAATACCAATTGCATCGTCCAAAACACCATTGCTTTTTTCTCCATACAGAATAAGTTAAAGGCATAAGCCTTTATTATATTGATGGTAAAACCACTAGCAGTTAGCTAATATTTCGTAATAAGACGTTCAAACATTTTCTTATATGGTTCATATGAAAAAGAGTAGACAACTTCATAAGGAAACCACTCTAAGTTGCATAAAAAACTCAATGCCAGAATCATTAATGGTCTATAGCCTTCCATAACTAAAGCATAACAATAAACCAAATAAACAAACTACCATAAAGAAACATGATGGTGAACTATGATAATAAACTAGCAAAATAAAATATATATAAGAACCACATTGTGTATCTAGTAATGATTATTCAACACATTAACTCACATAGTGTTATTAATTTATTATAGTGGTTTTATAAAAAAAAAAATTGTGAAAAACAGATAACGATTAATTTTTGGGGGCTTTGTGTTTGGATTGCTGAACAAAGAAGTGGAGGAGAAATCCAAGTCATCCGAATATTTGGCTAGACATTGAAAGATATTGGACTCGTGGACTCCAAACAAGACTCGAGGTAGAAATGTGAGAGCCACAATACCTCAAGCCATAAGAAAGAACTCTATGATATCTATGGAGGTCGCAAGGGATAAGTAAATTACTATGTAAAATTTCTTCTATAGAGGCGTGGGGATGTTTGGTCAAGTGGTTGTGGTACAATAGTCATGGAACAGTTATGTCCCGCGTTTGAGGCCGCCCAAAGTCGCATTCAATGTGGCAGGGCCCTATAGGCAATGTTGATGTGGTGCATGCATCATATATCCAATCGGATGCTGCCAAATGAAAATTATACATAATCCTAGTTTAATTGATGGTTAATTATCCTTTCTAGAATGTTTGCTAGTACTCATTTCTTAACAATTTAACGAAGCACGTAGAGAAATCATGATTTGTTTGGGCAAATACTCCCCCTTATTACTATCACTATTAGTAACAACGCTAAAACAAGGGTTTTTATCAAAATCATTGTCTTTAGAAGTCAACAAATGATGTCTCGCCGGGGAACACATCCGCTAGTACTAGTCTTCTTGAGCCCTGAAACCATAGGCAAAAGGGTGGAGTTAATTGCCATAACATTGCTCAATGTTTGGTTGAGGGAGGTTGCTCACGCTCTTGCGGGGAATCTTGAATAGAGCTCCTCCTAAGTCTGCAGATATCCGACAAGCACCAAGTATTAAATTAGTACCATTTTCTCTTGGTGTAAGCATGAAATGATAATGAATACCCCGAGTGCCGGGGTTTTGGCTATTGAGTGCGAGAGATGTATTGTCTTTGTCTTCTTCCCCACATTAAGTTCAAAGTGCATCATTCCCCTTGGAAAAATTGTCACATCACCGGGATATAGAATGTTTAAATGAGCCATCCCTATAAGAAGAATCAAATCGAAATTGTCTGCGCTATTTTTACGCTTTTAACGATATAGAAGTCGACTGAGGTATCTACAAAACCCACTTGCTTGGGGGTCCTCCGAGAGATGAGTGTAAGTAACTCACTGGCTCGTGGGTGTGTGTGGGGCAAGTTAACTCCACATGGCACCATCTTGAATCTTACATAAGTAATACCTTGGGACCTAGAAACATTACTCACATTATCATTTTTTTTTTCCAAAACATGCATGGAAATTCGAGAGCATCTAAAACAGAATTTACGTGTATCCTGGAAAAATATTAGTATTCATTGCTGCCCGGACACCTCCACTGTCATGGCTTACATCCCCATTAGTGAAAAGGTCTCGAAGCACAAAGTTGGTAACGTTAGCAGGGGTGTCTCTCAATGGATCGGGGATCTGCGGCAAAGATTGGCAAGGTAGGGCAAACTAGTAAGACCAAGAGGCTTATGAGATTCAAAAGCGCCATTTGGTTTGATGTTGTAGCTCTTTCTAGTTGTGTTTATATACTGCAAGAACACTTCGCCACCGCACGAAAGTTGTGGGTTTTTCCTTAAATTATTTAAAGGCTGACGTGAAATAGGAGACTTTTGCGACACCAACTCGTTGTCAAGTCCATAGTTTTTCAACACCATCTTGTTGTGCAAAAGCAGCCCAAACTTCTTAAATAGAAAACTGTAATGCAACATCGTGCAATTGCGACAAAATTGCGAGAATAAAGAAATAGAAGTCTTCACATGGCTTGAGTTAAAAATTTGAACGATGATTTAAAAACTAAAGGACTTCACATCTTACGGCCATACAAAGCATCGTGGCCATACAAAGCATCGTGGCTATAACTTACAAGCATCGTGGCTCGTGGCATCGTGGCTCGATAGGATGCTTCAGCAAATCGACAGAATAAAGAAACATGATGAGCACTGGAGAAATGCAATCCTGAGCTTTTGTCAACGAAACATGCGACAAAATTACAGAAAGGATGCTTTCGTCCGTCAACATATGAATAGTTCTCTTGCACATGCGCTGAATATAACCCTGGTATATCCCGGTCTTGACGTGTTATAGCCACGCCACAAGACAAAATACAACCCGTTTGTGTGGACTTAGTGTATCTTTTGCAATTCAGTCCTAGCTTAAACATGCCCACGTATGACATTTAAGAGGAGGTTAACCTCCCCTTCAAGGGGGTTATGCAAAATAACCCTCGAGGCCGTTCGGCCGAGAGGGTTATTTGCATAACTCTCGTGAAGGGGAGGTTGACCTCCCTTAAACCATAGGGCGAGAAGAGGAGGTTAACCTCCCCTTCAAGAAGGTTATGCAAAATAACCCTCTCGGCCGAGAGGCTTATTTGCATAAATCCCGTGAAGAGGAGGATAACCCCTGTCTTGAGTGGGTTATGCAAAATAACCCACTCGGCCTATAACCCATGAGGCCTCCCTTAACCACATGCCCAAGTAGATTAACTGGAAAAAATTTCAAAGAAAAATTGCCCAAAAATCACCAAATCGCAGTGCAGAGACTGGAATTAGTGATTCCCCAAAAGGAAATTTGGATTGCAGAAGTGGATATGGAAGAATTTGGATCTAGGAATGTTATTTCTGCATGGATTCTGGCCTTCAAATAAGAAGACAACGAATTACACATGGATTTTTCTGCTGTGAATTTCTGGCCATGCCGGAGCTAGAAGTTAAAAACCAATTTGTTTGGTCTCCACGCCAAATGGGTGCCCACAGAATAGAAATTATCCCTTGCTGGAGCAATCTGGGGCTTCATTGCATGCATGTCAATTTTGAAGCTGCTTGATGCAAAAACAGTAGATAGGATTGGAGCTCCCTTTGTAGATTTTGTAGCATTGTTGTGGCTTGATTGTGGATGGATTGGCAATGGCCATTTGCTCTGGTCTGTAATTGGGAATGGAAGGGGGACTCCCTTTCCGGTTTGGAAGGGGGCCCGACCGGTGGGCCCCCCCACCTTCCAAACCGGAAAGGCCCCCCTTCCAAACTGGAAAGGGAGTCCCCCTTCCATTCCCCAACAAAATGGAAGTTTGGATCCATTTCCCCTTTTGTGCTCATTTTACTGTCCTGTTGTGGAGGTTGGCTATGGCGCGGACGGATTTTTAGCTTCTTTGAAGCTTAAGGCCATTGAAGGCCGAACTTTTTGAAGCTTAAGGTCGGATTGTTGCATCAGGGATTGTTTTCAAGTATGTAAAGTTGAATCTTTGAAGCTTAAGGCATCCGTTGCTTAAGATCTACTATAGATTTGAAGCTTAAGGATCTGCCGGATCTGTTGCTTAGGGAACGCAGTTAGCAGGGGAAAACAGGAAAACAGGGGAACGCAGTTAGCAGGGAAACACAGTTACCTGTGAACATAAAGCCTAAGGCCGCGATCTTTGAAGCCTAAGGCCTCAAAGAGTTTTAGGATTTTTTCGCGAATCAGGGATTTTTTGAAGCCTAAGGCCGGATCTTTGAAGCTTTCGAACGGATTTTTTCGAAGATTAACGCTCCTTGTTGTTTAAGGCTTCTGTTGCGGCTTCTATTGCATAAGCATTCGGCATTTTTTCTCAGCATCTGAATATCTGCAAGAGCCATAGCCATAGCCATTCGAGCATCTACAAGAGCCATGCAGAAGAAAGGAAAACAGGGGACATTCAGCAAACAAGAAAAGGCAACCTGCAAGAACCGGTCAAAAATGATGTATGCGGAATGTTGAATCCCAACTTCCATTCCGGATGGGAGGCATCACCATATTAAACTTCAATAAAAATGGAGACCCAACTTCCATTTTGTGCCATGAATGGTTTTAAATGAATCGGCAACTGCTATGGTGCAATGCTAGCAATCTCCTCGGCAGCCTGTGCAGATGATCCCTTAACGGCAGCCCCAATTCCAATTCTGGCAATCAGTCCTTTGGAAGACCTCATTTTGTTCAGTTGATACAGCAAAATGTTAAACAAAACCCATTATTGCCGGAAGTATCAGATCTGACGGTTGCTAACGATTAGATCGAAATAACCTTCGAGCTATGGTTTAAGGCACAGCTATATGGTAGAATTGTGGAAATAAACCAAGCACCCATGAAACTATTAGAAGCTCCATGAAACCTTGTGGAATTGTCCTTCGTAATAGAAGAGGGCTTGCCTTGAATTGATGTCTTATGATGAACTGCTCCTTGAGGTCTTGTAAAATTAGCTTGAGATGATGCTTAAGTTGGGGCTGACTGTGCCTTAAGGCGTCAGTACTAGTTATGGCTCCTGCTAAGGAATTGGTAGGAAAGCCTAGCTGCTTTAAGGTCATGGCCTCCTTAATAACTCATTCCATCTATGAATTCCTTCTGTGAAGATAAATCATATTGAGATCTTATGAGTGCTAGTGAGGTAGTGTGTGATGTTGGTATGGGACAATACCGTATGCTACCAACAGTCTAGTGGAGATCTCTATTATTGAGGGAGGCTCAGTTACTATCCTGTGGATACTGAGGTAGGCACATTAAGCGCTTACCCAAGGGAGATTATGCAAATAGGCATAGACAAGTATGGCTTGTTGAAATAGGACTATAGGCACTGATGAGGTTGTGCGTACCACTGGTATGGGATGGTGGTAGGCACGTACTAACAGTTCAGTAGCTTAATGTTTCTTGGTGCTTGTAGTCTCTCCCTTACCGTGGATCCACCGGTAGCGGTTGTTCTAGGCATGCGTCTTGTCGGATATGGCGGGGTGTGTCTACTGGGCAGATGCTATGGTGCGTGTGGTGGATACCATATGTGTGTTCTTGCAGTTCGTAAGTCATTGCTTCATGTTGACTCTACTAGATAGATAACTGATATGCATGTTACTAACACGTGGAAGCTTGTGCAGGTTGTTTGATAGCTGACGGAGCTACGTGTGTGTATAGTTATCTTGTGTTGTAATCTGTTATCTGTATATGTGGCTTTCATGTATACGATCTCGTGGGAGGCAGTACTTATTTTGTGTACTCTCATGGTTTGATGTGAATAAAAATCGTAATTTTTGGTACTAAAATTTTGGGTTCGTAACGTCGGTATGACCATTATGTTGGCTTATGTAATGTGTTCGTGACATTTATACGCTTAACGAACAAAATGTTCAAAGAGTTCTTGGATGAACTCGATCATCTTATATTATAATGTTATACCGTAAGTAGTGCAGTGGATGGTTCAGATTAATCCTCGCCACATGGCATCATCTATGGCGTCGATAGGGTTGGGAGGCTGCGGGTTCGAGCGGAGAGGTCTGGCGGCTATGGCGCTTCGTATGTATAAATTTTTGGGCCTCAAACATGCGGTCCGGTCTTCGGGTGTATGGTTCCTCAATGGGAGGAAGTTCTATTACCATAGCGGTGGCATTTGCCATGTTCATCTTGGAATGCGACTCTGTTACTTAATAGGCCCTAGAACCCAAGCGGATTCCTTTGCCGATTCAGGAGGCTACCGCTTCAACAATTTAAATTAAGCCCACAAATATGGCTATGGCGGCCAGTAGTAGCCGCGAGGAGGCAACAGAGGAGGAGGAGGCGCCACAAAAATCCACGGCAAGCACGCCCGTGAGCGTGGTTTTTTTATTCTCTGACATTTCTTGCCCTCCGCGGACATAGTGATCGGTGAAGTCGTAAGGGAATTTTTCAGCCGGGATCAAGCATTCGGCCCGGACTTCTCAAGATGCTCTTTCCACGGCGCTTTGTGCGGTATTCTTTTCAAATCTTTTTCTTTGCCAATCTTTCTTTTATCAAGATTCATGCTCAAAGAAGCATAATCCATGGATTCTGAGGGATGCGATCGCGTCTGTTCTTCTTCAATCAACGCAGGAACATCTTGCTGAAAAGGGGCCGAGGCTAATGTACATTCTTTAAGGGGTTTGAATTCATTCATGAAATAAAGAGGCGGTTGGAGCGAGATATGTCGGGGACGGTATCTGTCTTGGATATTCTTGTTCGTGAGTACTTTCGGGATGCAATCATCTTGGTACATTTTATTTGAATTTGTAAGTAGTTTTCTTGCATACGGGGCGGGGAGTTTTATTTGAAGTCCCCGTCTTTGTAAATAAAAGCGAAGAAGTTGCTCCGGATGTTTGTTTTGCATTTTATAATTTTTAATTCATCGTTATGATTTTAATCACTTTATTCCTTGTGACTTGCGGATAATTGCTACAACTTCGGGATGTCAAGGAGAAAAAGGAAATATATGTTCTTTATAACATTCTTCCTTTGGATCTTTTTGGATCATCACGGCGATAATCATTTGCCGAGGTATATAATGAGGCCCATATTTATTTCAACATCTATGCTTTTGACATTTGTCATATTGCTAGATAAAAGCAAAGATGGATGCTTTGAGGGCTGTTCGTGGCTTTGCCATGGCCATCTATGATGGAGCCTTCGTTTCAAAAATCTGGCGAGATTGATTTTTTGGATTGGCCGCAGCCATGTTTGGCTTTCGGTAATTTATCCCCTGCTTTGCTTTCGGATGCATTCCAATTTTCACATATAAATTTTAAGTGATAATGCAAAAGATAATGTTGCCAATCAGCGAGAACACCTTATCTTGCTTCTTTCAAATGTTCATGTGAGGGTCTCACAAAGGTTGGAATACGCATCAAGGTGAGGATTTAAACTAGATTTTGGAATTATCATATCTCGTGAGGTGCATTCCCAGTCTAACTTTTTACAAATCTTAGTTGGATGATAATGCACTCAATGCAGCCATGTATGAATAAATTATTCAAAAACTACAATCTCAAATTGCTATTACATGGGGAGCTCTGTAAAGTTACATTAAACCCCGAGGCGAGAATGTTAATAAAATGTATACGCATGACCCTGACTTGCTATTACACCATTGTTTGGTATATTTAACACAATGTTAGCTTTTGATTGATAGTGAAATCACATCGGATCTCGAAGTCCACCGGTTGGACAATGCCAAACCAGGTTTTTAATGAGCCTTTAAAGTCTTTCAAATCATAAATATGTTGCAACTACATTTAACGACATTACATCAACTTTAGGAAAGTAGTTTCACATAATTTGCCATTAGCATAACCACCATGGTTAACATCGGATACATCGCAATTTCTCCCCACATATTTGTGGTAGATACCATTGTTAAGAAAGCTCCGTGATAGCTTCATTGAATAGATCTTTTATGATAGGAGCAAGTGTCTCCATTCCATGTATGAACATTTCAACTTGAAGAGCCTCACGGTCTTTAATTTTTTTTTGTACATGGTTGTTTTATGATTCACTCAATAAGAAGCAAAGGAGCAATCTACTATGGTTATGGGAGCAACATCAGGCAACTTTTGACAATGCCAAACTAGGTTTTCAATGAACCTTCAAAGTCTTTCAAATCATAAATGTGTTGCAACTACATTTAACGGCATTACATCAAGTCGTTTCACATTATTGCCATTAGCATAACCACAATGGTTAAAATGTGTTAATACGAGACTCCCCTTATGGTAGATATGAACATTTCAACTTGAAGAGCTTCACAGTCTTTAATTCTTTTGTACATGGAGCAATCTACTATGGTCGACTTTTTTTCGAAGAAACTACATTTCCTATAAGTTCTCTAGCACCTGTCTTTTATGTTTAGGGTCTTTGAGTTGCAACCTCTCAACATTAAACCCATGGGATTGTGTAATGTGGAAAAGCCTTTACAGGTCAACTATTTTTCCACTACATTCGGCCAAAACTCGGCTTGGTTACAAATGTTGGATTATTACTACACAATTATCACATTTCGGCCAAAACATTACAAGCTCTCAACTTATGCCTAGCAACGCTGGGCACCGTTACTTACTTTTTAATGACATTCTACTGTATAGCAAGTTGGGCAATTCCAAAGGAACTTGTAGAAGTTGAGACAACATCGACTCTGCCAAATTCTTCAAATGCCATTTTAAAACAAGTAGAATAGAATACTTGGGCATAGTGACAGCAGAACAAATCTGCACCGATCCAGCTAAGACCAAAGTTATAATAGATTGGCCAACACCAAAGATTGTCCAGGT
Organism: Isoetes taiwanensis; assembly: GCA_021234155.1. Lineage (NCBI taxonomy): Eukaryota > Viridiplantae > Streptophyta > Lycopodiopsida > Isoetales > Isoetaceae > Isoetes > Isoetes taiwanensis. Next base: position 1,337,960 of record JAJEKV010000011.1, on the reverse strand, counting down.
GGTAAGGAGCTTCCTCCGTCTAGCCGATTATTTTAAGAAGTTCGTAAGTCACTTTGCTAAGTGGGCATCCCTGCTCGGACCTTAATCTCACAAAGCATGACAAGGTAAATTATTGGATCGAACATTGGCAAGAGAAAGTCCACGCCTCCTTTGAGAAGTGCAAGGAAGTCGTAATTACAGTGCCAGTTGCTTACACTACCAGAGCCAAATAAGGATAAGCTAGTGGTAATGGATGCAAGTAAGTTAGCAACTGGAGGAGTCCTTATGCAAGAGGGAAGATTATGGCATATGTGTTCTTATGCAAGAGGGAAGAGTAATGGCATATAACTGCAAGAAGATGAATGGCACCGCGCAACACGATGCAGCCCATGGTCAAGAGCTTTTAGTGGTCGTAAGAGCCTCATGCATATAGTGACATTACTTGCTTAGTAGGCAATTTCAGCTAGATATACTGATCATCAAAGCCCCCCCAGTACATTTTCATGCAATCACCCGTCAACCTGAGGCAAATGCGTTGAATGGAATTCCTCGCATAATAGGATGTCAAGATAATCTACAAAGGCAAGCTAAATGGTAGTGGACTCACTCTCTCGATATATTTTTTGTAAGGAAAATTCATTGTAATGCGATCTCAACCTTATCTAACGAGTTCGACAAGAAGATTGAAGAAGCACTAGCCGCAAGTAAGGAATACCAGGACGCATGGGCTAGTGTTTGCAAAGAGGCCAGGATTGATAAGTAAAGGGAAACTTATAAATAGTATAAAAAGATAGGAAAACTTTTATATTTTAAAGATAAGCTTTGCATGCAGAAGTATCTGAAATATAGCAAAATGTTCATTATTGCCGGAAGTATCAGATCTGACGGTTGCTAACGATTAGATCGAAATAACCTTCGAGCTATGGTTTAAGGCACAGCTATATGGTAGAATTGTGGAAATAAACCAAGCACCCATGAAACTATTAGAAGCTCCATGAAACCTTGTGGAATTGTCCTTCGTAATAGAAGAGGGCTTGCCTTGAATTGATGTCTTATGATGAATTGAGGTCTTGTAAAATTAGCTTGAGACGATGCTTAAGTTGGGGCTGACTGTGCCTTAAGGCGTCAGTACTAGTTATGGCTCCTGCTAAGGAATTGGTAGGAAAGCCTAGCTGCTTTAAGGTCATGGCCTCCTTAACAACTCATTCCATCTGTGAATTCTTACGTGAAGAAGATAAATCATATTGAGATCTTATGAGTGCTAGTGAGGTAGTGTGTGATGTTGGTATGGGACAATACCGTATGCTACCAACAGTCTAGTGGAGATCTCTATTATTGAGGGAGGCTCAGTTACTATCCTGTGGATACTAAGGTAGGCACATTAAGCGCTTACCCAAGGGAGATTATGCAAATAGGCATAGACAAGTATGGCTTGTTGAAATAGGACTATAGGCACTGATGAGGTTGTGCGTACCACTGGTATGGGATGGTGGTAGGCACGTACTAACAGTTCAGTAGCTTAATGTTTCTTGGTGCTTGTAGTCTCTCCCTTACCTTGGATCCACCAGCGCGGTTGTTCTAGACGACGTACTGTCTAGATATGGCGGGGTGTGTCTACTGGGCAGATGCTATGGTGCGTGTGGTGGATACCATATGTGTGTTCTTGCAGTTCGTAAGTCATTGCTTCATGTTGACTCTACTAGATAACTGATATGCATGTTACTAACACGTGGAAGCTTGTGCAGGTTGTTTGATAGCTGATGGAGCTACGTGTGTGTATAGTTATCTTGTGTTGTAATCTGTTATCTGTATATGTGGCTTTCATGTATACGATCTCGTGGGAGGCAGTACTTATTTTGTGTACTCTCATGGTTTGATGTGAATAAAAATCGTAATTTTTGGTACTAAAATTTTGGGTTCGTAACGTCGATATGACCATTATGTTGGCTTATGTAATGTGTTCGTGACATTTATACGCTTAACGAACAAAATGTTCAAAGAGTTCTTGGATGAACTCGATCATCTTATATTATAATGTTATACCGTAAGTAGTGCAGTGGATGGTTCAGATTAATCCTCGCCACATGGCATCATCTATGGCGTCGATAGGGTTGGGAGGCTGCGGGTCGGCGAGGAGAGGTCGGGCGGCTATGGCGCTTCGCGGCGTAATTTTTGGGCCTCAAGCATGCGGTCCGGTCAGTGCGGGTGTATGGTTCCTCTGCCGGGAGGAAGTTCTATTACCATAGCGGTGGCATTTGCCATGTTCATGCGGAATGCGACTCTGTTACTTAATAGGCCCTAGAACCCAAACGGATTCCCTGCTGCCGATTCAGGAGGCGGCCGCTTCAACACGCAATTTAAATTAAGCCCACAAATATGGCTATGGCTAACCGTAGTACCAGAGGCAACAGAGGGTCTGGAGGAGGCGCCTACAAAAATCCACGGCAAGCACTTCGTGAGCGTGGTTTTTTTTTTATTCTACTGACATTTCTTGCCCTCCCGCAGGACATAGTGATCGGTGAAGTCGTAAGGGAATTTTTCAAAAGGATCCAAGCATTCGGCCCGGACTTCTCAAGATGCTCTTTCACGATTTGCTTTGTGCGGTATTCTTTTCAAATCTTTTTTCTTTGCCAATCTTTCTTTTATCAAGATTCATGCTCAAAAGAAGCATAATCCATGGATTTACAGGGATGCGATGCGTCTGTTCTTCTTCAATCAACGCCGGAACATCTTGCTGAAAGGGACGCACAGGCTAATGTACATTCTTTAAGGGGGTTTGAATTCATTCATGAAATAAAGAGGCCATTATGACCATCGGTATGACCATTATGAGTTACTATGTCTTTGGCTTATGTAATGTGTTAGTGACATTTATACAAAATGTTCAAAGAGTTCTTGGATGAACTCGATCATACTTTTTGATGACATTCTACTGTATAGCAAGTTGGGCAATTCCAAAGGAACTTGTAGAAGTTGAGACAACATCGACTCTGCCAAATTCTTCAAATGCCATTTTAAAACAAGTAGAATAGAATACTTGGGCATAGTGACAGCAGAACAAATCTGCACCGATCCAGCTAAGATCAAAGTTATAATAGATTGGCCAACACCAAAGAACGTCCATGTGGTAAGGAGCTTCCTCCGTCTAGCCGATTATTTTAAGAAGTTCGTAAATGACTTTGCTAAGTGGGCATCCCCGCTCGGACCTTAATCTCACAAAGCATGACAAGGTAAATGATTGGATCAAACATTGGCAAGAGAAAGTCCACGCCTCCTTTGAGAAGCGCAAGGAAGTCGTAATTACAGTGCCAGTTGCTTACACTACCAGAGCCAAATAAGGATAAGCTAGTGGTAATGGATGCAAGTAAGTTAGCAACTGGAGGAGTCCTTATGCAGGAGGGAAGATTATGGCATATGTGGCAATAGATATAAGTAAGTTGGCAACCAGAGGATTTCTTATGCAAGAGGGAAGAGTAATGGCATATAACTGCAAGAAGATGAATGGCACCGCACAACACGATGCAGCCCATGGTCAAGAGCTTTTAGTGGTCGTAAGAGCCTCACATAGTGACATTACTTGCTTAGTAGGCAATTTCAGCTATATACTGATCATCAAAGCCCCCCCAGTACATTTTCATGCAATCACCCGTCAACCTGAGGCAAATGCGTTGAATGGAATTCCTCGCATAATAGGATGTCAAGATAATCTACAAAAGCAAGCTAAATGGTAGTGGACTCACTCTCTCGATACATTTTTTGTAAGGAAAATTCATTGTAATGCGATCTCAACCTTATCTAATGAGTTCGACAAGAAGATTGAAGAAGCACTAGCCGCAAGTAAGGAATACCAGGACGCATGGGCTAGTGTTTGCAAAGAGGCCAGGATTGATAAGTAAAGGGAAACTTATAAATAGTATAAAAAGATAGGAAAACTTTTATATTTTAAAGATAAGCTTTGCATGCAGAAGTATCTGAAATATAGCCAGTCACGTGGGTTGAAAACTTAGTTCAAAATAGGAAGTAATTAAATTTGGTCTGGCATGAGGAAGGGCATCACCAACTACATTCGGAAATATCAGTTGTGCCAGCAGACGAAGATAGAACAACTTCAAATCCCGAGCCTGTTAGAGCCCCCGGCGCTAAGCAGAAGATCATCCCCATGGATTAATGCCTCAGGCTAGACACATGCACAATCGCCTGTCAAAAGTAGAAGTCTACAAGCAGCTTCATACGGATATCCAAGAGTTAGTAGAAGATGTTAGGAATTACCTCCTAGCAGCTAGGAGTCGGCAAAAGAGTCCTTCAAATAAGCATAGATCAGCAAGAGAATTTCAAATAGAAGATAAGATCTGGCTAGAAATTAAAGTGAAGCAAGCCAAGCTACGAATTGGGAAGTGTAAGAGAGAGGATAGAAAACTAGTCCTATCAATTGGATTTTTCGGCCGCTTTAAGATACACAATGTATTCCATGTAACTCTCCCAAAGAAGCAACTCCATATGAGATATTAGCATTTCCAACTTTGTTAGAGATGATTAAGGAGTAGATTGAAATCACTCCAAAGGTACTTCTTGAGGATGCTACATAGGTGTTAGAGTCCGGCCTAAAGAAGGAATACTTATGGAGCAATGCAAGGGTCGGCTCGTGGGTGTAAGCACAGAGTTGGGGGGCAAATTCGCGCACGGGAAGCACCCCAGCAGCACCCGATCTAAGAATAATATTTTACTAGTTATGGTGCCCAGCGTTGCTGGGCTAACATTGGGTACCTGTAAATGATTAAGCCGCAATATAACTTGTATTTATTGGGGGTTACAAAGATCTCTTTGGGGCAGTTCTCCTTTCTTCTCACTTGCTTTGTAACATTACCATTCTTTTAATATATTGATGACACAGTTCTTCAAAAAAAAAACAAGGTACTGCGCACGAAGGGTTGCCCTCTAGTGGCCCTAAGAATTATGCATATTCTTTGTTTTGTGGTTTCGGGCTGATTGAGGTGGGCGGTTGTTGCGGATTGGTTGTTAATGGTTGTTTTTTGTTGCCCAAAGGGGTAAATTCTTGTTTGATGGTTGGTTGGGAATATTATTTGGCATGTCATATTGAAGAATATCTTTTAGATTCTTGCATCATTTAGAGCACATAATATTTTTGAACTTTTATTTTTCTTTTTTGCTGTTTTTTCTTTTAATGTATTCTTTGCTTGTGAGATATATAGTTTTTTTCTACATGTTTGCCAAATGTTAACCATTTTCAGATGTTTAGAATTCAGACATCAACCATTTTCATATGTTTAGAATTTAGACAGCTGAAATAAGGGAACAACCACCTTTTTGGTCCCCCTTTCTCTTTATAGATTATTTTTGTAACGCCAGTGTTGATGTTAAATGGGAAGCATCACTTACGTTATTTAAAGTGGTTGTTTTGTTTGTTGTATCTCTCCCCTTTTTGACTAAATTCTAGCCCTTATTTTATATTTAGGCAGCACCATCTGACGTTGAGTCCACTCAGAAGATAAATCCCTTTGTGTAGAAGACCTCACGTGAAGAGGTAGCTTGTTGTTAGATGTGAAAAGAGGGGTAACAGCGTACCGAGAGGGTCCATGTTTTTTTGGATGTGGCACCTGTTTCAGTACTTCTAGGAGAGAGGGTTTCACAATTGTAACCTCTTCCCAAGTTCACACTTATTGTTAATGTGCCATTTATTGCCATGAGTTTCCATATTCCACAGTTCTAGATTAAGCTCTTTGGCTTTTCAATTGACTGGCGCCATTTTCAAACTGGGAAGCATTTTGATTAGCCTTAGTGGAAATTTAAAGCCATACTTTCTACTCTTTATTGTTATTCCCTTAGGTATGCCCATGTTGGCTGAGATGGCGACCACGGATTCTAGGATCTTGGCAATAGAATGTGGAACCTTAGCAATAGTGCCCAAAGTTGAGATGGTTTTGGAAATTCTGGCACTAACATGTTTGTTGGCATGTGTTCAATCTCAAACCAATAAGATAATTTGATGGCTGACATTGGTTAGAAGAGAAGCAACCAAGGGTAGAACTGATATATGATGAAGTCCTCTACAAACGAATCCACTGTCAAACATGGTCAGGAAGAAATTGCCCCCTAATGCATTTAAAAGATTGATGTTCAGGCAATTTAGCTTCTCTAGATGTGTTAATAGCCATATGTCTAGCCTGCGAAAATCTAAGAAGTCCTTGTGAGGAAGCCTACAACTAAGCGTGACACCAGACCAATTAAGGAAAAGCTTAAGAGAAACTTAAAAACTTAGGACCAAGAACTGGTCATATGGTACACAATCACAAAAATGGTATTCATTCAAAACACTTCGCCTACTCCTTGCACTATTTGAATTGTGTGCCAGTGCCAATGGCCACTCGACCTTTAGGTAACGTACGTAAGCCAACTCTCATCTAACAGATAAGACGAGACGCAGGCAAGGATATATTGCTGCATTATGTAAATGATTATGAAATTGATATAGACCAGCAATTGGCAGGTAATAAAGAACATATATTGCTGCATTGTGTATACAATTATGGAATTGATATCACTTCCCATTTTATCTTCGTGCATTTGGCTTCAATTAAAACAGCATAAGTAGCAGTTGAAGGGAACTGTAACTCTTGTATTTTCAGCATAACCAATTTATTGTATAGTTCACCTTTCATACATTTGTTTTGTAAAATGATAGATTCTTATCAGGGTATACATTTCGCTTGCAAAAAAAGGAATTTCTATATTTAAGAAAGGCGTCATTAAGAATTTCTATGTAGAAGAAGATTTGCTCGGCATCATCAAGAAAGATGTCATTCAAATCTAGGTTAAATTGCACACTGCACAACGGGGCAGTTTAGCCTTCTCATATCAACTGAAAATTGAGATAGAACCAACAGCCATGCTGCTCAGAAAGGCTTTATGGCATAGCAATGTGGGAGGTTAAGCCTGTATAATGCTTGATTTTTAATATGTCCCGTGCCCTATGAAATCTTGCCTCTTCTAAGATGCCATGTCTCTATGAACCGCCTCAAACTCTTGCTTCCAAGACAAGCACTCTGCCAGCAGGCCACCGACCCTCCATATACTTTCCAACGAAAGTGCCTGCTCCTAAGTTATTGCTCTCGTGGTTCATAAATTTTCTATGGACTTATAGAATATCTTTTACAAAAGGTGTGACATCTCTTTGATTTGCCACAGATGCTCATAGTCTTAACTGCTGGCTTCAAGTCACTGTTTATGAAATACAGAATTTCCTCACTTTACGAGAAAAAGCTGATGCTTAGCAAGGTAGCTGAAATTTTATGACGACATTCCCAGATTGAGCATTAACATTTTTCAGCAGCATGCAATTGTTGCCCTGCACTTGACCTATACTAGGCAGATCTTTATGCATGTTAAATCATATCCTAACACAAAAGATGTTGACCATAATGATGTAGCATTGTACAATAAATATGCTTACTTCTTGACATACGCTGGACGCAAAACTAAATAGCGGAGGAAGAGCAGACCTTTTCAAGTATTGTATCCAAAAGTGTCACTCCAATTGGTCGGAAACTCTCCATGGTACCGGTTGCAACCTAGAGTAGAAATTTCTTAATAAAAGAATGCAGATGCATGTTCCCAATAAAAATTCAGCTAATGTACCTGATATGCTAAAGTAATGAGGTCAGCCAAATGAAGCACAAGCCAATCAGAGACATTTTGTTGTTCTTTTGCACGAGCAAGGTCAAAATGCGTGTGATCCAGGCCTACAACAGTTGGTATTCGACTCAAGCATTTGAACATGTGATCACGCACATCTTCTCAGGATTTGAATCAAAACTAGGTTCATTTCAGTTTGATGTATTTAATGCAACAATGCAGGCTAAAACTTAACATACAACTAAGTAAGAAGACGAAAAAGTTTTAGCATGCATGTATGGCAAGTGAGATAGATCACAGATATTTTGCATGTGATATTTCTTCATTCGGCCACTTTTGGTTCCTGTAAATGTAAAGAAATAGGAAATAGAGATGAGTACACACTCTGCTGCAAATACACGTGTCCGGTATCTGGGATACTGGTATGCCAAGTGAACTGTCTTTTCATCTTTGATCATCATGCCCTCATCTTCACCAAGTTTGTCAGTTACAGCACTGGAATTAATTTTGTTCTCAGCTTTAGAATATGCTAGCACCTGCAAGAAATTTTTAACTGAAAATGTTAATAAAGATAGCACACTCTTCATAGTTGACATCATCTATTATTTATAATTAACTGATGATACTAATGTTTTCTGATCCAATGCACCGGAATAGAAGAAAGAAAGAATAAGATTCGATAAATGCAGCACCCTTTGTCGGAGATTATTAGACTCCAAAAAGATGAGAGTAGATTCCAGGTTCTTTATAAGAAAACAATTGTACCACATCATGGCAAAGACGAAGCCAACGGGAGGGCAATACAGGACATGCTGCTTCCAACAATCTGTCGAGAGTCAAACAGATCGTAGAGTCATCATTATTCAAATTTCAAAGCTACATAGATTATAGATATTCAAACATAGTACAAGGCATACCTCACATCAGTTTCTGAGTCCCACATTGCAAATAGGTCTTTCTCTATGTTTTCATTTATCATGGCAGCCTGCAGTACAAGGCATATAATAATGAAGAATAAACTGCTTAAACAAGTCCGATACTCTCAACATCACAGGTCCAATAGTTGGTGCATCTACACCGGTGATGCAAAGCTTACTTTTTTCTCGTGTTTATATCAAGCAACAAATATGCAAAAATCAGCATCTAAAATTATTTGGTTCATAGTTACGGGTCTCTTTTTAGAAGGATGGCGCAGAGTTGTTGACACTATAGCCCTGGCGTAATGAAGGTGTAGAAACAAGAGTTTGTTAACTTGTTAGCAAACATTTAACATTTTGGTTTGAAGACGGTGACCTTGCTTAGAAGGCGGCGTCGGCCAAAGGGTTTCTAATCTTGATGATGTCAAAACCCTTTTGAGGAGCAAAGAGGACAAGCTGCTGCATAAATAGTACGCACCTAATCCAGAACAGAATGAAATTAAATGAAATGAAATGATTTATTCATGTTTCCTTGACACCTAGAATCGTGAATGAAATTCTCTTATATAACCATTTAGAATAGAATAGAATACATTTATGTCCCTTGTGCCGTAAGGCCTCTGGACTTGTGTAGCATGGGCGAGCTCCCTAAAAAGGGTGCTACTAGCACATCATTATTTGTTGTAATGTAGCCTTTTCTGAAGGCTGATTTTTTTTCTTTTAATACCGGCATCCCGCTTTTACCTCGGCTTCTTGGCCGTGCAGTGATGCGTCGTTATCAATCAGCTTTTAGCTGAGCAATTTGTGTGGGGCTATATGACTCGTTTTGTATGGATCATATTACAAGCCCTCTTTCACTGTGTACTTCTCTGTGTCTTGTCGTCATTCTGTGGATCGTGTCTGCTAGATCCCGTAATGATTCTGTTGTCTTCATCAGCTTGTGGACTGGTTTTCCCCACCTTATATTTCTATATCTGTCCCTGATGTCTCCGTATGTCGGGCAGTCACTAATCATATGATTCTCATCCTCTATTCTCCCCCCGTCACAGATTCTGCATATCCTGTCATCCTTATCTACCCCTCTCCACCTGTCTTTTTCGATTCTTAGATCATGGCTTCCCATCCTAAATCGGCGGCGTGTCCCTACTTTTCCCCCGGTATGTTATCTCGGTATATCTGGTGTCCTATTTGTTGGTCTGGATTAAATACTTGTATGAGCCATTCTGTCTTGGGTCCTGTATGCTTTTGCAGCCATGCTCTTGTCGCTATGTCTGCCCACTCCTCATTCCACTGCCCCTCTTAGGTCACTCAGGTTTAATCCCATATGTCTGGTCCATGTTGCCACCTCTTTAAACCATTTGTGGTTTCGAGGATATGTGATTTTGCTGATTACGTGATTGCAATCTTTGGATGGTTTACCTTGTATGTCTCAGCGTGATCTCTCGGCAGGTACCTTATGGTTCTCTCCCATGCTCTCACTTCCATTGGTTTTACGCCTCGTTTCGAGGACCATGTCGATTGGTGTATTTGTCCTTACCTGAATTCACAATGCGTGCCATTGCCTAAGAATTCCTTCACCTTTTCCCGGTTTTTTCTGTTAAACCCGCCCCCATGCTTACGCCTCGCATAACCGAGTGGTGGCTATTCTTTCTTGTTGAATAGGTAACATTTGATATCCCAATCCGTTATTCTGCTTCTGTTACAAAAGTTTTTCATGTTAAAGTAACTTCCTATAGCCGATTGGAATCTAGCGTTAGCTTCTTTGGCCCATTTCCCTGTGCCGTGCACATCATAACCTAGATATCTGTATTCTGTTGGTTCCTCTATCTCTTTATCTTTATATCTGAAGGGTTTATGCCTGTTCTTGTGCCCAAAGATGACTATTTTAGTTTTTGCTAGATTCACTGTCAGCCATGTATCCTCACAGAATTGTTCTAGAATTTTGAGCAGTCTGTTCATTCCTTTATTCTTTGTTGCCATCATACTAAGGTCATCCGCATATAGCATTATCGGTACCTTCGTGTCTCCTAGAGTGGGGGCATACTCGTCTCCATGCTGCTCTGCTATGTACCCCTGTAGTGCGTCTATGTATATTCCAAACAGAGTTGGGGATAACGGGCAGCCCTGCTTTACACCGGTGTCACAGATTATCGGCTGTCTTTCCTGTTCCATCTTAGCATACACCCTGTGGTATAGTCTTGCTATCGATCCTACCATGTTTCTCGGGGCTTGCATGTCCATCAATCTCTTTAGCAACTTCTCTCTCGGGACTGTATCAAACGCTTTTCTGAAGTCTACAAAGCAGCATATTATTTTCCTTCCCTGCACTTTGTTCTGCTCTATTAATATCCGAAGGGTCACGAGGTGATCTGTGGTTGAGTGCTCCGGTCTGAACCCTGCTTGCCCCTGTGCTCTCATATTTCCTTCTTCTGCCCATTTCTTTAGTTTGTTATCCAATACCTTTCCAAACCATTTTGCGAAAATCGAGCTTTCCATTATCGTCCTGTAGTTCCCTGGATCTTTTCTATTTTCTGCCTTATGTAAAGGTATGACTCTATTGTATGTCCATCTGTCTGGAAGTCCTGTATTTATGATGCCATTAAAAATGTCTGTAACCTGTCTGCCTATTTCTGTTTCGGCACACTTCAGCAGTTCCACAGTTAGTCCATATAGATCCGGTGCTTTATGATTGGCCATCCTGTTAAGGGCTAGCATTACTTCTAACATGTTGAAGCATGGTTTGTCCTGATCATGCTGTATTGGTATCGGTACTGGAGGTGCCCCCGTCTTGTATAATTTGTCCAAGTAACTCTCCCATCCCTCTGTTCCAATGTCATCTTGTTCGTTCTTTGTTTTCATATTGCTACCCCCTCCTTTGTTTTTGAGTCCTCTCCAAAATCTTCTGGGCTGTTTTTTCAGCATTTTCCCCAAGTACCATTGGTGCTGTAACAGGTTATTGTATCTCTTCTTCTTCAGTAATCTTATGTATGCTGCCCTTTCTTCCCGGTATGTCTCCTTTCCCCTGTGTTTTCTTACCTTCCTCTTGTATTCTCTACACTCTACAAGGTGAAAAAAGCATAATATGTCAAGGCATGGCATGTACCCATATGATTTGTGATGCTTCAACGCTACATTATACCTGCTGGATCTTTTGGCACAAGCATTAAAACAGTACAAGACTTGTTGCAGATTTAATCAATGATGATGCCATTGTGATGATTTGTTGCAGATTCTTACAAATCTAAGGCGAGGGAGGGACTTCTATGATAAAATTCGGCCCAGGTCATCCTCGTCCTACCTCAATGAATTAATTTACCTCCTAAACAGGAACCCATAATTCCATATTTACACATGATGTTACTTCCATGCACTATATATCCAGAAAATAACGCAGCGTGAGGGAGAAAGCAAACCATGGTGCATTTCCAAATTGAGCTCCATCCAAAGGCAGATAACTTCTCCATCCATTGCAAATTTTTTAGAGACCAAAAGCACATCAAAGCATATTTACAAGTGGTTCAGTGCAACCAATTTGTAAATAGGAACTTGCAACACATATTCTGAGGCCTTGAATTGGATCCAGTGTGATGGCGAGACCTGCTAACACGAAAACATAAGCATTTTCTCACAAATAAAATTTAGAGTCTCGTTTGTTATGAAAGTAGCAGAAACGGCAGCATACGACCAAAAAGGCTCTAAAGCGAGCAACCCGAAAAAGATTTGCACCATGGTGGTGCGGTTAGCCGGTTTGCAATTTTGCCGCCAAATGACAAAGACTAACCGCCAATTCTGAGTTAATAGCAAGTTTTTAGTAGTTTCTAGCATATTCTAAGCATATTCGAGCATATACTTAGAATATGCCAAAACCCCATAAACAAGGGTTTGCCCCCTAGGGGCAACCCAAAAACATGATAGGTCATAGTTGTTTAACATGGTTTTGATATTCTATTACTTTTCTTGTACTTGGATTTGGTTTCGAATCAAAATGTCATATGCTCTTGAACTTGAAGACTTGTTTAAATATATGCTTCGCATTGGGTTGCCGTATTTTTGTTGTAATAGTTTAGGGATTTTGCATGAATGTAACAGTTACTAAACTTCCAAGGTACACAAATTTACATTCATTCTTATAAAGAAACACACTGAAAGCATCACCATTTCCAAAGTTAGGAGTAACATGTCATGGCCAAGGGAGTGTTGTATAGCAACTTAATTGTTGGCAAGGGTTAGATTATCATCTAACATGAAACCAAAACATTGTACAATTAATACATTCTTAGGATGGGTCCTAGATCAACACATATCACCTATCTCAACATCATCAATATCAATGTGAAAGGAAATAAAACATGTCAATTTGAGGGTCAGACTAATGGAATAAATGAAACGTGATAACTATGAACTCAATGGGGTAAAAACAAACAAAGAATCTAATGGGACAAAAGAATGTAAACCCATAAGTATCAAAGGAAAGAATGAAACAAGTTGAGATCACTTTATTAGAGAAAGGAGTAAATGAATAATAAGATGAGTGGGCCGAACAGGAAAAATGGGTAAGGACATGTGAAGATGCTCGGTCACAATGGCCAACACCTAACAAAAGCTTTCAAATCAAAGGATCAAGTGTACCTCGTACTGGGCAATATGAAGTAGCTGGAGTACTTATGATTAGAGAAACAAAGGGCATACAAAGAAAAATATAGCAGGATGAAACTAGTGGAATTTGTAGAGCAAAAGGACTAAACCAATAAAAGGGACTATGAGAACAAATGGAAAGACAATTTTAAAAGGAATGGGAGAAATGGAACAAATAAGAATAACAGCACGGGTGGAAATGGAAGTAAACAAGATAAATGAATCTACATAACATCGAGCCGTGAAGCAGAAATGGAGTTGGGCCATGCTAGGATGCAAACTGAACCAATAGGCGTACTGGAGCAGTCTAGAGGGAGTGGAAAAAGGAGAACACTAGACAGACAAATGGAATAAATGCGACTCATAAAGTATAATTATAATGAAACAGATGAAACTTCTATCATGAATATCTAGCAATGTGTAAGACCATAATACATAAAATATTAGGATCACAAAGATCATGCGACAACAAATCCATATTGGAAGAACGAAAGTAACAGAACGAAATGACTACCTATTTGCACAGATAGAACATTTGTTACTCCCTAGCCGAGCAAATTAGAGCCCCACAAAATTCAAGAAACAAGTACAATCAATTGAAACTAAAAAAGGAACACGAAATGTGAAGATGCCAAGCGAAGTAAATAGAGTCAATACAACAAATGGAGAATTAACAAAAGGATGAAATGGAACAACAGGGTCGGTAAAGACAAGACCACCTTAACACAAAATGAATATTAAAGTGGCAAATAAGACTACCTGACTGGAACCCAAACTAGCAAGCAGAATCAATAGTAAACACTAATAGCAAGGTAATACCTTGAGTCGAAATATTGCAAAAAATAAAGCAAAGGCACTAAGGGGATCAAATAAAACGTAAACAGAATTAAAGATGCAATGAAAGAAGTTTCAATCATACAAAACGGATAAACAAGTGACAACTAGAACAAATGACTATGGAGTTAATGGAAGAAAATAGAACAAAAAGAACAAATGGGACTAAAGAGACTCATAAAATAATATAAATAACAAGAATGAAGCAAGAGGAACGAAGATTAAATGAAAAGGAGGAGAATGGATCCAACAAGATTAAAGGAGCAAGATGGACAATTAAGACTAATATTAACACTAGAGCCAGCTAGAGTATATGCCCTCATGGAATACCCACACAAATCAAACTATGAAACAGAAGTAACAATGATACCTCAATGGGGCTAATAAAGTTGAGGAAGACAAGACCACCTTAACACAAAGAAAAAGTGAATGAAACAGGTGCTAAAAACAACAGGATTACAAATAAAGGATACAAGGGAACCAACAAGTAAGAATAAAAGAGCAAAATAAGAGAAATGAAATTGAAGCAATTGCAGGAATACATCAAGTAAATAGCAGACAAAAGGATTAATGAGATAGATAGGATATATAGACAATATTGAGGTTAAAATTAGAAAGCAGAAGGAAACGGAACCAAAATAACAAAGGTAGTAGTACCTTGAACTGAAATGCTGCAAAAATGAAGCAAAAGGAACAAAGGGGTTTAAATACTAATAAGTAACCCTAGAACAAGGGATGCAACTAGAGCAAGTAGAACAATGAATGAAACGAATCAAAAGTGGGACCAACAAATCTATTTGTATGCCTGAATCTACATCTAATGCTAAAGAAAAGGAATGCCACAGAGACGTTCCAACAATAAAACCATTGAATTAATGACAACTAGAAACAATATTGAAATAGGGTCGACTTTTTTGATATTCGCGCATTCTTAAGGTGCCACGTGTCATCCCCAATAACCCGGAATGTCAGTCGGGTACCCTGATTCCGGGTGACAGGCTGAACCGCTCACCTTAACAATTTTTAGTTGATAATTTTTTTGGTTCATAGTTTTGGTTTTCAAAGATCAAAGCCGCTGAAGCCACTCATCTTCTGCAAGCAACATTCTTAAAGGCAAGCAGGAAGGAAACTTGCACTGTGGAAGTGGCGCAACAAACTGCTTGAACTGGTCTGCAACACAATGACAGCCCCCGGAAGTGGTCTGTAAGAAATATGCAAAAAAGGGGAAAGCCGGAATCATAGTTGCCATAGCATTCTTGTTATTCTGTCCGAAAAAATGGTATAACTATGACTCTGTAACCAAGAATGTCGCAAAAAACACACCTGGTTCTTGCAACAATCTGCTACTGGTGTCGGATCAAAGGTTTGAAGAGGAAAAATGGCCATATCAAAACCCCTTCACAGTTTAAGAAACACCTTCGTGAGGAACCAGATGCCTGAAGAGCTTGAAGATGGCGAAGGTAAACCAAGCTACATAAACTTATGATGCACGAGTGGCAGCCGGACTTCAGAGAACGCCATAGCCAAAAAGAAAACAAGAGGCTAAAAACGAAGGCGAGCATGAAAGAACCTAAGCGGCCCGCCTCCAAAAAAAAAAAAAACATAGAACAAAAATCAAAGCAGAAAACAGAAAGCAAGCACCAGCTGAAAGAACCTAAACGGCCGCTTCCATCGCCAGAGCAAAAAATGCCTTCCAAACGCTTCCGCCGAGCAAGCGCCTTCATCTTAGTAGCTTGGCTCGATGGCGCTCGCGGAGGTCTGCCCTGGCGCCTCGCCGGAATCATGGCGCATAGAGGAGCAAGCCAAGAAAAAAAAAAGGGCAAAAGGGGGAGAAAAAAAAAAGTCTCCCCTATTTCAATATTGTGGGGGAAGGGGAGTTGGTCCCACTTTCCAGGGTGCGGTGACCAGCTCCGGCCACACGGCCATGCGGACCCCACCGGACACCCGGAAAGTGGTTCCAACTACCCTTCCCCCATACAAAAGACTATGGAGTTAATGGCACGAATAGAACAAACATGACTAAATGGGCTAGCATAATGCAACAAAGTAAATAATGAAAGAAGTGGGAGAAGACCAAAGAGAATAATAGAATAGAATGGATCCCAAGATTAAAGGAGCAAGAGAGACTACTAGGATGACTCGATTAGGTAAAATAATAGTAGAGCCTAAAATGATTAAAGGCACTAGTAGAATACCTAGACAAATGGAACTATTGAAGCAACTGAACAATGATCCAAAAAGAGCAAATTGCCAAGGAAAGTTTTTAATCTAAGATGAAATGAGACAAATATGATGGTCTAAAAGGGGCAAAAACAAGAATAAAGGGAAACAAATAAAAGCAAAACGAAGCAACTTCAACTAATATATATAGTGCAATGGAACTACTCAAGAGAACAAAACAACATGGAACCAACAAAGCAAATGGGGCAAGTATACCCAAAGGATCTAAACATATAATGGCGAACAAAAACGGATGGCGGTGGTAAAACAAAAAGTATATTACATGCCTGGAGCAAGGACCTTGGAAAACACTACAAGAGGATAGCCATTTTTCATCACTTTAATATCACCTAAAATCTCAAAAAGTATTAAGTGATATAAATAATGATATTCAAGGTACAATGACACTATCAATGACAACATTCTATCATCTATACCATCATCAACATCGTCATAAATTTGGTCAACAATTATATCAGTACTAATTAATGACAATATATGTGTTACTAATAGCGTCATGAATAATATCACATATTATATCAACTTTACCAGCATTAATTACTCCAATGGTGTTGATGACAATATAAGTGTTATAGGTTATGCCAGCTACAGTATCACCCATAGCTTCATCAATAGAATCACATATTGACAATATTATATCAGTAGTAGCATATGACGCTATATGTGTCAATAATAGCATCATGGATAATATCACGACTTACATCACTCCTACTATCAATACTTATTGTAATTTTGATAATGATAATACAAGTGTTAATGGTTATGTCAATTCTAACATCATTCGTAATGGCACTACCTTCTGCAAACTCCCATAGACAAAGTACACAAAATGATGTTACTAGAACAAGAAAGAAAATAATTCTACAAACTCCCATAGACAAGCTTGACTTTTTTGCTCATAGCATGCTGCAATACCACTATCAAATGTAACTCTACTTTGATCAGTGTGCATGATTCGAAAATGTTGTCTATATGCCCACATTGATGTGCAGAATCTTGTGTACTTGAGATAGAATCTAAGTAACAATCAATAATATTTAAATGGCAAAATATGCTAATAGAAACTGCAACTTTATTTTTTGAAGAACGGCAACGCACCTTCTTTGAACAACTAAGGGCCACATTATAGTCATATGTTGGGATTTTTCTTCTTTCTAATAGTAGGAGGAGGAGGAGGAAGAATATTCTCTTTGGATCTTCAAACCATTGAAAGAGGCTTTCTATTTGGGTTTCATTGAAGACTATTATTTTCTATGGGGCATTTTTAGCAAATGGGGGAGAATAGCAGAGATTTTATGATAACCATGAATTTCACCTTTAAGGTCATTGAGTGACAAGAATCGTAGGTGGTCTTACCACATTCATTATGTATTGGGGAATTGCAAAGGGGACCCCCTTTCCAGACTTTTTTTCTTTTTTTTTTTTTTTTGGGGGACCGGCATTAGCCAGGAGCGGGTCCCTTCCAAACCAGAAAGGAAGGACGATTTGCCATTCTCCAACAACATGGAAGTTGGGAAGCATGGCAGAGCTCGGCTATGGTACAGTGTAACCGCCCTTAGGAAAACCAGGAAATGGAAAAGGAGAGCCGGATGGAAAGGGGGAGCCGGACTTAAGCTCCAGCTCCGAAATTGCCATAGCTAAAAGCTCAAAAATCCAGCTAAAATCTCAAAAAAAGGGGCAAAAAATTCATGCAAAAACAGAGCACAAAGGTCTTCTGAAACTTTCGTCGGATTTGACGATATTTTACTTGGATTCTATAGATAGGTTTGGCTTTTTTGGCCATAAGCTCTTCATTTCGGAAGTGTTGCTTCATATTTCTTGATGTTGGAGCTTTGATGCCTTGCCATATTTTTGGGTGCTAGAGCTGTAGCACATCCATGAAGATGGATGATTTGGCTGGGTCGGATTCTGATCTGCAAAGGATATAAAACAGTAGGGAGGAATTTTGAAGGGGATTCGGACGCGATTTCTAGCTTTGATGGAATGGAAAAGCAGAGGATATTTGGGAGCATGTCAAAAACAAGGGATTTCTCACGACAAATAGAGGCCCATGTCGTAGGCCGATGCCGCATCTGTCTCGAGCCGATGCCGCATCTGTCTCGAGCCGATGCCGCATCTGTGGTAGGGCAAAGCCTTGTGGGGCGCGTGTCGGAGATATGATTCAAGACCGGTCGATAACTGGTAGTCCCTGGAAAACTTCCCCTAAGCTTAATTTTATCTTCTAAAGCTTATGACCAAGCATGGATGTGCTTGACTCACACCAACTCTAAGAGTTGATGGGTGGTAAGAAGTAAATCATATCTACTCTACTCCGACTAATGTTATTTTTTTCGTCAAACATAGCTGCTTCTTGATCCACTCTGGAACACACAGATTATTCAAAAGCAAAGCTACAACAGAACTCTGCAAAAGCTCCAATGCTCTGCATACACATATTATTTAAAAGCAAAGCTCACAGAACCCTGCAAACCCTGCCAAACCCTGCAGTGCGTGTGAGCTCTACAAAAGCTCACACAGATTATTCAACAACAAAGCTCCAACACTTTGCAAGAACATGGGATTGAAGTGTAACTGTTCATGGCTCCCTTCTTTGCAACAAAAAACTTGCACTCTACCTGCACTTTGACCGGGAAACCTGTCAAAGCTATTGTCTTCGGAATGTAGGAGGCTAACTTCCATTCAGGAACATAAAGCATGCCACATGGTGCTCTGATTATAGCCAAAATCTATTAATACACTTGAGCAAACATATCTTTTATACCTTTGGTGTGATTACTTGATGCAATTTAGCATTTGTGGCTTTAAAGTTGATAAGATGAGTTTGGAACCTTGGCATACTTGGTGAGGGGTCCTTAAAAAATGCTTTGGATTTAGTTGTTTTGGAATTAGAATTGGACTTATCTTGGGGACCATTACCACATGCTATGTAAGTAATGGTGGAAAAATATATGCTGAGGCAATTGTCATATTTGCTTATTCAGTGGATAAATGAATGGCGAAGGCAAATACACAAGGGATATTCAAGTTAATTAATTTAACATGGAAGTTGGGTGGCTATGGCATCTTCTCAAGACTCCGTTTTTGTATCAGGGCTCGGTTATAGCTCGATTTTGCACTTTCTGCCTCCTTTTTTTGTAGAGCTCGGTTACGGCTCGGCTTTTTTTGCCTTCAGGTGATTTCTTTGCTCCTGCCATATCCGTTGATCCGACCCATTCTACTCTGCACCGGTCGCCTTAGGAAAAACAGCTCGATTTTCAGCTTCCCTTCTTTCTATGAAAGGGAAAACAGAGGATGCTGAGCAGAAATACAGGGGACTTTTTTGTGCAGAAAGAGATGAAGGACGGCGATTCAGAGCAAAACTCTGGTGATTCAAGGCGAAAACAGAGATCCCAAGGGATTTTTTCACAGAAAACAGTTGTATAGCAGAAACAAGTGATTTTTATGCAGAGGATTTTGTGTGCAGGAACAGGGGATTTTTGCCATGGCCATTTATCTGCTTCTGCCACCAGTTAACCTGTAACAAAACTGATGCCTGCGGAATGTGGAACCCAACTTCCATTCCGATTTGTAGAGAATGCCAGATGGCATTACGAGATTAAGCCTTAGAAAGAAACGGAGACCCAACTTCCATGTTGTGCCCTAGAAAACATGGCTTTGGTTTGAAACCCTGCCTCATTTTCATTTTAGGGTTCTTATGCCAAAACAGGTTCTGTGCTGGCGCTCATATGGCCGCATATGGATGGCCGGATTCAGAGCATAAACGGCTTGCCCTAAAAACAGTCGGATTAGCAAAGTGCACATCTGAATGCTCTTGTAGCAAACGGCATAGCCAGAGGTCCTAGTCAAATGCTTCGTGTAAATTCGATTGGAGCATGTAGTCTTGCCAGATCTGGCTAAAATTGGGGCTGAATATGGAAGAAACAGCCAAGTATTTGCAGCAGAAAATGGAAGAAAAAAATCCCAGGAGAATGTAGCATTGATTCAACCATGTCAGATGATGAGGAAGATCAAGCAGAAAATGATTATTGGCAGGATAATGACTGAAACTGAAAGAACACTTATGGAACTTATGGAATGGGTTGGACAGCTCGAATTGAAGTAGGTAATTCTCTTTTAAAGTTCAGAAGCTTCTTTCAGTTTTAGTGATCATAAAATACTGATAGTAATATAATTTTGCAGGGAATAACGAAGGGATACAGAGCAAGGATAGTAGATATGAGAGAAGAGATCCTTTGGTAAAGGCGCACTGGCAAGCTCCCTGGAGACACGATCTCTGTTCTCATAGCCTGGTGGCATGCTAATGCTAAATAGCCATATCCAACAGTAAGTATCAAAAGGCAGTGGTCAAACTTTTGAACATTTACTTTAACATTGAACAAGCACTAAATATAACTTGTGTTAGTTTCCTCCTGTATGAGGATGAAAGCAGGAGGCTGGACTTGAGCTGAAGCAGATTAATTACTGGTTCATCAACTAGCGAAATAGAAGCTTCCAAATTGTAGACCAATTGTGGATTCAAACCTCTTCAACAGCACTCATGGTTTTATCGGGCAGCACTCATGGTTTTATCGGGCAGCGAGGATTATATCTGGATTTTCTACATGGCAAATAGGGATAAACTTGGTGGCTATGCCACATGCCAGTCTGATATCATTGTGTTGCACTCCAGATTTGGCAGACAGTATTTTCCAAGCAGGATATTTAGGCAGGACATTTGGAGAGACATACTTTTCGCTTCAAAATTGGATCACACTTGTCATTGCACTTGGCATGGCAAAAATGTGTACTTAGTAATTTGATTACGTGAACATTAATGCAACAAGAAGACATTAAGTCCCCATTACATTCTGGGCAGTACCAATGGGGCAATTAGGAAAACAATTTCTGTGTATGTTGCATTCTTTGTTTTTTTTTTTTTATGTTAGAAAAATGTATGCTGCATTCTTTGAATTTATTGATGGCCCTCTTCTTTATGCTATACTTGTATACCAAATGCTCACAAGCATTTTTATATTGCGTTTGGGCCACTGAAAAGTTCCGCACACATCCATAGCATATTCGATATACTTCGTACATAATTCGTACTATTTTTGTAAATATTCCATACAACTAAACCATTGAAAGGGGCATCTGATGACGTGGAGAAATATAGTATTATAAGTGGTGGAAAACGTGTAATTATATTTGATATAATTATTGTCTAATTTGTAACAATACGTGATATTATACTTGACGTTAGTAATGATACAATCATAACCTCCATATGGTATTATATGTGGCATTGTCAATGATGCTACATCTGATACTAATCATGTTAGAAAGGATGACACAAAGGATGACGTTTGTGTTGACATTATGAGTCATCTAATTATTGCAATGCAGGTGATGTCATAGCTGACACTATTACAGCACTTGTAGTGATATTATAAATGATTTGATTATAGCAATACATGTGATCGTATAGCTGACACTATTATAGCACCACAAGGACAAAATGCATGATATTATAACTACAGCTATAGATGATGCTACAAATGATACTATTATGCCACTACAATGCTATAAAATATGATATAACAACTGTTGTTATTGGTGATGCTACAAGTGACGATATAGATGACGCGATTTCATCAACAGCTACCGTCACTTATTGTATCAAAATCTCAAAAATTTAAAAGTGCATTTTTAAGCAAATAAATGATGAAACTAGTGACTTAGATTGCTTATTCTCTTGTAGTGAAAATCCAGGGACAAATAGGATAGGGGCAGCAATAAACTGTGGAGAGAGAGAGAACCAGAACCAGAACTAGAAGAACAAGCTGTGCATTATAACACATGGGACTAAAAGAATTAATGAAGAAAACAAAGTACAAATGGCTACAGGGAATGGATTAAAACGGAGCAAAATAGAACAAAAGGGGACAAATGGGATACACATTGAGATGATTAAAGCAATGAAAACTAGTAGAACAAATGCAACACATGGGATAACTAGAAAAGAAACAAAAAGGAGACTAACATGAATAATGGACCTAAGGGAGCCAACTAGATCAAAGGAACTCATAAATTAAAGAAATTAAATGAAATGTAGAAATAATAAACCAAATGGAGCAAAAGCAGAGCAAAATATAGACTTCAAATGGAACTAAGATCCAAGTGAAAAATAGAAGCGTAGATACCAACTTGATGCAAAACCAAAGCCAACTAGCCAACCTTTGATAACAACCCTAACCAACGCATTTAACCTGAAAGAACTTAAACTGGACATGTACACATGAAGACCCTCAATTTCATGTGAAAAATAAGCTAAAGAAATAAAACAATGCACCGAATGTAATAAAAAACAATATTATAATCCCAAGTATAGACAGACTGTCAAATCTAGACACGGTATCGATAACGGTATCGATAGCTATGTACAGGAAACAAACATACAACGAAAGTACTGGAGATCAAGAAACGAACCTGGATAAGTACTTTATGTAACATTAACTTCTCACTGAACGATTATCCAAAGCATTTGAAAATAGAATCTGGAATCTGCAACCTTGTAGAAATAACAAGCAAGGATGATGACAATAACAATGCATGAACCTCAACCAAATGGTGTAGTCCAAAGGCTTAATACCTTTGCACAAATGAAAGCCAAAAAAGCATTACGTCAATCCACGCTTAACCCAAAAGGAGGCTAAAGCATGTGACTCTTACTCCAAAAGTGTGAACCCTATAGAGTCTCTAAGTCAATAAAGGATAGGACTCACCAACGTTTAAATGATCAGGATATATTATGGAGAAGCATCTCTAGGTTGAAAGCACTTAAACGAAATATAAATGGTCATATCAATTATGTAGCACGAACTAACAAACATGAAAACTCAAACAAAGGGGATTTGTTATGTAAAACTAACATAGGGACTTGTGGCACATTGGTAAAGTGGCAACAAAGGGGAGCCCCTAGGAGAATAGCAATCAATCTGACTCAATGGCCATAATAGATGAAAACGATGGATAAAAAGGCAATGAATATTAGGAAAAGCAACAAAGGCATGCAAAAGAAATCCTAGAACAAAGTAGGTCTTGTGATGTACTAATGTGAGGGGCATACTTGGTCTGCCATTTGAGTGATGATTGCAAATATTTAAAAATTGGCTAAGATGTGAACGCTGGAGGCCTTTTAAGCCTGTAGCTTAAAAGGTGTTTGGTTAGACATATTATGTTACTTGAGAAATATACAGCAGTACTTCATTTATCTTATCCTAATGTATGCTTAGCAGTGCAATCAGAAACCAAATACACTTAAACTCTCATAATATGTGATTGGTAAACTAAGCATAAATAAATGGTGCATTTCCTGTTATCAAGATCGCTGCATGTAAGATGCAGGAAACTAAGCGTGATGGTGTGATACGCTTAAAAAGGCTTGTGGTCATTGACTGTAGATGCTATAAAGTGAGATTCAAACTGGGTAACAGAAAACAGTAAAAAGCAAAGGTGTGGTTTAACGGTTCTTCTAAAGGTGGCAAATGATCCCTTTTGTCGCGGATTTGAATGAGCTCTTAGTGTCCAAAGTATGAACGAAAGTTTGAGGAGGAATGGCAATAGAACTGCGTTACTGCGTTGGTCAGCATTCAAATTGCAGACTAATGGTGGACAGAGAGGAGACCATGATTGCAGTACGCTTGATTGGCAGAGGATACCATGATTGCAGCAAGCTTCAAAATTGGTTTGTCGGATTGCTACCTGAATCGCAGCGAGAACCAGAATGGCAGCCTGGCCACTCTAATTTGCAGCACAGTTATGGATTAAGACAACTCAACTTAGTGATTGAATAAGAAATAAAATGGAATACCAACGATCCGGTATCATTTCTCAACAAATACACAGTGATGCACAGGATACGCATGAATGCCACAAAATGAAAAAGAAAAGAGAGAAAACTGACCGCTTTGTAGACTCGTTTATTTTGGAAATCCATAGTTAATCTGCAGCAAAGGATTTGATGTCGACCATAGCCAGAGCTTACATCCACAGTCGTGGAGATGAATCGACAGCAACAAAAGGCGGTTCATTGAGTCTCCAGAGTAATGGAGATGAATCGGCAGCAATAGGAGGGACATCCTTAGTTAGGAGCTCTCCACATCTGGCAACTTCTGATGGATCTGGTGTAGCTGAATCTATCATTTGAATCCAGCCACAACCGATTATTTGAGCCCCAAGCTCCACGGTTAATGCCTAGCTGCCATAGAAGGCAAACCTCCCTTCCCAAAGCAGCATCCTGCCTCCATTGCTGTGGATATTCAAAGAGGCTGAAATCTTAGCATAAATCTTAGCATCCAACTCGCCCAACTTATCATCCCTATGAGCAGCAAGCCTCTATTCCATTCCCTTTTTTCCAAAGGGGCGCGCGTGCGGGTCTCGACAACGCTCGTTCCTTCCTTCGAGCATCCAAGATGCTATCTTCCAGCCCGTAACACTCACCCACCGGCGCTTTCCTAATCGATAGCCGCGACCTTGGTAGACGCTAGATCTTGATCGCCCTTGATTCTAGCGACCTAGCCTCTAGGCATGATGCAAACAAATAGAGAGACCGAGAAAGCAAACTGAAAACAAGGGTTGGGAAGCAAGGCTTAATCTCACTGTCAATGAGGAAGATGCAATCAAAATGGAGAGAACCAAAAGCAAAACCTCGAAAACAAGGTTTTGGGAAGCAAGGGCTTGCTCACACTGCCAAGGACGAAGATGCCTTCCTGCTGCAACTAAGAACAAATGCTGTTGCCAAGCAAATGGCCACAATAAAAACCCTTCTGTAGCTTTAACCTGATTGCAACTTGGTAAATGCTGCTGCCAAGCAAATGGCCACAATAAAAACTTTCTGTAGCTTTAACCTAATTGCAACCTGATGAGATCAAATGAAGCTGACAGATCGAGCAAATGACCACTGAAAAATCATTGCAGCTCATTTCCAAACGATTAACGCCGACCCACAAGACAATATCTGCATAAATCTACTCCATTTGCAATTTGGGCAGAACAAAATGGAGCGGCCAAACTACGCAGGTACAATCTTGAAAGCAAATCGATGCTGACCCATGAAGAAAAACTCTGCAGAAAATATACCTCTTTGGACCTTTGTTGATTATCCAGCAATGGATAATCTGATCGAATCTGCAATTGGGAAGACGAAAATATGGGGTCGGAGAACGCCGCCATGTCCATCGATTAAAGATAACAGCAAAAAAGGATGTGGATATTGCCTTGCCATATACACAAATACAGCGCTGCCATACACATCAAAATAGAAGATGTTCAGACAGAGGAAAGGCAAGCAAACAAAGTCAGAAAAGCTTCTACAAACGGTGGTAAAACCTCCATCCAAGCCACAAGCATTAGGGGATCAAAATTTCTGCGTAACACAATCCGGAAATTTCACCAATACAAGATCAAAACCACTGCATCACACAAGAAGGCAAAGACTGTCATCTACAAAAACAAAAACTAAGTAGGAAGTAGGTAGATAGGATGGGACACTAGAAGGCAAGAGAAGATGGAGCAACCAAGGTAGGAGCTCAAGAGAATGCCGATAACCTATCATAGCATAATGAGGCTATAAATAGAGCCAACATGAATAGGCGTCCCCATCCAAAGAATGTTGGTTCTATTGCTATCGCAATAGAACCATGGCATTCATTAGCTCTTGATTAAAGGGGCCTTTTAATGGGCGTGTCCTATTTCTTTGCACCTAAGCAACCTTTAGCCATGAAGGTAGTCCATTCTTTGTTGATTAAGAAACCTATAGCAATAAAAAATAGTCTTTTTTCTTGATCAAATTCATTAGAAGATTTTATAATTAACCATTGTGATCCAATTTGCATAAGCTAAGAGATAACTGTATCTAAAGGTTCAACATTTCGAAGCATACGGCATTTAAGCTTTTTTCATAATAGCCACATAACATGGAGCTTCCAACAACGCATACACATAGCTAATCTTATTTTTTAATCTAAATATTTAGTAATTACAACACTTTCTATCCTACCCTCCTTTAAAAAATCCTAAAAAAACCTAGCATGTGGATATCATATATAAAAGGCATGAAATGATACGTTCTACAAAGAAAAGTTTTTTTGGTGGCATATAGTGACATTACTTGCTTAGTAGGCAATTTCAGCTAGATACTGATCATCAAAGCCCCCCCCAGTACATTTTCATGCAATCACCCGTCAACCTGAGGCAAATGCCTTGAATGGAATTCCTCACAGAATAGGATGTCAAGATAATCTACAAAGGCAAGCTAGATGGTAGTGGACTCACTCTATCGATACATTTTTTGTAAGGAAAATTCATTGTAATGCGATCTCAACCTTATCTAACGAGTTCGACAAGAAGATTGAAGAAACACTAGCCGCAAGTAAGGAATACCAGGACGCATGGGCTAGTATTTGCAAAGAGGCCAGGATTGATAAGTAAAGGGAAACTTATAAATAGTATAAAAAGATAGGAAAACTTTTATATTTTAAAGATAAGCTTTGCATGCAGAAGTATCTGAAATATAGCCAGTCACATGGGTTTCGTGAAAACTTAGTTGAAAATAGGAAGTAATTAAATTTGGTCTGGCATGAGGAAGGGCATCACCAACTACATTCGGCAATATCAGTTGTGCCAGCAGACGAAGATAGAACAACTTCAAATCCCGAGCCTGCTAGAGCCCCCAGCGCTAAGCAGAAGATCATCCCCATGGATTAATGCCTCAGGCTAGACACATGCACAATCGCCTGTCAAAAGTAGAAGTCTACAAGCAGCTTCATACATATATCCAAGAGTTAGTAGAAGTTGTTAGGAATTACCTCCTAGCAGCTAGGAGTCGGCAAAAGAGTCCTTCAAATAAGCATAGATCAGCAAGAGAATTCCAAATAGAAGATAAGATCTGGCTAGAAATTAAAGTGAAGCAAGCCAAGCTACGAATTGGGAAGTGTAACAAACTTGCTCCAAGGTGGGCGGTTCCTTTTGCAATAATTGAGAGGATAGAAAACTAGTCCTATCAATTGGATTTTTCGGCCGCTTTAAGATACACAATGTATTCCATGTAACTCTCCCAAAGAAGCAACCCCAGAATTTCCAACCTTTGAAGATGACCAATCTTCAAAAGTACGGGAGATGATTAAGGAGTAGATTGAAATCACTCCAAAGGTACTTCTTGAGGATGCTACATAGGTGATGGAGTCCGGCCTAAAGAAGGAATACTTATGGAGAAATGCAAGGGTCGGCTCGTGGGTGTAAGCACAGAGTTGGGGGGCAAATTCGCGCACGGGAAGCACCCCATCAGCACCCGATCTAAGAATAATATTTTACTTGTTATGGTGCCCAGCGTTGCTGGGCTAACATTGGGTACCTGTAAATGATTAAGCCGCAATATAACTTGTATTTATTGGGGGTTACAAAGATCTTTGATTTGAATAAACTGATATATACAACATGATAGGTCATAGTTGTTTAACATGGTTTTGATATTCTATTACTTTTCTTGTACTTGGATTTGGTTTCGAATCAAAATGTCATATGCTCTTAAACTTGAAGACCTGTTTAAATATATGCTTCGCATTGGGTTGCCGTATTTTTGTTGTAATAGTTTAGGGATTTTGCATGAATGTAACAGTTACTAAGCTTCCAAGGTACACAAATATACATTCATTCTTATAAAGAAACACTGAAAGCATCACCATTCCCAAAGTTAGGAATAACATGTCATGGCCAAGGGGGTGTTGTATAGCAACTTAGGCTAATTGTTGGCAAGGGTTAGATTATCATCTAACATGAAACTAAAACATTGTACAATTAATACATTCATTAGCTCTTGATTAAAGGGGCCTTTTAATGGGCGTGTCCTATTTCTTTGCACCTAAGCAATCTTTAGCCATGAAGGTAGTCTATTCTTTGTTGATTAAGAAACCTATAGCAATAAAAAGTAGTCTTTTTTCTTGATCAAATTCGTTAGAAGATTTTATAATTAACCATTGTGATCCAATTTGCATAAGCTAACTGTATCTAAAGGTTCAACATTTCGAAGCATACGGCATTTAAGCTACACCATGTAACTTTTTTCATAATAGCCACATAACATGGACCTTCCAACAACGCATACACATAGCTAATCTTATATTTTAATCTAAATATTTAGTAATTACAACACTTTCTATCCTACCCTCCTTTAAAAAATCCTAAAAAAACCTAGCATGTTGTGGATATCATATATAAAAGGCATGAAATGAAACGTTCTACAAAGAAAAGGTTTTTTTGGTGGCCTGTTCTACAAATAGAAATTTCTTTGGTGGCCTTGTTTGAGATATAAAACTGCTTAAGATCATCACCATGCACTATAAGATGATTGATTCTCTCTGTGTCAATAGGTTAAGCACTACTAACTTGTATATGTTATCGTAAATCAACAAAGATTAAGTGCTATTAACTTGTAGTGAGACAGTAAATTATGAATCTAAGAAGGAAGCCAGTAACTCAAATAATCTCCTATCTTTACGGCTTGATAGCCAAGGGGTTTAAACACAATATCAGAAAGCCTACATGATGTTAATCTTGGCTAAACATTTTTTTTTTTTATTGAGAGAAATTATCCTGGCCTCGCTATCCACTCCCTAAATGTGTAAAAACTATTTGTTCCACCAACATGTCAAATAAAGGGGGCATTTCTGAATATCATCTGTGAGATAAAGCCATCCATTTATTCACTCTCATATTCATAAGCTAATCCTTTCAGATCCCATTCCATCAAGAATCAATATTCTCATTTCTACCATAAAAAACTACTCAGTAACATATTCTTGCCCCCTGCTGGCATAAGATCCATAATTTGTTTTGTCAAAACGCTTGCCACAAGAAAACACCAACAACTGTAAGTCAAATTGGAGGGGTATCTCTACCAAATCAGTTCAATTCCTATATCTGAGTTCCTCTTAGTCATTATTAGCATTCCAAAATGTAGAACCCGTGTTTCAATCCTGTGGGGAGCCAAAAAAAGACATCAAACATATGAAAAAACCATTCTGCCATATAACTTACTGAGAAGAGAATGGTCTCATTAGTTTGCACTGGCTTATTACACATCCTGTGTGCAAAACAACTGCTAAGCAGCCTCCATCTAGTGTCATAAATAAGGCAATAGTACATCATCAAAGCAAGTCATAAATTAATGTCAAATTAAAAACTAAGCATCGATAGATTGCCAATGAAAATAAGCCATGTGCAAGTTTCTTTGTTTGATGAACCCATGGCAAGATGCCTCTAGCTTATAACTATACCATTTATTTCTTTCTAATGTACATAATGCTTATCGTCTTTCCTCCTAGCCAGGTATCCGCATTCTAAAGGAATGTTGCTGAGGACTCTGACAGGAACGAACAATACAGAAAATACTCTGTTGCGTAAAACAATGCATTGCGGATGAAAATCTTCGGATGAGAAATGGGAAAAGTAGAGGATATGGGACCCTGCATGCCATTATTTCCCCAAGCTATTTCACCAAGAGTAGTAAAGAAAATACATTGGACGATATGAAAAAGTCGGCTTTCCAAATTAAAAACTCACAGAATGGGAATCGAAAGAAGTTTCTATGAGGCCTTAGCATCATACATGATAAGAGCTAAGCCTGATGCCTGACTCCAATAAACAACATTGGGAATTAGAGATGATTGACATGAAGCTTTTGTCTACATGGTTCTGCCCTTTCGGAATGCAGGTCCTGGCTTCTGAGGCAAAGAACATCCACGATGATTTTATTGAGCAAGAGAGCTATACCACAGATAAAAGCTTCAATCCAATCCGGATAAAAGTGCCATTCGGGTGTAAATTTGATAGTGGTACCCCAAAAGCACTGTCCGGACACTTGCTTTAAGTGCTTTAGGTGCTTATTCCTCGATCAAAATTTAGAGTAACGAATTATGAGGTTGTTATTCTAGAAATAGCAATCCTCTTCCGAGGAGGAAGGGATCGATGACATGGATTGATTCTTTGGGCCCAAGGTTGATTTCTTAGTTGATTCTACCGGATGGCGGGATTTCTTGGATGGCGGAAATTTGTATCAGTTCTTGCTATCATTCTTCAATTCTGGAATAAACTAGTTCATTTCAATTGCAATTCTGACAAATTAGAATTGCAATTCCTTGATCATATCAATTTCATGGCAAGTTCTCCTGAAAGCATTGATTCTGCTAAACGAAGAATTTTCTTGGAGCTAGAATCCAGAAGAAAACGAGAATCCAGAAAGAGGATTAGAGAATTGGAGAAGGAGAACATTGCACCTTTAGTACAGAAGAAAAAAGAACATTTTCTGAGTCAAAGAACACAACAGAAACTTTCAAAAGAGTTAGAGGGCTCTTTTTTTCACATTGTAAGGAATTGTGCTGATGATGATTCAAAAGGAAGAGTAGCACACCGTTTTTTAAAAAAGATCAAACATTTACCACATGTTATCAGAAAGGATCCCAAGGAATTTCATGTGATGAATATGATTTCCAATGTGAGAGAAACCATGCAGGCACAAAAATTTCAAAGAAGTACTGATGTACTCCAAGCAAGGAAGACCACCATCCAAATGGCAGCTTCCACAGTTAAAGGGATTAATCAGAGAGCAATTTCTGGCTTTCTTCAATTCCCAAGAAAATTGTAGCCCAGGTATTTAGAAGACGAATATGTGCAGAGTTTGATCCATGTCAATGCATGCAAGGAAGAAGAGATTTGATGCACTTTCCCCAGAAGAGATAAGTGTTGTGAGAAGGTTTTGGCATGAGAATACCCGAGTGACACAGGTATTTTTTGAACCATTTATTTGTTATTCTCATGCTTTTTTAGTTTCTATATTTCTTACATGGTTATAAAATCTAAATTTGTTTTTTTTTTGATTCAGTTGCAACTATACCTTGCTTTTGAAAAGGAACATCCTGATATGAAGATATATCCCATCAGACTTTTGAAAGATTGAAACCAAGCTATATTAGGAGGCTTCAAGAAAGAGAAACATGTTGTTGCCAATACCATCTGCATCTTGAGTTTGCCATGCAAGCCATAAATAACATGAGGACTGTGTAAGTGCAGAATTTGTGGTTCGGGTCCAACATGTATTGCTAAAGAACACATAATCAAATCAACTAGTGATTATTGGAGACAAATTGTGTGCGCTAAGGATGAGAATGATGAATGGCAGAAGCATGCATGTCTAATGCAGACATGTACAAAGTGTGGTTTGAAGAGGCAAGTGTGGTTTGCAGATGATACTATTGTCTCTGTGATAGATTTTGCAGAGAATTAAGGATTTAAAATTCAACAAGAAGCTCAATCCTGCCATTGACATACCGATCAGGTCTCCATTCTTGTACACATCACTTACAGAAGAATGAGAAAATCAGAGGCAGAAGCAAGACAAAAGAAGGAAGAAGATGACAAAGAGATTAAAAAGAAAAAATGTGCGAAAAAAGAGAAAAGAAAAAACTCATTGAAAGGAATTGTGAAGGAGACTCACTTCTATATCAGTGATGACAAAACTCATGATACTGAGTTTGTCCAGCATTGTCTCCAAAATCATGCAGATTGGCTAAAGTCTATGGGAATTAACTATAACAAACATGTTTTCTGGAGCGATGGCTGTTCTTCATAGTTTAAATCTTCAAGACCATTTTACTTCCTTGGTAGGTTTCACAAACATCTTCAATAGGATATTCTCTGGAATTTTTTTGCTAGCTCACATGGAAAAGGTGAGCATGATGGTGCTGGAGCTGTCATCAAAAGGATTCTAACAAAGGAACAGATGAAATATGATGGAAAGAAATTGCAATGTGCAAAGGTGGTTGCATTTCTTAGGTGGTACTTCAACAACAATCCCACTGATAATGACATAACAAGGTAAACTTTCTTCGTTTTCCCTCTGATACTTAAAGTTAATCGAAGCACTTAAAGCACTTAAGCACTTAAGTACTTAGAAATTACGGGCATGAATCTATAAATTATTTGTGTATGTGGTTGTTAATGGGCTACTCCATTATGTAAAACATGATATTTCCCAGTCCTAAATTTTTATTGTCTTCTTTTTTTATTTTTTGATATCAATATTCTTCAACTGTTTCAGCACTGAAAGCACTTACATCACTATGTGCAGGTACTTCTGGGAAATTGATCCCTCAAAAATAGATAGATCTGAGAGATTTGACTGTCATATTTTGAAAGGAACGACACAAATCCATTGCATAAGACCATGTGACAAGGACAACACTTTAAAAATAGCTTATAGACCTCTCTCATGCTTCTGTGAGAATTGTGTTCAATTCCAATGGGACTCTGCCCACCAAGTCACGACATTACTACCGAACTAAAACCAAGAAGATTAAAGCAACTAATGATGCTAATAAAGCATCAGATGAAGACTTGCAGATAGAAGATGAACATGAAGAAGAGGATGATGAGGAAGACTATGACATAGCTAGTTCTATGGTAGAGGTTGAAGATAATTTTGTTGTCAATGCAGAGGAAGATAATGAAGAGGGGGTTGATTTTTATGTATTGAAGTGCACGTGGCAAAGAACAACACTTTGCTTGAGGATTATGTGGATGGATGGGGAAATGTATTTGGAGTTGAATCTGTTCAAATTTGAGCTACTAGATGACCAGCCTGTGGCTAGTGTGTATAGCCACCTTGTAAGAGTAGCTAACTTTGAAATGATTGCAGATGAAGAGGATGGTATGTTGTATACTATGGTGAAGACACTTGCCAACAGATTATATGTAGCCTCCCAAGCTCAAATTTTAAATTCATTATTCATTTGGTATTCAAAAATAATGTTCATATGGTATTGACTCAATTACTATTCATAGTTTGACTATTAAAGCAAAAGCACTCACACAAAAACATCAATGCAATTGTAACCTGAAGATCATGTATTTATGTTCCTGAATTACATCAAAATTGTGGCATATCTGCCTGTATAACATGTACAAAATTGTGGCATGTCTGCCCGAGTTATATATAAAACAAGGTGACCTAGCAAACGCACTAATGACCAAGGCTTAATTTCACAAAAGGAATCTTTCAAAGATTCCCTAAAATACCCTTTAAATTCAAAGCCAATTTTGGGGGGTCAATTAAAAAAATGACCCTAAATTTACGAATTTGGTAGCTATTTTAGGGGTCAAAATTACCAAAAAGTTGGCGTCTTGTTAATTTGACATCCCCATTTTAGGTAGAAAAATAATAATCTAATTTAGTTGTTTTCAGGACACATAAAAAAAGTGGCAAAATGAAACAACCAGCAAATTCTTGACAAATTTTGAATACAAAAACATTAAAATGGAGCCGTATGCATTTTTTATTGCTCAAGGAGCACACATGCTATGCGCGCATGGGCAAGGCACAAAAATAAAAATAAAAAACACAAAAGAAACAAAAATTGCAAAATGCTATGCGCGCATAGCAGGGATCCTAAGTTTGAAAGACAAACATTGTACAAACTAGTCATGTACAGCTGTACAAATACTCAAATTACACGAGTAGCTTACGGCCTTTAAGAAGAGGTGTATTGAATGTCGTCAGACTCATCAACTCCTTCGGACTGGTCATCACCTTAAACATCTACCATTTTTTGTAGTTCAAATTTAAAATTGCACTCCATTTTAAATGCAAACTTCCATTTTTGGGTGTGATGCCATAACATGAATTTCTTGATTTCAATATGCATATTGGTGTATCAAAACTTAAGTTTTAGGTGTTTTGCAAACTTAAGATATCATGCTAAATCTGGGAGACTACAAAAATCATATTGAATACCACGTTGCCAAAAGTTCTGATGAATGTCCTAAGCATTTCATGGTCACATGAATTTTACGTTTTACAACGTTGGAAGTGGCAACAAGGCTCATAAATAAGTTATTATAATATTAAAATTATTGTGAGGCTGTGCGTGCATAGCACTATGACTACACAACAATATGTGATGTAGTGGATGTTTGTTAAAGTATTGTGAGGCTATCCCATGAAAGCACGCGGACTACACAAGAGTGTGAACCATTGGAAAGAGTGTTATAGAATTAACAATAATGCAAAATATCATGACTTAGCACAACGTTATGCATGTGTATACCCGTGGCTAAGGAAGACAATGTTACTGAGCTATCTTAAGTAGAACCAACTTGAAGACACGAGTTGTCACTTTGCACACCTAGTCAAGAAGATATTGTTAGGATACCTAGATTGCAAGAAGATACCTAGTCAAGAAGATATTATTAGGATACCTAGTGCTCATAGTAGGCCTAGTCAAGAAGATATTGTTAGGATACCTAGATTGCAACCTTTTGTAAAAAAAAAAAAAAAAGATAAACAAATAATGGTAGGTTGGGATGAAACTAGGTAGGTAGAAACAAGAACATGGTAGAAAAAATGGGTGGGTTGGAGGTAACATGGTAGGTAGGCTATGCGCCAAGATGGGCAAAGTTTTCGATGCTATGCGCCAAGATAGCAAGTTATTTTTTTTTCGCCGCATTACGTAAATCGGCTTATTTGGCGATCTTCCTTATCGGCTTATCGCCGCATACGTAAATCGGCTTTAGCGGCTTATTTGGCTTATTTTGAGTCGGAGGAAGATCTTCCTTTCGGGACATTTTTGTTGCATACTTTCGGAAGATAAAGGAATCGAAGGCCTTGCCGTCGTACATGAGCCATGGCTGAGATCTAAATATGCTGAGGTTTGGCCGAGCTATTCCTTGCTTGCTATCCTTATGCTCTGAATATGATAAAGGGGCTTGTTTTCATTCTTTGAATAATAGGGTTTTAGATTTGGACGGATTTTAAGGCTTTATTAGCAGAAGAGCAGGTCGAATCTTGCAACTGGAGATTTTGCAGCAGGCTTACTTTTTCTAACCCTAGCATGATTGCCGATGTAAGAAGATTCTATCTATTGATCTAGTAGTTCTGCCGTTTCTACTCTGAAAACTTATGGAAAAGCATTATAGGACAATCTTGCAGATGAATTTGTTCGTTTTTCTTTTGTAAGATGAGGTTTGAGGTGATTTAGAAGGTGATTTCGCAGGTGGATTTTGATGATTTTGCAAGCACTTTCAGGTAAAAATTTGAGATATTCTGAGTTATTTCTTCTCTTTGCCTGTTTGCTTTGTTTCTGGAACAACAACTTGCCTTTAAAAGGGTGTTCAGATAAGTTTATGATTTAAAGAAGCATGTTCGGTTAACTTTATGATTTAAATTTTTTCTTGTAACAACGTAGTAATTCACTTACGAGTTTTAACATAGTTTTGTTTAATAATTTGCAGCTAGAACACTTAGTTGCAGGGATATGATCAGCATTCATGGCCTTTTCTTTTATCTGAACTTTCTACCCATGCTCAAGTAAGGTTGTTAGAATATTGTTATAATTCTAGCAAGATCAATTATTTCAAAGATCTCAAGGATTTAATTATTTGGATTCAAGGACCAGGCTTTGAAAATTTCCTGATTGTTTCTCAAAGGTTTTCCCTCTCAAGGGCCAGACATGATTCTTCACATTTTAATTACATTCAATGGAACTGTGATTTTAAATGTTATCTATGTGCGCATAGCCGAGAGCTTTTAAATATTGTTGCTTGTCTATGCGCGCATGGACAAGCGATATATTTTAAAGCTCTACCCTATGCAAGTTTAGGCTAGATGTTGACAAAACTAGGTGTTATAGAAATGCCATGTTATTTAGGAGTTCCTTTCTATGCCCACATAGACAAGTGGTGCTTTTTGTTTTCGTTGATCCTATGCGCTCATAGGCATTTATATGTCCATGCCATGAGATTTTATTTTTTAATCTTTAGTTCTTATTGGGAAATGTTGAGCAAAGATGCATCAAATTCTAATGCTTGTACACCAGTTAAGAAGTACAATCAAAGGAAGGAATCTACATTTCCGCTTACAGAAGCAAACACCTGGTTTTATATATATTATGTAAAGATGAACAATTGATCTTTAAAGATTTTAATGTCAGTTGATATGTTGCTTGCTTTGTGATCTTCCTGTAGTTGCTTGCTTTGTGATCTTCTTGTAAGTTAAAAAATATAATAAATGTTGCCTTTCGGATTTCTCATTCGCTTCAATGCAATTCAAATGTATAATTTTTTTTTTCTACAACTTGTGTTTATGGTTGTCTTCACAAATGTGGTTGTTTTACATTGTTATTAGTCCTTTTAAACAAAGTTTACATTTGAGACTCTTAAACAGGCATGAATTTTAGATTTGAATTATGCTTGTTTTACATTGCTATTAGTCATTTTAAACAAAGTTTACATCTGAGACCCTAAAACAGGCATGAATTTTAGATTTGAAAAGGGAATCCACTTGATACCATTGTTAAAATGATTGACTTAAGATGACAACAACAAAGAAAACCTTCATGCTAAGCAAGTTCCACTTGATATTTAAAACTCTTCAGACCTAATCGAAGTTCAAGTGCCATTATTATTTATTATTTGACTTGCATTCTTTCTAGAGTACTTAAAATTGACTATCTCTCGCCTATGCGCCAAGATAGACAAATCGCTATTCAAAAAGGTTCCGCTTGATGCTTAAAAACGAAATTGGCCTTGTTTAATGCAAATGTGATGATTACATTTTCATGAGCTTATATCTCTCCTATGTATTTGAACTAATGTGTCTGTCTCTATGCGCGCATAGCCTATGTGTAATGTATTTTGTATCATAAAAGCCCATTTTTTGTTCTACTTTGACCACAATATTTTCACGCACTCCAAAAATGGTTCTTTTCAATGTGCGACCTTTTTTTTTGTTCTTATGTTTTAAAAAATATGCCAAAAGTACCAAATTTTGGTGTTTTTGAAAAAGGAATCTGCAATTGCACCACAGGTCATTAGTGCGTTTGCACCGTCACCTTGTTATAAGTCTTCACTATTTCAATATATAACCTGTAAACTGCATGAATCTGGTCTGTATCAACTTAACCTGAATCAACTTAACATATGTTAATCCTGAATCAACTTCTGCATTCTATCTCTGTGTCCTGAAGTATGAAAAGTCTCCCTTAACCATTGTAGCTGACCTTTGCAATATTTTTTTACCATTTCAGTGGTTTCCTTTCCCAATTCACACTCTGACATTGTTTCTAGAATCCTGAGAGCATCCTCTGTGTACTGATCTGGCCTACAATGTTCCTTTAGAATGTTAGAGAAATCATCAACCATTGCCACATCCCTTACTT
The DNA here is from genome assembly GCA_021234155.1 of Isoetes taiwanensis. Classification (NCBI taxonomy): domain Eukaryota; kingdom Viridiplantae; phylum Streptophyta; class Lycopodiopsida; order Isoetales; family Isoetaceae; genus Isoetes; species Isoetes taiwanensis. The sequence goes on along the minus strand of JAJEKV010000011.1, from coordinate 1,300,462 downwards.
GTGTAAAAGGCAAAGGCAAAAGTGAAGAAAGGGCATAGCAGAGGATGCTTATGGCGGCGCATCATCCGCAGCGAGAAGAGAACCGTTCGAAGGAAAAAAGGGAATTCTTACATGGCATCATCGTCACCGCTTGATGCGATAAAATCCTGGCCATAGAATTTAGGGCTGGGTCCAACGCTTACACTAAAAATTTATAATATAGGATTTTTATCTTTTTTTTTCTACAACTCCATTGAAGCTGAAATTTTGTTTTCTTAGGCGAAATATAAATGCGTTTCTTGAAGGAAGGAAGGAAGGAAGGAAGGGAGGGAGGGAGGGAGGGAGGGAGGGAGGGAGGGAGGAAGGTTGGTTCTTTATTGTCCGCGGAGGCCAATCGGCCTATGGGACCCGGAGGCCAATCGGCCTATGGGACCCAAATTACACGGGGTGTAGCCAGCCCGTTGCTACCCAGATAACCCCCCTCCCTAGGGAGGGAAAAACCGCCGCAAAGAACAAAACCGGCCGGCAACCGCACAAATATACATATATATACACATGAATTCCTGGCACCTCAGGTAGGCACCCGGGGGCCGAGGTGAGTCCACAGATCCAAAACCTTCTGGAGGTAGGAGCCAAGGGATCGAACCGACCGCTGCATCGAGTAGCTCGTGCGGGTAAGGGCGCACTGTGTCGCACCAAGAGAATGTAGCGAGCCCGAATCTGACTATAGGCTGGACAGCTCTGGAAGGCATGGCTTTCATCCCCAACAACCCCCAGCGGGCAACACTAACAAAGCCTGTCCTGGCGCGGCTCTCCAACCCACCGACCCGTCTCAAGCCGAAGATGGTGGGCCCCTGTTCGAATGGACGCGATAATCCTGCGCTTCTTCATGGGCAACTGAGAACGCAGGTAGAGCTGTGGGCCTCGAACCAGGGTGGGGTTTATGTGCTGTTTGTAGTGTGCCACTATTATCTGTTCCAGAGCATAGTGGTCCCAGAGCTTCCCCAGGAAACAAGAGTCCAAGTACCCCCTCAGCCTATCCCCGCCGGCGTCTGTGTGCACCTGGACGCACCTATGTGTGTCTACGTTCCAGGGCGCCAGCCACTAGGCAAGAACATAAAGAAGTGGAAAGAATACATTGCCAATGCGTTTCTTTCACGGCAACTGTGGGCCAATTAACTATTGATATTCTCGCACTACTACAAAAATAGGTAGAAATGGCACAAAAGTGACATTTATCCTCCGCCTTTTACCGCAGATAAACGCCACTTTTGTGCCATTTGGGGAGCACAAACGTTATAAATGGCACAAAAGTGACGTTTATACGCGGTAAAAGGGCGGAGGATAAATGTCACTTTTGTGCCATTTCTACCTATTTTTGTAGTAGTGTCGGCCTATTAAGCTTTCAACCTGTCACAGCCATTTGCTCTACGCTGATGAACTTGAATCTCCATGAGATATTACAGATCTCAATTTACTACATAAGGAGGTCTTCTTCTGTAGTATTATTATAGAGCATCCTTGAGGATTTAACGTGCTAGCAATAATGAGCACCGAAGCACGAGCAATTGTCGTCTCTCAACTCAATGTTTTAATTGTGACATCTCAATCACAACCTAATGAAATGGTGACAATTCATTTGCAAGCTAATGAGTCAACTCTTTATTTATTAGGCGAGATTCAAAAATGACGGTTGGAAGAGGTTCTAGATTTGGACTTGGCCTTGAGACGAAGAAACCATGACCAGCTCGATTGTAAGTTAATAGCATCAATGCATCCTACGGGCTCCGATGCACAAAAATCTTTGTCACTTAAAATTCATGCTAAAGTCCTTCTCCACATCACTTTGAACTGGCAAAATAAAATTGTTAAGCAAGCATTGCATAGCGGTCAACCCCACATGGGAGGCAGTAAGAGAAATGTTCGAGGCGGCCAAGGTCGCCTCAATAAATTTCTTGTATAAATAACGAAGTTGAGTCATATTTTACTAGCCTAAAAAGAGGATAAATAATCACAAAAGTATACCAAATATCGGCAATTCCTTAGTCGCATCCATGAAGTAGTATAGCAGATGGATTTTCGGTCATAAGAGCTTATCCCAGTGATATGATCGGAACCAATGTGTAGCTTTCAGAAGGCATCTGTGATTTGATTAAAGAAGAGGCACTAATTTTATAAGAACATCCACAGGTTTGTGCCGCGGATTTATTGGACTCCTCTAATTTCTTCTGATTCGTCTAATTTCTTCAATGAACCCTTTTCTCCATTCTGGACGTTGTAAATTATGCTTTTAGTTTTAGTATTGTTCTTTGATAGGCGCTTTTCGTTTTCCTAGCTGGGGTTGACTGGTAATTGATCCAAAAAAGAAACTGTAAAAAAGAAATATGATTGCAGAAGTTTAGAGGTAAACCATCATTCTTGTCATCTTTTCTACATTTTGACCAAGATTTTTTACGTATAATTGTAGCATCTATTTTAAAAGAAAATATGGGCATTCAAATTTAGAACATAGATCATCATGTTTTTAGGATGAAAGAATGGGCTAAAGTTACTACTGGATAATGCAGGTACTCAAATACAATTACGTCAAGGCAAGTGGGTCTGCCTTCGGCCAGTTTCTGCATCCTTTCTAATCAAGAATGACAAATCACTACCACAAAACCTATAGAATCCGGTTAACTTTTGTTTGACGCCGTGGAGCAGGAAGGTCGGGCATTTTGCTAGCCCACGACTGCGAGAGACCGGTCACGCCAACGGCGCCCCGGATTTCGCAGTCGGGTCTGGCAAGAATGCCCTCCCCCTTCCCATTCCACATTACATAATGAGAACTAATGGTTATTCCTATAGGCATTTAATAAAGATTGTGCAGTTCAAGATACAATTTGTTGAAAGTGATCACCAATGTATATTTGTACTTAACTTTATTGATTCTTTTTCTATTGTGTATGGAATTATGAAAATTCCCTTGAAAAAATATGCAAAGGGAAGAAGGGAATCGTTTTCGAAAGAATGTTTGATTTTGACATCATGACGCCACAAGAAGTTATAGCATCGATCCTCTTCTCTCGCCAGCACTTTATTCTCTTTGATTTGTTTCCGTGCGCGGGGAGGGGCTTCTTCCCCGCCTGGTTTGGCCAATTTGGCGTTGTTTTTCTCGCTGTCCTTTCCGGCCTTTAGCCTTCATCCCGTGACCTTCGCCCTCGATCCTAGTTTGTTAAGGAAGTCCTTTGGTATTGGGCGCTTTGTTGATTTCATGCGGTCGCAGATTGCAAGAATGTCGTCGATTCGCGTTTAATCGGCATTCTTGCTTAAGACGAAAGCATGCATGCATTGCATCGTCGCATGCATGCATCGCGATGCATGCATCGCATGCGTTTGGGCCGCCGTTCATCGGGTTGGGCGTTTGCTACTTATTGCGAGTTCTTCATCGACGTTTCATCGGGCGCTTCCTCTTCTCTCAGATACCTTATTCTCTTTGAACCCACCCTCCCCCTTCTTTGTTTATTATATTTTGTACAAGTTCTATTTATCATGTTTTCCACCGGTTGGGTGATGCTTTTTTCCACCTTTGGGTGATGCTATTCTTTGGTATGTTTTCGTTTGTTGTTGGTGATGTGCAGTGCGGGTTGGCGGCGCCATCCGTTTTGACTTCTCCATGCGCGGGTTTTGGGGCGATTCTATGCCTTACGTTTGTCTAAGCCCCTTGTCGAAGGAAGGCTTATCACTAGGGTTTTTCTCGAAAACCGAAGGGGGGTTTTTTTAATCCCCGTGATAAGCTTTCGGCAGGTTATCAACCACTCATCTATTAGCATTGTATTTGTTTTGGGGTCCGTGATATAATTGATTTTCCCTTTATTTTTTCGTGGGTAGTTCAGATGTGTGCGGCTATCCATCGCTCCACCATTGCGTAAAATCTTTGAGATAAATGAGAAGCCTATTCATCAAGTCATCTCAGCAGATTTTCTATTAATGGTGGACAAGTGGATAGCCGCACATGATGCGAACTACCCACGAAAAATAAAGGGAAAATCCAATTATATCATTTGGACCCCAAAACAAATACAATGATAATAGATGAGTGATCGATGTACCGGCCGAAAGCTTATCAACGGATTAAAAACCCCGCCTTCGTGTTTTCGAGGAAAAACACTAGTGATAAGCCCTCGACAAGGGCTTAGACAAACGAAGGCATAGAATCGCCCCAAAACCCAAGATGGAGAAGTCAAAACGATGGCACTCGCCAACCCGCAGCACATCACCAACAACAAACGAGAAACATACCAAAGAATAGCATCACCCATTGGGTGGAAAAAGCATCACCCACGGGTGGAAAACATGATAAAACGTAACTTGTACAAAATATAATAAACAAAGAAGGGGGAGGGTGGGTTCAAAGAGAATAAGGTATCGCCGAGAGAAGAGAAAAGCGCCGATGAAACATCGATGAAGAACTCGCAATAAGCAGCAAACGCCAACTCGATGAACGTCCAAAACGCGATGCGATGCATGCAATGCATGCCGTTCTTGAGCAAGAATGCCGTTTCGCCACGCTGGTCGACGATATTACCATCTTACCGCGACGCGATGAAACCAACAAAGCACCCGAAAACCAAAGGACTTCCTTAACACACTAGAATCGAGAACGAAGGTCACAAGATGAAGGCTAAAGGCCGGAAAGGACAGCAGGAAAGCAACGCCAAATTGGTCAAAGCCTCCCTCGCTCGAAACAAATCAAAGAGAATAAGGTACCGCTGAGAAGAAGAGGAAGAGTACCTTATTCGCTTTGATTTGTTTCCAAAGGGGGAGGGGCTTCTTCCCACCGGTTTGGCCAAGTTGGCGTTCCCCGCCTGTCCTTTCCGGCCTTTAGCCTTCATCCTGTGACCTTCGTCCTCGATCCTAGTTTGTTAAGGAAGTCCTTTGGTATTCGGGCGCTTTGTTGGTTTCATGCGAGTCGCAGTGCAAGAATGTCGTCGATTCGCGTAGCGAATCGCCATTCTTGCTCAAGACGAGCATGCATGCATTGCATGCGTCGCATGCATGCATCGCATGCGTTTTGGACCGTTCTTCAGGTTGGGCGTTTGCTACTTATTGCGGAGTTCTTCATCGACGTTTCATCGGATATTCTCCTCCCGCTATGCGCTTTGCGACCCAACTCCACACCTGGCGGTTCTAGCTGTCTATTGAGGGTTTTTGCGCTTGTAGCGGATCTTTTTCTATTTGGTATGCTCATTACATATCTTTCGCATATTTGCTATTTGGCTTTATCTCGATAGGATGCATATTGCATTTGGCACTGCATTGAGATTTTCCGACATGGGTTTATATTGGATTATTTTTCATTTTTATGCTTCTCTTTATTTAGATATGGGGTGTCCTACGTTGTTGTCCACAAGGTATTGTATTGGGCACATTCTAATTTGTGCATGGTGTCGCTATTTAACTTTATCTGGATATGATGCATATTGCGTTTGGCACCACATTGTCTATTTATCATCTTTAGTGATGTTGTAGATAACATTGTCTAGCATTATTTTGCAATGCATATTTCTTTTTACATGATTGTTATCCACCCGTTGGGTGACGCTTTTTTCCACCATGGTGGTGATGCTATTTCCACCTGCGGCTTGATGCTGTCTACCTCCAGGGTAACGCATATTTCTTTTTACGTAATTGTTTTCCACCCGTTGGGTGACGCATAATTGTTTTCCACCCGTTGGGTGATGTTATCTCCCCTGCGGGTGATGCTGTTTATTTCCACCTCGGGGGTGACGCATATTTCTTTCTACGTAATTGTTTTCCACCCGTTGGGTGCTGCTGTTCTCCACCCTATTGGGGTGATGCTCTCTTTTTCTGCTTCATGTTGAATTTTCTCTAACCATTCACGGGTGTTTTTTCGAGTTCTTTGTGTTGCTTGCAGGTTTTACGCCCTCGGCTTATAGTTAAGGAAGTTCTTTGGTAGTCGGCGGTTTTTTTGTGTTCTTGAGTCCTTTCCCAGAATAGCATCGATCCGAGCCATCGGATCGCCATTCTGGGAAAGGACGAGCTGCTATATAAGGCTCTTTCCTCTTTCGCACCAGTTATCGGCGTCTTCTCACAGCAGCTCTTCTTCTATTCTCGTTGCTTCCCTCCATTCCCGCCCTGCTGCGTGAGGGCATGAGTTTTGCTTTTCTCTAACCATTCACGGTTTTTAGGGTTTTGTGTTGCTTGCAGGCTTCCGCCCTCTTCTGGGGTCCTGCTATATTTTGTGTTCGCCATCAAATCATCTCTTTCGGTTTTCCAGGCAACACATTCAAGGTTGTTGGCGACCATTTCTCATCTGGGGTCCTGCTATATTTTGTGTTCGCCATCAACTCATCTCTTTCGGTTTTCCAGGCAACACATTCAAGGTTGTTGGTGACATTTCTCATTAGGGTTTTCCTCGAAAACCCGAAGGGCGGGTTTTTTATCCCGATGAGAAGTTGTCGCCATTACCCTTTTATATTGCCTGTGCACATTTCTTTTTACGGGGTAGTCCGATATTGTTCCTATGGTCGGCTACCCCTCTCTATTCTTCCAAACATTGTATATTGCTGCTGTGATGAATGACAAGCCTATCTATCCGGTTTTGTGTCTCTTGCGAGTCCTTTCCCAGAATTGGAGGTATTCCTTGTGTAAGTAGTGCTTACTGTCTCATGAATTTGTCCTAGAAGGTGTAATCAACAACTATATGCCATATTTCACTACTACCTTGGCATCTGCATCAGGAATAGGTTCTATACGTATAAAATTAAAATTCCTGACGTATAAAGTCAAAAAATACGTATTTAACGTATAAAAACCTCGCCGGCCGGACACCATTTAGAAGAGCTTCAGTGGCTGAACTAAGGTTGATCACGAATCTAACTCAGTATTTACTATAGTTTTATTCATAACATAAACTAACCTTATTTTTCTTCTATACCCAAGCATCATCTAGCAGCTCTCAACTCCACCAAGGACAACTATAATCATCAACATTTCATATCTAGGACCTTAGAATAGTGGCCTGGAAAACAAAATAAAGAAAAACAATAGATTTGAAAGGGCACCATGAAAATAGATGGATGACCTCCAACTGAAAAGTGTTGCTGCAAAAGGAGTTGATCGATTTTGTTAAGAGATGTCTTCCCAAGATGTATCAATCCAAAATAAAGCCCCAATAGAGGTGTTCCCAAAAGGTGTTTCCAGATCAGAAATCGGTTCATCTAACTGCAATTTTCTCCGTCATCGTCTTCTAAAACAATAGGATTTGAGGCTAACGAAATGGAAAGAACACTATCAGAAGGACCGAAGGAATTGCATGTACGAATTGAACTTTTCTCTTGGCTTGATCTGGTTCTCCATTTTCCACATTCTCTGGGATGGGCCGCACGACATAATAGCAAACACCAAAGTCATTTTTTAAGATCCAAATGTTGGAGAGGAACCCCATACCTGAAAGAAACTTGAATCTCAGACTGTCTCATGTCTCAGATAAACTTTCGCAAGAGGTCTCCAGCCAAAAACCTCTGGTAATATGCTCTAGTTCAGAGGCTCCTTGAATTGGGCACATGCAGTCGACACATGCCATGCAATCCGGCAGGAAACAAAAAAAAAAAAAAGCCTTGAGGAATCAAACGAAAGGTATTTTTGGCTATTTCTGATTTTTGGCTCACCAGAAACTTTTGCCGGCGTACAAAATCCCTACAACCTTAGAAAAGTGGCCTGAAAAAAAAATAAAAAAAGTTTTCCACTTGTCGGAAAAACCAAACTTAAACAATAGGATAGATGAGTGGCTGATGTACCTGCTGAAAGCTTATCACCGGGATTAAAAAACCCCGCCCTTTCGGGTTTTCGAGGAAAAGCCCTAGTGATAAGCCCTCGGCAAGGGGCTTAGACAAACGTAAGGCACTCGCCAACCTGTACCTGCACATCACCAACAACAAACGAGAAACATACCAAAGAATAGCATCACCCAGTGGGTGGAAAAAAAGCATCACCCACCGGGTGGAAAAACATGATAAACAGAACTTGTACAAAATATAATAAACAAAGAAGGGGGAGGGTGGGTTCAAAGAGAATAAGGTAATGCTGGCGAGAGAGAAGAAGCGCCGATGAAACATCGATGAAGAACTCTGCAATAACGCATAAACGCCCGATGAACGGCCCAAAACGCATGCGATGCATGTTTGCGTCTTGAGCAAATATACCTATTAAGCTGAAACAGCGCTGGAGTCGGCGACATTCTTGCTGCGACTGCGTAAAGCAACCAACAAAGCGAAAACCAAAGGACTTCCTTAACACAGTAGGAGTTCTCTCGCTCGAAACAAGGTCACAAGATGAAGGCTAAAGGCCGGTGAAGAAGAGGAAGAGTACCTTATTCGCTCCGATTTGTTTCCAGGCCGGGAGGGGCTTCTTCCCCGCCGGCTTGGGAAACAAATCTTGCTTTCCTGCTGTCCTTTTCCGCCTTTAGCCTTCATCCCTGTGACCTTCGGCCCGATCCTAGTTTGGCGAGGAAGTCCTTTGGTATTCTGGGCGCTTTGTTGGTTTCATGCGAATCACTGCAGCTGGTAAGATCGTCGCCGATTCGCTGTGAGCTTAATCGCCATTCTGTCAAGACAAAGCATGCATGCGCTCGCGATGCATGCATCGCGCGCTTTGGACCGCTCTTCGTTGGCGCTTTATTTTATCACGGAGTTCTTCATCGACGTTTCATCGGATATTCTCCTCCCGCTATGCGCTTTGCGACCCAACTCCACACCTGGCGGTTCTAGCTGTCTATTGAGGGTTTTTGCACTTGTAGCGGATCTTTTTCTATTTGGTATGCTCATTACATATCTTTGGCATATTTGCTATTTGGCTTTATCTCGATAGGATGCATATTGCATTTGGCACTGCATTGAGATTTTCCGACATGGGTTTATATTGGATTATTTTTCATTTTTATGCTTCTCTTTATTTAGATATGGGGTGTCCTACGTTGTTGTCCACAAGGTATTGTATTGGGCACATTCTAATTTGTGCATGGTGTCGCTATTTAACTTTATCTGGATATGATGCATATTGCGTTTGGCACCACATTGTCTATTTATCATCTTTAGTGATGTTGTAGATAACATTGTCTAGCATTATTTTGCAATGCATATTTCTTTTTACATGATTGTTATCCACCCGTTGGGTGACGCTTTTTTCCACCATGGTGGTGATGCTATTTCCACTGCGGCTTGATGCTGTTTCTTTCTACCTCCAGGGTGACGCATATTTCTTTTTACGTAATTGTTTTCCACCCGTTGGGTGACGCATAATTGTTTTCCACCCGTTGGGTGATGTTATCTCCCCTGCGGGTGATGCTGTTTATTTCCACCTCGGGGGTGACGCATATTTCTTTCTACGTAATTGTTTTCCACCCGTTGGGTGCTGCTGTTCTCCACCCTATTGGGGTGATGCTCTCTTTTTCTGCTTCATGTTGAATTTTCTCTAACCATTCACGGGTGTTTTTTCGAGTTCTTTGTATTGCTTGCAGGTTTTACGCCCTCGGCTTATAGTTAAAGAAGTTCTTTGGTAGTCGGCCGGTTTTGTGTCTCTTGCGAGTCCTTTCCCAGAATAGCATGGATCCGAGCCATCGGATCGCCATTCTGGGAAAGGACGAGCTGTTATATAAGGCTCTTTCCTCTTTCGCACCAGTTATCGGCGTCTTCTCACAGCAGCTCTTCTTCTATTCTCGTTGCTTCCCTCCATTCCCGCCCTGCTGCGTGAGGGCATGAGTTTGCTTTTCTCTAACCATTCACGGGTTTTTTAGGGGTTTTTGTGTTGCTTGCAGGCTTCCGCCCTCTTCTGGGGTCCTGCTATATTTTGTGTTCGCCATCAAATCATCTCTTTCGCTTTTCCAGGCAACACATTCAAGGTTGTTGGTGACCATTTCTCATCTGGGGTCCTGCTATATTTTGTGTTCACCATCAACTCATCTCTTTCGGTTTTCCAGGCAACACATTCAAGGTTGTTGGCGACATTTCTCATTAGGGTTTTCCTCGAAAACCCGAAAGGGCGGGGTTTTTTATCCCGATGAGAAGTTGTCGCCATTACCCTTTTATATTGCCTGTGCACATTTCTTTTTACGGGGTAGTCCGATATTGTTCCTATGGTCGGCTACCCCTCTCTATTCTTCCAAACATTGTATATTGCTGCTGTGATGAATGACAAGCCTATCTATCCGGTTTTGTGTCTCTTGCGAGTCCTTTCCCAGAATTGGAGGTATTCCTTGTGTAAGTAGTGCTTACTGTCTCATGAATTTGTCCTAGAAGGTGTAATCAACATCTATATGCCATATTTCACTACTACCTTGGCATCTGCATCAGGAATAGGTTCTATACGTATAAAATTAAAATTCCTGACATATAAAGTCAAAAAATACGTATTTAACGTATAAAAACCTCGCCGGCCGGAAAAAAAAATTTTCGCGTACGCGAAAGCTTCGTGAAAGCGTACGCGAAAAATTTTTCGCGTACGCGAAATACAAAGGATCGCGACGCAAAAGTACAAATCTGACTTTCGCGTACGCGAAAGCTAAGTAAAAGCGTCTGTGAAATTTTTTCACAGACGCTTATTCAAGATATTTCGCTGCGACGTGAAATGGGGCAGATGTTCGCAGTCTGCCGTTTATCCGCGTTGGCACGCCAAACCTGAAGTTTTCGGCAGACGCGGAAATTTTTTATATATATTGCGGCGGATTCAGCTTTTGCTACCGCAAAAGAAGGTATCTTCTGCGCCCAACCTTGCAATTTGCCACCCAAAACCAATTTTTTTTTGTTTTTCTTAGTTTTTAGGTTTTTTTTTGTTGTTTTTTTGATAGGTAGGCTAGGCTAGGTCTGCAGTTAGGCCCTCGCCTGTTGCCCCCCTGCGTAAGGGGCGTAACGATGGTGAGTGCCTTGTTCTGTGGGCTGAGCTTGGCCTATTTTAGAAAAATAATAATAATAATAATAATTTAAAAGAAATAATAATTTAAGACTAAAATAAAAATAAAAGAAAAAGAAATCAAAAAAGAAAAGAAATTGGTTGCCTTCCCTTCAACGACAACCTTAGTTAAGTTTAGAGCTTTTTTAGGGTTGCGTGTTGTCAAGAGCATAGGCATGCCCCTTGCCTGGTATTGCCGCATTTATTTGCGCCATGCCGAGGGTGGGTGGCACTGCTGAAGCTTAAGGCAACTAGGGTCACCCTTTATTAAGAGTATAACCCTCGCCTGACGCCGTTGTTGGCCTTGGTCACGCGGTGTCGAAAGGTGTGCGTTGTACTCTTATTAAGGGTTAGAAGAATGTTTTATTAACTCATACCCTCGTTCCTGATGGTGTCGTTGATGAAAGTCCGACACTAATATAGGAACTGGCGTATGTTTTAATAAGCATTCGATTGGTCTCGTCTTTTGAAAAAAGCGTGACCTGGGACAAGTGCAATGCATTTAAAACTTGCTAGCCTTGCATTTTGGCAGTAGCTGGGCTATAGATCATAAATCGTATTTTGGTCCTTTTATTTGTTACCCTATCCTTGGCCTTGCATATACTTACTTATGAACTGATTAAAAAGTTAGGGTCTTAGCGTAGGAAGCGTAAAATTAGCGTTTTTTTTTTTGTTAAAGTCAGTTGATTTACCCTCATGTGCTAAGCACTAAATTGAAAGTTTTATCTTTGCTTGACTTGTAGGTGTTGTTGTTGTCGATTATGCATTGTCGCGAGTCGCGATTTTGCTAGCCTGCTAGGCAATCCTTTAAAACAAGCAGTATGACTTCAGAAGAGAGAGCGGAAGTTAACTTGCAACCAAATGTGGCATTAGTGCCTCAGATAGAGCCGCAACCAGTAGATGCATTGGCATCTCAAACACAAAGCTCTGTAACCCGAAAGTCATCTTCTTCGACCACCACCGGCGTAGAAAAGAACCGCACCACAACAAGCATGGTCTACTTTGAGACCAGATTTCATGAATCGGTTGTGCAATGCCTCATCTCAGGATTTGGAATTGATTATCAACAGCGAGGAAGGATGGCTAGACTACCATGCAGGGCTGGTAAAAGATGCCGAGAGGGCTTTTAAGCGGGAATGATGGAGCTAGAGCCGAGAAAAAAGTGAGCAAGAGAGGTATACATGGATAGTGGGTAATATTAGCCGCACTACCGCAATATGATCCTGAAGTTGCAAATTTGAGTAGTCATAAGCTGAGGCTAGAGCTGAAAGAAAAAAGCCAAGACATGGAATGCTGGCGTGGACCAATAGAAAATTGAAAAAAGAAGCCCATCAACCCCCCCATCTTGTTAAGAAAGTGTTGGCGCAAACCATAAAAGCCAAACGTCCTGGTGAGACAGATAGGGAGTGGGAAGCTCGTAGAAGAGCAGATGCCAAGACTACTTGGTTTGCCATGGTAGATTCATCACAAATAATAAACAGACAACGAATTGGTTCTGGGTCATATGGCGCAGTGTATAAGTGCAATATTTTAGGGTCTAGTTTTATTAAGGATGAACCTTATTGTGTAAAACTTCAACATAATAATTTTTAGCCTAGTACGGAACCCAATAAGTTAGTGGAAGCTATGCTGAAGAACATGAGGGAGTCTGGAATGCAAGTTAGGCACGGGTGTATAATACGCTGCATTGGTAGCACAACCGGCCTAGAAAGACAAGGCTTAATTTTCCCTTTTTGGAATGGAGGTTCGTTGGCAACCTTCTTTACAAGTCATGGGTCTAATGCCTTTGCAGAGCTTGCATTTAAGAAGTTGGGAGTTGTCGCCAGAGTTGAGACGGACTTGAGGCTGCTTGAAGAGCGCAGAAAGAAAGAATTATTTGTTGCCTCTAGGGTTGGGGACTTAGCAATGTCATTCTGTAGCGGCCTACGAAAGCTTCATCAAGAAAGATATCTGCATATGGACTTGCATCCGGGCAATATATTGCTCCATTTTGATTATGGAAAGGAGAAGGGATGTATTGATCCTCAGGCTGTATACATTGGCATTTGTGATTGGGGTGAATCCAGGTTGATCCACGAGACAGTGGAGGTAAAACGATGGCATTACAAGGGTATGGATGGCGAAGGTAAGAAAAGAATTGAGATGGAAAGGGCCAGGCATCCATATATGCATGATGATCTTTTTTTTTGTAGTGGCTCGAAGACAGTGCCTGCAAGGGTTGACTTTGATTTACACGGGGCAGCGTACATTGTCTACTACTTAGCTGACTTTGCTAGTAAGCACTCCTATATGGAGTCAATAGGAAACTTGGAGCAGCAAGGCAAGCATCGGAGAATGTGCGACTATTTGAAACATTGCGTTGAGTCGCCAATGAGGGACAAAACACGAAAATTTGATATGGCCCAGCTACTTGACACAATGCGGAGCAGTTTTCATTGCTCTCCAATTCCATGCACGAGGCCACAATTGGAATCAGATTGGATTCTTCAACTTGGCCAGGGTGGCGACGATGCATTAGACCAAGCTGGTCCTAGTCACGCCTAGCGTGCATATCCTGTTATTCAGAAGACCATAAACTAATATTCAAACATTATTGTATTACATAATATTCCAATTAAATTCATTAAACACTTGTTTGATGCTATTTGAAAAAAATTATTGTCCATGTGTGTTTCTTTTCTTTTCATGTGTTTTTTTGTGTTATTTATTCTGTGCTTTTTTATATGTCGCAGCTAACGAAAATTATAAAGACAAGAAGTCAAAGCAGACCTATACAAGCCAGCGCACCTATAGATACGTCAGCACTATAATTATGTCTCACGAACAGGACGAAGAATTGAATCCAATTCCACGGAATGTGGGTGCGTCAGAGCAACCCACAGAGCATGATTTTTCGGTCCCCTCTAATTTGAGGACCTCCTCTCCGTGGCAGGAAGGCATGGAGAACGAGCATGAAATGTCAGCTGCTCGGCAAATGGAGAGAGCAGCAGCACATGCAAGGGCAAATGAGTATCGCACGGCTGAGTTAAGAAGGTTGCGTGCGATGGATGAAGTTTCAAAGAGGGATAATTGCACCATCACAGAGGTGCATAATGTAGCTGGCGAGGCAGGGCCTGGCTATTGTCCACATGGAGCAGACTACGACGATGTAATCACAAATTTGGACAAGAATGAGTTTGAAAGAGAGTGGTCTAGTAGGCGGGGTAAGTATAAGGCTCACGAGTGCAAGATTGCTGTGGTTCGAGCAAAAGCAGTCGAGCGTCATGTCCAAGTGAAGGGACATTTACCCCACAACAGTGAGTTTAGTAAGAGTTTTGCGCAGCAAGTATACTACGAGCTTGTGAAGGAAGTGCCCGTAAATTATGGGAGTAGAAAATGGAGGCAAGGAAGTGGTAGTGGCAGCACCAAGAGGGTCAAGCTATCGGAAGATAGCGAGAGTGGGTCACATGGTGAGCCTGTCACCATTACATACCTTGTTGCTGATGCTATCCAACTTTTGGAGGTGGCAGGGGTAGCCGCGGCTGGAGCCGTGAATGACCTTGTGGATATTCGAGCCCAATTGGAGAATGAGAGAAGTCGTAACCTAACACTTTCGGAAGAGAATATTTGCTTGAAGGACCGTGCCGATGGGTTTGACAAGATGGCCGCTGAATTAGAGGATGCTAAGCGGCAACTAGCGGCATTAAACAGAGAGGCAACGGTCCTTAGGGAAAACAACGATCACCTGCGCCATTTGACCAGATCGTTAGACTCTGACCCTTTTAGGGTGACTTCGGAGTAGTCGATATCCTATCTCCCTCGCGAGTATTTGTACGAGAGTCAGTGGGAAGAGCTAAAGGTTGTTGATTATAGACATTGCCAATTGTGTGGTGACAACCTGACACAGGTGGGCTGGTACACTCTAGGGTGTGGGCATTGTATGCACATGCGATGTCTTCTTGATTGGATGTTGCAAAGCCGCTTTTGTCCAACAATGCAAGACGGATGGATTTTTCCTGAGTTACAATATGCCATATTTAATATGCAAGGTCGCATGCCAGCGTTGCCACATTTGACCGCTCGCAGGAGGGATGGGCAGATGCACACTTTTCAATCCTTTCGTGAGCGTGGTTTGTGGAGGGGGTGGAGGAGCCCGCGTGAAGGAGAGACAAAGGCATGACATTAACCGGTTCTTACCACCACCTCGGGGTCGCGGGGGTGATTATATTGACCCAAATGACCAATGAAAATAAGACATTACATTTTTAGACAAAGAACATTTTGACTCAGATCATTTTGTGAATGGATAATAAGGTATAATGATCGGGTATAATGACGTAATTTCAAACAAGGTATAATGACGTTATTGGAGCATTGAGTTAGATACGTTAAGGTGAAACTCAAAAATAGAGTAAGCCTGAATTAGATCGTTATATTACACAAAAGACGAGTAAAGGCATCGAGACTTCCGAAAAGGGAGTAAGCCAACAACGCGACCCTCTTGAATGGTTGTCGCCACCAGGCTTTATATTCTCCATGGCAAACAATATAGACTTCTCGAATTTTGTTACCTCCTTTAGAAGGATGAGCTTTGCTCGACTCTCTTTTATGTGTCTCTCGTGTCAATGTATCTTAGATACTTTGCTAGGTTATATTACACAAAGACGCCGCAAAATGGGGGTCTGAGCGTAAATCGCTCGTTCTAGCGGTGGATAGGTTCTATAACGCACAAAATTAAAATTTCGACATATAAAGTAAAAAAATACGATTTTTAATAAAATACGATTTAACGATTAAAACCTCGCCGCCGGAAAAAAATTTCACAGACGCCAAAAAGCGCGGAAAGCGCTGACGCTGAACTTTTTTCGTCTCAGACGAAACTTGAAAAAACCGCTGTGACGCCGAAAAAAAAAAAAAAAAATTGGCGTGACGCGAATTTTTAGATCACAGACGCTGAAAAAATTTCACAGACGCCAAATTCAAAAAAAAAAAACCTTTAAAAATCTGTCATCCAGACTTTTTACCATCCATGGTCTTTTCCAAAGGCCATTTTAGGTCAATTTGCAGCCTTAGATCTTGATCAGGTGTTATCTCAATCTAAGCCTTAAACTGGTTACGAATTTATTTCAAAAACAAATTCCAAAAAAAATCTATTAAACTTGTGACATGTCAACAGATTTACAATTAAAATTAGACCATAAATGATCATAAATTAAGAAAAGGAAAGAGTACACCATTTTTCCACAGTAATAATGGCAGATCTTCAAAATATGAATCAATGTACATCATGTAAATCCTCCATGCTCTGAATAGTGCTCAACCAAAATACTTGGGAAAACAAATCAAGGAGCAAGAAATCCCGTTACCTGCAGTAAACCATAGGACAGTTAGCCTAAGAAGGGTAAAGCCCTAAGCACTAGCGGTGTAAGCATTGATTTCTTGGGCTCTTCGCCTTCACCTTGCTTGTTAACATCTAAGCAAAGTATAAAAACTGCTACAACCATCGCAGAAATAACCTACAACATTCATTTAAACGCTAAAATAAGGTCGGATCTTATATATCCATAACCAAAGTGCTCTTATTAACACTTCAAGAACCTATGTAATCTTGTAAAACCTCTCAGCCAAGCCATAGGATAACCCGCAAATCAATATTTTAACAAACCTAGAGTCCACAGTTTATTAATAGGTTATGTATGACTCTAGGCACATAGAACCTCATACTTTCAATATCTACTAAAAGAGGGCCTGTCAAAAGATATATAACCATAGCAGCCCATGGTATCCCACAAGTCAACAATTCTATAAAGGGTAAATATGATTTCCCATTAATTAGCATATTTTACATCGCCTAGATCATAAGTACCCCCGCGGATACAAACCAAGATTACCATATTTATTCTAACTGGACCAACCCAATTAAATTTTAACAACCCATTATGGTAAAAGTTCATTATAGAGCTCAACTAATATCTGGGCAGAAATATCCCTTTATTTCTCAAATGACTGCATAATCTGTAAGAAACATCAATTACTTATCGCTAACCGGATAAATCTAAAAGGTTCAAGTCCCCAAATCTCAAATGGGCCCAAAATCTTCCTATCTAGCAGGTGATCGATCAACACCATAAATTCTATCTTCTGCCTAAGTACACAAAGGTGTCATCCGCAATACATTATTTCCAAAGAATTTATTTGATCTTGTTGTGTAATACATCCATGAAACTATGGCCATTCTAAAGATCAAATTCCTTAAGATATATACCAACTTCCGCGACTAGGGATCCATCTACAAAAGTCTACCAAAGCCCTTATACTGATCTATAAAATTCATTTATCTATTATTTAAATCAATAGTATTAAGCTGCTTCAGCATGTGTTTCCTGTAAATCCACCCTCATCAAATCAAATATTATCCCATTTTTCTCAAGTTTCTTTCATAAACCCTTAAATCTAGTTAACCACACTCAGATCCATTAGAGTATTATCAACTGACATATTTCATGATGAGTAATGAAGAGAATTGTAATTAATTCTTCATATAATCTCAGAAAAAAGAACTTAAACAACCATAACCAAACCTGATTGGCTTGGTGCAGATTGGCCAACTCCACGACTGGCTTCTTAGCTTTTTTAGAAGGAGGAACATATTTGATACTGGCTTCTCCTTCATCATCATGATCTCTAACTTGATTTGGAGTTCTCTCGCAACTTCTTGTGCCACATTTGCTAGATTCAAGCAGTGGGCATTCTCCTGAACGGATTTTACCACAAACCCAGCAATTTGCCTGTTAACATCCGGATCAACTGCTACTCCAGGGGTCACAACTTTCTTGTGATACTGGAACAATTTTTTCTTTTGAGCAGACTTAATCTTCTCCTCCTCTATCTTCCTTCTAGTTGCCATATTTAGATCACCTTTTTTTCCTTCCCATTCCCTTCTACCCGCATTTCCGAGCACATTTTTCTATCAAGAACCCTCCCAAGTAAGAACGACTCATTCTATTTATTTTTTACAACAACCCATCATATATATCTCGAATCAGGAGTCCTTGTTACCGTCAGTCCTGTATTTTAGTGCAACAGCCAACCATACGCTCCTTCCATCCTGCTGTCATATGACAAAAGCGGTCCGATTAACGCTGTTTCGAACCCTAATACCATATACCTTTAGGGTAATTTGCTTGGACGACAAGCCCAAGTAAATTTGTCACCAAATTATGGTATTTCTTCATGAGATAATGGCCCCATTTTATTTCAATTGTAACAATATATTTAAGAACCCAAGTTCAACGTACCTGTCCAAGGCCATTTGTACCATGCAAAAGATGATACCAAGCAATAAAGAAATAACATCCACAAAATGTTAATAAAAAACCCTGCCTCCTTCCGTAGAATAGGTAACCATGCAGGACCATTTTGACTATATTAAGTAGTGACAACAAGGAGAGTAGGACCTTGTTGCCACAAGGTCCTACCTATCCTATGTTCCACTACATGTCTTTTTTGTTCTACTCTTTTTCGCTTAAGAGAACCTTAAGGAACACAAGCATATCCTTGAAATTATACAGTACCTGGAAACATATCTTTTTCCAAAGTAGATATCACAGCTCTGATTATGTCATTTCTAGCAAACCCATTTTTGCAGAATGTGTTTATGAGATCAAAAATATCATTTGCTGCTTCCATAGCATCTGAATGAGTATACACATATGGTAGTATCTGAGAAATTATAACTCTTGAAGCTTGAGTATATGGTCTGCAACTTTGAGCTTTTATAAATTTGTGTACTGTAAAAGGCAACTTGCTCCTTTTATCAAACCTGCTCGCATTGAATATGCCTCTGTCATAATCTAGAACCCGAATTTTTATATTAAGAAAATTACACTCATAACCATGAGTACTGTTGAGTCCAGAATATAAAGTTTCGTCTTTAATGCCCAAGAAATGCATATTATAAACAGTAATATCTGATTCTTTTGCAAAGAACTCTTGCAAATCCCCTCCATTCAATATATTCAAGTCATCCATATATCCGGAAGCATGTTGAAACTCAGAGACATCGCTATTCTTCCAAAGACTAGCTAATTTTAGTAAAAAATATAGTTCATGCCATGCTAGATATAAATTGCACCATGTATTACATGAGAATCCCATAGGGATCCCTTTTATCTGTTTCCAAATTTTATCCCCATTTGTAGATAACAATGGGAAAGGAGCCATGTGTTTATATTCTTGAACTTATCCCTCG
This sequence comes from Isoetes taiwanensis, assembly GCA_021234155.1. Classification (NCBI taxonomy): domain Eukaryota; kingdom Viridiplantae; phylum Streptophyta; class Lycopodiopsida; order Isoetales; family Isoetaceae; genus Isoetes; species Isoetes taiwanensis. The sequence goes on along the minus strand of JAJEKV010000011.1, from coordinate 1,281,306 downwards.
CTCACACAGCCCAACTAACAAACTCCTTATCCTTAGAGGATTCGACCCATTTAGTTAGGAATTCATCCGATTTCGCTTGAATATTAGTTCAAATTTTCCCGATTCAATCTGGCGATCCCAAACCATATCTACAACAGAGTTCATAATCTCTATAATTCCTTCTTCACCAAATAATGGAATAGTTTCATAACATGTTGTAATATCCACGGAGAAAACTTCATGTATTTTCAAAGGGAAATTCAGAACTACATCATATACTGAATTAACAATCCAACAAGGATTAACTTTATTTTGCCCCCATAATTTTAACCTGGCAGTTTTCTTATGACAAATAGAAGGCCAAATCTCTAAGCAACTGTTTAGAATAGCTGTAATAAACTTGGCTATTTCAGAAAACAATGTATTGTTGGCATTTGTAATCCACCTGTATTCTTGTTTATGTGCCTTGTACATGGCCATAAGGTATGGAAGTTTTTGGAACTCAATTCCTTCAGCCCCAATAAACCCTGAAATCTCATGTTTACATATCTTCATGACTTCTTGAGGCATGGAAGTGATCTTCTCAAAATCATCTCCATTTAATCTATGAATGGCAGCTTCAAATATATGAAGTGGACAGATAAAAGCCGCATTATTGCTAGCCTTGTCTATCTCCGCAACATAAAGATTATTAGTAATCCATTGCACATTTTTCTTAACCTCTGGATCAGACCATAAAAACCTCTTAGGAGCAAGAGAACTTTTGAAGTCTGCAATCTCACAGTGAGCTAATTGAGTCAACATCTATATATAATAATAATGGCGTTTTATGATAGTTTGTGCGCAATCCTGCCCGTTCATTTTTTTAACTTATTTTGGTCCTTGGATTAGGCGGTTTTTTTTTTTACGCGCGCACTGTGCGAAGTCTTATTGAAAAATCACCAGCCCACGCTCCCTTCTTTGTAAAGGTTTTTAGACAGAGGAAGAGGACGATGCTCTGGCTGCAATTCCAGATTTTTGCATGCATGCTAGGGACCTCTGCTATGCCCTAGCTTTGACCGTTGATCTTATTGCGGGCAAAATTTTTTGTTGTGGTCTATCATTTGAAAGATCTCTTATGAAAAAAACCGTCTTTCGTCTTCTTCCTCTCGGTTCACAAAATCGTTGCTCCTTCAACAACCGGCTTATGTGCTTTTCATTTTGTCGGGGGCATGAGCTACATAATGAGATATGGATGGCCGGACCAAAATGCACAGAATCCCTTCTTCAATGCATCACAGAGCAGGATATAACAAATGAGCTAGCAATTATATGCAACAAAGAGACATTGGCATAGCTGCATCAGCGGAAGAAAAAGGAACCACGTTCAGTCAGATCTTCTGCAAACAATGCCATCATATTTCAAGGTAAGGAAATATTTGATCGTTATATTTCTTAGAGTTTTATCTTTCTTTAGGGTTTTTCCGGCTGGAGCACTGGGCCGGGAGTTTTTCTGATGCCATAGCCATCCTCTGCCCTGCCTTGCCTTTTCTTTTCTTCACATTTGACTTTTGCCTTTTTCCTCCAGCAAGGAACTTCTGTTATGGACTAGAACAGGGATCTTCTTATAAACCGGATTGGATTGAAGAAGGAGGGCACTTATCTGTGGCATAGCCTTCTTGCTCAGAAAATTATAGGGGATGTTCTTGTTGAAATTACTTAAGCTTGTCAAAGTGCAGGACACACATCAAAGGTATCCTAGAACGTATAGGATGATCAGGACTTACCAAGATGGCTTGATTTCCAAAGTTATGCTTGTGAGACAAACAGAGCTCAGCAGCAAATGGATACACCTTGAAGGTTTATTGAAGAGCTTTACTCTGATCAAGACAATGATTTGATAGAGGTACTTCCAAAAGTTGGATTGATCCATGAGAAGAGATAAGCATGTACGATGACCTTTGATTCCTTATTTTTTTTTTTTGTTGTTGCGAAATTGTTGACAATGTTTTTAGCAGAGCTGGTTCATGCTCCTTGTTTAAAAGGCTCAAAATGTGATAAGGTTCAACAATTTCTGGTGAGTTTAACAATGCATACGAAAAATGAACATGAATGATTTTTTTTCTACGATTTTGCCCTATTTCAGTCGGAATCAATAATCTTTTTTCTGGTTTTCAGATGGATCTGAGATAGGTTACTCCGATACTTGGGTTCAAAGGGAATAGTCCGGACCACTAAAAGGATTCAGTGCAACATTTGTCTTCCTTTGTGTCCATGTTCCTTTTAATGTGAGATCCTTGCCGATTGTGCTAGAAACCATCTGTTTATTTCAGATTTTCATGCCTCCGAGAAGGTGTAGTAAGCCTTCAGCAGAAATAACGAAGATCATCGTTCCCTTGTTTTTCAAAATTCTCTAAATCTCTAATCTGTTGGTCATAGTATGCAGAATCTATAGCATGTAATCACTGAATCGGATCATGACAATGAAGCTACTAGGAAAAAAGAGGTTTACATTGCTGGTATTTTGGTCCAATGGAAACATTGTCTTTAGACCAAGTATCATTTAGGTGTATATTTTTGTAGATCTATGTTTCAATGTCTATGTCATAACCCCTTTCAAGGGCCTTCTTTTGATGACTTGAGATCTGATATTCAGAATACCCATAATCTGGATTTTGATTAACAATCTAGAGGATCCGTTTATTCAGAGTAACTATAGTGTGCATTCTAGACCGTTTCAACTTGGAGTCCTTGACCGGTTTGCCCGTTTGTGGGAGCTTGAAAAGCCTGAATATTGGGCTATATCGCCAGCTGTGGTATAGAAGGCAATCTTTTCAGGTTGGTTACCTTTTTCTGGCATTTTTTTAAAGCCTTAGATGTGCTAATCTTATGCTTTTATGCTCATTCATTTTATGGAATATGGCAATGAGGATAGATTTTTTATATGTGCATATGATTGCCTTCAATTAGGGTAAAAGTTTAACCGCGGGATATTTGTGCATGGCTTCAGGTTGCAGCTCTGTTACGGCTATTGATATTCGCCATTCTTTAGGAGGCCCATGATTCCTTCTACTGCATAGTTACGGTGAGGAGGCAATTCCAGTGCAGTATTTCCTTGTTGAACTATTAACAGAGCTGGATCCATTTGCTTCGCCATACTTTGCCATAACAGGTGAAATCCGTCTTCAAGTTTAGTAGTTTGTTTAAGGGTTTGTAGTCTAGCCAATGCCAATTCTTCTAATGTTTAAGCGCTCTGAAGATATCGTTTCTTTTAGCTTTGTGAAAATGTTGTTCGTGTTAGCATTTCATTTTACAGGCTCCCCTCCTAACGTGGCACAAATCTAGACCAGATAATCTGAAAATCAATGTCCCAGATCGTGCCACGTCAGAGCTGGCTGCAATACGAAAACTAGCTCTGGCTTTGGCGAAGTTAAATATCTAAAGCGCTTGCCCTATTTTCTGTGGAACTTTTAGGCAGAAATAATGCTTCTGTTTCTGTTCCTAAATCTGCGGCCTCTTTATTACCAAGAGGACTGTTTTGGGGATCTCAATAATTCATCCAGGGATAATTTGTATAGAATTTCTGGCCGCATGTACCTCGATCCAACTTAGAAATGATAGCTGCAATACCTTCGATTCAAATCAAATCAGTTGATTTTGATACTTTCATTACCATAATCAGTTCTTTAGAAGTGAGATTTTGCTAATATTTATGCATTTGCATTTTAGCTAACATATGATTATGAATTTATTGCAGGAGACCACAAAAAATGGTATGGCCAAAGTTATAATTTCTTGCTTATATATTTGCTGTCATTATCACCATTTGAAAAATCACGTCTTTTTTGCCCTTCAAGAGTAGTCATCAAAGGTATATCACGACTCTTTATGCTCATCCTAATAAATCAAGAAAATAATGCTCTTCCTCTTCTTGGTAAATATAGAAATCCCGTAGAGCTATTCTTCGCCCTCTACATCACATAATACATCATTTGTGTGATCTTTTAATATCTTTATGATATATTGCACTCTAAGACATGGCCCTTCCCAAGGATGTAATTGACTCAACTGATGCTTTCAAAGCTCTTGTTCTATACAGTATGAATATGTCCTCATGATAATCCTTAGAGAAAGGATGAATAAAATACAAGTTCTATGCTTTATATTCTTAATTGATATGTTGTGCAAAGGATGAATAAAATACAAATTTTATGCTTTATATTCTTAATTGATATGTTGTGCATTCGTTCTTGGACTTTTGATTGCATCCATTCGTTGCTTGGAATCCAACTATTAGCAGATGTTTTCTGTCATAAGTCTTGCACAAATATTGGCAAGAATCTTGTGCCAAACTCTGTTTTGACTTTAAAATCGTATGGAACAAAATTTAAAGGTATTATACATTGGGAGTGTTGCAGGGTTTTTATTTGTATTTTCATCATCCTAATCATTCCAACAGGGGTTGCAGGGACAGAATGAAGCATGACTTTGCGTGAGAATTATGAAAAACCATAGCTGCACTCAAGTTTGCTTCACACATAGCTATGGCACATCAATATATAGATTTGTCTATCCACCTTGCTATACCATTACATGATGGCTTGAACGAACTTCCCATGGGCTTCTCACAAAACGTGTTCGTGTGTTGTAGCTAGAGGTGCTAACACACCTCCAACTTGATGCACCTTAATAATGTGCTATCGTGAGGGCATTTGCATGTTGTTACATCATGTATCTTATGCAACTGGATAACTAATTTTCACTCCCTCTGTCAAAATTCTCTATATAATTGTCTGTAATATTTTCACAATATAAAACATCTAATAGAAGGAGAGAGAGGATGCCAGAACTTTCAAAATAACATCTTAAGTATTAAGGAATAAGGCAAGGAGGATTTGAAGATACCTTGTTGAAGTTAGAAGCTCCACCACCTATGTTAAGAAGAAAAGAAGTGACGTTAGAGATAACCGAATTAGAAGGCATCTCAAGACAGGCAAGAACAGCATGCAGATTGCACCCCACTTTTTTAAAGTGCAGATCAAATTATCATATCAGAGCGGAGCATCATAGTAGACATAACTTTTTGAACTCGAGGGAGTGCCTCAAGGGAGTGAAAATTAGCAGAGCATATCAGTCACCTTTTTTGTAGAGCTGTAATATTGCTTTCTTACATTTTTATGTTTTTGTTGCTCGTCTCACATTTTAGCAAAAAGGCACGCACGCAGACACATGTACAATAAAGATTTGGCAATGGATCACTTTAATAATTATGGAGTTTTAGCATCAATACTCGGTGTATTTTGATTCTATTGCACCATCTATACAAGTTATAGAGTGCTTATATATCGCTCGATGGGATGCTATACAGAAGGATATCAGATAAGTTTCACATTTTCCAATATAGAAAGAATTAGTATTGCACATATAATGTGACTATTATCTTGACTTCGTCATTGAATAAAAAGATTTAAAACCAAGTTCAAATTTTCAAGCAAGCATTTGGTATGCTGCATTTGGAGGCGCCCACATCAAGTAGCAAGTATTAGTAATATAATCTCAAAACTAGCAGACTTCTTTGATGGCTAAACCAAAAACATGCCCTAAAAATCAAGAACTATGGAGGCACCCACATCAAGTACCAATTATTATTTGCTTGGTTGTCTACTTCTAGATAGCAGCAATTATGGCAAAGCAGAATAACATAAAGTCTATGTGTACCAGTAATATGCTTGGCCAATTGTTATCTTTCTAAGTAATAATAATGAAGGGACGTGGTCCTTTACCTTTATTTTCTTTATAGAATTCGTTCCCTTTTTTAACACGGAGCCAACATTTGCCTGACCAGATGTTCTCAACAATTTATTAGTTTTTGAACTTCTGCTCACGAAAAGCCCAGCAACGCTGGGCACTTTTTCTAGTATCACAAATATTCTCTAAGTCCCAATCATTAAGATCCAAAAGATCAAATTTATGAACCCTGATAAACTGTTGACAAGCAAGGATAAAATCATCCATAAAATCTTGTATACTTAACCCTTGATCAGGAATGTGGTTCAGGCCACATACAAAAGCATTTCTAAGTTTCTTACTATGGACAATATCAAGATTTGTAGTCCTAATATGATCAATCAAGGGATCAACAAATTTCTTCAAGTTTGGGTTTCTGCAGGGGCAATGGTTTACTGAACTATCAGCAAATATTTTGTAAGGTTTACAAACCTTATGCCTAATCTGATCTATGTATTTCCAGGCAAACTTTGTATTGTGGACTAATTCAGTCCCTCTTTCTCCTAATGCTTCATACATAACAGTGTAGAAGATGTTCTTTACCTTGAATTTGTCAAGAACCTTTGAGAAAAAAGTCAAGTGTATAATACGGGCTTCTTTATTTTCTTTTTCAACAATCAAATGTTTCCTCATGTTGATGTCTCTAGTTATCCTTCTGGTCTTGTCCAATTTGTCTTCCTATACATTTAAATAGCTTGAATTAATACAATGAAGATATAAACTTTCTGTAAAAAATGTACAGTAATCTACTTTCATATAATCTCAACAAAAAACATCATAACTATATTGGTTTTGCACAATATAATGCTCGAAAGCACTTGTTTATGTTTTATATGGTTCAAAAGAACCAAGCCAAATGGCATATAAGTAAATATTTCTGCTTTTTTATGAACTTGGTAAAAATATCAAAAATCCAAGCTTTCAAAGTCACATAAACCCCTTCATCCTAATGCACTTTCCACCACAATATCTACATCAATGGGAGAACCAATGTTTATAACATTAGTCTTATTCCCTCCTTTTGTAATAGAATATTCATCATGCTCATTGGTATTGTTGGCCACAATTCCAGGTGTAACAGGCTGAATAAGAGGGGCCATATTCTGTCCTGGATCTTGAGTAATCCGTGGAGGAAATTTAGGAGTAATCTTCTTGTTCACATGAGGAGAACACCTTTGCTAGTGTAAGACCTGGCAGCAAATGCTGGTTTATAATTTGAATTTTGAAACTTCAAGAATGAAATAGGTTTTATTGTCTTCTCAGCAATGTCAGCCAGTTTGTCATTCCCAAATAATATTTTCAGACCTTTTTCTGGTGTCTTAGCATATGCAGCAGTCATTTCCAGCATAACTTTTCTGACTTCCAAATAAGAAATGTATGCAAGTACTGCAGGCCTAAGGGGGCCATTAATCAACTTCGTAAGAGCAACCATTTTTGCAATAGGAGATAAATCAGGATAAATCAAATCCAGGTTATTTAATACATACCAAATTGCATGGTCAAACCAAATGATGCCAGTGCCACACTTCTCCTCTTTTTTCCTCATCGATTTGATATTCTTTTGGCACTTACAAGTAAAATAGGGACAATGTGTTCTCCAAATCCTTTTCAGATAATAGTCATTCCTCTCAATATTCGGATAAGCCATATGCCCTTTTTGTAATATTTGAATTCCATTGTTCTTCGCACAAGGCATATCAAAAAATTCCATGTCAAAAGGAATGCCATTATCAATTTTATTGAAATATTTCTCCAACTTGTGTGCAGCCACTTTCCCAGCAGCAATTTCCTCCTTTGTGACTCCGGCTAGGGCACACCAAGTTTCCAAATTTATTGGCGCAAGTGCCCCAAAATTTAAACTCCTCCAAATGGCATGATCATAAACAGGGCTATAACACTCCACTGATTGCTCTGTTATAACAGGGAAGCAGGAAGAGTTGGCCAGATTCAGATTAGTAACTTTTTCATAAACACGGTTGTCAGCAACAGTAACTTCATTTGGAGTCTCTTTATCAGCATTATTCTCATGTATTATTGGTGACTCAAGAAGGTCATCTTCTGAAAACAAACATACACTTCTTTCTTGCTGGTTTTCATTTGTAACAGTTTCAGTATCTTCCTGGAGAGAACTATCAATATCATTTGCCTCTTCTAATGCAGTTAAACATTCCACAAAGATCATGGCCCAGTTGTCTTCCAGCACAGTTCTTTGGAAGAAGATAGCATTGGCATCATTGTATACAGCATTAATAAGCTCTTTGCATTTTGCAAAATCAAAATTCACCTTCTTCATTTTCTGATATAAATTAAACCAGCCATTAAAGCCTAAAAAAGTCACAAGCGACTTACTTTTATCCGTGAGATTCAACTCTTTAAAGGTGATGAAAGAATGAATATCCTTATTTTCGATGCAAGCCGTAATGGTTTGGACCGCAAAACTTGGGTCATCAATACCACACTTATTATAGTTGAATGAAATCAGCTCTTTTAACCATTGATTGCTAGGATCAAGATCTTCAATTCCGGTGTTTGCCTTATCCTACAAAGATATAATCCCATAACAAATTAGAAATTGCTGTAATACACCTGAAATTATCAAATAACCAAATTTAAGGTTTCAAGTATAACTTGAAAGCTGAATATGTTAAAAAAAACCTTTAAAAATCTGTCAGCCAGACTTTTTACCTTCCATGGTCTTTTTCAAAGGCCATTTTAGGTCAATTTGCAGCCTTAGATCTTGATCGGTGTTATATCAATCTAAGCCTTAAACGGTTACTTAATTTATTTCAAAAACAAATTCCAAAAAAATTCTATTAAACTTGTGACATGTCAACAGATTTACAATTAAAATTAGACCATAAATGATCATAAATTAAGAAAAGGAAAGCGTACACCAGTTTTCCACAGTAATAATGGCAGATCTTCAAAATATGAATCAATGTACATCATGTAAATCCTCCATGCTCTGAATAGTGCTCAACCAAAATACTTGGGAAAACAAATCAAGGAGCAAGAAATCCCGTTACCTGCAGTAAACCATAGGACAGTTAGCCTAAGAAGGGTAAAGCCCTAAGCACTAGCAGGTAAGCATTGGATTTCTTGGGCTCTTCGCCCTTCACCTTGCTTGTTAACATCTAAGCAAAGTATAAAATCTGCTACAACTACTGCAAATAACCTACAGCATTCATTTAAACACTAAAATAAGGTCGGATCTTATATATCCATAACCAGGCTCTTATTAACACTTCAAGAACCTATGTAATCTTGTAAAACCTCTCAGCCAAGCCATAGGATAACCTGCAGTCAATATTTTAACAAACCTAGAGTCCACAGTTTATTAATAGGTTATGTATGACTCTAGGCAAATAGAACCTCATACTTTCGATATCTACTAAAAGAGGGCTTGTCAAAAGATATATAACCATAGCAGCCCATGGTATCCCACAAGTCAACAATTCTATAAAGGGTAAATATGATTTCCCATTAATTAGCATATTTTACATCGTCTAGATCATAAGTACCCTGTGATACAAACCAGCATTACCATATTTATTCTAACTGGACCAACCCAATTAAATTTTAACAACCCATTATGGTAAAAGTTCATTATAGAGCTCAACTAATATCTGGGAAGTGGGCATAAATATCCCTTTATTTCTCAAATGACTGCATAATCTGTAAGAAACATCAATTACTTATCCTGCTAACCAGATAAATCTAAATGGTTCAAGTCCCAAAATCTCAAATGGGCCCAAAATCTTCCTATCTAGCAGGACTGATCAACACCATAAATTCTATCTTACATTTAAGTACACGCGTGTCATACCGCAAGAATACATTATTTCCAAAGAATTTATTTGATCTTGTTGTGTAATACATCCATGAAACTATGGCCATTCTAAAGATCAAATTCCTTAAGATATATACCAACTTCCGCACTAGGGATCCATCTACAAAAGTCTACCAAAGCCCTTATACTGATCTATAAAATTCATTTATCTATTATTTAAATCAATAGTATTAAGCTGCTTCAGCATGTGTTTCCTGTAAATCCATTAGAGTATTATCAACTGACATATTTCATGATGAGTAATGAAGAGAATTGTAATTAATTCTTCATATAATCTCAGAAAAAAAAACTTAAACAACCATAACCAAACCTGATTGGCTTGGTGCAGATTGGCCAACTCCACGACTGGCTTCTTAGCTTTTTTAGAAGGAGGAACATATTTGATACTGGCTTCTCCTTCATCATCATGATCTCCAACAGATTTGGAGTTCTCTGCAACTTCTTGTGCCACATTTGCTAGATTCAAGCAGTGGGCATTCTCCTGAACGGATTTTACCACAGACCCAGCAATTTGCCTGTTAACATCCGGATCAACTGCTACTCCAGGGGTCACAACTTTCTTGTGATACTGGAACAATTTTTTCTTTTGAGCAGACTTAATCTTCTCCTCCTCTATCTTCCTTCTAGTTGCCATATTTAGATCACCTTTTTTCCTTCCCATTCCCTTCTACCCAGATTCTGAGCACATTTTTCTATCAGTAACCCTCCGGGCAGAAGAACGACTCATTCTATTTATTTCTTTACAACAACCCATCATATATATCTGGAATCAGGAGTCCTTGTTACCGTCAGTCCTGTATTTTAGTGCAACAGCCGACCATACGCTCCTTCCATCCTGCTGTCATATGACAAAAAGCAGTCCGTTCCATATACCTTTAGGGTAATTTGCTTGGACGACAAGCCCAAGTATATTTGTCACCAAATTATGGTATTTCTTCATGAGATAATGGCCCCATTTTATTTCAATTGTAACAATATATTTAAGAACCCAAGTTCAACGTACCTGTCCAAGGCCATTTGTACCATGCAAAAGATGATACCAAGCAATAAAGAAATAACATCCACAAAATGTTAATAAAAAAAAAAAAAAAAAAAAATTGGCGTCACAGACGCGCGTTTTCACTGTTTTGGCAGACGCTGAAAAAATTTTCAGACGTCGCGCTTCGCGTTGTTTTCGCCACAGACGCGAAAATCTTCCGACGGAATTTTTTTGCGTATTTTTACGCTTTTATACGGCAAATATGTCGTATCATACAATTCATCGTATTCCATTATAAAACGCAGTATTGAACCTATCCCCTGTTCTAGAGGAGGTTACAAGGTTTTTGAGTACTCTATTTTTATTGTGGCCACGGAGGATATAAGGCCTAGTGGTTGCTTGCGATTCTGTGGGTTCATTAGATGTTAGTGATTGATGAGTTCAAGCTTCGAGACTTCCCCGTTTTTCTTTCCCCCCGCCTCTTTGGGCAATATAGCTTAGTTTACACGCTAAGTTCCATTGTCCATAGAGGCGGGTGAAAGCAAAGACCGGGACGTCTCGATGCTTGGACCCAGGTCTTCGGGTTAATTGGATGTTAGTGATTGATGAGTTCAAGCATCGAGACTTCCCACTCTTTCTTTCCCCTCCTCTTTGGGCAATGCAACTTAGTTTACATACTAAGTTCCATTGTTCAAAGAGGGGTGAAAGCAAGGTTTGGGAAGTCTCGATGCTTGTACTCGGATCTCTTTCATCCTGGCCTGGAGCGTGACTTTCTTGAATGGTTGTCAACTCACCAGGCTTGATATTGTCCGTTGCAAACAATATAGACTTCTCAAAATTCTTGTTACCTCCTCTAGAAAGAGCGGGTTTTGCTCTGACTCTCTTTTGTAGTCTCCTTGTGTCAATGTAGCTTAGTCACTTTGCTAGGTTATATTACACAAAGAGGCTCACAATGGGGGTTGGAGCAAAAATCGTTCGTTCTAGAGGTTGAACTTGCTATGACGTCAGAGGTGAGAGCGCACTCTAATTTCAAGTCAAAGTGGTGCCTGGGTGTTGTCCATCTATATAGCGGTTGTTAGGCACCAAATCATGGAACATCCTAACTCCTGCTATTGATGGAGAACCTTGAGCATCACTATGACTTCAAATTAGAGTACGCGTCCCCTTTGGCAAGGTGGTGGATTGTAGGTAACAAGGTTTTTGAGTACTCTATTTTTATTGTGGCAGCGGATGATATCAGCCTAGTGGTTGCTTGCGATTCTGTGGTTGCATGCCGATGGCATGCCAAATCGGCATTTGGATGCCATCAGGACCTATAATTTGTACCTCCATTCCTTTGGGTGGTACATGCCATGCAAACCCATTTGGGTATTCAGAGCATGTGCCACCCAGAGGAATAGAGTACAGATTATAGGTCCTGATAGCATTCAAAGCCCAATTTGGCATACCGAAGTTATTCCCGACTTGGGTACCGAAGTACCTTGTGAACCTTCTGATGGATCATATTCGTCCGGGCTGGTCCGAGGCTGTTTGGCCCCTTCGCATGCGTAGATTACTTCTCATCAGCAAGATTCTGGTGCATGCGAAGAGGCAAGCATCAACGGAAGTCGAGACGGGTCTGATCCGAGGAAGGTTTTCAGGGCACTGCGGTTACACATGAATGAAACATAGAAAGAACTATCATACATGAACGAAACATTTGTGACAAAAAATTATAACCAAAAACTTCTTTTTTATTAATAGTGCCAGGGACGGTTACAATAGTATGAAAATCCTCAAGACCAATTACAACAGACTGAAGATACTCATCACATCATTTTTCTAGGCAGCGCCTTCTTCATCAGTTTCATCATTCGCAGTTCCATCCTCTTCTGCCTGGGGACCTAGGTTCAACCTCCGATGACCCTTTCCCTTAGTGAAACATCCTCAGACTCCTCGGTATCCTCGCTGTCGGCTGATCCGTCTGAGAATATGGCTTGGTCTATATCATCTTCATCATCAACGAAGTGGGTACGTTGAATGTCTTCATCAACATGGCTTGCAGCATTTATTGCAAGCATCTCGTCCTCACTGTCTTTGAAGCTGTCCTCTTCCACTTCGGAATCTGCATCCATGAAAGGAAACTGTAGCTTATCGATTGCGGATGTACCACTGTTACGATTCAATAGCCGCCAGTTTGAGAAGTTGTATACAAGTTTGTCTGCCTTCTTATGTAGCAAGCGATTGCGGGTGACGCTGTGTATGTACTTATAGGCACTCCAATTCCTCTCACTTGCACTATTGGAAGATACCAAAGAGAGGATAGTCATTGCAATTGCCTGCAAGGTATCAAAAACTTGCCCATGGGCTTGCCACCATGCATAGGATTCCATATTTGGTTCCTTTTTATGACTCTCCAGTGCGTCGTGAAGCTCTTCATCTGCCCACCTTCTACTCAGGTTCTGGTATTCAGTTAACTCGGCAATGAAAACCTTGTAGTCCGAGCTGTTGGGATAGAACATTTTTGCAACCTTCTTCAACAAGCCCATCACTTCTTTATCTGTATGCTGGTCCATATCGTGGTTGTGTGGGTCTAAGGCATGCGCGGCGCCATGAATATCATTGTATGACTTCTTCCATCGTTCATTGAAGTTTCTAAGTAGTGCTGCGCGCTTAGCATTGTCAAATGGCGCATTGGGGCCATCACATTCTAGGAAGGATTGAATGGAGTGCCAACACCTCCATACCTTTCCAGTGCTTGCCTTCGAAGAATCAAGGGTTTTGATGGCATGACAAACAGGTTGCATGCACCTCACAACGTCTCCCGCCCAAGCATTTCTCAAGGGCGCAGCTTTGTTGTCGGTGTTTGGCGGCATTTTTCCCTTTCTCGCCTCCTTTCCCAATCAAAAAACTCTCAGATGATTAAAGGTTGAGATAATCCAATCACGACACTTCAAACTCTTTTCAAGACAGATGTAATTGGAACCAAACCGAAGTTTGCCCAGATTCATGAGTGCTAGGCTCTTCCGACGACGAATGACTTGTAAATGGCATAAATTGCCGGCTTCTTTGTGATGAATTTTACAAGCCGACGCGCTTTCTGAATGGGATCTTTGAACCACGTGTCTTTGGGAGAACCGGGTCCTCTACAACCTTCGGGATTGTCTTCTTCAATTGCTCGATGTTAAGCAATGATCAACCCTTCGTTGTTTTCATCCGCCTTTCCACTATTTCAATTGTCTCTATCATTCTCTCGTTTCTCCCGTGCTTATACCTATTGACCCTAGTCCACCCTCGATTGGTATGTCGTCCCCACAGTGTGGGGTGGTATAGTTATCTTCGTCCCCTTCCCCGCCTGCCCCCGCTTCTAGTATTCAGAACTTGTCTTTTTCTCATATTATTCTTCGCTTTTATGTATCCCATCCGGTCGAGACAATCTCTCGATGGCATCCTTTCGCAAGTCGCCAGATGCAAAGCATAAGTTGCGACACCGACGTCTCGTTCACATAAGATGTGAGCTCTTGTTGCAGAACCATTTACCGATGTGTATCCACAAAACACACATTCCCACTCATTTGCGCCAAACTCTTTCACAAACTCCCATTCTGGGCCTCTTTTCCGACCAAGCAACTCCAAGCATCGCGCGGACCATGTGCACGAAGTTGCCCCTCGCGGGCTCGCCGCCCGCACACACGCAGATCCTCGCACCTCTAGAGGTAGATGCATGATCGCCGCCGCACCTCGAGAGGTAGATGCATGACCAAGAGCCACCATTGCTCGGACCCGGCTGACAATGTCTCTTAATCTGACTCCTTAATTACACGAACTAAAGGAAGACGTATATATGCAAAGGAGCAAGCTCACAATGCATATGTTACGCCGACGCCCGCAAGCGAGAATCAAGGGGGTTGGACGGGACCCTATAGGATATTCTATGGGAGATGCGAACCCAAGGTCGGAAACCACCGGGACGGAGTAAACTCAACGCCCAAAGATCCAACGCCGTTCGGTGGACATCTAAAAAGGGACACCTCAAAGGCAAACCGTTTCCCAAGGAGTATTTTGACTCAACTTGGCGGGTCCAACGCTCGAGGTGAATTCTAGGGCTAATCACGCTTTTTCTTATATATACTATTAACAAAGATTACACAAAACAAAGCCAAACAGATTGGCGCAAAAGATTTTTTTGCTTAGTAAATAGGGCAAAAATCTTTCGAATTTTCGCACGCCGAAAAAACTACATTGGCGCACGCTGAAAAACCCTTTTACAGACGCCGAAACCTTAGAGAACGCTTATCGCCGGTTCAAATTTTTTTGCAAGACGCGAAAACAACTAAATCGGCGACGCGACGAAAAATGTTCGCAGATGCAATAACGTTGTTTTTCGCACGCGAAAAAAAAATTTAATTTCGCTGACGCTGCTTTTGAAGGCTTTCGCATTACACTTAAAAATTTTCGGCGACGCTGTTTAGTTCTTTTCACAGACGACAAAAATCTTCCGACGCCGGAATCGCTTTTTGTCAGTATTTTTTGCGTTTTTATACGCAAATTTGTGCCAGATCATACAATTCATACGTGATTTCGTGATAAAACGCATAAAACTATTGAACCTATCCCCGATCCGCATAAGATGCTTTGTAGCAAAGGCAAGTTTGGAGGTAATAATTCGTAATGAAATTTCTAGAACCAAAAAGCAAATATTATTTATGATAGAGGGTTTAAATTATGAATTCCTCTATGGCATGCATCTTATATTACCTGATGAAACTCTTATTTGGTATTTGGTAGGCAGAAAAATGGATATGCATTTGTCACCAAAATGGCAAACAAAATGCCTCATGAATGCATGGTAATGATCTTCACATACTCAGATGTGTGATTTTCTAATAAGTGCAACAGAGGATGGGCTTATTGAAAGATTTGCATACAAGAGTCACCGATTTTGTCTAGCGGTGTCAAATTTTTTATCCGTGATTCAAAATGTGAACTCACTGTAAGTAATGCTAGCCATGGAAATAATTGGAACTACTAGGGTTCAAATCCTTGGACCTCAGAACTACATTTGTAGATTGTATGGTTCGTTAAATACTGCACATTGCTTTTTGTTAGATATTCCACATTATTTTATGTACATATCTTGACGTTTTAATGTAAAAACTTGCATGATTTTTTAAGAATGGTTTTGTATACACAATCAAGAGTCTATCTTGATAAGTTCTATAAACCAATACAAGTTCCAATACCAATTAATCTAACAAAGCATCAATAATTATCAAGTTGAGTATGTCCTACAATATTTATTAAACCAATACCAATTGCATCGTCCAAAACACCATTGCTTTTTTCTCCATACAGAATAAGTTAAAGGCATAAGCCTTTATTATATTGATGGTAAAACCACTAGCAGTTAGCTAATATTTCGTAATAAGACGTTCAAACATTTTCTTATATGGTTCATATGAAAAAGAGTAGACAACTTCATAAGGAAACCACTCTAAGTTGCATAAAAAACTCAATGCCAGAATCATTAATGGTCTATAGCCTTCCATAACTAAAGCATAACAATAAACCAAATAAACAAACTACCATAAAGAAACATGATGGTGAACTATGATAATAAACTAGCAAAATAAAATATATATAAGAACCACATTGTGTATCTAGTAATGATTATTCAACATATTAACTCACATAGTGTTATTAATTTATTATAGTGGTTTTATAAAAAAAAAATTGTGAAAAACAGATAACGATTAATTTTTGGGGGCTTTGTGTTTGGATTGCTGAACAAAGAAGTGGAGGAGAAATCCAAGTCATCCGAATATTTGGCTAGACATTGAAAGATATTGGACTCGTGGACTCCAAACAAGACTCGAGGTAGAAATGTGAGAGCCACAATACCTCAAGCCATAAGAAAGAACTCTATGATATCTATGGAGGTCGCAAGGGATAAGTAAATTACTATGTAAAATTTCTTCTATAGAGGCTTGGGGATGTTTGGTCAAGTGGTTGTGGTACAATAGTCATGGAACAGTTATGTCCCGCGTTTGAGGCCGCCCAAAGTCGCATTCAATGTGGCAGGGCCCTATAGGCAATGTTGATGTGGTGCATGCATCATATATCCAATCGGATGCTGCCAAATGAAAATTATACATAATCCTAGTTTAATTGATGGTTAATTATCCTTTCTAGAATGTTTGCTAGTACTCATTTCTTAACAATTTAACGAAGCACGTAGAGAAATCATGATTTGTTTGGGCAAATACTCCCCCTTATTACTATCACTATTAGGAACAACGCTAAAACAAGGGTTTTTTTATCAAAATCATTGTCTTTAGAAGTCAACAGTGATGTCTCTGCCAGGAACACATCCGCTAGTACTAGTCTTCTTGAGCCCTGAACCATAGGCAAAAAGGGTGGAGTTAATTGCCATAACATTGCTCAATGTTTGGTTGAGGGAGGTTGCTACTGCTCTTGCAGGAATCTTGAATAGAGCTCCTCCGGAAGTCTGCATATCCAGACAAGCACCAAGTATTAAATTAGTACCATTTTCTACTGGTGTAAGCATGAAATGATAATGAATACCAGAGTGCCAGGGTTTTGGCTATTGAGTGCAGAGATGTATTGTGCTGTCTTCTTCCCCACATTAAGTTCAAAGTGCATCATTCCCCTTGGAAAAATTGTCACATCACCAGGATATAGAATGTTTAAATGAGCCATCCCTATAAGAAGAATCAAATCAGAAATTGTCTACTATTTTTACGCTTAACGATATAGAAGCTGACCTGAGGTATCTACAAAACCCACTTGCAGGGGTCCTCCAGAGATGAGCGTAAGTAACTCACTGGCTCGTGGGTGTGTGTGGGGCAAGTTAACTCCACATGGCACCATCTTGAATCTTACATAAGTAATACCTTGGGACCTAGAAACATTACTCACATTATCATTTTTTTTTTCCAAAACATGCATGGAAATTCGAGAGCATCTAAAACAGAATTTACGTGTATCCTGGAAAAATATTAGTATTCATTGCTGCCCGGACACCTCCACTGTCATGGCTTACATCCCCATTAGTGAAAAGGTCTCGAAGCACAAAGTTGGTAACGTTAGCAGGGGTGTCTCTCAATGGATCGGGATCTGCAGCATTGGCAAGGTAGGCAGCTAGTAAGACCAAGAGGCTTATGAGATTCAAAAGCGCCATTTGGTTTGATGTTGTAGCTCTTTCTAGTTGTGTTTATATACTGCAAGAACACTTCGCCACCTGCACGAAAGTTGTGGGGTTTTTCCTTAAATTATTTAAAGGCTGACGTGAAATAGGAGACTTTTGCGACACCAACTCGTTGTCAAGTCCATAGTTTTTCAACACCATCTTGTTGTGCAAAAGCAGCCCAAACTTCTTAAATAGAAAACTGTAATGCAACATCGTGCAATTGCGACAAAATTGCGAGAATAAAGAAATAGAAGTCTTCACATGGCTTGAGTTAAAAATTTGAACGATGATTTAAAAACTAAAGGACTTCACATCTTACGGCCATACAAAGCATCGTGGCCATACAAAGCATCGTGGCTATAACTTACAAGCATCGTGGGCTCGTGGCATCGTGGCTCGATAGGATGCTTCAGCAAATCGACAGAATAAAGAAACATGATGAGCACTGGAGAAATGCAATCTTGAGCTTTTGTCAACGGAAAATGCGACAAAATTACAGAAAGGATGCTTTCGTCCGTCAACATATGAATAGTTCTCTTGCACATGCGCTGAATATAACCCTGGTATATCCGGTCTTGACGTGTTATAGCCACGCCACAAGACAAAATACAACCCGTTTGTGTGGACTTAGTGTATCTTTTGCAATTCAGTCCTAGCTTAAACATGCCCACGTATGACATTTAAGAGGAGGTTAACCTCCCCTTCAAGGGGGTTATGCAAAATAACCCTCGAGGCCGTTCGGCCGAGAGGGTTATTTGCATAACTCCCGTGAAGGGGAGGTTGACCTCCCTTAAACCATAGGGCGAGAAGAGGAGGTTAACCTCCCCTTCAAGGGGGTTATGCAAAATAACCCTCTCGGCTGAGAGGCTTATTTGCATAAATCCCGTGAAGAGGAGGATAACCCCTGTCTTGAGTGGGTTATGCAAAATAACCCACTCGGCCTATAACCCATGAGGCCTCCCTTAACCACATGCCCAAGTAGATTAACTGGAAAATTTCAAAGAAAAATTGCCCAAAAATCACCAAATCGCAGTGCAGAGACTGGAATTAGTGATTCCCCAAAAGGAAATTTGGATTGCAGAAGTGGATATGGAAGAATTTGGATCTAGGAATGTTATTTCTGCATGGATTCTGGCCTTCAAATAAGAAGACAACGAATTACACATGGATTTTTCTGCTGTGAATTTCTGGCCATGCCGGAGCTAGAAGTTAAAAACCAATTTGTTTGGGCTCCACGCCAAATGGGTGCCCACAGAATAGAAATTATCCCTTGCTGGAGCAATCTGGGGCTTCATTGCATGCATGTCAATTTTGAAGCTGCTTGATGCAAAAACGAGTAGATAGGATTGGAGCTCCCTTTGTAGATTTTGTAGCATTGTTGTGGCTTGATTGTGGATGGATTGGCAATGGCCATTTGCTCTGGTCTGTAATTGGGAATGGAAGGGGGGACTCCCTTTCCGGTTTGGAAGGGGGGCCCGACCGGTGGGCCCCCCCACCTTCCAAACCGGAAAGGCCCCCCTTCCAAACTGGAAAGGGAGTCCCCCTTCCATTCCCCAACAAAATGGAAGTTTGGATCCATTTCCCCTTTTGTGCTCATTTTACTGTCCTGTTGTGGAGGTTGGCTATGGCGCGGACGGATTTTTTAGCTTCTTTGAAGCTTAAGGCCATTGAAGGCCGAACTTTTTGAAGCTTAAGGTCGGATTGTTGCATCAGGGATTGTTTTCAAGTATGTAAAGTTGAATCTTTGAAGCTTAAGGCATCCGTTGCTTAAGATCTACTATAGATTTGAAGCTTAAGGATCTGCCGGATCTGTTGCTTAGGGAACGCAGTTAGCAGGGGAAAACAGGAAAACAGGGGAACGCAGTTAGCAGGGAAACACAGTTACCTGTGAACATAAAGCCTAAGGCCGCGATCTTTGAAGCCTAAGGCCTCAAAGAGTTTTTAGGATTTTTTCGCGAATCAGGGATTTTTGAAGCCTAAGGCCGGATCTTTGAAGCTTTGAACGGATTTTTTTCGAAGATTAACGCTCCTTGTTGTTTAAGGCTTCTGTTGCGGCTTCTATTGCATAAGCATTCGGCATTTTTCTCAGCATCTGAATATCTGCAAGAGCCATAGCCATAGCCATTCGAGCATCTACAAGAGCCATGCAGAAGAAAGGAAAACAGGGGACATTCAGCAAACAAGAAAAGGCAACCTGCAAGAACCGGTCAAAAATGATGTATGCGGAATGTTGAATCCCAACTTCCATTCCGGATGGGAGGCATCACCATATTAAACTTCAAAAAAATGGAGACCCAACTTCCATTTTGTGCCATGAATGGTTTTAAATGAATCGGCAACTGCTATGGTGCAATGCTAGCAATCTCCTCGGCAGCCTGTGCAGATGATCCCTTAACGGCAGCCCCAATTCCAATTCTGGCAATCAGTCCTTTGGAAGACCTCATTTTGTTCAGTTGATACAGCAAAATGTTAAACAAAACCCATTATTGCCGGAAGTATCAGATCTGACGGTTGCTAACGATTAGATCGAAATAACCTTCGAGCTATGGTTTAAGGCACAGCTATATGGTAGAATTGTGGAAATAAACCAAGCACCCATGAAACTATTAGAAGCTCCATGAAACCTTGTGGAATTGTCCTTCGTAATAGAAGAGGGCTTGCCTTGAATTGATGTCTTATGATGAACTGCTCCTTGAGGTCTTGTAAAATTAGCTTGAGATGATGCTTAAGTTGGGGCTGACTGTGCCTTAAGGCGTCAGTACTAGTTATGGCTCCTGCTAAGGAATTGGTAGGAAAGCCTAGCTGCTTTAAGGTCATGGCCTCCTTAATAACTCATTCCATCTATGAATTCCTTCTGTGAAGATAAATCATATTGAGATCTTATGAGTGCTAGTGAGGTAGTGTGTGATGTTGGTATGGGACAATACCGTATGCTACCAAACATCCTAGTGGAGATCTCTATTATTGAGGGAGGCTCAGTTACTATCCTGTGGATACTGAGGTAGGCACATTAAGCGCTTACCCAAGGGAGATTATGCAAATAGGCATAGACAAGTATGGCTTGTTGAAATAGGACTATAGGCACTGATGAGGTTGTGCGCACTAATCGGTATGGGATGGTGGTAGGCACGCACTAACAGATTCAAGAGCTTAATGTTTCTTGGTGCTTGTAGTCTCTCCTTACCGTGGATCCACCAAATACGGTTGTTCTAGACGACGATCGGCCCGTGATATGGCGGGCGGTGTGTGTCCATCGGGCGATGCTATGGTGCGTGTGGTGGATACCATATGTGTGTTCTGCGTTCGTGAAGTCATTGCTTCATGTTGACTCTACTAGATAGATAACCGATATGCATGTTACTAACACGGAAGCTTGTGCGGTGTTGTTTGATAGCCGACCGAGCTACGCGAGCTACGTGTGTGTATAGTTATCTTGTGTTGTAACTGCTATCCTCAGTATATGTGGCTTTCATGTATACGATCTCGTGGGGAGGCAAGATTTATTTTGTGTACTCTCATGGTTTGATGTGAATAAAAATCGTAATTTTTGGTACTAAAATTTTGGGTTCAGAACGCCGGTGATGACCATTATGTTGGCTTATGTAATGTGTTCGTGGACATTTATACGCTTTAACTAACAAAATGTTCAAAGAGTTCTTGGATGAACTCGATCATCTTATATTATAATGTTATACCGTAAGTAGTGCAAGTTGGATGGTTCAGATTAATCCTCGCCACATGGCATCATCTATGGCGCCGATAGGGTTGGGAGGTCCGCGGGTTCGAAATGAGAGGTCCGGGCGGCTATGGCGCTTTCAGGCGAATTTTTGGGCCTCAACTGCGGCAGTCCGGCGTCGGGTGTATGGTTCCTCGCCGGAGGAAGTTCTATTACCATAGCAGATCGGCATTTGCCATGTTCATGCCGGAATGCGACTGCTACATTTAATAGGCCCTAGAACCCAAACGGATTCCCTCGCCGCCGGCCTCCGGAGACGGCCGCTTCAACACGTAATTTCGCCGCCCACAAATATGGCTATGGCGACCGTGAGCACGTGAGGCAACAGAGGTCGAGAGGAGGCGCC
This sequence comes from Isoetes taiwanensis, assembly GCA_021234155.1. Classification (NCBI taxonomy): domain Eukaryota; kingdom Viridiplantae; phylum Streptophyta; class Lycopodiopsida; order Isoetales; family Isoetaceae; genus Isoetes; species Isoetes taiwanensis. The sequence continues at coordinate 1,259,461 of JAJEKV010000011.1, read as the reverse complement.
ACAAAAATCCCTCGCAGCACTTCGTGAACGTGGTTTTTTTTATTCTACAAAGATTTCTTGCCCTCCCCGCATATAGTGATCGCTGAAGTCGTGAAGGGAATTTTTTCCAATGGATCCAAGCATTCCAGCCGGACTTCTCAAGATGCTTTTTCACGATCGCTTTGTGCGTATTCTTTTCCAAATCTTTTTTTTCTTTGCCAATCTTTCTTTTATCAAGATTCATGCTCAAAAGAAGCATAATCCATGATTTTTCTGTGGATGCGGCGCGCCTGTTCTTCTTCAATCAACGCCGAACATCTTGTTGAAAGGGACGATTGTGCTAATGTACATTCTTTAGGGGGTTTGAATTCATTCATGAAATAAAGAGGCGGTTGGAGCAGATATGTCCGGGGACGATGATCCCGTGCGTGATATTCTTGTTCGTGAGTACTCTGGATGCAATCATCTTGGTACATTTTATTTGAATTTGTAAGTAGTTTTCTTGCATACCGACGGCAGAGTTTTATTTGAAGTCCTCTCAGGCCGTAAATAAAACGTAAGAAGTTGCTCCGGATGTTTGTTTTGCATTTTATAATTTTTAATTCATCGTTATGATTTTAATCACTTTATTCCTTGTGACTTGCGATAATTGCTACAACTCAGATGTCAAGGAGAAAAAGGAAATATATGTTCTTTATAACATTCTTCCATCGATGTCCGCCGGATCATCACAAGCGATAATGCACCGCCCGAGGTATATAATGAGGCCCATATTTATTTCAACATCTATGCTTTTGACATTTGTCATATTGCTAGATAAAAGCAAAGAATGGATGCTTTGAGGACTGCTCGCGGGTTTTGCCATGGCCATCTATGATGGAGCCTTCGCTTCAAAAAATCGGGCGAGATTGATTTTTGATTGGCCGCAGCAGCCATGTTTGGCTTTCGTGTAATTTATCCCCACATCGCCGGATGCATTCCAATTTTCACATATAAATTTTAAGTGATAATGCAAAAGATAATGTTGCCAATCAACGAGAACACCTTATCTTGCTTCTTTTCAAATGTTCATGTGAGGGTCTCACAAAGGTTGGAATCTGATCAAGGTGAGGATTTAAACTAGATTTTGGAATTATCATATCTCCGTGGAGGTGCATTCCTAGTCTAACTTTTTACAAATCTTAGTTGGATGATAATGCACTCAATGCAGCCATGTATGAATAAATTATTCAAAAACTACAATCTCAAATTGCTATTACATGGGGAGCTCAGTAAAGTTACATTAAACCCCGAGGCGTAATGTTAATAAAATGTATACGCATGACCCCAAATTGCTATTACACCATTGTTTGGTATATTTAACACAATGTTAGCTTTTGATTGATAGTGAAATCACATCGATCTCAAGTCCACATTTTGGACAATGCCAAAACCAGGTTTTTAATGAGCCTTTAAAGTCTTTTCAAATCATAAATATGTTGCAACTACATTTAACAAAGATTACATCAACTTTAGGAAAGTAGTTTCACATAATTTGCCATTAGCATAACCACCATGGTTAACATCGATACATCGCAATTTCTCCCCACATATTTGTGGTAGATACCATTGTTAAGAAAGCTCCCAACCGATAGCTTCATTGAATAGATCTTTTATGATAGAAGCAAGTGTCTCCATTCCATGTATGAACATTTCAACTTGAAGAGCCTCACGCCTTTTGCTTTTAAAGATTTTTTTTTTTTGTACATGGTTGTTTTATGATTCACTCAATAAGAAGCAAAGGAGCAATCTACTATGGTTATGGGAGCAACATCAGGCAACTTTTGACAATGCCAAACTAGGTTTTCAATGAACCTTCAAAGTCTTTCAAATCATAAATGTGTTGCAACTACATTTAACGGCATTACATCAAGTCGTTTCACATTATTGCCATTAGCATAACCACAATGGTTAAAATGTGCATTAATACGAGACTCCCCTTATGGTAGATATGAACATTTCAACTTGAAGAGCTTCACAGTCTTTAATTCTTTTGTACATGGAGCAATCTACTATGGTCGACTTTTTTTCGAAGAAACTACATTTCCTATAAGTTCTCTAGCACCTGTCTTTTATGTTTAGGGTCTTTGAGTTGCAACCTCTCAACATTAAACCCATGGGATTGTGTAATGTGGAAAAGCCTTTACAGGTCAACTATTTTTCCACTACATTCGGCCAAAACTCGGCTTGGTTACAAATGTTGGATTATTACTACACAATTATCACATTTCGGCCAAAACATTACAAGCTCTCAACTTATGCCTAGCAACGCTGGGCACCGTTACTTACTTTTTAATGACATTCTACTGTATAGCAAGTTGGGCAATTCCAAAGGAACTTGTAGAAGTTGAGACAACATCGACTCTGCCAAATTCTTCAAATGCCATTTTAAAACAAGTAGAATAGAATACTTGGGCATAGTGATGTTAGAACAAATCAAGACCGATCCAAATTTAAGACCAAAGTTATAATAGATTGGCCAACACCAAAGATTGTCCAGGTGGTAAGGAGCTTCCTCCGTCTAGCCGATTATTTTAAGAAGTTCGTAAGTCACTTTGCTAAGTGGGCATCCCTGCTCGGACCTTAATCTCACAAAGCATGACAAGGTAAATTATTGGATCGAACATTGGCAAGAGAAAGTCCACGCCTCCTTTGAGAAGTGCAAGGAAGTCGTAATTACAGTGCCAGTTGCTTACACTACCAGAGCCAAATAAGGATAAGCTAGTGGTAATGGATGCAAGTAAGTTAGCAACTGGAGGAGTCCTTATGCAAGAGGGAAGATTATGGCATATGTGTTCTTATGCAAGAGGGAAGAGTAATGGCATATAACTGCAAGAAGATGAATGGCACCGCGCAACACGATGCAGCCCATGGTCAAGAGCTTTTAGTGGTCGTAAGAGCCTCATGCATATAGTGACATTACTTGCTTAGTAGGCAATTTCAGCTAGATACTGATCATCAAAGCCCCCAAAGACATTTTCATGCAATCACCCGTCAACCTGAGGCAAATGCGTTGAATGGAATTCCTCGCATAATAGGATGTCAAGATAATCTACAAAGGCAAGCTAAATGGTAGTGGACTCACTCTCTCGATATATTTTTTGTAAGGAAAATTCATTGTAATGCGATCTCAACCTTATCTAACGAGTTCGACAAGAAGATTGAAGAAGCACTAGCCGCAAGTAAGGAATACCAGGACGCATGGGCTAGTGTTTGCAAAGAGGCCAGGATTGATAAGTAAAGGGAAACTTATAAATAGTATAAAAAGATAGGAAAACTTTTATATTTTAAAGATAAGCTTTGCATGCAGAAGTATCTGAAATATAGCAAAATGTTCATTATTGCCGGAAGTATCAGATCTGACGGTTGCTAACGATTAGATCGAAATAACCTTCGAGCTATGGTTTAAGGCACAGCTATATGGTAGAATTGTGGAAATAAACCAAGCACCCATGAAACTATTAGAAGCTCCATGAAACCTTGTGGAATTGTCCTTCGTAATAGAAGAGGGCTTGCCTTGAATTGATGTCTTATGATGAATTGAGGTCTTGTAAAATTAGCTTGAGACGATGCTTAAGTTGGGGCTGACCGCGGCCTTAAGGCCAATTACTAGTTATGGCTCCCTCGCTAAGGAATTGGTAGGAAAGCCTAGCTGCTTTAAGGTCATGGCCTCCTTAACAACTCATTCCATCCGCGGAATTCCTTCCGCGGAAGATAAATCATATTGAGATCTTATGAGTGCTAGTGAGGTAGTGTGTGATGTTGGTATGGGACAATACCGTATGCTACCAATGCCTAGTGGAGATCTCTATTATTGAGGGAGGCTCGCCATTACTATCCCTGGTGGATACTAAGGTAGGCACATTGCGCTTACCCAAGGGAGATTATGCAAATAGGCATAGACAAGTATGGCTTGTTGAAATAGGACTATAGGCACCGATGAGGTTGTGCGCACTAATCGGTATGGGATGGTGGTAGGCACGCACTAACAGTTCAAGAGCTTAATGTTTCTTGGTGCTTGTAGTCTCTCCCTTACCTTGGATCCACCAGGTAGCGGTTGTTCTAGACGACGTACTGTCTAGATATGGCGGGGTGTGTCTACTGGGCAGATGCTATGGTGCGTGTGGTGGATACCATATGTGTGTTCTTGCAGTTCGTAAGTCATTGCTTCATGTTGACTCTACTAGATAACTGATATGCATGTTACTAACACGCGGAAGCTTGTGCAAAAGGTTGTTTGATAGCCGATGGAGCTACGTGTGTGTATAGTTATCTTGTGTTGTAATCTATTATCAGATATGTGGCTTTCATGTATACGATCTCGTGGGAGGCAGTACTTATTTTGTGTACTCTCATGGTTTGATGTGAATAAAAATCGTAATTTTTGGTACTAAAATTTTGGGTTCGTAACGTCGATATGACCATTATGTTGGCTTATGTAATGTGTTCGTGACATTTATACGCTTTAACTAACAAAATGTTCAAAGAGTTCTTGGATGAACTCGATCATCTTATATTATAATGTTATACCGTAAGTAGTGCAAGTGGATGGTTCAGATTAATCCTCGCCACATGGCATCATCTATGGCGCCGATAGGGTTGGGAGGCCGCGGGTTCGGCGGAGAGGTCCGGGCGGCTATGGCGCTTCAGGCGAATTTTTGGGCCTCAACTGCGGCAGTCCGGTGTCGGGTGTATGGTTCCTCGCCGGAGGAAGTTCTATTACCATAGCAGATCGGCATTTGCCATGTTCATGCCGGAATGCGACTGCTATTTAATAGGCCCTAGAACCCAAACGGATTCCCCGCCGCCGCCCGGAGACGGCCGCTTCAACACCTAATTTCGCCGCCCACAAATATGGCTATGGCGACCGTGAAAGTACGTGAGGCAACAGAGGTCTGAGGAGGCGCCACAAAAATCCCCGCAGCACTTCGCGGAACGTGGTTTTTTTTTTTATTCTACAAAGATTTTTTTGCCCTCCCCGCAGACATAGTGATCAGTGAAGTCGTAAGGGAATTTTTCCAGCGGGATCCAAGCATTCCAGCCGGACTTCTCAAGATGCTCTTTCATGACTGCTTTGTGCAGGTATTCTTTTCCAAATCTTTTTTCTTTGCCAATCTTTCTTTTATCAAGATTCATGCTCAAAAGAAGCATAATCCATGGATTTACAGGGATGCGATGCGTCTGTTCTTCTTCAATCAACGCCGGAACATCTTGCTGAAAGGGACGCACAGGCTAATGTACATTCTTTAAGGGGGTTTGAATTCATTCATGAAATAAAGAGGCCATTATGACCATCGGTATGACCATTATGAGTTACTATGTCTTTGGCTTATGTAATGTGTTAGTGACATTTATACAAAATGTTCAAAGAGTTCTTGGATGAACTCGATCATACTTTTTGATGACATTCTACTGTATAGCAAGTTGGGCAATTCCAAAGGAACTTGTAGAAGTTGAGACAACATCGACTCTGCCAAATTCTTCAAATGCCATTTTAAAACAAGTAGAATAGAATACTTGGGCATAGTGACAGCAGAACAAATCTGCACCGATCCAGCTAAGATCAAAGTTATAATAGATTGGCCAACACCAAAGAACGTCCATGTGGTAAGGAGCTTCCTCCGTCTAGCCGATTATTTTAAGAAGTTCGTAAATGACTTTGCTAAGTGGGCATCCCCGCTCGGACCTTAATCTCACAAAGCATGACAAGGTAAATGATTGGATCAAACATTGGCAAGAGAAAGTCCACCTCCTTTGAGAAGCGCAAGGAAGTCGAATTACAAAAAGCCGCTTGCTTTGCTTACACTACCGTGAGCCAAATAAGGATAAGCTAGTGGTAATGGATGCAAGTAAGTTAGCAACCGGAGGAGTCCTTATGCAAGAGGGAAGATTATGGCATATGTGGCAATAGATATAAGTAAGTTGGCAAACCGTGAGGATTTCTTATGCAAGAGGGAAGAGTAATGGCATATAACTGCAAGAAGATGAATGGCACCGCACAACACGATGCAGCCCATGGTCAAGAGCTTTTAGTGGTCGTAAGAGCCTCACATAGTGACATTACTTGCTTAGTAGGCAATTTCAGCTATATACTGATCATCAAAGCCCCCAAGACATTTTCATGCAATCACCCGGTCAACTCGAGGCAAATGCGTTGAATGGAATTCCTCGCGATAATAGGATGTCAAGATAATCTACAAAAGCAAGCTAAATGGTAGTGGACTCACTCTCTCGATACATTTTTTGTAAGGAAAATTCATTGTAATGCGATCTCAACCTTATCTAATGAGTTCGACAAGAAGATTGAAGAAGCACTAGCCGCAAGTAAGGAATACCAGGACGCATGGGCTAGTGTTTGCAAAGAGGCCAGGATTGATAAGTAAAGGGAAACTTATAAATAGTATAAAAAGATAGGAAAACTTTTATATTTTAAAGATAAGCTTTGCATGCAGAAGTATCTGAAATATAGCCAGTCACGTGGGTTGAAAACTTAGTTCAAAATAGGAAGTAATTAAATTTGGTCTGGCATGAGGAAGGGCATCACCAACTACATTCGGAAATATCAGTTGTGCCAGCAGATTTAAGATAGAACAACTTCAAATCCCGAGCCTGTTAGAGCCCCCGGCGCTAAGCAGAAGATCATCCCCATGGATTAATGCCTCAGGCTAGACACATGCACAATCGCCTGTCAAAAGTAGAAGTCTACAAGCAGCTTCATACGGATATCCAAGAGTTAGTAGAAGATGTTAGGAATTACCTCCTAGCAGCTAGGAGTCGGCAAAAGAGTCCTTCAAATAAGCATAGATCAGCAAGAGAATTTCAAATAGAAGATAAGATCTGGCTAGAAATTAAAGTGAAGCAAGCCAAGCTACGAATTGGGAAGTGTAAGAGAGAGGATAGAAAACTAGTCCTATCAATTGGATTTTTCGGCCGCTTTAAGATACACAATGTATTCCATGTAACTCTCCCAAAGAAGCAACTCCATATGAGATATTAGCATTTCCAACTTTGTTAGAGATGATTAAGGAGTAGATTGAAATCACTCCAAAGGTACTTCTTGAGGATGCTACATAGGTGTTAGAGTCCGGCCTAAAGAAGGAATACTTATGGAGCAATGCAAGGGTCGGCTCGTGGGTGTAAGCACAGAGTTGGGGGCAATTACAAGACGGAAGCACCCCAAAGAAGACCGATCTAAGAATAATATTTTACTAGTTATGGTGCCCAGCGTTGCTGGGCTAACATTGGGTACCTGTAAATGATTAAGCCGCAATATAACTTGTATTTATTGGGGGTTACAAAGATCTCTTTGGGGCAGTTCTCCTTTCTTCTCACTTGCTTTGTAACATTACCATTCTTTTAATATATTGATGACACAGTTCTTCAAAAAAAAAAACAAGGTACTGCGCACGAAGGGTTGCCCTCTAGTGGCCCTAAGAATTATGCATATTCTTTGTTTTGTGGTTTCGGGCTGATTGAGGTGGGCGGTTGTTGCGGATTGGTTGTTAATGGTTGTTTTTTGTTGCCCAAAGGGGTAAATTCTTGTTTGATGGTTGGTTGGGAATATTATTTGGCATGTCATATTGAAGAATATCTTTTAGATTCTTGCATCATTTAGAGCACATAATATTTTTGAACTTTTATTTTTCTTTTTTGCTGTTTTTTCTTTTAATGTATTCTTTGCTTGTGAGATATATAGTTTTTTTCTACATGTTTGCCAAATGTTAACCATTTTCAGATGTTTAGAATTCAGACATCAACCATTTTCATATGTTTAGAATTTAGACAGCTGAAATAAGGGAACAACCACCTTTTTGGTCCCCCTTTCTCCTTATAGATTATTTTCATTTGTTGATGTTAAATGGGAAGCATCACTTACGCTATTTAAAGTGGTTGTTTTGTTTGTTGTATCTCTCCCCTTTTTGACTAAATTCTAGCCCTTATTTTATATTTAGGCAGCACCATCTGACGTTGAGTCCACTCAGAAGATAAATCCCTTTGTGTAGAAGACCTCACGTGAAGAGGTAGCTTGTTGTTAGATGTGAAAAGAGGGGTAACAGCGTACCGAGAGGGTCCATGTTTTTTTGGATGTGGCACCTGTTTCAATACTTCTAGGAGAGAGGGTTTCACAATTGTAACCTCTTCCCAAGTTCACACTTATTGTTAATGTGCCATTTATTGCCATGAGTTTCCATATTCCACAGTTCTAGATTAAGCTCTTTGGCTTTTCAATTGACTGGCGCCATTTTCAAACTGGGAAGCATTTTGATTAGCCTTAGTGGAAATTTAAAGCCATACTTTCTACTCTTTATTGTTATTCCCTTAGGTATGCCCATGTTGGCTGAGATGGCGACACGGATTCTAGGATCTTGGCAATAGAATGTGGAACCTTAGCAATAGTGCCCAAAGTTGAGATGGTTTTGGAAATTCTGGCACTAACATGTTTGTTGGCATGTGTTCAATCTCAAACCAATAAGATAATTTGATGGCTGACATTGGTTAGAAGAGAAGCAACCAAGGGTAGAACTGATATATGATGAAGTCCTCTACAAACGAATCCACTGTCAAACATGGTCAGGAAGAAATTGCCCCCTAATGCATTTAAAAGATTGATGTTCAGGCAATTTAGCTTCTCTAGATGTGTTAATAGCCATATGTCTAGCCTGCGAAAATCTAAGAAGTCCTTGTGAGGAAGCCTACAACTAAGCGTGACACCAGACCAATTAAGGAAAAGCTTAAGAGAAACTTAAAAACTTAGGACCAAGAACTGGTCATATGGTACACAATCACAAAAATGGTATTCATTCAAAACACTTCGCCTACTCCTTGCACTATTTGAATTGTGTGCCAGTGCCAATGGCCACTCGACCTTTAGGTAACGTACGTAAGCCAACTCTCATCTAACAGATAAGACGAGACGCAGGGCAAGGATATATTGCTGCATTATGTAAATGATTATGAAATTGATATAGACCAGCAATTGGCAGGTAATAAAGAACATATATTGCTGCATTGTGTATACAATTATGGAATTGATATCACTTCCCATTTTATCTTCGTGCATTTGGCTTCAATTAAAACAAAGATAAGTAGCAGGTTGAAGGGAATCAGAACTCTTGTATTTTCAAAGATAACCAATTTATTGTATAGTTCACCTTTCATACATTTGTTTTGTAAAATGATAGATTCTTATCGTGGTATACATTTCGCTTGCAAAAAAAGGAATTTCTATATTTAAGAAAGGCGCCATTAAGAATTTCTATGTAGAAGAAGATTTGCTCGGCATCATCAAGAAAGATGTCATTCAAATCTAGGTTAAATTGCACACTGCACAACGGGGCAGTTTAGCCTTCTCATATCAACTGAAAATTGAGATAGAACCAACAGCCATCTTTGCCGAAAGGCTTTATGGCATAGCAATGTGGGAGGTTAAGCCTCAGATAATGCTTGATTTTTAATATGTCCCGTGCCCTATGAAATCTTGCCTCTTCTAAGATGCCATGTCTCTATGAACCGCCTCAAACTCTTGCTTCCAAGACAAGCACTCTGCCAGCAGGCCACCGACCCTCCATATACTTTCCAACGAAAGTGCCTGCTCCTAAGTTATTGCTCTCGTGGTTCATAAATTTTCTATGGACTTATAGAATATCTTTTACAAAAGGTGTGACATCTCTTTGATTTGCCACAGATGCTCATAGTCTTAGCTCACGGGCTTCAAGTCACTTTGTTTATGAAATACGTAATTTCCTCACTTTACGAGAAAAAAGTCGATGCTTAGCAAGGTAGCTGAAATTTTATGACGACATTCCAGATTGAGCATTAACATTTTTCAGCAAAGATGCAATTGTTGCCCTCAAGACTTGACCTATACTAGGCAGATCTTTATGCATGTTAAATCATATCCTAACACAAAAGATGTTGACCATAATGATGTAGCATTGTACAATAAATATGCTTACTTCTTGACATACGCTGGACGCAAAACTAAATAGCGGAGGAAGAGCAGACCTTTTCAAGTATTGTATCCAAAAGTGTCACTCCAATTGGTCGGAAACTCTCCATGGTACCGGTTGCAACCTAGAGTAGAAATTTCTTAATAAAAGAATGCAGATGCATGTTCCCAATAAAAATTCAGCTAATGTACCTGATATGCTAAAGTAATGAGGTCAGCCAAATGAAGCACAAGCCAATCAGAGACATTTTGTTGTTCTTTTGCACCAGCAAGGTCAAAATGCGCGGTGATCCGTGCCTACAACAGCTTGGTATTCGACTCAAGCATTTGAACATGTGATCACGCACATCTTCTCAGGATTTGAATCAAAACTAGGTTCATTTCAGTTTGATGTATTTAATGCAACAATGCAGGCTAAAACTTAACATACAACTAAGTAAGAAGACGAAAAAGTTTTAGCATGCATGTATGGCAAGTGAGATAGATCACGATGATATTTTGCATGTGATATTTCTTCATTCGCCACTTTTGGTCCCTCGTAAATGTAAAGAAATAGGAAATAGAGATGAGTACACACTCGCTGCAAATACACGGTCCCAGATCCGGGATCTTGGTATGCCAAGTGAACTGTCTTTTCATCTTTGATCATCATGCCCTCATCTTCACCAAGTTTGTCGATTCAAAGATCGAATTAATTTTGTTCTCAGCTTTAGAATATGCTAGCACCTGCAAGAAATTTTTAACTGAAAATGTTAATAAAGATAGCACACTCTTCATAGTTGACATCATCTATTATTTATAATTAACTGATGATACTAATGTTTTCTGATCCAATGCACCGGAATAGAAGAAAGAAAGAATAAGATTCGATAAATGCAGCACCCTTTGTCGGAGATTATTAGACTCCAAAAAGATGAGAGTAGATTCCAGGTTCTTTATAAGAAAACAATTGTACCACATCATGGCAAAGACGAAGCCAACGGGAGGGCAATACAGGACATGCTGCTTCCAACAATCTGTCGAGAGTCAAACAGATCGTAGAGTCATCATTATTCAAATTTCAAAGCTACATAGATTATAGATATTCAAACATAGTACAAGGCATACCTCACATCAGTTTCTGAGTCCCACATTGCAAATAGGTCTTTCTCTATGTTTTCATTTATCATGGCAGCCTGCAGTACAAGGCATATAATAATGAAGAATAAACCTGCTTAAACAAGTCTGATACTCTCAACATCACAGGTCCAATAGTTGGTGCATCTACAGCTGATGCAGCGCTTACTTTTCTCGTGTTTATATCAAGCAACAAATATGCAAAAATCAGCATCTAAAATTATTTGGTTCATAGTTACCGGGTCTCTTTTAGAAGGATGGCGCAGTTGTTGACACTACAGCCTGGCGTAATGAAGGCTGTAGAAACAAGAGTTTGTTAACTTGTTAGCAAACATTTAACATTTTGGTTTGAAGACAGCTGACCTGCTTAGAAGACAGCGTCGGCCAAAGGGTTTCTAAATGCAGATGTACTGAAACTGCTTGAGGAGCAAAGAGGACAAGCTGCTGCATAAATAGTACGCACCTAATCCAGAACAGAATGAAATTAAATGAAATGAAATGATTTATTCATGTTTCCTTGACACCTAGAATCGTGAATGAAATTCTCTTATATAACCATTTAGAATAGAATAGAATACATTTATGTCCCTTGTGCCGTAAGGCCTCTGGACTTGTGTAGCATGGGCGAGCTCCCTAAAAAGGGTGCTACTAGCACATCACGCTGTTGTAATGTAGCCTTTTCTGAAGGCTGATTTTTTTTCTTTTAATACCGGCATCCCGCTTTTACCTCGGCTTCTTGGCCGTGCAGTGATGCGTCGTTATCAATCAGCTTTTAGCTGAGCAATTTGTGTGGGGCTATATGACTCGTTTTGTATGGATCATATTACAAGCCCTCTTTCACTGTGTACTTCTCTGTGTCTTGTCGTCATTCTGTGGATCGTGTCTGCTAGATCCCGTAATGATTCTGTTGTCTTCATCAGCTTGTGGACTGGTTTTCCCCACCTTATATTTCTATATCTGTCCCTGATGTCTCCGTATGTCGGGCAGTCACTAATCATATGATTCTCATCCTCTATTCTCCCCCCGTCACAGATTCTGCATATCCTGTCATCCTTATCTACCCCTCTCCACCTGTCTTTTTCGATTCTTAGATCATGGCTTCCCATCCTAAATCTGGCCAGCGTGTCCCTTCTGTTTTTCCCCAGTATGTTATCTCGGTATATCTGGTGTCCTATTTGTTGGTCTGGATTAAATACTTGTATGAGCCATTCTGTCTTGGGTCCTGTATGCTTTTGCAGCCATGCTCTTGTCGCTATGTCTGCCCACTCCTCATTCCACTGCCCCTCTTAGGTCACTCAGGTTTAATCCCATATGTCTGGTCCATGTTGCCACCTCTTTAAACCATTTGTGGTTTCGAGGATATGTGATTTTGCTGATTCTGTGATTGCAATGCTGGACAGTTTACCTTGTATGTCTCCCGCGTGATCTCTGAGCAGGTACCTTATGGTTCTCTCCCATGCTCTCACTTCCATTGGTTTCTGCCCTGTTTCGAGGACCATGTCAGTGGTGTATTTGTCCTTACCCTGAATTCCTGTCTGTGCCATTGCCTAAGAATTCCTTCCTACTTTTCCCAGTTTCTTTCTGTTAAACCTAGCCCCCATGCTTCTGCTCCGTACAACTGAGTGGTGGCTATTGCTGCGCTGAATAGGTAACATTTGATATCCCAATCCGTTATTCTGCTTCTGTTACAAAAGTTTTTCATGTTAAAGTAACTTCCTATAGCCGATTGGAATCTAGCGTTAGCTTCTTTGGCCCATTTCCCTGTGCCGTGCACATCATAACCTAGATATCTGTATTCTGTTGGTTCCTCTATCTCTTTATCTTTATATCTGAAGGGTTTATGCCTGTTCTTGTGCCCAAAGATGACTATTTTAGTTTTTGCTAGATTCACTGTCAGCCATGTATCCTCACAGAATTGTTCTAGAATTTTGAGCAGTCTGTTCATTCCTTTATTCTTTGTTGCCATCATACTAAGGTCATCCGCATATAGCATTATCGGTACCTTCGTGTCTCCTAGAGTGGGGGCATACTCGTCTCCATGCTGCTCTGCTATGTACCCCTGTAGTGCGTCTATGTATATTCCAAACAGAGTTGGGGATAACGGGCAGCCCTGCTTTACACCGGTGTCACAGATTATCGGCTGTCTTTCCTGTTCCATCTTAGCATACACCCTGTGGTATAGTCTTGCTATCGATCCTACCATGTTTCTCGGGGCTTGCATGTCCATCAATCTCTTTAGCAACTTCTCTCTCGGGACTGTATCAAACGCTTTTCTGAAGTCTACAAAGCAGCATATTATTTTCCTTCCCTGCACTTTGTTCTGCTCTATTAATATCCGAAGGGTCACGAGGTGATCTGTGGTTGAGTGCTCGGCTGAACCCCTCGCTTGCCCTCGTGTCTCATATTTCCTTCTTCGCCCATTTCTTTAGTTTGTTATCCAATACCTTTCCAAACCATTTTCGAAAAATCGAAGCTTTCCATTATCGTCCTGTAGTTCCCTGGATCTTTTCTATTTTCTGCCTTATGTAAAGGTATGACTCTATTGTATGTCCATCTGTCTGGAAGTCCTGTATTTATGATGCCATTAAAAATGTCTGTAACCTGTCTGCCTATTTCTGTTTCGGCACACTTCAGCAGTTCCACAGTTAGTCCATATAGATCCGGTGCTTTATGATTGGCCATCCTGTTAAGGGCTAGCATTACTTCTAACATGTTGAAGCATGGTTTGTCCTGATCATGCTGTATTGGTATCGGTACTGGAGGTGCCCCCGTCTTGTATAATTTGTCCAAGTAACTCTCCCATCCCTCTGTTCCAATGTCATCTTGTTCGTTCTTTGTTTTCATATTGCTACCCCCTCCTTTGTTTTTGAGTCCTCTCCAAAATCTTCTGGGCTGTTTTTTCAGCATTTTCCCCAAGTACCATTGGTCCGGTTAACAGTTATTGTATCTCTTCTTCTTCAGTAATCTTATGTATGCTGCCCTTTCTTCCCGGTATGTCTCCTTTCCCCTGTGTTTTCTTACCTTCCTCTTGTATTCTCTACACTCTACAAGGTGAAAAAAGCATAATATGTCAAGGCATGGCATGTACCCATATGATTTGTGATGCTTCAACGCTACATTATACCTGCTGGATCTTTTGGCACAAGCATTAAAACAGTACAAGACTTGTTGCAGATTTAATCAATGATGATGCCATTGTGATGATTTGTTGCAGATTCTTACAAATCTAAGGCGAGGGAGGGACTTCTATGATAAAATTCGGCCCAGGTCATCCTCGTCCTACCTCAATGAATTAATTTACCTCCTAAACAGGAACCCATAATTCCATATTTACACATGATGTTACTTCCATGCACTATATATCCAGAAAATAACGCAGCGTGAGGGAGAAAGCAAACCATGGTGCATTTCCAAATTGAGCTCCTGTTGCCCCCAAAGGGCAACATACATACTAATCATTGGTTTATGTTTGAAGATTAGGTCAAAGTTTGGAAGACCTTGATAGGGGACATTGATGTTGAAGTCAAATTTGGGAAAAGAGAACTTATTTTGAAGTCAAACTATGCACTAGAAAACTCTGGGTTGACTAAAGATTGGAAGGCATTTTTTGAAGATTGGAAGTTCAAAGTTTGGAAGACCCCATGGTATTTGATCCCATTCCCTAGCCATTCTCACTCATTTTTATTCTTGCCCCTTGAAATTTTCTAGCCTTATTTTTCCCTATATCTATACTCCCTTTTGTTCACTCTTGCATACCCTATCATATCTTGCCTAATTTTTCTTTCCCAATACATCTTTTTTACTATATTTGCCAAGGTGATCATCCTAAATATTTCTTTATCCACATTCTCCTTTCATTTCATTACCATTAAGATATTTCTCTATCATTACCCATGCACATCCTTTTGAGTTCCCACCATTCTATTCTTTCTTACTCCATACTCTCTTACTCTCTTGGATCCCAGTTGTATTCTTCTTCTTACCCCATGTGACCATTGCTTAAGGTATTTGTGCCACTCATTATAGCCCCAAATGGACTTCAAACTTGAAAAATCACATGGCTATAGTTCCTCATGGTCCAAATTGCTAGATTTCCATATTATAATTGAATTATCCCTAAAAGACCTTGTCCGAAATTTCTAAAATGCCAAAATACGGGCATATTCGGGCATATACTCCTCAAAATACGCAAACCGTATCGTGAGTTTTGCCAAAAAATACGGTCTTCAACCCTAGGATTTGAAAATCTGCTTATATCCCGCCGGAATTGGATCCTACCGCTCTGTAACCTATCTATTCTTGGATTCCCGCTCATTATCTACCCAACAAGCCTAAATTTAAGACCTAATATTCTGGAACCGTTAATGCTAAGAATAAATACATGGGAAACATCTACAGAAGTTTCGAAGGCCCAGAAGTATTGAAGCGTCCATTACCATTGCAGTGCATGATTTCTTGATGATCTCCAAGCTATCTGAGCATTCCTTAGCCATTGGCAATGATTCATGGCTAATATTCTTCCATAAATTATTTTCTCAAGATTTTTAACTGAGTTTATTGCTTGAATAGCATGAACACAGTATTATTATGATTATTTGATTGATACATCAATGAAAATCCCCTGTCAAGTTTGAAAATTTGATCTTTCATTATTTCTGCAACTTTTTGCCACCAAAACATTGTTACAGAAGCATTTTTCGTGATTCAAACTACTATATTATCTTTTGCACATGCTTTTAGGCTCTATTCAGACCTGTGACAATTGAAATCATGCAAAAATACCTTATAGAACTCAAGATACAAAAATTTGCTTGCTGTTTTTCTGTGACAGTTCACTGACAGAATTTTTGATCGACTTTGAATCCTTTTTTCTCCCTCATACCAGTTCCAAATCAAGCCAAGTTTTTTTCCACATGTACCTACAACTGTTTTCTCATAGTCATTTCAAGAATCATACAAAAAGGATCAGTAAATCTCGAGATATCATCATTTGAGTGTGCAGACCTCATTTTATCTCAGGGAAGTGCACTGGCCAGATTTTCTGTCAACTTTGAACCCGATTTTCTCAGCCATTCCAGATCCAAATTGAGCCAAGTTTTTTCCCACATATCACCACAACTTTTCTCTGATTGTTCCTCTAAAAATCATTGGAAAAGGATTATTGCTTCTCGAGATATTCATGTCTGCGTTCAATTGCCTCATTTTCCTTCAGGGATCTTAAAGTATTTGATATTTTCTTGCAAATCTGGCACCAAGATTGGTTGCCCTAAGCAACTTGGAGGTTCTAACCACAGAGGTTGATCCAAGTCCCAGGTTTTGGGTCAACATTATGGAGGTTCTACCGAGATCTCTCCCCTAGTAGAGATTACTCGAATGGCTTCTCACAATCAAGGTTTATCTTTTTCGATTGGAGTATATATACCTATTCCTTTACCAACCTTTGATGGCTCAAAAGATCCAGAGAATTTTTGGTACAATTTGAAAAATACTATGATGAGTATGGTTATAAAAAGGGGAAAAAATGTGTAGTCTTTGGAAGATGTATGGAAAGTGAAGCTGAAGGATGGTTCTTGTTTGAGCAGAATTATGGTTGTGGAACTAACGAAAGTGGTCAGTTTTGATCCATAATTTTGTCCAAAGATTTAGTTAATTATACAGATGAGATGTTGATTGAGCAACTATATACTTTGAGAATAGAAGAGAAGGAAAGTGTACCCCATTATGTGGAGAGAGTGTGCTTATATATTCTTAGGTGCAAGAAGAGAAACTTGGAGCTACCAGCCAGCAGCCACCTAATCCATTTTTTTGTGCAAGGTCTCAAGCCATGTTTTCCAGTTTACAAGAAGATACGTAAGCTCCAAGCAAAAGGTACTTTTGATTCCATTTATGAAGCTTTTGAGAAGTCTGTTGAAGTATATTATCTCCTAAAGTATTTGGATGAGAGGTGTAGCATTCCAAAATATTTTCTTGATCATGCCAAATCCGAAAATAAAGTTCCAGCAGTAAGTTTGAATTTTGAGAAGGTAAATTTGCATACTTCTACTATGCTTGAGGAATGTTGCCATGATCTTGCATGTGAAAATGAGAAATTACAGCAGTTAGAGCATGTTAACTATCATAATAGTCCAAAACTTGAATGCTTTGATGTTGGTTCACACGAAATCAGCCATGACAGTCCAAGATTTGAATGTTTTGGTTATGTAACATATGAGGCCAGCCATGAAACCTTGGAGTATGTACCTTTATCAGCAAGCTTGAAGTCCAATGAGGTAAATATAATCACATCCCACATGATTGAAGAGTGTGAGCAAGTTCTTTTATATGGAATTGATGAGTTGGAGCATTGTCATGAGAAAGAGAGTGATAGATGCATGATCAGCCCTGAGTTTGAGAGTTTTCATACATGTGAAGCATTTTTAGAAGATGGTGAACCATTATTATGTGAATTAGAAGTGGAAAGCATTGATACTTTAGCATTTGAGCACTCTAAAGATATGTTACATGCTCTTGAATTTAGTGACAGTCATGACAGCAGCCCTCTTTATGAGAATTTCAGATTTGAGACATGTATACCAGCTGAAAATACAGGTGAGCATGATCTTTACATGCCTCAAAAGGAGAAATTTGTTTTCTTTGATGATTTGGCACCACATTGTGAGCTAGAATTGCTAATTTTTGATGATTTGATGAATGAAGTGTGCATAGAATGGTTCAGACCTGAGTTTCAGCGTTGTGACAGTCCAAAGAAGTCTAAGAATCAAAGAAAACTACTTCCTTGCATGTTTGAGCATGGAAGTGTAAAAGAGTTGAGTAAATTTGAGCATGACTATGTGATAGAAGATGGGATATTGGACATGAGCAGCACTTTATCTCAGTATAATGCAGCAGCCAAAGATGTTCCTACAGGTTTGTTTGCACCATTTGGGATTAATAAGTTAGCTGGGATATGTCAGTTTAGCAAGTTCTATTACATTACATCAGATTTGCCACATTGGTATGCTAGTGCAGTCATATTTGAGCAGCTTGTTGGATTGTGGCTTGTTCTTTGGTCACACTTTTTGCTGTTATTACATGCTTTGAGCATTCTCCTATTTGGAAGATGCTTACTTGATAGAATTGGAGTTGGTTGAAGCATGCATCCATCCAAAAATGTAGTCCAAGGCAAGGCATTGCTCCTTGACATTACATTAGCATGTTCATGGCTGAGGGGACCAGCCATTTTCTTGTTTTGGCGAGATGTTGCCCCCAAAGGGCAACATACATACTAATCATTGGTTTATGTTTGAAGATTAGGTCAAAGTTTGGAAGACCTTGATAGGGGACATTGATGTTGAAGTCAAATTTGGGAAAAGAGAACTTATTTTGAAGTCAAACTATGCACTAGAAAACTCTGGGTTGACTAAAGATTGGAAGGCATTTTTTGAAGATTGGAAGTTCAAAGTTTGGAAGACCCCATGGTATTTGATCCCATTCCCTAGCCATTCTCACTCATTTTTATTCTTGCCCCTTGAAATTTTCTAGCCTTATTTTTCCCTATATCTATACTCCCTTTTGTTCACTCTTGCATACCCTATCATATCTTGCCTAATTTTTCTTTCCCAATACATCTTTTTTACTATATTTGCCAAGGTGATCATCCTAAATATTTCTTTATCCACATTCTCCTTTCATTTCATTACCATTAAGATATTTCTCTATCATTACCCATGCACATCCTTTTGAGTTCCCACCATTCTATTCTTTCTTACTCCATACTCTCTTACTCTCTTGGATCCCAGTTGTATTCTTCTTCTTACCCCATGTGACCATTGCTTAAGGTATTTGTGCCACTCATTATAGCCCCAAATGGACTTCAAACTTGAAAAATCACATGGCTATAGTTCCTCATGGTCCAAATTGCTAGATTTCCATATTATAATTGAATTATCCCTAAAAGACCTTGTCCGAAATTTCTAAAATGCCAAAATACGGGCATATTCGGGCATATACTCCTCAAAATACGCAAACCGTATCGTGAGTTTTGCCAAAAAATACGGTCTTCAACCCTAGGATTTGAAAATCTGCTTATATCCCTACCGAATTGGATCCTACCGCTCAGAACCTATCTATTCTTGGATTCCCGCTCATTATCTACCCAACAAGCCTAAATTTAAGACCTAATATTCTGGAACCGTTAATGCTAAGAATAAATACATGGGAAACATCTACAGAAGTTTCGAAGGCCCAGAAGTATTGAAGCGGCCCATTACCATTGCAAAGGCATGATTTCTTGATGATCTCCAAGCTATCTCGAGCATTCCTTAGCCATTGGCAATGATTCATGGCTAATATTCTTCCATAAATTATTTTCTCAAGATTTTTAACTGAGTTTATTGCTTGAATAGCATGAACACAGTATTATTATGATTATTTGATTGATACATCAATGAAAATCCCCTGTCAAGTTTGAAAATTTGATCTTTCATTATTTCTGCAACTTTTTGCCACCAAAACATTGTTACAGAAACATTTTTCGTGATTCAAACTACTATTTTATCTTTTGCACATGCTTTTAGGCTCTATTCAGACCTGTGACAATTGAAATCATGCAAAAATACCTTATAGAACTCAAGATACAAAAATTTGCTTGCTGTTTTTCTGTGACAGTTCACTGACAGAATTTTTGATCGACTTTGAATCCTTTTTTCTCCCTCATACCAGTTCCAAATCAAGCCAAGTTTTTTTCCACATGTACCTACAACTGTTTTCTCATAGTCATTTCAAGAATCATACAAAAAGGATCAGTAAATCTCGAGATATCATCATTTGAGTGTGCAGACCTCATTTTATCTCAGGGAAGTGCACTGGCCAGATTTTCTGTCAACTTTGAACCCGATTTTCTCAGCCATTCCAGATCCAAATTGAGCCAAGTTTTTTCCCACATATCACCACAACTTTTTTCTGATTTCTCCTCCAAAAATCATTTGAAAAGGATCAGTACATCTCGAGATATTCATGTCTGAGTGCAACTGCCTCATTTTTCTTCAGGGATCCTAAAGTAATTGATCTTTTCTTGCAAATTTTGCACCAAGATTGGTTGCCTTAAGCAACCTGGAGGTCCTAACCATGTAGGCTCCACTGAGGTTGGTCCAGGTGCCAGGTTTTGGATCAACAGCTCCATCCAAAGGCAGATAACTTCTCCATCCATTGCAAATTTTTTAGAGACCAAAAGCACATCAAAGCATATTTACAAGTGGTTCAGTGCAACCAATTTGTAAATAGGAACTTGCAACACATATTCTGAGGCCTTGAATTGGATCCAGTGTGATGGCGAGACCTGCTAACACGAAAACATAAGCATTTTCTCACAAATAAAATTTAGAGTCTCGTTTGTTATGAAAGTAGCAGAAACGGCAGCATACGACCAAAAAAGGCTCTAAAACAGGCAACCCGAAAAGATTTGCACCATGGTGGTGCCGGTTAGCCCGGTTTGCACAGCTGCCGCCAGCGACAAAGACGACCGCCAATTTACAGTTAATAGCAAGTTTTTAGCAGTTTCTAGCATATTCTAAGCATATTCGAGCATATACTTAGAATATGCCAAAAACCCACATAAACAAGGGTTTGCCCCCCTAGGGGCAACCCAAAAACATGATAGGTCATAGTTGTTTAACATGGTTTTGATATTCTATTACTTTTCTTGTACTTGGATTTGGTTTCGAATCAAAATGTCATATGCTCTTGAACTTGAAGACTTGTTTAAATATATGCTTCGCATTGGGTTGCCGTATTTTTGTTGTAATAGTTTAGGGATTTTGCATGAATGTAACAGTTACTAAACTTCCAAGGTACACAAATATACATTCATTCTTATAAAGAAACACTGAAAGCATCACCATTTCCAAAGTTAGGAGTAACATGTCATGGCCAAGGGAGTGTTGTATAGCAACTTAATTGTTGGCAAGGGTTAGATTATCATCTAACATGAAACCAAAACATTGTACAATTAATACATTCTTAGGATGGGTCCTAGATCAACACATATCACCTATCTCAACATCATCAATATCAATGTGAAAGGAAATAAAACATGTCAATTTGAGGGTCAGACTAATGGAATAAATGAAACGTGATAACTATGAACTCAATGGGGTAAAACAAACAAAGAATCTAATGGGACAAAAGAATGTAAACCCATAAGTATCAAAGGAAAGAATGAAACAAG
The DNA here is from genome assembly GCA_021234155.1 of Isoetes taiwanensis. NCBI lineage: Eukaryota > Viridiplantae > Streptophyta > Lycopodiopsida > Isoetales > Isoetaceae > Isoetes > Isoetes taiwanensis. The sequence goes on along the minus strand of JAJEKV010000011.1, from coordinate 1,238,174 downwards.
TTGAGATCACTTTATTAGAGAAAGGAGTAAATGAATAATAAGATGAGTGGGCGAACAGGAAAAATGGGTAAGGACATGTGAAGATGCTCGGTCACAATGGCCAACACCTAACAAAAGCTTTCAAATCAAAGGATCAAGTGTACCTCGTCTTTGGGCAATATGAAGTAGCTGGAGTACTTATGATTAGAGAAACAAAGGGCATACAAAGAAAAAATATAGCAGGATGAAACTAGTGGAATTTGTAGAGCAAAAGGACTAAACCAATAAAAGGGACTATGAGAACAAATGGAAAGACAATTTTAAAAGGAATGGGAGAAATGGAACAAATAAGAATAACAAAGACGGGTGGAAATGGAAGTAAACAAGATAAATGAATCTACATAACATCGAGCCGTGGAAGAGAAATGGAGTTGGGCCATGCTAGGATGCAAACCGAACCAATAGGCGTCTTGGAGCAAAGTCTAGAGGGAGTGGAAAAGGAGAACACTAGGCGGACAAATGGAATAAATGCGACTCATAAAGTATAATTATAATGAAACAGATGAAACTTCTATCATGAATATCTAGCAATGTGTAAGACCATAATACATAAAATATTAGGATCACAAAGATCATGCGACAACAAATCCATATTGGAAGAACGAAAAGTAATGAACGAAATGACTACCTATTTGCACGAGATAGAACATTTGTTACTCCCTAGCCGAAAGCAAATTAGAGCCCCACAAAATTCAAGAAACAAGTACAATCAATTGAAACTAAAAAAGAACACCTAAATGTGAAGATGCCAAGCGAAGTAAATAGAGTCAATACAACAAATGGAGAATTAACAAAAGGATGAAATGGAACAACAGGGTCGGTAAAGACAAGACCACCTTAACACAAAATGAATATTAAAGTGGCAAATAAGACTACCCGACTGGAACCCAAACTAGCAAGCAGAATCAATAGTAAACACTAATAGCAAGGTAATACCTTGAGTCGAAATATTGCAAAAAATAAAGCAAAGGCACTAAGGGGATCAAATAAAACGTAAACAGAATTAAAGATGCAATGAAAGAAGTTTCAATCATACAAAACGGATAAACAAGTGACAACTAGAACAAATGACTATGGAGTTAATGGAAGAAAATAGAACAAAAAGAACAAATGGGACTAAAGAGACTCGCAAATAATATAAATAACAAGAATGAAGCAAGAGGAACGAAGATTAAATGAAAAGGAGGAGAATGGATCCAACAAGATTAAAGGAGCAAGATGGACAATTAAGACTAATATTAACACTAGAGCCAGCTAGAGTATATGCCCTCATGGAATACCCACACAAATCAAACTATGAAACAGAAGTAACAATGATACCTCAATGGGGCTAATAAAGTTGAGGAAGACAAGACCACCTTAACACAAAGAAAAAGTGAATGAAACAGGTGCTAAAAACAACAGGATTACAAATAAAGGATACAAGGGAACCAACAAGTAAGAATAAAAGAGCAAAATAAGAGAAATGAAATTGAAGCAATTGCAGGAATACATCAAGTAAATAGCAGACAAAAGGATTAATGAGATAGATAGGATATATAGACAATATTGAGGTTAAAATTAGAAAGCAGAAGGAAACGGAACCAAAATAACAAAGGTAGTAGTACCTTGAACTGAAATGCTGCAAAAATGAAGCAAAAGGAACTAAGGGGTTTAAATACTAATAAGTAACCCTAGAACAAGGGATGCAACTAGAGCAAGTAGAACAATGAATGAAACGAATCAAAAGTGGGACCAACAAATCTATTTGTATGCCTGAATCTACATCTAATGCTAAAGAAAAGGAATGCCACAGAGACGTTCCAACAATAAAACCATTGAATTAATGACAACTAGAAACAATATTGAAATAGGGTCGACTTTTTGATATTCGCGCATTCTTAAGGTGCACGTGTCATCCCCAATAACCGGAATGTCGGTCGGGTACCCGATTCGGGTGACATTTCGAACCGCTCACCTTAACAATTTTTAGTTGATAATTTTTTTGGTTCATAGTTTTGGTTTTCAAAGATCAAAGCCGCTGAAGCCACTCATCTTCTGCAAGCAACATTCTTAAAGGCAAGCAGGAAGGAAACTTGCACTGTGGAAGTGGCGCAACAAACCGCTTTGAACTGGGTGCGCTAACACAATGACACCCCCTAAGTGGTCCAGAAGAAATATGCAAAAAAGGGGAAAGCCGGAATCATAGTTGCCATAGCATTCTTGTTATTCTGTCCGAAAAAATGGTATAACTATGACTCTGTAACCAAGAATGTCGCAAAAAACACACCTGGTTCTTGCAACAATCTGCTACTGGTGTCGGATCAAAGGTTTGAAGAGGAAAAATGGCCATATCAAAACCCCTTCACAGTTTAAGAAACACCTTCGTGAGGAACCAGATGCCTGAAGAGCTTGAAGATGGCGAAGGTAAACCAAGCTACATAAACTTATGATGCACGAGTGGCAGCCGGACTTCAGAGAACGCCATAGCCAAAAAGAAAACAAGAGGCGAAAAACGCAGAAGCAGAGCATGAAAGAACCTAAGCAGCCGCCTCCATCGCCAAAAAAAAAACATAGAACAAAAAATGCAGCAGAAACAGAGCAAGCACCAGCTGAAAGAACCTAAACGGCCGCTTCCATCGCCAGAGCAAAAAATGCCTTCCAAACGCTTCCGCCGAGCAAGCGCCTTCATCTTAGTAGCTTGGCTCGATGGCGCTCGCGGAGGTCTGCCCTGGCGCCTCGCCGGAATCATGGCGCATAGAGGAGCAAGCCAAGAAAAAAAAAAGGGCAAAAGGGGGAGAAAAAAAAAAGTCTCCCCTATTTCAATATTGTGGGGGAAGGGGAGTTGGTCCCACTTTCCAGGTGCCGGTGACCCGCTCCCGGCTACCGCCGGTCGCGGGACCCCACCGGACACCCGGAAAGTGGTTCCAACTACCCTTCCCCCATACAAAAGACTATGGAGTTAATGGCACGAATAGAACAAACATGACTAAATGGGCTAGCATAATGCAACAAAGTAAATAATGAAAGAAGTGGGAGAAGACCAAAGAGAATAATAGAATAGAATGGATCCCAAGATTAAAGGAGCAAGAGAGACTACTAGGATGACTCGATTAGGTAAAATAATAGTAGAGCCTAAAATGATTAAAGGCACTAGTAGAATACCTAGACAAATGGAACTATTGAAGCAACTGAACAATGATCCAAAAAGAGCAAATTGCCAAGGAAAGTTTTTAATCTAAGATGAAATGAGACAAATATGATGGTCTAAAAGGGGCAAAAACAAGAATAAAGGGAAACAAATAAAAGCAAAACGAAGCAACTTCAACTAATATATATAGTGCAATGGAACTACTCAAGAGAACAAAACAACATGGAACCAACAAAGCAAATGGGGCAAGTATACCCAAAGGATCTAAACATATAATGGCGAACAAAAACGGATGGCGGTGGTAAAACAAAAAGTATATTACATGCCTGGAGCAAGGACCTTGGAAAATCCAGGGACAAATAGGATAGGGGCAGCAATAAACTGTGGAGAGAGAGAGAACCAGAACCAGAACTAGAAGAACAAGCTGTGCATTATAACACATGGGACTAAAAGAATTAATGAAGAAAACAAAGTACAAATGGCTACAGGGAATGGATTAAAACGGAGCAAAATAGAACAAAAGGGGACAAATGGGATACACATTGAGATGATTAAAGCAATGAAAACTAGTAGAACAAATGCAACACATGGGATAACTAGAAAAGAAACAAAAAGGAGACTAACATGAATAATGGACCTAAGGGAGCCAACTAGATCAAAGGAACTCATAAATTAAAGAAATTAAATGAAATGTAGAAATAATAAACCAAATGGAGCAAAAGCAGAGCAAAATATAGACTTCAAATGGAACTAAGATCCAAGTGAAAAATAGAAGCGTAGATACCAACTTGATGCAAAACCAAAGCCAACTAGCCAACCTTTGATAACAACCCTAACCAAATGCATTTAACCGAAAAGAACTTAAACGGACATGTACACATGAAGACCCTCAATTTCATGTGAAAAATAAGCTAAAGAAATAAAACAATGCAACCGAATGTAATAAAAACAATATTATAATCCCAAGTATAGTATGCATCACAAATCTAGACACGGCAGATCGATAACGGTATCGATAGCTATGTACGTGAAACAAACATACACGAAAAAAGTATTGGAGATCAAGAAACGAACACGGATAAGTACTTTATGTAACATTAACTTCTCACCGAACGATTATCCAAAGCATTTGAAAATAGAATCTGAATGCAACCTTGTAGAAATAACAAGCAAGGATGATGATGACAATAACAATGCATGAACCTCAACCAAATGGTGTAGTCCAAAGGCTTAATACCTTTGCACAAATGAAAGCCAAAAAGCATTACGTCAATCCACGCTTAACCCAAAAGGAGGCTAAAGCATGTGACTCTTACTCCAAAAGTGTGAACCCTATAGAGTCTCTAAGTCAATAAAGGATAGGACTCACCAACGTTTAAATGATCAGGATATATTATGGAGAAGCATCTCTAGGTTGAAAGCACTTAAACGAAATATAAATGGTCATATCAATTATGTAGCACGAACTAACAAACATGAAAACTCAAACAAAGGGGATTTGTTATGTAAAACTAACATAGGGACTTGTGGCACATTGGTAAAGTGGCAACAAAGGGGAGCCCCTAGGAGAATAGCAATCAATCTGACTCAATGGCCATAATAGATGAAAACGATGGATAAAAAGGCAATGAATATTAGGAAAAGCAACAAAGGCATGCAAAAGAAATCCTAGAACAAAGTAGGTCTTGTGATGTACTAATGTGAGGGGCATACTTGGTCTGCCATTTGAGTGATGATTGCAAATATTTAAAATTGGCTAAGATGTGAACGTTGAGGCCTTTTAAGCCTGTAGCTTAAAAGGTGTTTGGTTAGACATATTATGTTACTTGAGAAATATCTGCTAATATTTCATTTATCTTATCCTAATGTATGCTTAGCAGTGCAATCAGAAACCAAATACACTTAAACTCTCATAATATGTGATTGGTAAACTAAGCATAAATAAATGGTGCATTTCCTGTTATCAAGATCGCTGCATGTAAGATGCAGGAAACTAAGCGTGATGGTGTGATACGCTTAAAAAGGCTTGTGGTCATTATTTGTAGATGCTATAAAGTGAGATTCAAAACGGGTAACGTAAAACAAAGAAAAAGCAAAGGTGTGGTTTAACGGTTCTTCTAAAGGTGGCAAATGATCCCTTTTGTCGCGGATTTGAATGAGCTCTTAGTGTCCAAAGTATGAACGAAAGTTTGAGGAGGAATGGCAATAGAACTGCGTTACATCGTTGGTCAGCATTCAAATTGCAGACTAATGGTGGACAGAGAGGAGACCATGATTGCAGTACGCTTGATTGGCAGAGGATACCATGATTGCAGCAAGCTTCAAAATTGGTTTGTCGGATTGCTACCTGAATCGCGGAACAGAACCGTAATGGCGCCCGGGCCACTCTAATTTGCAAAGACAGCTTATGGATTAAGACAACTCAACTTAGTGATTGAATAAGAAATAAAATGGAATACCAACGATCCGTATCATTTCTCAACAAATACACGCTGATGCACGTGGATACGCATGAATGCCACAAAATGAAAAAGAAAAAGAGAGAAAACGGACCGCTTTGTAGACTCGCTTATTTTGGAAATCCATAGTTAATCAAGTAAAGAAAGGATTTGATGTCGACCATAGCCAGAGCTTACATCCACAGTCGTGGAGATGAATCGACAGCAACAAAAGGCGGTTCATTGAGTCTCCAGAGTAATGGAGATGAATCGGCAGCAATAGGAGGGACATCCTTAGTTAGGAGCTCTCCACATCCGCAACTTGATGGATCCGGGTGTAGTGAATCTATCATTTGAATCCACCACAACCGATTATTTGAGCCCCAAGCTCCACGGTTAATGCCTAGCTGCCATAGAAGGCAAACCTCCTTCCCAAAGCAAAAGATCTCCCATTCCCGCGGGATATTCAAAGAGGTGAAATCTTAGCATAAATCTTAGCATCCAACTCGCCCAACTTATCATCCCTATGAGCAGCAAGCCTCTATTCCATTCCCTTTTTCCAAGCCGGGGCGCGTGTCTGGTTCTGACAACGCTCCTGTCCTTCCAGAGCATCCAAGATGCTATCTTCCAGCCCAGAACACTCACCCACTGGGCGCTTTCCTAATCCAGCAGTCGAGCCCTTGGTAGACGCAGCCTTGACGGCCGCAGTTTCTAGCAGCCTTAGCCTCTAGGCATGATGCAAACAAATAGAGAGACCAAAAGCAAACGAAAAACAAGGGTTGGGAAGCAAGGCTTAATCTCACTGTCAATGAGGAAGATGCAATCAAAATGGAGAGAACCAAAAGCAAAACCTTGAAAACAAGGTTTTGGGAAGCAAGGGCTTGCTCACACTGCCAAGGACGAAGATGCCTTCCTGCTGCAACTAAGAACAAATGCTGTTGCCAAGCAAATGGCCACAATAAAAACCCTTCTGTAGCTTTAACCTGATTGCAACTTGGTAAATGCTGCTGCCAAGCAAATGGCCACAATAAAAACTTTCTGTAGCTTTAACCTAATTGCAACCTGATGAGATCAAATGAAGCTGACAGATCGAGCAAATGACCACTGAAAAATCATTGCAGCTCCGCTCTGAAACGATTAACGCTGACCCCTGAAGACAATATCTGCAGAAATCTACTCCATTTGCAATTTGGGCAGAACAAAATGGAGCGGCCAAACTACGCAGGTACAATCTTGAAAGCAAATCGATGCTGACCCATGAAGAAAAACTCTGCAGAAAATATACCTCTTTGGACCTTTGTTGATTATCCAGCAATGGATAATCTGATCGAATCTGCAATTGGGAAGACGAAAATATGGGGTCGGAGAACGCCGCCATGTCCATCGATTAAAGATAACAGCAAAAAAGGATGTGGATATTGCCTTGCCATATACACAAATACAGCGCTGCCATACACATCAAAATAGAAGATGTTCAGACAGAGGAAAGGCAAGCAGCAAAGCTGTAAAAGCTTCTACAAACACAGTGGTAAAACCTCCATCCAAGCCACAAGCATTCAGGGATCAAAATTTCTGCCGTAACACAATCCAGAAATTTCACCAATACAAGATCAAAACCACTGCATCACACAAGAAGGCAAAGACTGTCATCTACAAAAACAAAAACTAAGTAGGAAGTAGGTAGATAGGATGGGACACTAGAAGGCAAGAGAAGATGGAGCAACCAAGGTAGGAGCTCAAGAGAATGCCGATAACCTATCATAGCATAATGAGGCTATAAATAGAGCCAACATGAATAGGCGTCCCCATCCAAAGAATGTTGGTTCTATTGCTATCGCAATAGAACCATGGCATTCATTAGCTCTTGATTAAAGGGGCCTTTTAATGGGCGTGTCCTATTTCTTTGCACCTAAGCAACCTTTAGCCATGAAGGTAGTCCATTCTTTGTTGATTAAGAAACCTATAGCAATAAAAAATAGTCTTTTTTCTTGATCAAATTCATTAGAAGATTTTATAATTAACCATTGTGATCCAATTTGCATAAGCTAAGAGATAACCCAGTATCTAAAGGTTCAACATTTCGAAGCATACGGCATTTAAGCTTTTTTCATAATAGCCACATAACATGGAGCTTCCAACAACGCATACACATAGCTAATCTTATTTTTTAATCTAAATATTTAGTAATTACAACACTTTCTATCCTACCCTCCTTTAAAAATCCTAAAAACCTAGCATGTGGATATCATATATAAAAGGCATGAAATGATACGTTCTACAAAGAAAAGTTTTTTTGGTGGCATATAGTGACATTACTTGCTTAGTAGGCAATTTCAGCTAGATACTGATCATCAAAGCCCCCCCCAGTACATTTTCATGCAATCACCCGTCAACCTGAGGCAAATGCCTTGAATGGAATTCCTCACAGAATAGGATGTCAAGATAATCTACAAAGGCAAGCTAGATGGTAGTGGACTCTCTTTCTATCGATACATTTTTGTAAGGAAAATTCATTGTAATGCGATCTCAACCTTATCTAACGAGTTCGACAAGAAGATTGAAGAAACACTAGCCGCAAGCAAGGAATACCGTGACGATGGGCTAGTATTTGCAAAGAGGCCAGGATTGATAAGTAAAGGGAAACTTATAAATAGTATAAAAAGATAGGAAAACTTTTATATTTTAAAGATAAGCTTTGCATGCGTATATCCTAAAATATAGCTACCACATGGGTTTCGTGGAAAACTTAGTTGAAAATAGGAAGTAATTAAATTTGGTCCGCATGAGGAAGGGCATCACCAACTACATTCGGCAATATCAGTTGTGCCAGATTTAAGATAGAACAACTTCAATCCCGAGCCCCGCTAGAGCCCCGCCGCTAAGGAAGATCATCCCATGGATTAATGCCTTGTGCTAGACACATGCACAATCGTCAAAAGTAGAAGTCTACAAGCGACTTCATACATATATCCAAGAGTTAGTAGAAGATGTTAGGAATTACCTCCTAGCAGCTAGGAGTCGGCAAAAGAGTCCTTCAAATAAGCATAGATCAGCAAGAGAATTCCAAATAGAAGATAAGATCCGCTAGAAATTAAAGTGAAGCAAGCCAAGCTACTTAATTGGGAAGTGTAACAAACTTGCTCCAAGGTGGGCGGTTCCTTTTGCAATAATTGAGAGGATAGAAAACTAGTCCTATCAATTGGATTTTTCTACCGCTTTAAGATACAACAATGTATTCCATGTAACTCTCCCAAAGAAGCAACCCTGAATTTCCAACCTTTGAAGATGACCAATCTTCAAAAGTAATGAGGGAGATGATTAAGGAGTAGATTGAAATCACTCCAAAGGTACTTCTTGAGGATGCTACATAGGTGATGGAGTCCGCCCAAAGAAGGAATACTTATGGAGAAATGCAAGGGTCGGCTCGTGGGGGTAAGCACGAGTTGGGGCAAATTCAAGACGGAAGCACCCCATCAGCACCGATCTAAGAATAATATTTTACTTAGTTATGGTGCCAACAAGGTTGGGCTAACATTGGGTATTGTGAAATGATTAAGCCGCAATATAACTTGTATTTATTGGGGGTTACAAAGATCTTTGATTTGAATAAACTGATATATACAACATGATAGGTCATAGTTGTTTTAACATGGTTTTGATATTCTATTACTTTTCTTGTACTTGGATTTGGTTTCGAATCAAAATGTCATATGCTCTTAAACTTGAAGACTGTTTAAATATATGCTTCGCATTGGGTTGCCGTATTTTTGTTGTAATAGTTTAGATTTTGCATGAATGTAACAATTACTAAGCTTCCAAGGTACACAAATATACATTCATTCTTATAAAGAAACACTTTGAAGCATCACCATTCCCAAAGTTAGGAATAACATGTCATGGCCAAGGGGTGTTGTATAGCAACTTAGGCTAATTGTTGGCAAGGGTTAGATTATCATCTAACATGAAACTAAAACATTGTACAATTAATACATTCATTAGCTCTTGATTAAAGGGCCTTTTAATGGGCGGTCCTATTTCTTTGCACCTAAGCAATCTTTTAGCCATGAAGGTAGTCTATTCTTTGTTGATTAAGAAACCTATAGCAATAAAAAGTAGTCTTTTTCTTGATCAAATTCGTTAGAAGATTTTATAATTAACCATTGTGATCCAATTTGCATAAGCTAATCAGATCTAAAGGTTCAACATTTCGAAGCATACGGCATTTAAAGCTACACCATGTAACTTTTTTTCATAATAGCCACATAACATGGACCTTCCAACAACGCATACACATAGCTAATCTTATATTTTAATCTAAATATTTAGTAATTACAACACTTTCTATCCTACCCTTTAAAAAATCCTAAAAACCTAGCATGTTGTGGATATCATATATAAAAGGCATGAAATGAAACGTTCTACAAAGAAAAGGTTTTTTGGTGGCCCTGCTCTACAAATAGAAATTTCTTTGGTGGCCTTGTTTGAGATATAAAACGCTTAAGATCATCACCATGCACTATAAGATGATTGATTCTCTCCATGTCAATAGGTTAAGCACTACTAACTTGTATATGTTATCGTAAAATCAACAAAGATTAAGTGCTATTAACTAGTAGTGAGACAAAGAATTATGAATCTAAGAAGGAAGCCAAAGAACTCAAATAATCTCCTATCTTTACGGCTTGATAGCCAAGGGTTTAAACACAATATCAGAAAGCCTACATGATGTTAATCTTGGCTAAACATTTTTTTATTGAGAGAAATTAACGCTTTGCTATCCACGCCCCTAAATGTGTAAAAAACTATTTGTTCCACCAACATGTCAAATAAAGGGGCATTTAGAATATCATCTGTGAGATAAAGCCATCCATTTATTCACTCTCATATTCATAAGCTAACTTTTCAGATCCCATTCCATCAAGAATCAATATTCTCATTTCTACCATAAAACTACTCAAGAACATATTCTTGCCCCCACGGGCATAAGATCCATAATTTGTTTTGTCAAAACGCTTGCCACAAGAAAACACCAACAACTGGAAGTCAAATTGAGGGGTATTCTACCAAATCGGGTTCAATTCCTATATCCGAAGTTCCTCTTAGTCATTATTAGCATTCCAAAATGTAGAACCCGTGGTTTCAATCCTCGTGGGGCTAAAAAAAAAGACATCAAACATATGAAAAAACCATTCGCCATATAACTTATCGAGAAGAGAATGGTCTCATTAGTTTGCAGACCGCTTATTACACATCCCGTGGTAAAAAACAATCGCTACAGCCTCCATCTAGTGTCATAAATAAGGCAATAGACCGGCCATCAAAGCAAGTCATAAATTAATGTCAAATTAAAACTAAGCATCGATAGATTGCCAATGAAAAATAAGCCATGTGCAAGTTTCTTTTTGTTTGATGAACCCATGGCAAGATGCCTCTAGCTTATAACTATACCATTTATTTCTTTCTAATGTACATAATGCTTATAAATCTCTTTCCTCCTAGCCGGTATCCGTGATTCTAAAGGAATGTTGTTTGGGGACTCGACAGAACGAACAATACAGTAAAATACTGCTGCGTAAAACAATGCATTGCGGATGAAAATCTTTGGATGAGAAATGGGAAAAAGTAGAGGATATGGGACCTCTGCATGCCATTATTTCCCCAGCTATTTCACCAAGAGTAGTAAAGAAAATACATTGGACGATATGAAAAAGTCGGCTTTCCAAATTAAAAACTCACAGAATGGGAATCGAAAGAAGTTTCTATGAGGCCTTAGCATCATACATCATAAGAGCTAAGCCTGATGCCTGACTCCAATAAACAACATTGGGAATTAGAGATGATTGACATGAAGCTTTTGTCTACATGGTTCTGCCCTTTCGGAATGCAGGTCCTGGCTTCTGAGGCAAAGAACATCCACGATGATTTTATTGAGCAAGAGAGCTATACCACAGATAAAAGCTTCAATCCAATCCGGATAAAAGTGCCATTCGGGTGTAAATTTGATAGTGGTACCCCAAAAGCACTGTCCGGACACTTGCTTTAAGTGCTTTAGGTGCTTATTCCTCGATCAAAATTTAGAGTAACGAATTATGAGGTTGTTATTCTAGAAATAGCAATCCTCTTCCGAGGAGGAAGGGATCGATGACATGGATTGATTCTTTGGGCCCAAGGTTGATTTCTTAGTTGATTCTACCGGATGGCGGGATTTCTTGGATGGCGGAAATTTGTATCAGTTCTTGCTATCATTCTTCAATTCGAATAAACTAGTTCATTTCAATTTGCAATTCTCGACAAATTAGAATTGCAATTCCTTGATCATATCAATTTCATGGCAAGTTCTCCTGAAAGCATTGATTCTGCTAAACGAAGAATTTTCTTGGAGCTAGAATCCGAAGAAAAACGAGAATCCAGAAGAGGATTAGAGAATTGGAGAAGGAGAACATTGCACCTTTAATCTGAGAAGAAAAAAAGAACATTTTTTAAGAGTCAAAGAACACAAATGTAAACTTTCAAAAGAGTTAGAGGGCTCTTTTTTCACATTGTAAGGAATTCAGCTGATGATGATTCAAAAGGAAGAGTAGCACAATCGCTTTTTAAAAAAAGATCAAACATTTACCACATGTTACCAGAAGTAGATCCCAAGGAATTTCATGTGATGAATATGATTTCCAATGTGAGAGAAACCATGCAGCAATAAAAATTTCAAAGAAGTCTTGATGTATTTTCAAGCAAGGAAGACCACCATCCAAATGGTGGCTTCCACAGCTTAAAGGGATTAATCGAGAGCAATTTCGGGTTTTCTTCAATTCCCAAGAAAATTGTAGCCCGTGTATTTAGAAGATTTAATATGTGCGAGTTTGATCCATGTCAATGCATGCAAGGAAGAAGAGATTTGATGCACTTTCCCCCTAAGAGATAAGGTTGTGAGAAGGTTTTTGGCATGAGAATACCCGAGTGACACATTTTTTTGAACCATTTATTTGTTATTCTCTATGCTTTTTTAGTTTCTATATTTCTTACATGGTTATAAAATCTAAATTTGTTTTTTTTTTGGTTCAGTTGCAACTATACCTTGCTTTTGAAAAGGAACATCCTGATATGAAGATATATCCCATCAGACTTTTGAAAGATTGAAACCAAGCTATATTAGGAGGCTTCAAGAAAGAGAAACATGTTGTTGCCAATACCATCCGTGATCTTGAGTTTGCCATGCAAGCCATAAATAACATGAGGACCTAAGTCGCGTAATTTGTGGGGTCCAACATGTATTGCTAAAGAACACATAATCAAATCAACTAGTGATTATTGGAGACAAATTTGTGCGCTAAGGATGAGAATGATGAATGGCGAAGTACGCATGTCTAATGCAGACATGTACAAAGTGTGGTTTGAAGAGGCAAGTGTGGTTTGCAGATGATACTATTGTCTCTGTGATAGATTTTGCAGAGAATTAAGGATTTAAAATTCAACAAGAAGCTCAATCCTGCCATTGACATACCGATCAGGTCTCCATTCTTGTACACATCACTTACAGAAGAATGAGAAAATCAGAGGCAGAAGCAAGACAAAAGAAGGAAGAAGATGACAAAGAGATTAAAAAGAAAAATGCTGCAAAAGAGAAAAAAAAAAAACTCATTGAAAGGAATTGTGAAGGAGACTCACTTTATATCGTGATGACAAAACTCATGATAATCGAAGTTTGTCCAAAGATTGTCTCCAAAATCATGCAGATTGGCTAAAGTCTATGGGAATTAACTATAACAAACATGTTTTCTGGAGCGATGGCTGTTCTTCATAGTTTAAATCTTCAAGACCATTTTACTTCCTTGGTAGGTTTCACAAACATCTTCAATAGGATATTCTCTGAATTTTTTTTTGCTAGCTCACATGGAAAGGTGAGCATGATGGTGCCGGAGCTGGTCATCAAAAGGATTCTAACAAAGGAAAATGATGAAATATGATGGAAAGAAATTGCAATGTGCAAAGGTGGTTGGTTTCTTAGGTGGTACTTCAACAACAATCCACCGATAATGACATAACAAGGTAAACTTTACTGGTTTTCCTCTAGATACTTAAAGTTAATCCAGAAGCACTTAAAGCACTTAAGCACTTAAGTACTTAGAAATTATGCATGAATCTATAAATTATTTGTGTATGTGGTTGTTAATGGGCTACTCCATTATGTAAAACATGATATTTCCCGGCCCTAAATTTTTATTGTCTTCTTTTTTTTTATTTTTTGATATCAATATTCTTCAACTGTTTGAAAGATCAAAAGCACTTACATCACTATAAAAAGGTGTATCGGGAAATTGATCCCTCAAAAATAGATAGATCTGAGAGATTTGATCACATATTTTGAAAGGAACGACACAAATCCATTGCATAAGACCATGTGACAAGGACAACACTTTAAAAATAGCTTATAGACCTCTCTCATGCTTCTGTGAGAATTGTGTTCAATTCCAATGGGACTCCTGCTCCACCAAGTCACGCATTACTACTGAACTAAAACTGAAGAAGATTAAAGCAACTAATGATGCTAATAAAGCATCAGATGAAGACTTGCAGATAGAAGATGAACATGAAGAAGAGGATGATGAGGAAGACTATGACATAGCTAGTTCTATGGTAGAGGTTGAAGATAATTTTGTTGTCAATGCAGAGGAAGATAATGAAGAGGGGGTTGATTTTTATGTATTGAAGTGCACAGAAGCAAAGAACACTTTGCTTGAGGATTATGTGGATGGATGGGGAAATGTATTTGGAGTTGAATCTGTTCAAATTTGAGCTACTAGATGACCAGCCTGTGGCTAGTGTGTATAGCCACCTTGTAAGAGTAGCTAACTTTGAAATGATTAGATGAAGAGGATGGTATGTTGTATACTATGGTCAAGACACTTGCCAACAGATTATATGTAGCCTCCAAGCTGGAAACCCAAATTCATTATTCATTTGGTATTCAATTCAAAATAATGTTCATATGGTATTGACTCAATTACTATTCATAGTTTGACTATTAAAGCAAAAGCACTCACACAAAAACATCAATGCAATTGTAACAGCTTCAAGATCATGTATTTATGTTCCTGAATTACATCAAAATTGTGGCATATCTGCCTGTATAACATGTACAAAATTGTGGCATGTCTGCCCGAGTTATATATAAAACAAGGTGACCTAGCAAACGCACTAATGACCTGCGTTTACCACAAAAATCTTTCAAAGATTCCCAAAATATATAAATTCTGACCACTTTTGGGGTCAATTAAAAATGACCTAAATTTATTAACTTGGTAGCTATTTTTAGGGGTCAAAATTACCAAAAGTTGGCGTCTTGTTAATTTGACATCCCCATTTTAGGAGTAGAAAAATAATAATCTAATTTAGTTGTTTTCGAGGACACATAAAAAAAGTGGCAAAATGAAACAACAAACAAATTCTTTGACAAATTTTGAATACAAAAAACATTAAAATGGAGCCATTATGCATTTTTATTGCTCAAAGACACACATGCTATGCGCGCATGGGCAAGTAACAAAAAATAAAATAAAAACACAAAAAAACAAAATTGCAAAAATGCTATCAAGATAGCGGGATCCTAAAGTTTGAAAGACCAAACATTGTACAAAACTAGTCATGTACAATTTGTACAAATACTCAAATTACGAGAGTAGCTTACGGCCTTAAGAAGGCGAGGTATTGGAATGTCGTCGTACTCATCAACTCCTTGATTTGGTCATCACCTTAAACATCTACCATTTTTGTAGTTCAAATTTAAAATTGCACTCATTTTAAATGCAAACTTCCATTTTGGGTGTGATGCCATAACATGAATTTCTTGATTTCAATATGCTTATGGTGTATCAAAACTTAAGTTTTAGGTGTTTTGCAAACTTAAGATATCATGCTAAACTGGGAGACTACAAAATCATATTGAATACCCACGTTGCCAAAAGTTCTGATGAATGTCCTAAGCATTTCATGGTCACATGAATTTACGTTTTACAACGTTGGAAGTGGCAACAAGGCTCATAAATAAGTTATTATAATATTAAAATTATTGTGAGGCTGTGCGTGCATAGCACTATGACTACACAACAATATGTGATGTAGTGGATGTTTGTTAAAAGTATTGTGAGGCTATCACATGAAACTAATCGTGACTACACAAGAGTGTGAACCATTGGAAAGAGTGTTATAGAATTAACAATAATGCAAAATATCATGACTTAGTACAGCGTTATGCATGTGTATACCGTGGCTAAGGGAGACAATATTCTTGAGCTATCTTAAAGTAGAACCAACTTGAAACCACAGGTTGTCCTTTGCACACCTAGTCAAGAAGATATTGTTGTTAGGATACCTAGATTTGCAAGAAGATACCTAGTCAAGAAGATATTATTAGGATACCTAGTGCTCATAGTAGGCCTAGTCAAGGAAGATATTGTTAGGATACCTAGATTGCAACCTTTTGTAAAAAAAAAAAGATAAAAACAAATAATGGTAGGTTGGGATGAAACTAGGTAGGTAGAAACAAAGAACATGGTAAGAAAAAAAATGGGTGGGTTGGGTAACATGGTAGGTAGGGGCTATGCGGCATGGGCAAGTTTTTCGATGCTATCTTGGCGCATAGCAAAAACCCGGAACCATGCAACGGCTTATTTGGCGATCTTTCTTATCGGTTTATCGCGAGCATGCAATCAAGTTTTAGCGCTATTGCCGGTTGAAGTCGAGGTATGATCTTCCTTCGGGACATTTTGTTGCATACTTTCGGAAGATAAAGGGAATCGAGGGCCTTGCCGTCGTACATGAGCCACCATGGGTGAGATCTAAATATCTTTGAGGTTTGGTAGGAGCTATTCCTTACTTGCTATCCTTATGCTCGAAATATGATAAAGGGGCTTATTTTCATTCTTTGAATAATAGGGTTTTAGATTTGAATGTTTTAAGGCTTTATTAAGCGGAAGAGCAGGTCGAATCTTGCAACTGGAGATTTTGCAGCAGGCTTACTTTTTCTAACCCTAGCATGATTGCCGATGTAAGAAGATTCTATCTATTGATCTAGTAGTTACGCCGTTTCTACTGCGAAACTTATGGAAAGCATTATAGGACAATCTTGCAGATGAATTTGTTGATTTTCTTTTTGTAAGATGAGGTTGAGGTGATTTAGAAGGTGATGATTTACGGTGGTTACAGTGATTTTGCAAGCACTTTCAGGTAAAGATTTGAGATATTCTGGAGTTATTTCTTCTCTTTTGCACCATGCTTGCTTTTGTTCTGGAACAAATTGTGTTCTGGTTTTTAAAAGGGTGTTCTATAAGTTTACTGAAGAAGCTATGTTCCGGTTAACTTGCATTTAAATTTTTCTGTAAACAACGTGAGTAATTCACTTACTGAAGTCTTTTCAATATAGTTTTGTTTAAATATGTTTAGAACACTTAGTTGCGTATATGATCGATTCATTGCTTTTCTTTTATCTGAACTTACACCATGCTCGCGTTGTTAGAATATTGTTATAATTAGCAAGATCAATTATTCCCAAAGATCTCCAAGGATTTAATTGTTTGGTTCGGGGACCAGGCTTTGAAATTTCCTGATTGTTTCAAAGGTTTTCCCTCTCGTCAGTCATTTATTCTTCACATTTTAATTACATTCAATGAACCGTGATTTTAAATATTTATCTATAAAGATAGCCGAGAGCTTTTAAATATTGTTGTTCTGTCTTATGCGGCGCATGGACAAGCGATATATTTTAAAAGCTCTACCCTATGCAAGTTTAGGCTAGATGTTGACAAAACTGGGTGTTATAGAAATGCCATGTTATTTAGGAGTTCCTTTCTATGCCCACATAGACAAGTGGTGCTTTTTGTTTTCGTTGATCCCTATGCGCTCATAGGCATTTATATGTCCATGCCATGAAGATTTTATTTTTAATCTTTAGTTCTTATTTGGGAAGTATTGAGCAAAGATGCATCAAATTCTAATGCTTGTACACACCAGTTAAAGACAATCAAAGGAAGCAGAATCTACATTTCCGCTACGTAAGCAAACACTGGTTTTATATATATTATGTAAAGATGAACAATTGATCTTTAAAGATTTTAATGTCCAGGTTGATATATTGCTTGTTTTGTGATCTTCCGTGGTTGCTTGCTTTGTGATCTTCTTTGTGTTAAAAATATAATAAATGTTGCCTTCGGTTCTCATTCGCTTCAATGCAATTCAAATGTATAATTTTTTTTTCTACAACATGTTTATGGTTTGTCTTCACAAATGTGGTTGTTTTACATTGTTATTAGTCCTTTTAACAAAGTTTACATTTGAGACTCTTAAAGCGAGCATGAATTTTAGATTTGAATTATGCTTGTTTTACATTGCTATTAGTCATTTTAAACAAAGTTTACATGAGACCTAAAACAGTATGAATTTTAGATTTGAAAAGGGAATCCACCTTTGATACCTTTATTAAAATGATTGCCGAAGATGACAAACAACAAGAAAACCTTCATACTAAGCAAGTTCCACTTGATATTTAAAACTCTTGACCTAATCTGAAAGTTCAAGTGCCATTATTATTTATTATTTGACTTGCATTCTTTCTAGAGTACTTAAAATTGATTATCTGTCTATCGGCGCGATAGGGCAAATGCTTATTCAAAAGAAGTTCCGCTTGATGCTTAAAAACTAAATTGGCCTTGTTTAATGCAAATGATGATTATTTTCATGAGTTTATATCTCTCCCATGATTTGAACTCCATCGTATTTGTCTCTGTCACGGCGAGCAACCTATGTATAAATGTATTTTATCATAAAAGTTTTCCATTTTTTATTCTTACTTTTGACCACAATATTTTTTACCATTCCCAAAATGCTCTTTCGAATGCTACCTTTTTTTGTGTTTCCCTTATGTTTTAAAAATACGCCAAAAAGTACCAAATTTGTGTTTTTAAAAAGTAATCTTAACAACAGAAATGCTAAAATTGCACTTAACAGTAAGTTCACAGTTTCTACTTAGGCAGTCCTGTAAACTTGATGAATCTGTCCTATCAACTTAACTTTGAATCAACTTAACATATGTTAATCTGAATCATGTCCTTCTATCTCCATGTCTGTCCTGGCATGAAAGTCTCTTTAAACCATTAGACCTTTTGCGCAATTTTTTACCATTTTAGGTGGTTTCCTTTCCCAATTCACACTGCGACATTGTTTTCTAGAATCCCTCGGTGAGCATCCTCCGTGGTAATCGACCGGCCCTACAATGTTCCTTTTTAGAATGTTAGAGATCATCAACCATTGCCACATCCCTTACTTGTGTAAAGGCAAAGGCAAAAGTGGCATAGCATAGAGGATGCTTATGGCGGGCGATCATCCAGCTGAGAAGAGAGAATTCGAAGGAAAAGTAATTTCACATCGTCACGCTTGATGCGATAAAATCCCGCCAGAATTTAGGGCTGGGTCCAACGCTACACTAAAAATTTCAATATAGATTTTTATCTTTTTTTTTCTACAACTCCATTGAAGTTGAAATTTTTTTTTTAGGCTAAATATACTCGTCGTTGAAGGAAGGAAGGAAGGAAGGAAGCTGGGAGAGAGGAGAGGAGGGAGGGAGGGAGGGAGGAGGGAGGGAGGAGGAAGGTTGTCTTTATTGTCCATGGAGGCTAATCGCCTATGGACCCGAGGCCAATCGCCTAGTGGGACCTAAATACATCTGTGGTGTAGCCAGCCCCTGGTTACTCAAGATTAATCCTTCCTCTTTAGGAGGAAAACCGCCGCAAAGAACAAAACTGGCCGGCAACTGCATAAACATACATATATATATTATGAATTCTCGGCACCTCGTGTAGGCAATCTGGGCAGAGGTGAGTCCGCGTACCAAAACCTTCTGGAGGTAGGGAGCCAGGGATCGAATCGATCAAGGCATCGAAAGTAGTTTCGTAAGTGGGCGTACTCCAGGTCGCACTCCAAGCAGGGCCGCTAAAGCCCTGTTCCGCTCAGCGTCAGCGCGGCTTTCATCCCCAACAACCCCAGCTGGCAACACTAACAAAGTCTGCCCCGGCGCTGCTCTCCAACCCACCCACCCGCCTGCCGAAGATGGTGGGCCCCCTGCTCAATGGATCGATAACCCTCGCGCTTTCATGGGCAACCGAAATGAAGCCACCGTAAACGTGGGTTGTTTGTAGTGTGCCGCATTGTTGCCCAGCGTTCCGTATATAGTGGTCCTGTAGCTTCCCAGAAACAAGAGTCCAAGTACTTCTGGCCTATCCCCGCCGCTGCCCAGGTGCACCGGACGACTCCATGTGTCTACGTCTGTACGCCAGCCCACCAGGCAAAGAAATGAAGTGAAAGAAGGTCGTTGCGCGCTTCTTTTCACGCAAGTAACCGTGGGCCAATTAACTGCCAGACATATTCTCGCGTCTATTAAAGCCGCAACCCAATACGTACCATTTGCCTGTTTACGTGAACTTGAATCTCCATGAGATATTAAGGACTGCTAATTTACTTCATATAAGGAGGTCTTTCTCAGAGTATTATTATAGAGCATCCTGAGGATTTATCGTATAGTAATACGAGTGACCCGTATACAGCAATTGTCGTCTCTCAACTCAATGTTTTACCTGTGACATCTCACCACAACCTAATGAAATGGTGACAATTCATTTGGCAAGCTAATGAGTCAACTCTTTACTTATTAGGCTTAGATTCAAAATGACTGCTGGTAGTGTTTCCTAGATTTGACTTGGCCTTTGCTAAAGTCCAGTTTCTCTATTTGGGAAAGCTAATAGCATCAATGCATCCTACGGGTTCATGCACAAAAATCTGTCACTTAAACCATGCTAAAGTCCTTCTCCACATCACTTTGAACCTGCAAAATAAAATTGTTACAAAGAAGGCAGTAAGGTCAGTCCTCCCACATGGGAAGAGAATGTTCGGGAGGCGCCAAGGTCAGCCTTCAATAAATTTCTTGTATAAATAATCTAAGTTGAGTCATATTTTACTAGCCTAAAAGAGGATAAATAATCACAAAAGTATACCAAACATCGGGTAATTCCTTAGTCGATCCATGAAGTAGTATAGCAGATGGATTTTTCAGTCATAAGAGCTTATCCCAAAGATATGATCGAACCAATGTGTAGCTTTCAGAAGGTGACCGTGATTTGATTAAAGAAGAGGCACTAATTTTATAAGAACATCCACGAGGTTTGTGCCGATTTATTGACTCCCTCCTAATTTCTTGGTTCGCCTTAATTTCTTCAATGAACCCTTTTCTACATCCCGACGGGCCTTTGTAAATTATGCGCTTTTTAGTTTTAGTATTGTTCTTTTGATAGGCTTTTAGATTTTTCCCTAGTGGGGTTGACTGTAATTGATCCAAAAAGAATCAGAAAAGAATATGATTAAAAGTTTAGAGGTAAACCATCATTCTTACATCATCTTTACGGTGACCAAAAGATTTTTACGATAATTGTGAAAAGCATCTATTTTAAAGAAAGCGCAGTATTCAAATTTGTGAACATAGATCATCATGTTTTTAGGGATAAGAATGGCTAAAGTTACTATCGATAATGCAAAGCCACTGAATACAATTGCCGTCAAGGCAAGTGGGTTCAAGGCCGTGATCCTTTCTAATCAAGAATGACAAATCACTGCTCACAAACCCATAGAACCGTTAGTCCTTACTGTGGATGCTTCTATGAAGGTAGTTTTCGTATTTTGCGTAGTTCACATTCTAGAACGTCACTTCGTTCTTATTCTGTGCTCAAATGCTCCTGCAGCAAGAAATTAAACATGTTTAGTCTGCAGGCATTTAATAAAGATTAAGATACAATTTGTTGAAAGGATCAGGTCAGTATGTATATTTGTACTTAACTTTATTCAGATTCTTTCTAGTGTATGGAATTATGAAAATTCCCTGAAAAAATATGCGCGGAAGAAGGGAATCGCTTCTAAAGAATGTTCGATTTGACATCACGACACCACAAGAAGCAGCAGCATCGATCCTCTTCTCTCTAAAACACTTATCTTCTTGATTTGTTTCAGCGTGAGGGGCTTCTTCCCCGCCGGTTTGGTTAATTACAGCTGCCGTTTTGAAATTACACGTCCGACGTTATCTGTTTAAAGAAAGAGTTCGCATGGGCGCTTTGCTGGTTCATGCGGTCGCGGCGTTATCGCCGGCCCGCGAGCTTTTAATCGCGTTAACGGCTACGTATGCGATGCATTGCATGCCGCGATGTATTTAGCTGCCATTGCATGGCTGATGTTCTATTCATCTACTTTCGCCAGTTATCTATTCTTGGTATCCATTCGCGCGAAGTTTGGTTTACCACCCGGCATGCTTCCACCAATCAGGCGTTATTTGGCATGTTTCTCGCTTGTTGCTGGTGATGTGCGCCAGGCGAGCCATCCGCTTTGATCGCCACGCCGGTTTTTGGGAAGTTTATATTTTTTACGCTATATTCTTTGTCGCAGGCTTATCATCAGCTGAAAACTCGAGGGCGTGTTTAATCCCGTGATAAGCGGCAGGGTTGTGCCACTCATTATTAGTTATTATTTAGCGGGGTCTGCGAGTATTGATTTTCCTTATTTTTCGCAGTCGCAGCGGTTATTATCGTCTGAATTCATTCGGTGGAAAATCTTCACGATGAATGAGAAGCTCATTCATCGGGCCATTCCGCCAGCATTTTCTAAAGTAATGTAGGATGATACGCATACGCGAACTACCCAATTTTAAAAAATAAAGGGAAAATCCAATATATCATTTCCACCCCAAAACAAATACAATGATAATAGATGAGTGGTCGATACCTCGCCGAAGTTTACCGTGAATAAAAACCTCCTTCAAGTTTTTCGGTGAAAAGCTCCCTATGATGGGCCCTCGGCAAGGGGCTTAGACAAACGTAAAGGCACTCGCCAACCGTACTCGCAAGGCATATCACCAACAAAACGGTGTCATTCAAAGAATAGCATCACCCAAGGTGGAAAAGTATCACCCACCGGTGGAAAAGATGATAAACAGAATTTGTAATAAAGAGAATAAAATGAAGGGGGGGAGTAGTGGGTCAGTAGCGCAGTGCTTGGCAAAGGGCCCCGTGTTAAAGCACGCCCATAATGCGCCTTAGCAGGGCGTTCTTTGAAGTGTCAGCCTGCTTTAAATTTAGACGCATATTCTTGCATCACATCACAGATGAAAGTCCAACAAAGCGCCCGAAACCAAAGGACTTCCTTACACTAGGATCGAGGCGACGGTTGTCACAAGATGAAGGCTAAAGGCAAATTGAGCCAAGTTTTTTCCACATATCACCACAACTTTTTCTGATTTCTCCTCCAAAATCATTTTGAAAAGGATCAGTACATCTCGAGATATTCATGTCTGAGTGCAACTGCCTCATTTTTTTTCTTCAGGGATCCTAAAAGTAATTGATCTTTTCTTGCAAATTTTGCACCAAAGATTTGGTTGCCTTAAGCTTAACCTGGAGGTCCTAACCATGTAGGCTCGAAGGTTGCGTTAAGTGCGGGTTTTGGATCCGCCAGCTCCATCAAAAGGCCCGAGGATAACTTCTCCATCCATTGCAAATTTTTTGAGACCAAAAAGCACATCAAAGCATATTTACAGTGGTTCAGTGCAACCAATTTGTAAATAGGAACTTACAACACATATTACGAGGCCTTGATTGGATCAGGATGTGATGGCGAGACACCTTTAACAAAACATAAGCATTTTCTCACAAAATAAAATTTAAGTCGATTTGTTATGAAATGCTTGAAAGCGTGACATCTGACCAAAAAGGCTCTAAAACAAACAAAAGATTTGCACCATGGTGGTGCTTGGTTAGCCAGTTTGCCAGCACTTGCCCGGCGAAAAGGCAATAGCCAATTCACAATTAATAGCAAGTTTTTACTTGGTTTCTAGCATATTCCTAAGCATATTCGAGAGCATATACTTAGAATATGCCATTCCCATAAACAGGGTTTGCCCCCTAGGGGCAACCCAAAAAACTATGATAGGTCATAGTTGTTTTAACATGGTTTTTGATATTCTATTACTTTTCTTGTACTTGGATTTGGTTTCGAATCAAAATGTCATATGCTCTTGAACTTGAAGACTTGTTTAAATATATGCTTCGCATTGGGTTGCCGTATTTTTGTTGTAATAGTTTAGGGTTTTGCATAGAATGTATTTACTAAACTTCCAAAGGTACACAAAATACATTCATTCTTATAAAAAAGGAAACAACTGAAAGCATCACCATTTCAAAGTTAGGAGTAACATGTCATGGCCAAAGTGTTGTATAGCAACTTAATTGTTGGCAAGGGTTAGATTATCATCTAACATGAAACCAAAACATTATTACAATTAATACATTCTTAGGATGGGTCCTAGAATCCAACACATATCACCTATCTCCAGCATCATCAATATCAATGTGAAAGGAAATAAAACATGTCAATTTTGAGGAGTCAGACTAATGGAATAAATGAAACGTGATAACTATAGACTCAATGGGGTAAAAACAAACAAAGAATCTAATGGGACAAAAGAATGTAAACCCATAAGTATCAAAGGAAAGAATGAAACAAGTTGAGATCACTTTATTAGAGAAAGGAGTAAAATGAATAATAAGATGGAGTGGGCGAGCAGGGAAAAATGGGTAAGGACATGTGAAGATCACTTTCGGTCACAATGGCCAACACCTAACAAAAGCTTTCAAATCAAAGGATCAAGTGTACCTCGTCTTTGGGCAATATGAAGTATTTGGAATACTTATGATTAGAGAAACAAAGGGGCATACAAAGAAAAATATAGCAGGATGAACTAGTGGAATTTGTAGAGCAAAAGGACTAAACCAATAAAAAGGGACTATGAGAACAAATGGAAGACAATTTTAAAAAGGAATGGGAGAAATGGAACAAATAAGAATAACTTGTACGGGTGGAAATGGAAGTAAAGCAAAGATAAATGAATCCTACATAACATCGAGCCGTGCGAGAGAAATGGAGTTGGGCCATGCTAGGATCACAAAAGCCCGAACCAATAGAAATCTTTGGGAGGCGATCTAAAGGGGAATTGGAAAAAGAGAACACTAGGCAGACAAATGGAATAAATCACGACTCATAAAGTATAATTATAATGAAAACAGGATAAAACTTCTATCATGAATATCTAGTAATGTGTAAGACCATAATACATAAAATATTAGGATCACAAAGATCATCGACAACAAATCCATATTGGAAGAGCAGAAAGTATGAGCGAAATGACTACCTATTTGCCTGGATAGAACATTTGTTACTCTAAGCCGAGCAAATTAGAGCCCCACAAAATTCAAGAAACAAGTACAATCAATTGAAACTAAAAAGGAACCACGAAATGTAGAAGATGCCGAAGTAAATAGAGTCAATACAACAAATGAAATTAACAAAAGGATGATGAAATGGAACAACTTGGTCGGTAAAGACAAGACCACCTTAACACAAAATGAATATTAAAGTGGCAAATAAGACTACAGCTGGAACCCAAACTAGCAAAGCGGAATCAATAGTAAAAACACTAATAGCGAGGTAATACCTTGAGTCGAAATATTGCAAAAAAATAAAGCAAAGGCACTAAGGGGATCAAATAAAAGCGTAAAAGCGGAATTAAAGATGCGATGAAAAAGTTTCAATCATACATGTGGATAAACAAGTGACAACTAGAACAAATGACTATGGAGTTAATGGGAGAAAAATAGAACAAAAAAAGAACAAATGGGACTAAAAGGCTACTTAAATAATATAAATAACAAGAATGAAGCAAGAGGGCGAAGATTAAATGAAAAAGGAGAATGGATCAACAAGATTAAAGGAGCAAGATGGACAATTAAGACTAATATTAACACTAGAGCCAGCTAGAGTATATGCCCTCATGGAATACCCACACAAAATCCAAACTATAAACCCGAAGTAACAATGATACCTCAATGGGAATAATAAAAGTTGGGAAGACCAGACCACCTTAACACAAAGAAAAAGTAGATAAGCGAGGTGCTAAAAACAACGGGATTACAAATAAAAGGATACAAGGGAACCAACAAGTAAGAATAAAGAGCAAAATAAGAGAAATGAAATTGAAGCAGTTTAGGGAATACATCAAGTAAAATAGCTTGGAACAAAAGGATTAATGAGATAGATAGGATATATAGACAATATTGAGGTTAAAATTAAGAAAGGAAAGGAAAGCGGAACCAAAATAACAAGGTAGTAGTAGTACCTTGAACTGAAATCTTTGCAAAAATGAAGCAAAAGGAACTAAGGGGTTTTAAATACTAATAAGTAACCCTAGAACAAGGGATGCAACTAGAGCAAGTAGAACAATGAATGAAACGAATCAAAAGTGGGACCAACAAATCTATTTGTATGCCTGAATCTACATCTAATGCTAAAAGAAAAGGAATACCCGCAGAGACGTTCCAACAATAAAACCATTGAATTAATGACAACTAGAAAAAACAATATTGAAAATAGGGCCGACTTTTTTTTGATATTGGCGCATTCTTAAGGTGCCACGTGTCATCCCCAATAACTTGAGACGGGTCGTTCGGGTACCACGACCTCGTGAGACAGCACGGCAAGCTCACCTTAACAATTTTTAGTTGATAATTTTTGGTTCATAGTTTTGGTTTCAAAAGATCAAAGCGGCTGAAGCCACTCATCTTACGAAAGCAACATTCTTAAAGGCAAGCGGGGGAAGGAACTTGCAGCATGGAAGTGGCGCAACAAAGCTGCTTGAAGTGCGCAACACAATATAGCGGCCGGGAAGTGGTGCGTAAAATATGCAAAAAAGGGGCCCGGAATCATAGTTGCATAGCATTCTTGTTTTACGTCAGAAAAAATGGTATAACTATGACTGTAACCAAGAATATGCAAAAAAAACACGGTTCTTGCAACAATGCGCTCTCGCAGTGTCGGATCAAAGGTTTGAAGAGGAAAAATGGCCATATCAAAACCCTTCACGGTTTAAAAACACCTTCGTGAGGAACCCGGATGCACGAAGAGCTTGAAGATGGCGAAGGTAAACCAAGCTACATAAACTTATGATGCAGTGGCGGTAGGACTTGAAGGCCATAGCCAAAAAAAACAAACAAGAAAAAGCATGCGAAGCGAGCATGAAAAGAACCTAAGCGGCCGCCTCCATCGCCAAAAAAAAAAACATAGAACAAAAAATCGCGAGAAGCGAGCAAGCACCCGGTGAAAAGAACCTAAGCGGTAAACTTCCATCGCCCGAGCAAAAAATGCCTTCAAAAGCGCTTCCGTAGAGCAAAGCGCCTTCATCTTAGTAGCTTGGCTCGATGGGCGCTCGCGGAGATGCATACACTGGCGCCTCGCCGGAATCATGGGGCATAGAGGAGCAAGCCAAAAAAAAAAAAAAAGGGAGAGGGAAAAAAGTCTCCCCTATTTCAATATTGTGGGGGAAGGGAGTTGGTCCCACTTTCAGTGCAGTGACCGGCTCCGGCTACTGCCGAGCGGGACCCAGGACACCGGAAGGTGGTCCCAACTACCCTTCCCCCATACAAAGACTATGGAGTTAATGGAAGAATAGAACAAACATGACTAAATGGGCTAGCATAATGCAACAAAATAAAATAATGAAAGAAGTGGGGGGGAAGACCAAAGAGAATAATAGAATAGAATGGATCCCAAGATTAAAAGACAAGAGAGACTACTAGGATGACTCGATTAGGTAAAATAATAGTAGAGCCTAAAATGATTAAAGGCACTAGTAGAATACCTAGACAAATGGAACTAATGAAACAAACTGAACAATGATCCAAAAGAGCAAATTGCCAAGGAAAGTTTTTAATCTAAGATGAAATGAGACAAATATGATGGTCTAAAGGGGCAAAAACAAGAATAAAAAGGGAAACAAATAAAAGGAAACAACTTCAACTATATATATATAGTGCAATGGAACTACTCAAGAGAACAAAACAACATGGAACCAACAAAGCAAATGGGGCAAGTATACCCAAAGGATCTAAACATATAATGGCGAACAAAAGGCGGATGGCGGTGGTAAAACAAAAAGTATATTATGCTGGAGCAAGGACCTTGGAAAATCCGAGGGGACAAATAGGATAGGGGCGACAATAAAGCGTGGAGAGGAGAGAACGAGAACTAGAACTAGAAGAACAAAAATGCATTATAACACATGGGACTAAAAGAATTAATGAAGAAAACAAAGTACAAATGGCTCAACAGGGAATGGATTAAAAGCAGACAAAATAGAACAAAAGGGGACAAATGGGATACACATTGAGATGATTAAAGCAATGAAAACTAGTAGAACAAATGCAACACATGGGATAACTAGAAAAGAAACAAAAAGGAGACTAACATGAATAATGGACCTAAAGGGAGCCAACTAGATCAAAGGAACTCATAAATTAAAAGAAATTAAATGAAATGTAGAAATAATAAACCAAATGGGCAAAAGCAGAGCAAAATATAGACTTCAAATG
This sequence comes from Isoetes taiwanensis, assembly GCA_021234155.1. NCBI lineage: Eukaryota > Viridiplantae > Streptophyta > Lycopodiopsida > Isoetales > Isoetaceae > Isoetes > Isoetes taiwanensis. Next base: position 1,210,071 of record JAJEKV010000011.1, on the reverse strand, counting down.
GAACTAAGATCCAAGTGAAAAAATAGAAGCGTAGATACCAACTTGATGCAAAACCAAAGCCAACTAGCCAACCTTTGATAACAACCCTATAGCAGGAGGCGAGCTGAAAAGAACTTAAAACCGGACATGTACACATGAAGACCCTCAATTTCATGTGAAAAATAAGCTAAAGAAATAAAACAATGCATAGAATGTAATAAAAACAATATTATAATCCCAAGTATAGGCGATTTGTCAAATCTAGACACAGTATCGATAGCGGTATCGATAGCTATGTCTGAGGAAACAAACATACAAGCGAAAGTCTTTGGAGATCAAAAGAAGCGAACACGGATAAGTACTTTATGTAACATTAACTTCTCAGCTGAGCGATTATCAAAGCATTTGAAAATAGAATCACGGAATGCAACCTTGTAGAAATAACAAGCAAGGATGATGACAATAACAATGCATGAACCTCAACCAAATGGTGTAGTCCAAAGGCTTAATACCTTTGCACAAATGAAAGCCAAAAAAGCATTACGTCAATCCACGCTTAACCCAAAAGGAGGCTAAAGCATGTGACTCTTACTCCAAAAGTGTGAACCCTATAGAGTCTCTAAGTCAATAAAGGATAGGACTCACCAACGTTTAAATGATCAGGATATATTATGGAGAAGCATCTCTAGGTTGAAAGCACTTAAACGAAATATAAATGGTCATATCAATTATGTAGCACGAACTAACAAACATGAAAACTCAAACAAAAGGGATTTGTTATGTAAAACTAACATAGGGACTTGTGGCACATTGGTAAAAGTGGCAACAAAGGGGAGCCCCTAGGAGAATAGCAATCAATCTGACTCAATGGCCATAATAGATGAAAACGATGGATAAAAGGCAATGAATATTAGGAAAAGCAACAAAGGCATGCAAAAGAAATCCTAGAACAAAGTAGGTCTTGTGATGTACTAATGTGAGGGGCATACTTGGTCTGCCATTTGAGTGATGATTGCAAATATTTAAAAATTGGCTAAGATGTGAACGTTGGAGGCCTTTTAAGCCTGTAGCTTAAAAGGTGTTTGGTTAGACATATTATGTTACTTGAGAAATATCTGACAGTACTTCATTTATCTTATCCTAATGTATGCTTAGCGGTTGCAATCGAAACCAAATACACTTAAACTCTCATAATATGTGATTGGTAAACTAAGCATAAATAAATGGTGCATTCACATTATCAAGATCGTTTGCATGTAAGATCGAGGAAACTAAAAGCGTGATGGTGTGATCACGCTTAAAAGGCTTATGGTCATTGGTTTGTAGATGCTATAAAGTGAGATTCAAACTGGGTATGAGAAAAGCGATAAAAAGCAAAGGTGTGGTTTACGGTTCTTCTAAAGGTGGCAAATGATCCCTTTTGTCAAGCGGTTTGAATGAGCTCTTAGTGTCAAAGTATGAGCGAAAGTTTGAGGAGGAATGGCAATAGAAGCTGCGTTCTTGCGTTGGTGACATTCAAATTGAGACTAATGGTGGATGAGAGAGGAGACCATGATTGCGATGCTTGATTGGCGAGAGGATACCATGATTGCGGCAAGCTTCAAAATTGGTTTTGTCGGATTGCTACGAATCGCGGCGAGAACGAGAATGGCGGACTGGCCACTCTAATTTGCGGCCTATAGAGTTATGGATTAAGACAACTCAACTTAGTGATTGAATAAGAAATAAAATGGAATACCAACGATCATTATCATTTCTCAACAAATACGATGATGCCGCGAGGGGATACGCATGAATGCCACAAAAATGAAAAAGAGAGAAAGCGGACGCTTTGTAGACTTCGTTTATTTTGGAAATCCATAGTTAATCTGCGGCAAAAGGATTTGATGTCGACCATAGCCAGAGCTTACATCCACAGTCGTGGAGATGAATCGACAGCAACAAAAGGCGGTTCATTGAGTCTCCAGAGTAATGGAGATGAATCGGCAGCAATAGGAGGGACATCCTTAGTTAGGAGCTCTCCACATCGGCAACCGATGGATGCGGTGTAGCTGAATCTATCATTTGAATCCAGCCACAGCCGATTATTTGAGCCCCAAGCTCCCACGGTTAATGCCTAGCTGCCATAGAAGGCAAACCTCCTTCCCAAAGCGACATCACGCCTCCATTTTTGTGGATATTCAAAGAGGCTGAAATCTTAGCATAAATCTTAGCATCCAACTTCGCCCAACTTATCATCCCTATGAGCGACAAGCCTCTATTCCATTCCCTTTTTTCAAAAAGCGGGTGCGTGTGCGGTCACGACAGCGCTCTGTCCTTCGAGCATCAAGATGCTATCTTCGACCGAACACTCACCCAGGCTTTTCCTAATCGATAGCGCGTGACCTTGGTAGGCCTTGTCTTGTTGCCCATGATCCCTAGCGACCTAGCCTCTAGGCATGATGCAAACAAATAGAGACGAGAAAGCAAACTGAAAACAAAGGGTTGGGAAGCAAGGCTTAATCTCACTTTGTCAATGAGGAAGATGCAATCAAAATGGAAGAACCAAAAGCAAAACCTTGAAAACAAGGTTTTGGGAAGCAAGAGCTTGCTCACCTTTGCCAAGGGGCGAAGATGCCTTCCTACTTTGCAACTAAGAACAAATCTTTGTTGCCAAGCAAATGGCCACAATAAAAACCCATACGTAGCTTTAACTGATTGCAACTTGGTAAATCTGGCTTTGCAAACAAATGGCCACAATAAAAACTTTACGTAGCTTTAACCTAATTGCAACTGATGAGATCAAATGAAGGCCGGCGGGTCGAGCAAATGACCAGCGAAAAATCATTGCAGCTCGGCTGCGAAGCGATTAGCAGCTGACCCCACGAAGACAATATCTGAAATCTACTCCATTTGCAATTTAGGCGAGAACAAAATGGGAGGCGGCCAAACTTCTGCGGTACAATCTTGAAAGCAAATCGATCTTGCGACCCATGAAGAAAAACTTCTGCGAGAAAATATACCTCTTTGGACCTTTGTTGATTATCCGGCAATGGATAATCGTCGAATCTGCAATTGGGAAGACGAAAATATGAATTCGGGAGAACGCCGCCATGTCCATCGATTAAAGATAACAACAAAAAGGATGTGGATATTGCCTTGCCATATACACAAATCTGGTACGCTTTGCCATACACATCAAAATAGAAGATGTTGAGACGGAGGAAAGGCAAAGCGACAAAGGCTGTAAAAGCTTCTACAAACACGGTGGTAAAACCTCCATCAAGCCACAAGCATTCGGGGGATCAAAATTTCTGCTTAGTAACACAATCCGAAATTTCACCAATACAAGATCAAAACCTTTGCATCACACAAGAAGGCAAAAAGGCGTCATCTACAAAAACAAAAAAACTAAGTAGGAAGTAGGTAGATGGGATGGGACACTAGAAGGCAAGAGAAGATGGAGCAACCAAGGTAGGAGCTCAAGAGAATGCCGATAACCTATCATAGCATAATGAGGCTATAAATAGAGCCAACATGAATAGGCGTCCCCATCCAAGAATGTTGGTTCTATTGCTATCTTAATAGAACCATGGCATTCATTAGCTCTTGATTAAAGGGGCCTTTTTAATGGGCGTGTCCTATTTCTTTGCACCTAAGCAACCTTTAGCCATGAAGGTAGTCCATTCTTTGTTGATTAAGAAACCTATAGCAATAAAAAAAAATAGTTTTTTCTTGATCAAATTCATTAGAAGATTTTATAATTAACCATTGTGATCCAATTTGCATAAGCTAAGAGATAAGCTGTATCTAAAGGTTCAACATTTGAAGCATACGGCATTTAAGCTTTTTTTTTCATAATAGCCACATAACATGGAGCTTCCAACAACGCATACACATAGCTAATCTTATTTTTTAATCTAAATATTTAGTAATTACAACACTTTCTATCCTACCCTCCTTTAAAAAATCCTAAAAAAACCTAGCATGTGGATATCATATATAAAAGGCATGAAATGATACGTTCTACAAAGAAAAGTTTTTTTGGTGGCATATAGTGACATTACTTGCTTAGTAGGCAATTTCAGCTAGATACTGATCATCAAAGCCCCCCCCAGTACATTTTCATGCAATCACCCGTCAACCTGAGGCAAATGCCTTGAATGGAATTCCTCACAGAATAGGATGTCAAGATAATCTACAAAGGCAAGCTAGATGGTAGTGGACTCACTCTATCGATACATTTTTTGTAAGGAAAATTCATTGTAATCGATCTCAACCTTATCTAACGAGTTCGACAAGAAGATTGAAGAAACACTAGCCATAAGTAAGGAATACCGGGGCGCATGGGCTAGTATTTGCAAAGAGGCCAGGATTGATAAGTAAAGGGAAACTTATAAATAGTATAAAAAGATAGGAAAACTTTTATATTTTAAAGATAAGCTTTGCATGCAGAAGTATCTGAAATATAGCCAGTCACATGGGTTTCGTGAAAACTTAGTTGAAAATAGGAAGTAATTAAATTTGGTCTGGCATGAGGAAGGGCATCACCAACTACATTCGGCAATATCGGTTGTGCGGTGAGACGAAGATAGAACAACTTCAAATCCAGAGCTGCTAGAGCCCCGTAGCTAAGCGGAAGATCATCCCCATGGATTAATGCCTCAGGCTAGACACATGCACAATCGCCTGTCAAAAGTAGAAGTCTACAAGCAGCTTCATACATATATCCAAGAGTTAGTAGAAGATGTTAGGAATTACCTCCTAGCAGCTAGGAGTCGGCAAAAGAGTCCTTCAAATAAGCATAGATCAGCAAGAGAATTCCAAATAGAAGATAAGATCTGGCTAGAAATTAAAAGTGAAAGCAAGCCAAGCTACTACAATTGGGAAGTGTAACAAACTTGCTCCAAGGTGGGCGGTTCCTTTTGCAATAATTGAGAGGATAGAAAACTAGTCCTATCAATTGGATTTTTCGGCCGCTTTAAGATACACAATGTATTCCATGTAACTCTCCCAAAGAAGCAACCCCAGAATTTCCAACCTTTGAAGATGACCAATCTTCAAAAGTACGGGAGATGATTAAGGAGTAGATTGAAATCACTCCAAAGGTACTTCTTGAGGATGCTACATAGGTGATGGAGTCCGGCCTAAAGAAGGAATACTTATGGAGAAATGCAAAGGGTCGGCTCGTGGGTGTAAGCCACGAGTTGGGGAACAAATTAGCGCCGCGAGGAAGCACCCCATCAGCACCCGATCTAAGAATAATATTTTACTTGTTATGGTGCCCGGCGTTCTTTGAAACTAACATTAGTACGTAAATGATTAAGCATAATATAACTTGTATTTATTGGGGGTTACAAAGATCTTTGATTTGAATAAAGATGATATATACAACATGATAGGTCATAGTTGTTTAACATGGTTTTGATATTCTATTACTTTTCTTGTACTTGGATTTGGTTTCGAATCAAAATGTCATATGCTCTTAAACTTGAAGACCTGTTTAAATATATGCTTCGCATTGGGTTGCCGTATTTTTGTTGTAATAGTTTAGGGATTTTGCATGAATGTAACAGTTACTAAGCTTCAAGGTACACAAATATACATTCATTCTTATAAAGAAACAACGAAAGCATCACCATTCCCAAAGTTAGGAATAACATGTCATGGCCAAGGGGTGTTGTATAGCAACTTAGGCTAATTGTTGGCAAGGGTTAGATTATCATCTAACATGAAACTAAAACATTGTACAATTAATACATTCATTAGCTCTTGATTAAAGGGGCCTTTTAATGGGCGTGTCCTATTTCTTTGCACCTAAGCAATCTTTAGCCATGAAGGTAGTCTATTCTTTGTTGATTAAGAAACCTATAGCAATAAAAAGTAGTCTTTTTTCTTGATCAAATTCGTTAGAAGATTTTATAATTAACCATTGTGATCCAATTTGCATAAGCTAACTGTATCTAAAGGTTCAACATTTCGAAGCATACGGCATTTAAGCTACACCATGTAACTTTTTTCATAATAGCCACATAACATGGACCTTCCAACAACGCATACACATAGCTAATCTTATATTTTAATCTAAATATTTAGTAATTACAACACTTTCTATCCTACCCTCCTTTAAAAAATCCTAAAAAAACCTAGCATGTTGTGGATATCATATATAAAAGGCATGAAATGAAACGTTCTACAAAGAAAAGGTTTTTTTGGTGGCCTGTTCTACAAATAGAAATTTCTTTGGTGGCCTTGTTTGAGATATAAAACTGCTTAAGATCATCACCATGCACTATAAGATGATTGATTCTCTCTGTGTCAATAGGTTAAGCACTACTAACTTGTATATGTTATCGTAAATCAACAAAGATTAAGTGCTATTAACTTGTAGTGAGACAGTAAATTATGAATCTAAGAAGGAAGCCAGTAACTCAAATAATCTCCTATCTTTACGGCTTGATAGCCAAGGGGTTTAAACACAATATCAGAAAGCCTACATGATGTTAATCTTGGCTAAACATTTTTTTTATTGAGAGAAATTATCTGCTCTGCTATCCACTCCCTAAATGTGTAAAAACTATTTGTTCCACCAACATGTCAAATAAAGGGGGCATTTCTGAATATCATCTGTGAGATAAAGCCATCCATTTATTCACTCTCATATTCATAAGCTAATCCTTTCAGATCCCATTCCATCAAGAATCAATATTCTCATTTCTACCATAAAAAACTACTCAGTAACATATTCTTGCCCCCTGCTGGCATAAGATCCATAATTTGTTTTGTCAAAACGCTTGCCACAAGAAAACACCAACAACTGTAAGTCAAATTGGAGGGGTATCTCTACCAAATCAGTTCAATTCCTATATCTGAGTTCCTCTTAGTCATTATTAGCATTCCAAAATGTAGAACCCGTGTTTCAATCCTGTGGGGAGCCAAAAAAAGACATCAAACATATGAAAAAACCATTCTGCCATATAACTTACTGAGAAGAGAATGGTCTCATTAGTTTGCACTGGCTTATTACACATCTGTGTGCAAAACAAGCGCTAAGCGACCTCCATCTAGTGTCATAAATAAGGCAATAGACTGTCATCAAAGCAAGTCATAAATTAATGTCAAATTAAAAACTAAGCATCGATAGATTGCCAATGAAAATAAGCCATGTGCAAGTTTCTTTGTTTGATGAACCCATGGCAAGATGCCTCTAGCTTATAACTATACCATTTATTTCTTTCTAATGTACATAATGCTTATCGTCTTTCCTCCTAGCCAGGTATCCGCATTCTAAAGGAATGTTCTTCGAGGACTCGGCGAGAAGCGAACAATACGGAAAATACTACATTGCTGAGAAAACAATCATTGCGGATGAAAATCTTTGGATGAGAAATGGGAAAAAGTAGAGGATATGGGACCTCTGCATGCCATTATTTCCCCAGCTATTTCACCAAGAGTAGTAAAGAAAATACATTGGACGATATGAAAAAGTCGGCTTTCCAAATTAAAAACTCACAGAATGGGAATCGAAAGAAGTTTCTATGAGGCCTTAGCATCATACATCATAAGAGCTAAGCCTGATGCCTGACTCCAATAAACAACATTGGGAATTAGAGATGATTGACATGAAGCTTTTGTCTACATGGTTACGCCCTTTCGAATCACGGGTCACGGCTTACGAGGCAAAAGAACATCCACGATGATTTTATTGAGCAAGAGAGCTATACCACGGATAAAAGCTTCAATCAATCGGATAAAAGTGCCATTGGTGTAAATTTGATAGTGGTACCCCAAAAGCACTGTCCGGACACTTGCTTTAAGTGCTTTAGGTGCTTATTCCTCGATCAAAATTTAGAGTAACGAATTATGAGGTTGTTATTCTAGAAATAGCAATCCTCTTCCGAGGAGGAAGGGATCGATGACATGGATTGATTCTTTGGGCCCAAGGTTGATTTCTTAGTTGATTCTACCGGATGGCGGGATTTCTTGGATGGCGGAAATTTGTATCAGTTCTTGCTATCATTCTTCAATTCTGGAATAAACTAGTTCATTTCAATTGCAATTCTGACAAATTAGAATTGCAATTCCTTGATCATATCAATTTCATGGCAAGTTCTCCTGAAAGCATTGATTCTGCTAAACGAAGAATTTTCTTGGAGCTAGAATCCAGAAGAAAACGAGAATCCAGAAAGAGGATTAGAGAATTGGAGAAGGAGAACATTGCACCTTTAGTACAGAAGAAAAAAGAACATTTTCTGAGTCAAAGAACACAACAGAAACTTTCAAAAGAGTTAGAGGGCTCTTTTTTTCACATTGTAAGGAATTGTGCTGATGATGATTCAAAAGGAAGAGTAGCACACCGTTTTTTAAAAAAGATCAAACATTTACCACATGTTACTGTAGCAGATCCCAAGGAATTTCATGTGATGAATATGATTTCCAATGTGAGAGAAACCATGCAGGCACAAAAATTTCAAAGAAGTACTGATGTACTCCAAGCAAGGAAGACCACCATCAAATGGCGGCTTCCACGGTTAAAGGGATTAATCGAGAGAGCAATTTCGGCTTTCTTCAATTCCCAAGAAAATTGTAGCCGGTATTTAGAGAGCGAATATGTGCGAGTTTGATCCATGTCAATGCATGCAAGGAAGAAGAGATTTGATGCACTTTCCCCGGAAGAGATAAGTGTTGTGAGAAGGTTTTGGCATGAGAATACCCAGTGACACGGTATTTTTGAACCATTTATTTGTTATTCTCATGCTTTTTAGTTTCTATATTTCTTACATGGTTATAAAATCTAAATTTTTTTTTTGGTTCGGTTGCAACTATACCTTGCTTTTGAAAAGGAACATCGATATGAAGATATATCCCATCAGACTTTTGAAAGATTGAAACCAAGCTATATTAGGAGGCTTCAAGAAAGAGAAACATGTTGTTGCCAATACCATCTGCATCTTGAGTTTGCCATGCAAGCCATAAATAACATGAGGGATTTGTGTAAGTGCGAGAATTTGTGGTTCGGGTCCAACATGTATTGCTAAAGAACACATAATCAAATCAACTAGTGATTATTGGAGACAAATTGTGTGCGCTAAGGATGAGAATGATGAATGGCAGAAGCATGCATGTCTAATGCAGACATGTACAAAGTGTGGTTTGAAGAGGCAAGTGTGGTTTGCGGATGATACTATTGTCTACGTGATAGATTTTTTGCGAGAGAATTAAGGATTTAAAATTCAACAAGAAGCTCAATCCACGCCATTGACATCCGATCAGGTCTCCATTCTTGTACACATCACTTACGGAAGAATGAGAAAATCGAGGCGAGAAGCAAGACAAAAGAAGGAAGAAGATGACAAAGAGATTAAAAAGAAAAATCTTTGCAAAAAGAAAAAGAAAAAAAAACTCATTGAAAGGAATTGTGAAGGAGACTCACTTCTATATCAGTGATGACAAAACTCATGATACTGAGTTTGTCCAGCATTGTCTCCAAAATCATGCAGATTGGCTAAAGTCTATGGGAATTAACTATAACAAACATGTTTTCTGGAGCGATGGCTGTTCTTCATAGTTTAAATCTTCAAGACCATTTTACTTCCTTGGTAGGTTTCACAAACATCTTCAATAGGATATTCTCTGGAATTTTTTTGCTAGCTCACATGGAAAAGGTGAGCATGATGGTGCTGGAGCTGTCATCAAAAGGATTCTAACAAAGGAACAGATGAAATATGATGGAAAGAAATTGCAATGTGCAAAGGTGGTTGCATTTCTTAGGTGGTACTTCAACAACAATCCCACTGATAATGACATAACAAGGTAAACTTTACTGGTTTTCCTCTGCATACTTAAAGCACTGAAGCACTTAAAGCACTTAAGCACTTAAGTACTTAGAAATTACGGGCATGAATCTATAAATTATTTGTGTATGTGGTTGTTAATGGGCTACTCCATTATGTAAAACATGATATTTCCCAGTCCTAAATTTTTATTGTCTTCTTTTTTTATTTTTTGATATCAATATTCTTCAACTGTTTCAGCACTGAAAGCACTTACATCACTATGTGCAGGTACTTCTGGGAAATTGATCCCTCAAAAATAGATAGATCTGAGAGATTT